>JAQLOL010000001.1:12782238-12795247 GCA_029783665.1 Naso thynnoides
GCGCCTGGACACACCCTGTTGGCGCGGCGCACCTGCGCTGCGCCTAGACTGCGCCTGGTCTACGAAACTAGGGCCCATAGTCACGTATTTTTAAATCAGCATTCACCTGGCATTCGAAGTTCGTAATTCTGTCAACATCTTACTTTAACTTTTAAAATACTAATCCATATTCATCAGTATTGGAAACCCCACTCTTTTTAATTGGTTCAGAACATGTTATGTTTGTGCTCTCTCTTATCCCCAAATAACTTTGCTTATATTTTCTCCATAGGTCGATATTAGGATCATGATTTTCCCCCTGTATGTGCGCTCCAACCGAATTTTACGGAAGACAAATCTGGCAGTATGGAGGGCGTGGAGGTCATGGAAGTTGAGCTTGCATTCCTCAGCAGTTTTTGCATCCTCTGGTGCTGGTTTTGGGCCCCTGGATGGATCATCTGTTTCAGCCGAAAAGCCTCCTCACACTCCTGTCATGCTTAAGGAAGTGCTTCATTACTTAGATATTCAACCAGGTCAGGTACGTTTGCATCCTTATTATTTTTGCAAGCTTTTATGATGTCCCTAAGAAAGTTAATTTCTTTCTGTTCTGTCTGTATTTTCTTTTAAATGAATCAAAGATTCTTTCAAACCAGGGGAATACTGTGCGAAACAAAAGCAATTGTGGTTATTACTTGTTATCATTATTACCGACAGAATATATTTACCTACTGATGTGTATTCACATAAAAGGCCTCTATAGTGTGTTCAGACAGTCTGAAAGTCTGATATGTGACTAAACCAAATCTCTAAGACTGACTGATATTAGCAGGCTATTAGGTCATGTTTGTATTTTCAGGCGTTGTCATCCAGTCTACCTTGGTTGCTGTGGCAATAGCATGGGCATGCAAACTCATGCTGTCCTCAAATGTGTGTCTGACATTTGAAACCCCTATCGGTATCCTACATTTTGATTAAACACCAACTCCCTGACAGCATCATTAACAATGTAAATGTGGGCATATCGAAGATAAAAGTGTAAACAAATAAAACTGTTGTTTTAAACTGGATGAAAATAATCATACAAGTAAAAAAAGAACTTAACTAGAATCTTATTGCAATCTGAAGATAACTATTTGAAATGACCTCTAATGAGCGTTTTTCTCATGACCACAATGTTTGTTGCTATGGTAAACATTCTGTTGACAAACTATATAACGAGTTGTTGTTATAAAAGCACACATGAATTGGACAGGGTGCCAGTAGCTTGGCTTTCACTTAATGTATGTACTACCAGGACAGATGGGCATGAGTCAAAAGCCTTCTGGTGTGGCAGGCAGCATAGAGGGGGAAGTGATGCCCCCCTCCACCCAACAATTAATGCATGGTCAAGGCAGGTGGGGGCCATGGGTCAACAACTTAGTCAGGACTTGCGCCACTGCAAGGCTGTTGGCAGGACACAGGGTGCTGCATCGCTCCTGCCTGAACTTTCGCACCTCTAAACTCCTCCGCTGCCCGCCCATTTGCCAACTGTCCCAAGACAGCTTGCCAATCAGATGCTATTAAAGAACAGTTTGATAGATTTTGTTTTTTTGTTCAGTACATGCTGTAGACCGCACTTAGTGTGATGTTCTGTGGAAATGTTGCACGGTAAGATTCACTGTAAGACACTGCTCAACTGCCGATGCCTGTTGATTTATTCATTATGTGACGTGTGATGTAATATGTTTATTATGTGACACATATGTGATGTTGCACTTTCACTGGTTCTATAACCACAATAACGTTACAACCTCATTAGGCTGTGGACACATATTTTTAATGTTCATATAGCTAAATTATAGCCCTGGCTCTTTCAGCCTCAGTCAGGCGATCACAAAGCTTGATTGTGACATTACTCTGACAGAGCTGCTATTGAAGCAGTCAGACTTGTGGTGGTTAAGTGATGGTGTCATTAACAGATTGGTTGCTGTGAGGAAGAAAACCTACAGTTATTATCAGCGAAATGTCGACTGAAATCACTGAGGGCAGTGAGATGAATAATTTTTGAATGACTATTGTAAAATAATCACCAATATATAATTGCCCTTGTCAGCTGAAGCAGTGTGTGTATGAATGGAGTGCTTAAGCAATGATGGGAGTCAGAGCAAATACTGCAGTGAAACCAAAATGTGTAAATGGAGCCTTTCACTGCCCTGCTGCCTCCTACACAGGACGTCTGGCTGTAAATGTGTATGCAGGTAGCTAATTTGCACTGATAGCCTACACTATATTTTCACAGTTTTACAAATGAACGCCATGCTTGTTTGGTCTGGATTGATAGTTTGTTTTCTTCACTTAAAAAAAAACAAACATAAAACATGCAGTGGCTTTTAGACAATGATTTTTAGGCTTACATGCTGCGTGGCTCCTGATGAGGTCCACTTTTATTCAGACAGAAATATTTCAACAACTATTACATTAATTCACATGAATCTTTGTATTCATGTTCCCCTCAGGATGAACCTACCTCAGTTTTAATTGGCAAAAATATTGTACAGACATTAATGGTTCCCAGAAGGTAAACAAAATGACTCCGATGATGTCAGACTTTTCTTTAAGCCCTTTTCAGCACCAGTTGATAGTTAGTTTTGAGATAAATATCTCAACAAACATTAAATAGGCATCAAATTGTTGAGTTGTCCTGAACCAAAGTTTTCAAGCCCTAGAGATGTTTACGCTTTAGTGAGAGCTGGAGGGACTTAACTAGACTGTCCACCAAAGCTGTGCAATAAGTTGAGAGTTTATAGAGGTGTACATTATTGATGCTCTATGCAATTGATGGAACCTGCAACTCCTATCCCTAACCATGCATCCCTCTTTTCAACTTTTAAACTCAGTAATACTCCCAATCACGTGAAACAGTTGTGCTGAAAAAGGACCAAGCATGAGGAGTCCTTCACTGTCGCAGGCTGCTTTCGTAGGGGACCTCCTCTGGAATAGATTAATGAGCCATCAGCTGACAGTCCAGGGGAAAAACCCTGTGCTGCTGTAGAAGGAGAAACGAGCTGCCTACTCTTACATTTCAGTCTCAGCACACTCCCCCTTGTGGAATTAATGAGGCCATAAGTGTTAAACCTAATTTTTTGGATCAGTGTCAGAGTTTTTCCAAGAATCAACTCATTTTTTTAACAGGATTAAGCAGATAACACCTGCTGGTTGTACAGCTACATATTCCATCTTGTCCTTCTTGATCTGTTAAGTCATTAAAAGTGTACCCCTGTCATTTGCTGATGTGACTGAGGAAATATTTCGCCTAAAAAACATTGGATATGTTACTATTGTTGCATTGTATTGTTACTGAGAATATATACATATATATATGTATATATATTTACTTCCATAGTTAACTCACGATTAATTGCGAATTAATCGCACCTTTTTCAAATTGTCAGTTCTAAATGTATCTTTAAGGGATATTTTGAGAGTGGAAAATTATGCTTGCTTTGTGCAAGCATATGTTTATTATTGCAGCAATCCAAATCAATGAAAAAAAATGTGATATGTTTGACTGAGCACTCAGTGCTTAGAAACATTTAGTAGTATATGCAAATTAGCCGTGTGCTTTTTATGCAAATTAGCCATGTGCTTTTTATGCAAATTAGCCATGCCTGCATGATGACTGTGGACAGAAACAAAAATGCTGGTCAGAGATCAACTTTACTGGATGGGAATATTAACGATGCTGGTGAGCCAACAAACTATTAAAAGTATTTAGCTTGCTGACTGTTGTGTTGATGAATCTGAACCTGCAGGACAAACTGCGATGAAGAGACGATGGAGAAGGAGTAACGTTAAGCAGGTCAAAGTAATTAACTGGTGTCTTAATTTGTAACGTGATTTGAGCTGATGACTCTATTTCGAGTGCACTGTAACGTAACTGCAAACGTCAGCTGCTCATTCGTGATCTAGCAGGATGAGAGTTGGGATTTTATTAGGAAAAAAATAATCGCAATGCATTGATGAATCAATTTTTTGCCCAGCCCTTGACAGAACGTGCACACGTCAGTCGCACCTTTAAAAAAAATAAAGGCATTAAAATTAATTTGCGTTACTGTGTCATTAACGCGTTAACTTTGACAGCACTGAATATATACACACATATATATATTTTTTACATATATACATATATATAAATATTTATATATATATATAGAGCATCAGGCTACGAATCTAGTCATTTCTATTTACACATTAAATCCTTTTTATGTCTACATCTAGTTATAGTTGCAATAATTTAAATAGCTTCAACTATTCACATGAAATGCCTGTTTACCTCTTTAACTAAGCAAATCCTAAGACAACAGCAGTTAACAGTGAGAAACTCATAGAAGTGTAACAAGAATTTGTAATTCAGGAGTCCTTTACAAAATTAGCAGAAGCATTGATACCAGTGCATGTAGAAAGCAGGTGGTTGTCGATGTGAAGATCGCACAGCTTATAGGTGTTGTAGTTTTTTAAAGGTCCTGAAACGCAGCAAACTTACATGAGTGCTGCATTTCTCTCTTCCTGTTATTTGGGTTACTTGGCTGTAGGCTGTAATTCAGACACATATAGAGACACTCTGCTCTGTGGTTAGATGATCACAAAACATTCAACCTGCTACTACATCTAAATGTTTCTTTATGCTTTTGCATTTTTAGATGCTAGATGGACTGGAAAATAGTAGTATGCTGTTGTATTTGTTTCTAATATCTCTACAATTTCAAATTGAATGTGGTTTGGTGGAATATATCACTTATGGAAGTTGACAGAGAGGAAAAAAGCATCAATGTTTGATGCACCTTATCGTCATGTGTCTCCCTCTAGAGTGCTAATATCAGCACAGGATTTATTTATTTTTTACCAAGTACAGAGTGTACTAGCTTGTAAATAGGGGTGGAGAAAGGGTTAATATGATCTTGTCTCTTTAAATTAGCTTAAAGTCTTCCGGCTGAATTTTGGGCCATCTGAGGTGAGAAATGACTCTTGAAGTCTACGGTACAGAAAGTACTGTGTACTTTTGCGGGAGGCTTAATAATCAGTCTATAACACCTCTATTGTAAAAGTGCAGAAATTGAATTACATTTATAAGTGTGTGATCCCCTCCTTCTGATCTCTGTTAGTACGTGTGCTGCAGCATTTCAAATCTACATAGTTTCAGCTAAAATGTCCCTTTTTTGTGACTTTTCTTTCTGTTTCTTAATGTATATTCCCAGCATCAGCCAGGTGAAGCGCTGCTGTGAATACAAGCAGAGGTGTAATACGATCTTGTCTTTTCAAATTAGTTAAAAGCCTTGCTGTTGCTGTTGGGCGATGCAGCTGAAGTCAAGAAATGTCTTTCGGAGTAAATATAAGTGCGAGGGAGTTACAGAACCGTTAAACCCTAAAAATGTTACCTTTGCATCTTTGAAAAATGATTAAAATAAGCTCCTGTTATATTAAAAAATTTTATTCTATTCTGAGTAAAGAATTTTTAAGTTTCTTTGTCAGGACAATCCCTGACTTTAGTCTTGTAGCTGTTGTAAATGCACCCATGCATTTATTGAATATTCCATGAGTTTATTGAAATCTTCTATTTTCAATTTCAATTTCAAATGTAATCTTTATGTATTTGGAGGTACTACAATTTGTTTTTTTTTTAACTGTAGAAAAATCATACTCTATTTCCGTTAATCAGGCAACATATGTTAAAGCTGTTTTGTAGGCATCAGACAAACATCATGGCCCAGACAAACCGTCACATATAATGCCCAGAGTAAACACTGTCTGCATTATCTGGATCAAGCAACCCATTATTTTCCCTCCGTTAAATTTGCCACCACAACCTCTTCTGGGTCTTCAAAGTTTTTTTTTTTTTCTTTACACTCCTTTTTTGGGAGCACTGAGTAGTGAAAGAGGAGGCTAGTAAATAATTGATCCTTGTAATTAAACACTCCAGCCAGGGATGCTGGGGCTGATTGACGGCCAGATATTAGGCCCTTGTCTCGTAAGGTTGCAAGTTTAGTCTGAGGTTATCAGTGGCCAGAAGAGTCTTTCTCCCTCCCTGCCTCATTACTTTCATGAGTAGAACATTTCATAGTGGAGTGGTGGGTGGGGGTGTGGTGTGAAGACAGTCTGAGACTTCATTAGCCAAATGGGGTGCCTCAGTCTACAGAGCGCCAAATCGTTCAGCCTTGCTGAGCAGACGAGCCGTTTGTGGGTGCTTCACCACACTGTCCTGCAGAGTTGTTTTAGCCCTTTCATCTTACACATTCTTCAGCTGCAGGTCCAATCGAACAACAACTTAAACAAATAAAACAAACCTTCCTGCGCCTACCTGTCGAGATGGTGGCTGTCATAGCTTCGCTCAAGCAAACCTCCCTCCTGCTCACCAAACTATTGCTCACTTTTCCAGTTTTGCTGCAGTGCTTACCGAGCTGTATGTCATACAGGCTTACAATACAGTGTTTTGTCCAATAAGCTTAAAAGTAAATAACTTTCCAAATGTTGCACTATATTAATGTGTGATTCAATTTGCCATAACAATATTGACTGTGTGTGTGTGTGTTTGAGAGAAAGAGAGAAATCTCTTTACGAATGATGCATGCACATAACATCAAATAACAGTGCAAGGCACTGGAGGAGGCTGCGCTGCTACAAGATCAATTACTGGGAGTTGAATTTGCATATATAGCTTTAATAAAGTGATCAAAATTGTATAATCTATACTCACATGCAGCAAATATTGCTAAACTTAGAAAAAAAAACAGAACTGGAACCCATCCTCGATGTTGAATTGATACTATTACAGCAGGTTTTATTGCAATATTTACATTTGTTCCTGGTGTATGAGTGTGGGTATGCTAATCAGATACATGCCCTGTGGACAGCTGGATTTAGATGACTCATTCCTGCAACACATCTTCAATTGGTGTTTGTGTGAGGTCCAACTGCATTATCTCAGTGGTCTGTCTTTTAAATATGTTCTGGATAATTAGATAAAACACAGTCTAGTTACTGTTTACCACTGTTAGGATTTTGCTATCATGTAGATTTATTGATTGTTTTTTTAAATATGGATTTTAAATGGCCCCACTCCTTGTCATGCAGTTAGAAAATGAAAGCTGCTGAGGGCAAAAAATACCTTTATACCTTTACTGTTTTTGAAAATATGTTTTGGTGTTTTATTTTTTGCTAAACACCACAACGAAAACCTATTAACAAATTCAGGGGCACTGTCAGCACAGCTCAATGATGGTGTGTAAATACCTTGCTGTAGTAAATTGTTTATCATGTTAGACATGCCTCCTCTCTTGCATGAAATTGTGTTTTAACAGCAATCTCATTTTGCTTTATCACTACTGCCTACTGTAAAGCTCAGCCACACTTATGAGCTCTACTGACGGCCACATTGTAAACACTAGAGATGTGTGCTGATGCACGTGTAAGCAATGATGTAGGTGAAAGTGCTGTGGTCCGCAAACATCGGCCAGTACACACTTGCTTTCTGTGTAGTGTCATCAAAGGTGCAGTCCATTGCACAAAAGCGATTTGTGAGTGCTGCTTACACACAGATCGCTAATGGTGGCAGCATCACATTTCAGAAATGATTGTTGCTCTCAAACTGCGGATACATTTGCAAGCCTTACAGGTCTCTCACTTGCATATGGGCTGTAGGTATGGCATTTGTTTTCATGATTTAAACAGTACTAAGAGAAAGGAAATGATCTCATATTGTAAATCTCTGTGCATGTTGTACATGTGGTAAAATGGCCCCTGACTCAACTTTTGGCTCAATGCAGTGCAATGTCATCTGGCAAGGTTCTGCACTGGTCAGTTGAAAAGGGCAAGTCTGCTCTTCACCTAACCATTCAGACAGTGGAGAACATGCTTGACTTTGCCTTCCCAGTTGTAAAATCCCTCATAAAAGTATTAGAAACCTGCATTTTGTGGCCAGTTAAACTAAAGATGATTTACAACAGGTGTGATACATACTCTCTTACTGATCTTCCTCGGCATGAGTTCATGCATCCAAATGATCTTTGTAAAACTGTAGTTACACCTTTTCTGATAAAAGTCAGTTCCAGTGACCTTATCTGTGTAACCAACATTATCTATATTCCCAGCAACATCCAAGGTGCTGTTGTTCTTAGCTGGAGTGCTCCCACTCCTTGCCTCCTCTGTTTCGTGACTAATTTGGTAGAGAAAAGCATGTCCGCTTGACACTACTTGACATCACTGACCTAAACCAGTAACAGAACTTTCCCTGACTTCTTCTCACTGTTCCTACACCATGTCTGCCTCCACAGATTAACCACAGTGTCCCCGCTTGGCCTTGCTGATTTAGTTAAAACTATATTGCAGACCCATTTCTTAACATTTTTCTCTTACAACCTGCTTGGTTCTTTTTGAGCACCACAATAGATGCAATCTCCTCCTTATAGAGGGATGCACATGACGTCACCATCAGCAGAAGTCACCGCGGATGTGTCCACTGAGTGGCAGACGGACATTGAGTGGCATAGTTAGCATACTGCTTCTGTGCTGCCAAACACACAAAAACACATCTAAAATGGGTAAGAGCTTTTGCGCGATTACATAAATAGATTTAACAAAAAATCTGAAATGTTGGATTTTTTGTGTTTTTTTTTTTACAGACTGCCTAAAGCTTCAGAATAAAAGAAGCAAATGAAATGCAGCAGTTCGCAGAAACAGCTAATGTTAAAGAAACATGGATTTGTGGTAGCCAGTTTGATTTTTTTGGTAAAATCGTACCGTAACTCATATTCTATATAACTGTAAAGTTTTTGTTGGCATTTATTAAAAAGCAGCCATGATGACGAGTCTTATGTTCTACAAACAAATGGAAAATGGTTAGAAAATGTTAGTGTTAGCTAACAGCCAAGTCAAACCTAGTTTTCCTTTCTAAGGGGTAATGCTGCTCCACAAAGCAAGTTTAGTTAACCAGATCACTTTAGAACTTCCTACAAAGTCTGTTGAAATTGTGTTCATTAACGTCCTTATGGGTGGCTGACGTCCAGGCTTTTGTGTTTCTTCAGGCTTTGTGTAGTTTCCTGATGTTGAAATCTGGTGACAATAAATGTCAGGAAACCTGAATTCTGGCTAACCGTCAATGTCCGTGGACCACTGGTGCTAAGTTGTAAGGATCACTGTCAATTCCAACTGCCACTAATTTAAGCAGATAATCATTTGTTTTACTCCTAGTTTCGCTGCTTCCACTGCTAAACACCGCTATGTTGATGGATGTTTTGACTGTGGAGGGCATGTTCCGGAGGGGAAGTGACATCAGCACATACCCTCTATTCAAGTATTTCAGGGGAAGCCTTTCTGGAACCATTTCCATTTGCAAGTCTTATGAGGCTTGCCAATTCCTCTTGTCGGTACCCCACGCTAAAAATTAAAGCTTCCGAGACCAGATGTGCTTTGGCTCACCTTTGCTTGCTAATAAGTACCTGAAGGAAATATATGCACACAGGCAGCACTGCTTGTTGTGGTTAATTCCAGCCTCACTCCTGTGTATCAGCAGCATCCTGCTGAGAGGCAGTTCTCATGCACAAGCTCACATACCTTACAGGCAGCTCAAGGCTCCTGAGACTGACCACAGCCCCACAAAGGCTAAAGAAACTGATGTCAGACACCAAAAACCCAGAGCTTACTGATGGTCTTTTGTCTGAGTGGCAGCTCAAGGCTGACCTTTGGTCATTTCCAGTTTTACAAACTATAGATCTGTGCCAGCCCCTTCAGCCTAAGCATATGACCTCAGAGAATGTGCTACAAATGTTAAACGTCAATACCATGGTGGCCTGATTGCAGAAACTCGAATTGCTGGCCACTTCTCTGATTTGTAGGATATTTAACTTGGCAATAGTTATCTGCTTCACAGCCTACTTCCATGCTGACTAAAAGTGGAGTTGGTGGTATGGATATGTCACTGACTACTTCCAGGTTAGGGCCAAACAATCCTCCCTTTCAAACAACAAAACAGCTGACATGAACACCATGTCTAGAATTGATAAAGATGTGAAACAACCGGATTAATAAGCTCATACTATGAATTTGGCCACCTATTCACATTGGAAAACACACAATAATGTATGAGGTACTCCTCTCACATTATTGTCTAGTCTGTTTGTAACTTCAATTACAGAGCGTTTGATGCAATTTGTTTGCATTTACAGTCCGTTCACCTGTGTTTAACAGGTACTGTAGATACAAAACTTAAGCGGACTGACGATAATACTAGTCAAGGAACGGCCTGAGGCAACGTCATCTGTACATAGAGCTAGACTACGAAGCTTCTCTCTGAGTCCACCCCATCCCCCAAGCCACCTCCACTGCCCCCACCCCATTCCCTACTTCCTTTTATTTCATATTGTATTGCCAACCCAGTCTTCAAACTACTGGAAGCATCTATTAAATGCCTCTAGATGTCTTTCCCTAATACCAAGCCTTCCACCAGGAAGCCTTCATTTAGCTCGACTCCTCTTTGCACTCCCTAATGGACTTGGCCCTGTTCCTCTTTTGTCTTCCTTTAGTACCATGAAATTCACCTTCAGGAGAGAAAGCCATCTATCCTGATGCTTCTTTACATTTTGTGAATATAGTTAGACGATTCCACCCCCTCTTTTCAGTTTCTCCTCTGTTTTCTCTTGGGCTTTATATAGTTTGCATTGTTTCCTTGGCACACTGTATTGACAGTAGTGTCACACTTAAGATAAATCTTTGAGAGCAGTGAAGAAGAGCAATGAAGCACGTAATCATTTTGAATAGATTCACTGCATCATTTTTGACCTTATTTTCTTGTTTCCTGTTAAAACAAAGAAATAGCCTTTTGGCATTTCTGTCACAGTTTGTGGCGTTTCCTGTCCACTGGAAGTTAGTCATCTAGATTTTGTGTTCTGACTACGATGCATTTGTGGGGATGTCAGAGTAGCAGCACTTGAGGTCAGACATACAAGTTTCCATTGTCAGTAGAGACAGTCCTCTTGAGAAAAAATACAGCACTGATGGTTCAAACTGCCTGAAACAGCCTGTTTACATTCAGCACCAATGCTAGCCATAGTGTGACGTACAGGGGCAGTAAAAGGTTGCAGAGAGGAGTGGCAATGTATAGTGTTTCTTTTGACAGCTCAGACTAGGCTTTGCGTCTCCTCTCCGACCCACACACAGTGTTAGTCACTTTTAACTGTGAATGTGATCTTTTCCTTACCTAGATATTTAAACGTCACCATTTCATTGGAATTATTTATTTTTTTAAATTTTCTTTTGCATGGCTGATCAGCCTCTGTAACTAAGAAGGTTTTATTGCCTAAACTTCGTATGCCTTCATTGTCAGGACAGCAAATCAGAAAACTTAAATGTTACAAATTTTGAGAAGGCTTCTAAACGTGTTTAATGTGACATGCATCTCGTTTTTTCTTGTCTGATGATGCTCGTAGCACACACTGTTTGTTTCCCATCCAGGGAGTAAATGTCTGTCGTTTTGTTGTTGCACTGTGTGAGCAGCTTCCTGACCTTTGACAGACCAGAACTAAGCGTACTATATAATAGGCGTATTTGGACAAAATTCGTAAATCAGTGTGTGTGCATTATGGAACGGCTCTGTTGCAAGTTGCGTGCTGCATTGTCACCAACTGGCTGCATTTCAGAGCGCAGCATGGCCGGGCAGCAGAATTGAGAGACCGACAAGATTTTGTGGTAATTACGGAATTAGGTGTGATTGTGGTCTCTGAAAAACTCTCATCTGTTGACTTCAGGCCTGGCTCCTCACATACTATTAGACAAAGTGAAATACGATCTGGTGTCAACGCACTGTTTTATTCTGAAAATTACCACGATGTTTTAATGTTGTATCTGTGTCTGACTTCCTGTCTGTGATCTGCTGCATGCTGAGTTGTTGGGTTGTGCTCTAGCATCTGGCAGAACCAGAAGCCTTGCGTATCTGCTGAAGAGGGCTCTGGATTTTCGCAACAGAGTAGATACGCAAAATAGTAGAGACAGTGGAAGCACACTCATTGACTAAAGTGAAACCTATCAGTTTTGTTGTCGTGGTGGAACGGAGATGGACTGAACATGCATCTGGTGGAAATGAGGGGTAAGAGGAACTGTCTAGTGGGGAGTCCCTGGGAAACCGTACACTTTTAAAGGCTTTTTTTTCTGTTGGCATTCGTATTGCCAATAGCAACCCCCTGAAGTGACGTTAGTTGACCAGTGGTCAGTATACCAACATTAAAACGCAACTTTCATGCAACTTACAACTACAACAACAAATGAAGACAGCTGCAGTACTGTTTCACTCTTGTCTGGTATGTGGCAATAATGTACCGTGTATCTACTTACTGAATGCTATTAAATCTCAGAGAAGATCCAGCGATAACAACAACTTTCTCTTTACAAGCTTCCATTCTTCTTTTGTATTGTCTTGTTAACACTGCTGTTGGGTTTTTCAAAATGGCGGTTGCCAGCGGTGTCTCCTGGGTTCAACCAGTTAACGTACACTTACATCACAATAGTTCCTCTGGTGTTGCAATTACCCACTCTGGAGTTGAAGCTAAAAAAAAAATTCCTCACTGCGAATACAATAAAACTGGGGGATCTTAGAACTATGAAATGGTTCCTGCAGTCCAAAAATGCCTTAAATATGAAAGTATGTAACTCTGTAGCACTGCCATTTCATGGTGAGAAGGTTCTGTGTTGGAGTCAGAGCCGTTGTGTGTGGAGTTTGCATGTTCTTCCCTTGCTTGTGTGTTTTTCCTCCAGATGCTACAGTTTCCCCACCCACTAAAACCATACCATGAATATTCTTCTCTTAGTGACCTTGACCACAGAACCGGCTTAGAGAGTTAATGTTGGCTCCCAGGCACCGTTCAGTGGCAGTCTACTGTTCCTCATGGATGGGTTAAATACAGAGGATCAGTTTCCCAACCTTCTACACAGTACAAGTTGTAGGTGACAAAGAGAGGATTATATGTTCTTCCTCCCCAAAAATTCCTTAAAATCAGCTGTACCCCTT
>JAQLOL010000001.1:12799572-12812962 GCA_029783665.1 Naso thynnoides
ACCGCTTACACTGGAGGCAATCCCAGCTGACGTTGGATGAGGGCGGGTTACCCCCCTGGACAAGCCGCCAGATCATCGGGGTTTTCATCTCCTACTTTTTCTCCTGCCATAAATCATTCACACAATCACGTTGCATTCATACTGCTGACACATAAAATATCAAGACATAAATAGTGAGATGTTGTGTTTGTAAGTCAAGTCAAGCTGCGTGCTGGCCAGTGGATTTGTATTACAGTGCTGCCTGAGGAGTAGTGAGCTGGGAGAATCATCCAGTTAAAGTTTTGGCCCTTCTGTGTTTTTCTGTCTTGAAATTTTATCAACTATGGATTTTCATTTTTTCTGGAGTCTCACATTATTATATTGAACAGGGATTTTCTGTTCCTGCAATCTGCAATATTGGCAAACTAAGGATTAGCTTGCATAACCGTGGCGTTGCCATAACTTGTCTAAACAGCTGCTACTTAAGGGGATTTTTACACTTCGAAACAAAAAGGTTAGCTTCCTCTTGGTTCGTCCTCTTATACAGGCACAGCTCTGTGTTGTTCCCTCTCATTCAGGCCCTGAGCTTCACTCTCCTCCACCCTAACACAACCTTTATCCTGTGGTAGGGAGCCTTTTTTATTAGCAAGATGACACACTTCAGACATGTCTCCACGCTTTAACTCTGCCTCCCTGTTTTTATTTATTGGAATATTTGATTGTATGTTATGGTTGACATGATTTATTCTCCTGTTTGACCTCCAACATGTAAATATTTACTATTGTAGTATATATCAGTGTGGTGCTTTTTTTTTTATATAACCATGTAAGAACTGATGCGGTTTTAGCTTCTGACATATTCCATGTACTTCAGAGCTTATGTAGCACTAAACAGTATTTTATTTCGTCAAATATGCTTTTTTTCAACAATTTTGATTTACTTCTTTCCCCACAAATAAAGTCAGTGCGCTGCTTTATGTCCATGACTTTCTGAACCTTTATGAATATTTCATGAGCTTCAAGCAAGGTGACATCAAGAGGAACATAAAGACACTTAACCATGCCTATGTGTTTCATAACAGGCCAGATTGTGCCTGAAATTTGCTATATATGGTGTTGGGAGTCACTGTGGCAAACAGACTAGCCAGCTTCCTGAAATTGTTTAGATAGTTTTCCGCTATGTCCTCTGCCTTGCGCTTCACTGGGAACACACACATCTGTAGACCAATAGACCAAGTCCTGTTGCAGCCAATCCAAAAAAGGGATGTCTCTAGAAAAAAGACAAAACATTGGCTAAATAGAAGACCCACGAATGCCTGCTGTGTATGTGTGATGCCATTAATTTTCCAAAGGAAGAAAGCTCGTGAAGGAAGTTCAAAGTTCAGATATTTTCTCACAAGCCGGCAAGTTGCATGCATCAAAACTTTTATATTGGGCATTAATCTGTGATCGTTGCTTTCATTGTCCACAGCTGACATCGAAAGCTGAGCAGTGCCATATTTTTGCAGTGTATACACTGTGTCTCTGACTGTGAATGTAGCTTTGCAGTCGATCCACATTTACTACCAGTCTCTGTTAGTCTACGGCTCCTCAGCCACTCACTTTTTCCCAGTCACATCTTCCCTCAAGGGAAGGTGCTTGACTTGCAGTTGCAGCTGTCTGTTGCATCCTTTACATAATCATGTCAGCAGTGTTTTGTGATTAATTGGATGAAAACTGGTGCTGAGTAGTCAAAAACCAAGTAGATGAGGCTGCTGCTATTGAATAATCCCAGTGGTCTCCAAAGGGAATTTTCTTACTGTGACATTTAATTTTAAGCTGAATGCTTTTTTTAATTGGCAGGACAGAGGGCATTCCTTTGGGTCTGGTAACTTCTTGGGAATGTGAATCGTTAAATGAATCATTACGTGCAACTCTAGTTAAGTGTGACCCTCTCAAAAATGTGTGTGAGCGCGTTAGTAGATTGAGTAGGATTTACGTAGTGGCCGTGTTTGTAGCACCACGCCTTCATTAGATTTTGTTTGATCCTTAGAATCGCTACTTTTTGTCAGCTTTGTTATGCCTGCGCATACATGTTGGCAGATGTGGGAGCATTTCCAGCTAAACAAACAGTGTGACCCGGTCTGCTTGTTTAAAAAATCATGAACAGAAACAGTGCTGTGACTGACACTAATATTCAGCTATACTGAGATTAATAAACATGGGAAATACATAAAATAAAATTAATCTTAGGCAGACTCAAATCAGATTCAGTATCATTTAAGCAAATCACCTCGTAAAACCCCCTTTAAAGGCAGTCCCATGATCAACAGGTGTGACGTAAAGTCTCATAAATTTAGGTATTACTCAAAAGCAAATTTATTGCAAAAAAAAACTTATATAAACGTTAACCCCACTTCTAATCAGTTGAGGGATTTCTTGCAAGCTGTTTTGATTTTTGAACTTGCTTTCCTATTTGCTCAACACCAGCACACATTTAATTATATGTTGCCTAAAGTTAATATGATAAGATCGGATAGCCATGCTATCAACCCCGGATTAAATGGTAATAATCTATTAATTAGTCTTCATGACACTTAACTTTCTTTCAAAGTGTTATAGCAACAGTAGCAGTAAAGGACTGGCCAATAGTAAATCTTTCTTCACACCTTATCCCTGACCCATTAATCTTAAATTTTTTAAACATTTTGCATTAACAAACTTGTACCAAACAACCTTGCAGGAGAGGAAGTATGGAGTCATCAGCTTTCCTTCCCCTATAGTGGAGTCGCATTAGGAAGTTTTGACGATCAAAACACAGCATTCACACATCAGGGAAGACAAAAAGTGATGCTAGAGGTTTTCCCGGAAGCTTATCTGTTAGGGCACATGCCATGTATTAAGAGTGAGTTTTTGTGGCCTGTACCTTTGTTGTATAATTAATAAAGAAGAAATGCCCCAAAGCAATCTTAACGGGAAACAAGCAAGACAAGATCCGACAAGATTTGTTGATTCTCACTTTTCGTTTGGAAATGACCTACAAACCTCAGATGGATGTTTTTAGAGACAAATGAGCAAATGCTGTTTTTACTGTTGTAGACTTGTCTTGTCCTAACTAGCTCAAATACCTCCACAAGGGCCTTTATTTAAACTTGTGCCAAAAGAGTGCAAACAGCAGTGAATAGATGAGGGATAAAAGTATTTGTCGTTACTCCGAAGCATTCCTTGGACAAAAGAGAGATTATCTTAACATACAGAGAGGCATTTGGAAGGAGCCCTCTGGCAAGGAGTTTTGTCGACGTTTTTGTGCTCCTGTATAAGTTGTTCACGCATTCACCCACTCGCTCTGTCTTACTGTCAGGCAAACAGGGAGAATGTTTAGTTTAAATTTGGGTAGGCGAGGCGAAAAGCTGCATGCATCTCAGACATCACTGATCACCGTCAACATAACCCCTTGACAGAGTAATTGCGGGAAGCTTTCATGCCTTTTGAATTTGTCTGCTCTCACTGGCCATCTGCTTTGTGCGCCCCACCCCCACGGCGGTCTCCTACCTGCAAGACCAGCGTACACACCTATAGCATTGGTTTTGAAATAAACAGTTAGAAAATACTTGTTTTTGCCCTAAGTTTAATGTGGAGGAAAGCTTTAGAGAAACGGATCTTCCTGATGCTGTAAGAAGGTCGTCTGAGCGTAACTGTGTTGTTAAACAGTAATTTTATTGTAAGATTGACAAAGTTTGAGCACCAAGAGTCAAGTGCACCAGAGTCAAGTGCACCAAGGTGGTGACCAGGTGTGTAGACACCTCACTTCTCTCTGCAGTCAATAAAACCAGCGTCACACCCGTGATCACATCTTCCACCTTCATCTGTTCATACTATGCTACAAAAAACTGTGCACACTTGTATTTCGCCATGAACTTTGTGTGACAGAGAAAGAAATGCAAACCGGTTACCTCCACTCTTGCCATGGCAACGGACGCGACAAGAAAAGCGATCCTGTACCTGTGTATCTGTCTCCCTAATGGTCTGTGTGTTAGTGTAACAAGATCTGTAAAAACTCCCCTCAATGACATTTTAGCTCCCCCACTGTAACTGACCTGGGCTGGGGAGTCACAAGTAGGATTTAGGTGAGTACTCAGCCTTCTCTCATGTTCCTGTTCCCCTTTTCCTAATGAATTCAACCATAAGAAGACTTGAGATGAGGCCCCTTTTTTCCACATAGATATTGTTTACTCTTGCAGAGGCTGTGCTATGTTTGTAAGCACTCATTAATGCAAAAAAAATTAGACTTTTCACACATGGTGCGAGTATGTTCAGTATCTCTCTTTGTAAAGAGATGCTCTTACTCATATTTTTGATTTTACACACCAAATGAGAATCTATAATCTGTTTATGTTTTCCTTTTGGGAAGAAAAGCTGTCATTGAGAATGCTGAGGGGTGACTGCTGAAGTGCCCTGCATTATAGCACCTTGCAGCTTCACTGTCGGACTGCACCACTTGGACCACTCCTAACTCTCCTATTCCCTCTGCTGGGAAAGGCAGATATTACACACCCTAAACAGAGTACAAAGCACAGACTACCGTACTTAGTTAAATCTTAAGTATCATCATCTCTGCACTTAGAGTCTGTGATGTCCCATGTTTTGTCCTGGCTCCCTGCCAGTCTGCTGCTTTCTCTGGGAAGGCCTCGTCTAGGTGAGAGAGTTGACGCCCCTTTGTGTGAAATATCAATGTGAATGACTCACTCTCAAGTTGGGTGTCAATCATTATTGCAAATGCCAAACCCGTTACCACGTAATCTTTTCAAGAAGTTGTTTTGTCTATGTGGTGGTAGAGCAGCAGGCTAAACATTCAGTTCTGCATTTTTGGTCGCAAACATTAGGTTAGTTTATTTGCTCTATGTCTGTGTGTGTGTGTGTGTGTGTGTGGGGGGGGGGTGTTAGACCTCATGGATAGTGTCTCTGCTCACATACAAATGCAAATAAATAAACAATATTTTTTTTTTCCAACCAACCACTGCAAATGATATTGAGCTTCAGTTGGCAGTCTGTTCTGTTATTTGAAATAGTGACATAAGTGCATTTTTACCTTTTTTCTCTGGGCCACAGCTTCCTCAAGATGTGACAAAAGATTGTTGTGACAAGTGCTGCACACTCCAGTAGCGATTAGTTTATCTCCTGCTCGCTGGTGTCGACTGTTTTAATAAAAGCCAGCCTACTTTGCTGTTTTGTGTTTCTGTTTTCGTTTTCCTTTTTTTGTATTGAATAGCACAACAGGCAAGTTCATTATGCGTGTGACTCATCCCACTAGCCCACACCCCCTCCCCATCTGCTGCTGTGCGCTGGAAAGGAGAGGGAACCGCCATTGATCACTTCTTCCCTCACACATGCACGCACACACCCCATCTTCAACGTCACTATCGATCGACATGTTTAATGTTTTTGTGGGGAATAGCTGGCATTTCCTTTTGTGTCATTTTACATCTGTTTCCCACCATTTGTTGACATGATAAATTACAGAGCAAAAATTTGAAAAAGAAAAAGGAAAGCATTATGCAGCCAGTTATTTAAACAGTTTCCGACTGTGTAGTCAATGCAGGGCTGCAATTAATTCCTTTATGTTTTTAAGCAGTGGCAGTGGGTAAATAAGGTAATATGCCTGTACAGGAGATGTTTTCTGCTTTCAGTCGTCCATGTTTACTGCTGAGTTTATAGTTACCTGACTAACAGCAAGGATGCTGAATGGTATTTTTTCCACTCACTCTCATTTGATTAAAAAATGTGAAACAGTTTTTTAAAAAAATGCTTGTAACACACACTAATAGTGACAAGCAAATACGTAAATATTCTGAAGTTGTTGACACATTTATGAACATAATACAAAGTCCACACTGTGCAATGCAAGATAAAAATATCAGTACTTACTTTTAACACCTCTAAAGCAGTTCTCTCATCTTCTCTGATCTTTAATTTAGGCACAAACAAGCTCTGTGTTTGATTAAGAATTTAAGTTTGTCTTTGAAAGAAATTAAACCCATTACTATTTTAAAAAATCATTTTAAAGCATATTTGCTGTATTGTTTTTAAGATGGGAATTAAAACAATTACTCTTTAGGTCACTGTTATTTGTTGTATACAAATATCTATTTTTCATACTGATGGCCAAACTAATGCAAGCACACTGACAAATACATAGAAATACGTCTTGGGCACGTGGTCTGTGTAGGCATCTTTAAGCCTACCTGCTGTTTAACTTCGTGTTTGCGCACCGTATTCTTGGTGCTTGCCGCCAAAATACCACACAGACATTAAAATAAATGTCAAGGTCAGGAAAATATGGGTTGGACTGCTGCTGGCACTGGTTTCTGCGTTGCAATTTTAAAAATTAGGGCAATGAGAGGAAGGGTTTGATTTGATTTATTTATTTTGAACAAGTTAAAAAAGACAGCAATTAAAAAAGAAAACAAATGGGGAAAAGAAAGAAAAAAAACACAAAGAATTCCATCCACAAAGACTTCAACATCTCTATTTACATGTGCCAAAAGGAGTAGGAAGAAGTGTAGACTTATTTAATCCCACCCCTATTCACTAATCAATTATTATCAGTTATTATCTATAATAACTAATACCTGATAAATAATAATAAAATGACTACTTACTGTTTATACTGTCAATATTTTAACTAATTATATATAAATTTTAATTATTATTTTATGTTTAGCTAACATGTTGCTAGCACAGAGAGTAGTACCACTGATATGCTTGACTGTCGTTTAGCACATTACAAGATCAGGAGAAGAATCTGAGTTTTTACGAGGAGGTCAGCATGGTGGCTCAGTGGATAGCATTGTCGCCTTACAGCAAGAAGGTCCTGGGTTCGATTTACGGCAGTGGCGGGGCGTTGCATGTTCTCACCATGCTTGTGAGGGTTTCCTCCGGGTAATCTGCTCGCTCCCACCACCAAAAAACATGCACATATATAGGTGTAGTTCTCCTGACGGTGCCCTTGACCCCAGCACTGTTTGACAGCTGAAGTTGATCCGTGGGCGCTGTACTCTGGCTGCCCACTGTTCCTAGAGTTAGGATGGGTCAAATACAGAGGGCGAATCTCACTTGGTGTAATCGCACGCGTGACAATAAAGATTTCGTCTTCCTCTTCTTCGTAAAGTTGATGCACACTCTGTAGTCAGTCACAGTGAGGATGGAAAGTGAAAGGAAAAACACCACTGCACATACGCTTTTTTTTTCTTCTTTATTTAATGAAGAGCAATAAATTTGAGTGAAAGATTTTCAGATTTCTTGTTCGCATTTTGTAAATTCTTTCCCTCGGACACTGCCCTCGTCCTCAGAAAGCTTCTGCTTGCGCTTAGATTTGCTCTGCTTTACTGATAGGTGCTATTAGCTTTCTTCTTGGCATTCACTCCTGGATCAGTTGACTGCAGTAGTCACGTTAGTTTTGTGGCTCCAGCTGTGATCTGTAGCGATGTAAACATGATGCAGCTACACATTAACTTGTCTTACTGTGTGCGGCTGTCTATTTGTGTATACAGACCTGACTGATCTACAGCATCCTTGCCTGTGTACAAAGAGTGGTAGAATAAAATGGTATCACAAAAAGTTGTTTCTAGTAATAGCTTTATTAAAATAAAAACAAATCTTGCTTGACTTACTTCTTACCATCTTCTTACCAATGTGCAAGACTTCCATTGTGCTCTCATGAGTCATGGAGGTGACGTTGTTTTCTCCTGCAGGGTGGTGTGCTGTAAGGCTACTGTTTTATGCAGCTATAAAACAAAAAGTAAGGATGCTGGTATTCACATTAACTATCAGTTTAATCCAAAAGTCAAATAAAACAAGGAAATAAAGCCCCAGAGGGTGGAAATGAATGAACCATGGTATGAAACATGTTAAACAATGTCCGCCTGGAATTCTCTAAGCATTAGAGCGAACACATCTGCAGAGAGGCAGGAATCATTTCGTTGGTCAAAATTTCACCTAGTATTCTATTGGTTGAGGAAATTTTGACAGGTTTGTTGCTCAAAAAAATCAATGTGCAGAGACAAAATACAAAAGCAGAAATTTGACAAATGCAAGGATGAAGACAAGTGTGAGGAGAAAGGCAAAAGCTGGAGTGCAGGAGATCTGTCCAAACGAGCATCATGTCTGAATGCGTGCATGACAGTTGGAGTCGAAGCCAAGCAAATCTTAGCACAAGCACGAGCTTTGGGGCGCACGGGCAGAGTTCGAGGAAGAGGATTACAAAATTTCAAAACAGAAATCAATAAATCAGGCTTTCATATCAAAAGACCACGCTCTTGATTAAAGAATGCTGGAGGAGAAACTCCATATGCAGTGCATTGATTAGGATTAATAAGTAATGATAGTTATTTCCTACTGTAATTGGGATATGTCTGAATTTTTTTTCAGGTAATCTCGTATTAAATTTACAACGAAGACCAGAAGAGATTAAATTAAGTTTTTCCTTTTTGTTTTAGGTTTGATCAATTTTGTAGTGAATCAATACAGTTACAGATTAGCATACAGGTATAATTTTGTTTTGTTTATAGTTTGCAAGAAAAAAACTTCATTGCTTGTTCTAATGGATGTTGCAGCCATCAGCCTTAAGTCAAACCAAAGTTTTGTTTTTTTATGGTGCTTTTGGTTACTGAATAACAAATTAACAAGCACAAATTCACAATAGCTGCAGCTAGCAGCTAAAAATGTTGCAGTCATCTTGGGCATCACGTGTTATTACTGTGTATTTGGAAAGAAAGAAAGTGAAGAAATGAAAATGTTTGCAATGATGCCTCCCACAAGAGTTCACAGTCTGACAAATGTCTGATGAGTTACGGACTGGGGGCGGAGCTAAAGTGTAGGGGCGGGGCGAGCCATGACCAGTGAAAATATGTGTGTGTTTCTACAAAGTTTGGCCGTGTTACATTATTTGATTCCGAAGTTCTGTTCCTTTTTGTTACATGCCACTCCCACTGCCACGCCCCCTTTTGGCCAGTTGGCCTGAACAGTTCATCAGCTGTCCTTTGGCTCATGACCAACCTTTGCACTAAATCTTGTGCAAGTCTGTGAATACATTTGGAAGTTCTGCACCTTTTTGCAATAGGCCCCTCCCATTGCCACGCCCCCTCTTAGCCAATTGGCATGTACACAAACACACACACACGCACACACACACACGCACACACACACACACACTTGACGTCCATGCCAAATTCCAGCCTCCTTGGACGAAAACTGTGGCCGCCATAGAGTGGGGAATTTACATGAACCCACCGACAGAGCTACCTATAGAGCTGTTGTTTGCTCGAATGATGCTTTTGTTGGTCTACACTGCTGTGGGACACCAAAATAAGGCGGCAGAAATAATCAACATTTGACAGAATTTGCAAGAAATTACAGACATTTTAAAGATTGTTAAAAAAAACACTTACCCTGACGTATTTATCTAGTATCTGTGTGTCTTTTTTCCAGATGAACTGTCGTCACATCAACTCTTGTGCGTATGTGTTTTAAAATGCAAAGGACAGAACAAAATAACAAGAGAAGAATTTGTGGAGGATTTTTTAACCAGCGCGTTTGGCTCTCGTGCAAGAGGTTGATCTATCAAGAAGAATATTTCACAAATATGTGTTTATACATTTTTTTTACATTGCATTGTGAGCTGAAAATTAATTTAATCGTCAGTCTAGATATTTCATAGAGGTAAAAGTCAAGGTACTGAAGGATGCAAAAAGTAAATACAGTCAGCTGGGGAAGAAAACAGCATACTTGAATGATTAGGTACAAAGACGACCCTCTTTTAGCAATTCAGTCTGTAAATATATTAAGTCCACCTAATTTTACTGACTTATCTACAGTTATTGAATACATTTCTTTAAATATTAACATTATACATCTGATTTAGAATGGCATTTGTCAGTATATCACTGTGACCTAAAACACTTGAATGAAGAATTAACATTTTGATGATAAGACTGTGATTATTAATAGTGTATATGGTGTCCTGGTGTGAGGAGAATGTGTTGTTTTCTTGCTTTCTCGCATGTAGGTGGTCCTGGACATGACATTTGGAGGTGGTGGTCATACCAAAGCAATACTGAATATTCCTGAAGTCACAGTCCTGGCCCTAGACCGAGATCCCACTGCAATTTCTCTGGCCGAGCAGTTAGCCAAGGAACACTCGTAAGTGATTTATTGAAAAATATCAACTAGACCAAAACACAAGTCAGAGCTTATGTTATAAGCAGTCTAGACAAATGTTTATACTACATCATGTTTGTGCCATACATTTTTATAGTCACAGCTGACAGCTTGACCATTTTGAGCAGTGTTTGGTTTGTGGTCGTTATTTCTTGCTGTAGGTGTGACATAGTATTGCAGCTCTCCCTGTTTTTCTCACTTCTTGCCTGAGCCTGATCAAATACTGCTCAACAAGATACAGCCCCTGAGTTTCACCATCCAATCAAATCTATTCCTCGTTCTTAACTTAAAGCTTTTCTCCCCCCCACGCAAAGCTGGTGGGCCCGGTATGTCATTTGTCAGAGTAAGGGCCCACGCCTGCAGTGTGAGGGAGATGCTGCCTCCCACGGAGGATCTATAAGATATGGGGGGGGGGGGAGTCGAGAGAAGTTGAGAAGTGGAGAAAGAGATAAAAAATGAAGAGTGAGAGAACAGGGAGACACGAGGACACAATGCCAGGGTGAGAGGGAGTGTGTGTGTGCGCGCGCGTGTGTGTGTGAGCATGAGCAAGGCGCGGGAGGATGAAAATGAGATGTTCCTAAGACCATGGCGTGGGAAGGAATCCTTTTACGTAGATTCTGGGGAAACCTCTCTCAAGGGAATCTGCCAGAGCAATGTGCCTGTGAGCAGGGAATGACAATTAAGAGAGAGAGAGAATGAGAACACTGTATCCTGTCAGCAGCAATATACCCCTGCTGTAAACTCTTCTACGCCTACACGTGATGCAAGTTGAGAGAAGCTGGAGAAATCTAGCAAATTAACAAATATTATAGGAAGCCTGAGTAAAAGACCCTGGCAGCCTACGCAGTGCATCCACACAACACTCCCATGTCTTCAGGAAAGGATAACGTCAATGCAAACTGTTGAGTGATTGTGTGAATATGAACTAAGTTTCACAAAATAAAAAGAATCATTTCATCCTCTAATGTTTATTTAAAAGCACACCAATATCTTTAGTGGGATTTGCCTCCTTCACGTTGAGCCCTCCTGTTCTCTGCTTTTCACCGTTCTTGTTGTTGCTATGACTTCCGAGTACCTTGGAAGCTCCACGGTGGTTGTGCTCACAATAAATGTTAAATCTGAAAAGAAAGTGGGCGCTATTGAAAAGCCAAGTTAAGCAAACAGTGCATTTACGTGTGTGTATGTGAGGTCACACACAGACTGATATGACATGAGATGCTGGATGAACTGTTTGCATTCAGTGTGTGCTTTCTTGATTATACACAACTAATATATTGGCTCTCACATTAGGATGGTAGAATCTAAAGCATGAAGCTAATTTTGTTATAGTTCAACTCTGCATGTTGATTCTCTGTCTTCTTATAGCTTATTTAAAAGGTTTTATGATCCCGCCTAAAACAAATTTCATGTATTTTCTGTAATGTTATCACCAATGGTTACTCCTCTGTTTTTGTTATGGTCTTATTTTTTATTTCGCATAGTTGTGTTGGATTGTTTCCTCTTTGTAGTTCTGTCCAAACCAGTCAGTTACCAGTGATGCCATATCTGTAAAATATCAACTTAACTCAGTTGATTGTTATAATTAATGAAAAACAACAAAATAACGAAAACTAGAAAATTAAAAAAAAAAATTGTTAGGGGCCTTTCGATATTTATGTCATGCTTTTTTAATTTGAGTCAGAGGGAGGGCACACTGTTTTTAATTTGGGTCCCAGGGAGCGTCATACAAATTTGAACCGATCAAATTTTAAATAGTTTTCTCCCTGGAACTCAAAAAAAGAATAGTGAGTACCTTCAACTCCCCTCTTGGCCGGACTGTTCGGTATGATCCGGGGTGTCTTTTCTCTTTGTCTGCCTATCTGTCGATCTTTAAGCTTGGCCTTTCCAGATAGTGGGCGTGTACATTATCTAGCCAATCAGTGACTCTCTACTGGTATTCACCTTTTTCACACAGGTTGTCTTTGTAATTCCAAAACGAGACTTGGTTGGGCTTGCACGATGGAAATGTTTCATAGCAGAGCCACAACACCAGAGGCATCGCTTCACCTGCATGGATGCCATCTTACTGTCGTGTCCCTGGGTGTAATTCTTACAAGAGGAGGGCGTCCTGTCACTGTTGAATGTTCCACCGTTTTCCAGTCAATTCCAGAATCTGTCGCAAGTGGACGAAGTGATGCCTCTGGCGCTTTGGAGCTGCTATGAAATGTCTTTGCCACGCCTGCCCAACTAAGCCTCGTTTTGTTATATCAATGGCAACCTGTGTGAAAAAGGCGAATTACGCTGCGTTCCATTTACCTCAGAAGTTGAAATTTGGAACTAGGAATGACGTCCCGCTTGTCCTTCGTTACAGTTATCGTTGCACTCCTGCTGCAGCTCTGTGCTAGTGCACAAGCTGCCATCACTCTTACGCACTTTAATACAACAAAGCTGACAGCAAATTTGTGAAAATAGGATAGTTGAAGAACTTAAAGGGTAACTTAACCCCTAAACCATTTCTTTTAGCTGAAAATCAAGGCTAAGAAGTATTTTGTGGTGTTTTTGATTGATTTAGGTCTTAATCTGGACATTTTAGCACAAATTAACTGACTTCTCCGTATTCCGTTTTAAATGTGCAGTGACTGCCATCTGCTGGTTGAAACACTGGTATTGCAAGGCAATATTTTTGATGCGTTTTAATTGGGTGACAAGGTGAAACCTGATGTCACAGGTGAAGCGTGATGTCACAAGTGCTCTCTTTAGGCTGAGACCAGTTGCCGGTAAACCAGAGGATTCTGATGCATTTTTTCAACCTCAGGAATGAGGCACTTCAGCCAGAACTCTGTGGGTTTAGTTACACTTTTAAGTAATGCACCTAACTAGATAATTGTTTGATTAGTAACTGTAATGTGACTGGTGAATTGGCAGGAGTAATGCCTTACATTTTTGTGTTAGACAAATGTAATCTGATTACAGTAATCAGATTGCTTGTAATTATTTTCATGCAACACTGGCTACAAGCAATTAACTTAACATTTTTATTGTGATTGAGGAAGTACACTACATTTAAAAGCTGAGGACACCTATAAAAGCTTGCTCTGTGCAGATCTCAATAATCCCTTTTGCCCTTTTTTTTTACTGAGTTTAGGCTTGGTAGGGCTGCATGATTCTTGCTAAAATGTGAATCACGATTTTTCTTCCTGAGAATTGAGATCACGATTCTCTCTTTAAAAGAAAACAA
>JAQLOL010000001.1:12820639-12833032 GCA_029783665.1 Naso thynnoides
GACGGAGCATCTGGAGCGTCTGGGCTTGTTAGAAATAAGCGAACACGTGAATGCAGCGCGATCTTAACGTACAGGAAAATACGAGCAAGTAAATCGCCGTCATTTAGAAATGAGATCGCATGTATGTTTGAATCGAGATTGTGATTTTTTTACGATTTATTGTGCAGCCCTATTGGAAACCCATGGTTTTATTTCAAGGCAGCATGAGGAAGGGTTTATGTTAGATACTGTCACCTAGATAATATAGCTGTGTTCCCAACCATGAGGACTGGGGACCTTGATGGTTATGCGGGATTTAAAAAAAAAAATTAAATGCAATCTATAAATCTAATGTAAATAAGACCTCTGCCTTTTTATTACATCTTTATGAATGATTTGATACGCAAAATAACAATTACAGTAGAAGTCAATATTTTTTTAAGTCTTGTAATAGCTAGCTAGCTTCGACAATACTAAAAGCTTGTGCTGATCAAAGGCTTGTTATCAACTGTTTAAATTATGTGAGAATTTTTTTTAACAAAAAATTACATTTTAAATTTTAGAAAATTTAAATTCTAATGTCTGCACTTCTGCCAACACGCAGGTGATGAACATAAAACCCAACACACACTGCAAATTCTACATGTTTTTGTAAGCCACTGAAGGATTTAAAAATATGCAAAACAGTTACATAACATTTCTAAATTATTAACTTCTTTATGTGGCTTAGACACAGAGTTGGAGATATAAATGCCTTATGTAAGGTCTTATATTATTAAAGAGGACAAGTTTCAGTGGTGTATGTGCTGAGGTCCAAGTGTGGGCTCATAATTGCTTAAGAGATCTGAGCTATTTTTAGTCTTAGCACCCCACAACATTGACATCATGCAAATTTTTTTGTTATTCTGGCATCTCACTGGATCAACCTTACACTGAATATGATTTTTCCAGAGCTCACAAAGAGACAGCTCAGAGCTTTGCAGATTGAATCACGGGATATGTGTCATGCCAGCGAAGAAGCTTAAGAGCCAGTGCTGATGATACTCCAGTAAGGCGATGTTGAAGCAGACCACTCATCTTACCTTCACAATTTCCTCCATCTAAAGACGCACTCTACAATCCTCTTAACCACGTGTCAGGTAAAACCAAGAACCAAAAAAGGCCAAAACGACTTTCGAATTTCTCATTGTATTGTTTAGACATGTCACTGCTGATGGCAACACCAGTCTGTTGGTCAGACTAGTGATGCACTGAAATGAAAATGGCCCAAACCAAAAATAAATGAAAGACTAGACCAAAAACCAAAACCAATGCAGTTTTTCCTTGTTTTCATTTATTTTGCCAGTTTCTTCACCATTGTATAAATTAAATAAATGCACTTTACTCATGCTTTTCAAAAGGAAAAAAAAATATCTTCTACAAAATTACAATTACCCTTGACTTTGGTAATACTTCTAAAAGTGTAATACTAGTTTTACAATAAACACACTGTACAGGATTTTTGTTTTATTTGAGCTCGAAATAATCCCAAACTTTGGATACTTTGTCATTTGTTCTGGGCTCTCTCTTCTCCTCGCCTCTTTCAATTTTCTTTCTATTTTACATTCAACACCATCAAATAAAATCTTCCTCAGGTCACGTGTCCACAGTGGAAGTGTGCTGTGTGACAGTACAAATGATCAGTGCAAAACAGAGCAATGATGCAGTGGGTTTTTTTAGCAATTTAGTTGAGTTTCTCAAGGAATCTCAGGGATTTTCTGCCCTAATTAAGACATAATTTCTTTAGCATAAAACATAAATTTTGTCTACACTCAAGTATTTTCTAGGAACCATTTCCTCACTAAATATTTCCTTTCACTGACTCCTTCTTGTCCATCTGCAATAAGAGTACACTCAGTGAGGACATCAAGAACCTTCCCAGCAGCCGCAGTCTGAGCGCATGCTCGTTCTACACGATGCTGCCTCTTCACAAATCAAGCCTGAAATATTCCCTTGTGTTGACCCGCTCAGTTCCTTTACCTGCGTCACTGGAGCCAAAGACAAGATGCTGATTGATTGCTTTCAGCAGGGGAGCAGTGATGAAAATATCTACAGTGAAGGAAAAAAAAAGAAGCTACAAACACAGAACCAAGAACACAGACTCGACATAAATGTGTTTCAACATTTCAATTTGAGCTACCTCGGTTGACCAAAGGAAGTTGATAAAAAACCTCCATGTGACTAATGTATTTACTATTAAAGCAACAGGAAAATTGTGAATTTTATGCGTTTAAATGCTTCCTTGCTGTTTCTCTACTTTTTTTTCCCACACTTTTTATTATCTGGTTCGAAAGCTCATTTTGAAACAGTTCAAAAATGTTACTTCACAGATGAGAAATCTTTATTCCCTGGATGTTATTTGCGATGGTTGATTGATTGATTGAGGTTATTGATCAACTAGTTGGAACTGAGGGAATTGCAGACTTGTAGTTGTACTGAATAATGCAACGACTATTACACTTGGCTTGGTGATTAAAGCCGTAAAACTAAAAATTCCACCAACAAACTCACTGAACCCACAACAGCGGAAGCTTTTTTTTTTTGTTGTGAGGTGGTAGTGATAATTTATTTACTACCTACGTATATAAACTGTTTCAGCAGTGAGCTTTGGGCAGATGTGTTAAATTTAACAACTTGTTGACATTGCTACAATAATGTTAATCTCTCTCTCTGTCACAAATACACACGCATAGAGAGAAAGGCACACCTTGTTTAGGCCTTATAGTGGTTTTGTTGTGTTTTTGTTAGATTTCTCCTGTACTTTTACTGCTTGAATGTCATTGTCCTTGTTTTGTCTGAAGACACTGGCCACTGAGATTTCTTGTTAAAGGGTTCTGTGAGTCTGTTTACTTTGTTTGATTAAGTTGAACCAGACACAACTTTTCCTGCAACACCACATAATGCCATCTGGCACTGCACTATGCTGGCCAGTCACATTCATGCAAGTGGATATTCCTAATGGATTACCATTCTATTGTCGTCCAAGAGATACAGAAACAGTCACTGCCATTATGACTATTTTAAAGTTTTAAAATCTTGTTGACATCAAATAAAGCATGAATTTATTCCAATTGAACCTGATTCTCATTTAACATTTCCACATCAACATCATCCCCACAGCTACTTTACTCTCTACTTATTTTACTTTGCAAGCCGGCTACTAGGGCTGCACAATTAATCGTAAAAAAATCACAATCTTGATTCAAACATACATGCGATCTCATTTCTAAATGACGGCGATTTACTTGCTTGTATTTTCCTGTGCGTTCAGATCGCGCTGCATTCACGTGTTCACTTATTTATAACAATCCCAGACGCTCCAGATGCTCTGTTACACTCACACAGTGTGAAACATGCAATTAATTCAACAATTGAGTCAGAGATTTGCCAATGATTCAACCAAACAACTCAATCACCTCTCTCACTTCTCTTCCTCATTTACCTCGCTCTGCTGTCACTCACCATTGCTACAGTAACCAGACACGGCATCCGCAGTGTCACGAGTAGACAAGCAGGAAGAAGGAAGAAGTCAGTTTAGTTGATGGGGCTGGAGCAGCATTTTACATGTGAAAATAAAAAAATGACACAGCTCAGGAAAATCTGCATACAAGCCCTTGGCATTATTGCCGCACCACACGGTAACACTACGGATCTCTGTAACGTCAACCAAGCTTTTGTTTTCTTTTAAAGAGAGAATCGTGATCTCAATTCTCAGGAAGAAAAATCGTGATTCACATTTTAGCAAGAATCGTGCAGCCCTACTTTCCAATCATTCTGAGGGTGTTCATTTGGTCCAAATCAATGGATCAGTGGCGACTCATGTATTTTCCCTCTGGTTAAGTTTAGTTTCTTTTTTCCAAAATTTTAAGCCAACCAAACAATCGACAGAAGCCACGTAGCAGCTGTCACGCCATTCATTTGTCAGAAATCATGTGAGGGTTGGCCCATGGTTTGGTGGGTGCGGAAAGCAGGAGAAAAGAGAGTTTGTTTGTCTTCTGGGATAGCTACGCAAAATTGACCGGAAGAAGTAGCATTTGTTTCTAATTGTGGTCATTATTTAGGTCATGTAGCTGGCAAAAAATACGCAAACAAAACAGCACATTTAAACGTGCTTCAAGGCAAGTCGTTGCTCCAGGTAAACCCTCAATTTTTGTTTGTCACTGCAAACTGATAATTATTTAGACATTCATCCTCAGCACATAATGCACAGCACCGCTGACTATGGGAGCTGCTTCAGTCCAAAAATGCTGAGCTCTTCCTGCGTTTGGGGCAGACCAAGGTCATATCATCATACCCCCCCAAAAAACAAACAAACAAACAAACAAAAAATGTACCAGACATTGTAACCGGACTGAGACCTGAAGAGGTGGTCTTAGTCCGCTAGTTTTGGTCCACACCAGAGTTTGATTTGAACCCAAATGAACCGCATCAAACCCTCTTCTGCGAATCTATATGCTGGCTGACACTGTCCTGTCTGCAGTGAAAAGTAATTAATAAAAAAAGTAATGAAACTGTTTCCAAACACTAATAACGTGAGAAAATTGAAATTTGTTGTATGCAGCCCTAAATTAAATTTATTGAAAAGTTTGTTTGTTTGCCACGGGCACAAACCATCAGTTATTGGAAAACTCTGTTCTCCTCACCAACACTTTCAGCCACCAGATGACACAATCTTTCAGTCACCCAGAGTGCTTTGTGGCATTTGCTTACATGTGCAAAAAAAGTTAGCAGCTAGCTTTTTAGCAACAACAAAGTCATCATCAGCAGAACACTGCTTGACCTCAGTCTGTTAAAGTTAATTGGCGTCAGCAAGAAACCAGAATGGCTGAAGTGTTTTAAAACCAAAACGACAGTCTGTATTGCAACTTTGCTTAACGTAAAAAATAGAGAAGTTTGACGTGGCGGGGAGAGTGCTACTGAGTAGGCAGTAGCAGAAGGGGATTGCGCAGGTGATGGGGGAGAACAACAAAGCCTTACTATGGATTTTTTAACAAATCAATCACTGTGCAGGATAGTGAATAACAACAACAAAACAAAGGATGGCCCCAGCAGCGTGGGTGAGATGCTCCCTCGCCATTTTGTCTTCAGTGGGTTTTGAAATAAAGGACCTGCCAATTTGTGTTCTCCCTGTAAATGCCCATCTCATCTTGAGATGTGCTGAGTCATTGTGTACAAAAAAGGGGCATGTTTAAAACATAATAAAACAACTGAGAGGGAAGAGATCGATACTATTTATTATATCAATACCTACATTTAAACCGATTCTTCTTGGTGTGATTTCTCTTTCTGATGCACCCTCATTGTCTTGTAAAGAAAATCGTGTGTTGTGAATGCAATTATCATGTTATTTTATTTTACTTCAAACAGTGAGGCAACTCTTTCGCTGGCTGGCAATAGTAATGCGTTCACATAGCCCAGAGTAGTTTGGTTAGCCAGGGCTAAGAACGGAAGCAACCATAGCAATGGAGTGTGCTACAGAAACTGAGCTCCAGTAGAATCCATGGTGCTATAAGCACATTGACTTTGTTTGTGTAAGTGCTCTTACCGCCAGGAGGAGGAGACAAACTATACAGGAGCAGTAGAGCTGGAGCTTCTTAAAGTTTGATGGCAAAAACTACCTATTATGGTGCTCTTATCTGCAGCCATTCATCCACATTTTACAACTGCAACTCCCACTAAAAATTGGTGCTCCTAAATAATGTGCCCTTTGTCATGTAACAGGATGGAGAGCGTATTAGCCTTTGTGCAGTCAGCATTAAGTAGCTATTGTAGCCTAGCTTACGCATGAAAGGCTTACAGTAAAATCGGCAAGCCTTATCTTCCAGATGGAGATTCGTGTCTCGAGAGCAGTGGCTAAATATGTGCTCATATTTCTTGTTGCTTCCGAGGTTTAAAGACACCACTTTTAAAGAGGCATTTGAAAGTGAAGCGCGTCTGTTTAAGAGCGAGGACTCACAGAATTTTCACAGAAAAGACCATCTGATCGAAGCTAGCCAGTGCTAGCTAATGTCAACACGAGGGTTAAATTCAGACACTGTTGTTTACGAAAGCTGTGGAAGCCAAACACTAGAGAAATATTAGTGAAAGAATGTTTTTGCTATATTATATTTTCTTAGAATAAGAAGCTAAATAGGAGCCAGTAGTAACCACAGTCCCCTCTGGTTTCTGCAGAGCCTGGGAGGTGACATGGATGTGTTGTTGTTGTTGTTGTTGTTGTTTTTTTAAATGCACACAATTATTTTTATTTATTTATTTTTTGCTTGCACGTTACATAAATTGCACATTTTATTTCATTTTTAAAACGCACGTGCGTTTTCTGTTTTGCACACAGGTTTTGTAAATCGCACACAGGTGTTTATAAATAAACACATCCATGTCACCTCCTGGGCTCCGTAGGTTTCTGATTGATTCAGATATTTAAAAAAATTGGCTGTGGTTGTTCATTGATTTACGTGAAGCTGTAGAGCCCACAAAGCACACAAGCCTTTGACACTCATGCTTGTGGTTCTTAACGTATTTTACTAGTTAAATATATTTTCACCTTTTGTATTTTTTAAAGAGAGATGTTTTGGTTTTTTTGTTTTTTTTTAGTAAACATGTAAAATGAAGAAAAAAAGGAAAAATAAAATTTAAACGAAGATTCTGTGTGATTATGTTCTTCTATGTTGACTTTTCAAGATATAGAGTCACTCTAACAAAGGCTAATAGTTGCTTTGTCTTAAGCAACTGTTAACCTGATAAGAGGCCACACTGTCTGGTTATTTGAGCGTAAGAGAGGAAGTAAAAATGCTGCAGTGTTGGTGGCACAGCAGCCGCTGCAAATTTAGTGCATATTATCCAAATATTTTCACACACTTTGCTATTGTTACCCCACTCTTCCAAACATTTAAATGTCTATCATAAATTCAGTCAACACAACATAAACAGTACCAGACTTAACTGTGCTAAGCTTACAAATGTGTCATCAATCCTGGCTAAACACAGACAAAATGGTTATTTATGCTTGTTTTATTAATTACTAGTGCCATTAACTGAGGGAGCCCTCATGATGACTGAAGCCAAAGTTTACTTTATTTGGTCGGCCCCATATTAAAGCCTGATGACATATCACTGTTAAAATCATTTTTAAAAGCATGCTAACCCCATGCTCATTACACATGCGGTGTTGAATTACGAGGCCACAGTCAACTTGACCTGCTTGGCTTTTGTAGTTCTGTTACAATCAAATATTTTATCTCTTTTGTTTGGAGAGTAATAACTTCACTAGAAACCTGTTTTCTTGTCTGATGAGTGCAGAAGACCTTTTGCTCCTAATGTATAGATTCTAATTCCTGTTGCTTTCTTCTGCCATCATCTTTGTTCACACAATGTTAAAAGGTCACATGAAAAATGCATGAATGTGGTTCTCACCACTCATGCCTGAGGAAGTGACTGAGTACACATGGTCTTGCTCTGTTGGTGACAAGGAAGGATCTCAGTTGGCCGGCTAAGACGGTTAGTCTGCGTCCAAGGAAATACCAGATTCAGTTTTAAAAGGTTGACTGGAAAGTTACTTAAGCCATTGTTGGTCTCCATTAATTTGTGTATGATCTAAGCTTGACCTGCTTGATGTAGAGTGCTTTGTTGTTTCTCTGTTGTGTATATGATGCTGTGTGAAAATAAAGTATGAAAAATAGATTGGACTATGGGCCTACTTGTTATTCTCATTCAGTAGCAGCTGTTGTCATCAGAGAGTCAAAGAGCAGCGCTTCTGCTCCCTAATTCCCTTAGTCCCAAACATAAAGTCAGGGTTACCTAAACTTTCTTAACATACTTAACTTGTGTCATGCAGGTAACGGTAATACACTTACTGTAACTCAGACCTGTGGTCTTTTTCTTAACCTACTCAAAATGTCATAAATGTTGATTTAGGAACAGTTACTTACTACTACTACTACTACTACTTATAATAATAATAAAGCTTGTAACATAGAAAAGAAGACACAAAAAAGGATTCATCTTATTGTCCTACTGGGCTTCCAATGCTCAGTCTACATATTTCTTTAATGAATATATGGATTAACAGTGAAATTTTGCTGTACTAAAAACACTGGATATTATGTTGAGCGTTTCTCTCCAATTTCATCCATATAAGACCAGTACTTTGTGTGTATGCATTGATGTACAAATGTCTTACTGTGCTGTTCCTCTCTTTACCGCCATGCTTTCTTCAGTGGTCGTGTGAAACCATTGCTGGGCCGATTCAGCGAGCTTGAAGGTCTCCTGTCTAACATGAACAAGAAGTCAGGCAGCATTGATGCTGTCCTGTTGGATGCTGGCTGCTCCTCCATGCAGATGGATCAGGCTGACAGAGGCTTCTCCATCAGCAAAGATGGGCCCTTGGATATGAGAATGGATGGAGAGAGGTAAAAGATTTAGATCAGTTCGTAATGTAGCGTTAACAAAACATAAAAACCACCAGGGCCCGACCGATGCGGGATTTTTTGGGCAGATGTCAATACTGCCGCTGTCAACTGCCCACAAATATTCTATTATTATAGATATAAAACTGCTGAGTATGGTTTTAGATAGTTGTGACAATTAAGGCAGGATTTCTTACATTTTAACAAACTTTATACCAAACATCAGTGCACAGAATAGTAAATGCTTACCTTTTTTGCTTATTAAATAACCGGCTGCCCTCTGCTGGACAAATTGCATAATTACACCATTTTAAATCACTAGTCCAAATAGGCTTGGGCCGGTGTAAAAGTTTTTAAACCGGTTTCACATTAAGCTCAATACCAGACCTAACCGCTAATATTGGCTTTCACTACTAGGAGATGCATGCCAGTCATCAACAGTGCTCCTGACTGGAGCAGCACAAGAGAAGAACAACTGAATTGAGTGGAACAAAATGTTGTCATTTCTCAAAGCAACCAAATGTGTGACATCGTCCGTCAGTCTACATTATATCTGCTGCAGTTCAACGCTCAGACACACAACGCATTTTTCTCTCGACTGAATCACGCTATTTGCTACATTACTCCGTTCAGTCGCGTGCCTTCCGTAAATACACGCACCTAAACTGAACACAGCAGACATGGCGTCTTTTTCCCTCCCCTTTCACAACGTAACGTTAGTCTTGTAAAACTAAACGAAAGCGTCAAAGTGGAGTCCACTTATGTTAACTTAGCGTTCGCTTGTTTGAGGAGGGGGTGCCAGGCATTTTCAGTCATTAACTAACGTTACGGTTGGCAAACATTTTTGCTGCACTATATCAGTTATGGAGGTCCTGGACAGGCTGGAAAACTTAAGGACATCGTGTCCGGGTTATTAAAATTATCCGCTGGTCTGTTAAGTTACAAACAGCCACAATTGGGACATTAGTGTTTGCTAGTAACGTCAGCGTCAGAAGGAAGGGGGCTTTGCATTTCTTGTCATAAACTACAACTAGCATAATCATCATTTCTGCTCTGTATCTCTTGTGGAAGTCCAAGAAACGTTGGAAAATCTAACCACATCATGTCCGTGTTCATGAAATAATCCTGTGGTGTATAAAATTGTGTTGTAGGAGCTCAGTGTTTTCACACACAGCACTGTTTTACCGGCCATGTCAGGCCGCTGGGTGTCGGAACATGTTGCTGCTGAGGTATGCCAGGATCTGCCTTACTGACAAATGCCGGTATTGCTCATTTGCATAAAGCAAAACCAGTTTAAGCCCTTACACCGGACCGAACCAGAAAAACCTGAAACCTTCCCAAGCCTTAGTCAAAACATTTTTTTCCAATATTATAAATAATTTTAATATCAGCACTTATTGGAGAACACGCAACACCGATAACCGATATATCTGCAATAGGCTAATATCAGGCAATAATATCGGCAAACCCATATATCGGTCAGGCCCTATAACCCACTTGACTTTATTTTCAGAGTAAAAAATACTGTTAGTCGCTGGATGAGTAGAGTTACTGTTGCCGTTATATTGCTCAGGTATACATTGGTTAATAAATGCCAGTATCATGGATCAACATGGCCCTCATAGACTTTGTTTTCTCCTAAATTTGTCGTAGAATTGAAAAGGTAAAAAAATTCTGTATTTGACGTAGTAAGTGTGTAGTAGTTCCAACAGGAAAACAGAAGAAGAGAAACATTATATCTCAGAAGCTCTTGGAGACATGAAGTGCATTATTGTGTGTTCAAACTGAGTTTGACACCAAAGACCACAGTTAGTGTCTCATCTGCTACCAACGCTGGGCCTTGGTTTGTCATAACCATGAGGGTGATCTTTCCCCAAACTTTGATTCGTTCATCCTCTGTAACAAAATTCTGAATATGAAATTATATTAACTTATGTATTGAAGGAGCAGCAGACCAGCAAAGGAGCCAGTCTGTATCAGAGTTTTCCAGATATCAGAATCGGTGCAAGAATAAGCAGCAACATTGCCAAAAATCTTTTTAGAATTAAAACATGTCTCGGTCAAAAACCAAACATGTCAAATTATAATTTAAAAAAAAAAAATTTTTCACTGTGTATGTATCTCAAAATAAATATTAGTATCAGATTTCTTTTAAATTCATTTATCTCCGCCATTGTTGTTTTAGAAAAATCCAGTATTATTTAAGCTTTAGTTTTAAGTTTAATTTGATTAGCCCAAGTGTAATAAAATGCAGTTGCTTATTGCCTTTTTTTTAAATTGATGGTAGAGATGTAGCAATAAGCAAGTATTTTATGTAGATGGATAGATAGATATGTTTGTAGTAACCCCTTTACAACCTGCTCAGATATCCTCATTTAAAGCTACTGCTCAAGCTGCATTTTCTTTGTTTCCTCACAATCACTCTTTTCATAACTGTCAGCCATACAGGTTTTCAGCTGTATCTCAGAGTTGTCAGGATTCGCCACTGTCAGCAAGGACGTGACGTCAAGCAGCTTAATTGGGCTTCTCTTTGTGCGTAGGTACCCCGACATGCCCTGTGCTGCTGACGTGGTGAATACCTTAGATCAACAGGCTCTTGCATCCATCCTCACTGCATATGGGGAAGAAAGACACGCCAGGAAAATAGCTTCAGCCATTGTGGAGGCACGCCGAGTCAACCCCATCACTCTGACACAGCAGCTGGCCAGCGTGGTGGCAGGTAGCTGGACACTATCTGATTAATTCCCCCTAGCATTTTAGAGGCTGTAAGTGAAAATAAACATGAGTGGAGTTATTAGGGCGGTCTCCCAGTGGGACGTATTTGTCTCAGAAAATTACATGGAATGTAACCTCAGTCATCATCCTCTTGCTTGCCTCTGTTATGGGTGCCTTTCTTCCGCTCCTTCCTTTCAAAGTTGAGACAAAGACAGAGCTGAAGGTGGCTGGAACAGAATGTGTCTCATAGCTGGAAAACACACAGTATCTCACATACAGTAACCCGCCTCTCTCTCCCTCCACGTTGCCTTTTTTGTTTTCTTTTTTCCTCCCCATTTCCCCTGTTTCTCAGCTCACAAATACGCACACCCACCTGACACAAACGCAAACACCCACATATGTTCACACACATGGCACACTCATGCATAACACCAGGATTACATTGTTTGTCCTGACTGATTGTTGTTCTTTTTTTTTTTTTTCTTTTTTTTTCCTTTTTTTCAATAGCGTTATGCCTCCAGATTTGGGCTGCTGAACAAGTGAGATGTCATTTCAATAGTTATTGCACAGAGCAGTATGTGCGTCAGTGTCACCCTGGGAGAACAGGTGTGAGTAAGAGCAGCTGTTTAATCTTCTTTGAAGAGCAAAGCGAGTCACTACCAATATTTATTCGGAAAAAAAAAAAAATCAAAGGTCTTGGTTTAAGATAGGTCTTGGGGGTGGAGGGGTGGGGTCTGTGACCAATTGTGACAGTGATGCAGACAGAAATCAAATTTATAGTCACGACAGAAATGATAAGGGGTTGTGTGTGTGCGTGTGTGTTGCGGGGAGGTCGGGGGGGTGGCTCTCTAGGGACATCGTGGTATTGACACATCAAATAAGAAAAGTCTTTTGGTTGCCCTACAGTTGAGTTTATGTTACACTTTGCACACAAGTAAATATGATTCCCAGTGCTATATGTTGTAGGTGAAAACTGCAGCAAATAACGTGTTTTGTTTCTTCTTTATTTGTTTACATCCAAATCAACTGGGAAATCTTATTTGATTAATTATTAGAATGATTTTTTATAATTGTGGCTGTATAGAAATTTTGTAGTTAGTCATACATACAAGCATGGCTTTGTGAATGAGAAGAGCTTTAAAGTATGATACACACCTTAAAGACGTACAGAAATGAAAAAACAATTACATTCCACTATGGGTCTTAAAATTAGTGTAATCACTCATCTATCAGATGATGTAACTCAAACTTTGTGCAA
>JAQLOL010000001.1:12833132-12855997 GCA_029783665.1 Naso thynnoides
TGGGTGTCCGTCCACCCATGTTAATTTGTTCTTCAAAGTAAGAGGGGTACAATGGAGGAGACTCGTCCACCACCACCTACACAAAACTCTCCACTGCCTCTCCTACATTCTCCTCCACCAGATCCCTGCGGCCCATAGCCATAATTTAGCTTACTAGCTAACAGTTAGCTACAAAACACACCGAGCTGGACAACATCCAATAAAATTCCTTCGAAACACTCAGTGTCCCGCCCCAAACATTGAATATCCCATCCGCTGTATAACGCCCAATCAAATTCGTTTTCCTTACTCGTGTAAACTCATGCTTTCACTTGGGTAAAGTCGGGGAAGGAGACGGTATAAACGGCCATTTCTGAACGTCTTTAAGCTTAACGTAAAATAATGGGTACCCACAAAAATTGTGTGTAGGCCATATTTTAACACATACATTGAAAAGAACCGTTTGTTTTGCTCACACATACTGGAGCAAGCACCAAGGGTGTTGCAGGCCAATCAGCATCTCCTGAGGAGGGTCTACTGGCAGCAACAGGAATTTTTTAGGTGTGTTGACAGCAGGAAGCATCCATAAAAGTAACTGAAACAATGGCGGCGGTTACTGAACAGGTTAGCGTAGATGCTGCTGGAACATTGGTTTTATCAGAACTGGATTTCTCCATTGAAAGAAGAGTAAAGGGCAACACCGAAAGCCTTTTTTTGGTGAAAAGATTTTTTCATCAAAATAAGTAGGAGTTTGAGTTACAAGGGGCTCCTGCTGATCTGATTGGTCAGTCAGTCCGCAATAAATGCTGTCAGATAGGTGGTTTATCCAGTAATCTGCGAGGTAGTTTTTTTAAAGTGCCTGCCCTTTTCCAAACGGTTTGTAATGGAGCCTCTCCAGATGGTTGTGTTGAACAAACCTACAGGAGCAGCCAGGTTATTTTGAGTGAGTGACAATGAATCTAAAAAAAACAAACAAAACCTCATATGTAGTATGAGCGCTTTGAACTAAATCAGCACTCATGACATTTAAAAATAGGATACACAATATGAAATTGCAATGCGATCTATATAAAGTGTACTATAAAGTGTTGGCAGTTTTGTTCATTTTTATTTATGAAGAAAAGCTAGCCGAGCAAGATGGCTTAGTGGTTAGCACTGTTGCAAGAAGGTCTTGGGTTTGAAACCAGGCCCATTCGCCTCAAAGCAACCAAGTCCTTGATTCAGTACCCAGCTGGGGTTGGACCTCTCTGAGTAAAGTTTGAATGTTTTCCCCTTGTCAGCCTTCTATTTTCACACAGGCCTCTCATGTTTCGTACTGGTCACTTGGTCTTCAACTTTAATGTTCCAGATGACCATGTTTGTGTATTTGAATGACCTATGAAAAATGAGAAGAGCCTTCTCTGTGCCTTCTTGACTTACGTCTATTGCTTGCCTTCCAAGCTTCCATTTCTCTTTTCAGGCATCGACTCACTTCAGCTGAACAACCAATCCCAGTGATTTCTCTCAGAGACGGGGTCCTTCAGCTATTCAACATGACTCAATTTGCCAAAAAGTCGCAGAAAGTTGGAAAGTACTGCCAGCGGTGCAGGACACCTGTCAGCCTGTTTTGTCAGGGCCCTTATTTCTTTGCATTTGAGCCAACACCTCATTTCACTTGCTTTTGTTTGTGTTTAAGGACCGCTGAATGGTGCCAATTTCTGTCAATTCAAGCTGATTTATCCCTGATATACTACGTGTTGTGAAGTATTTTTTAGATGCCTTTGAGCTTCCTATATCAATTCCACACCTTCCTCTATCTGTAGACTTTCAACAACTCTGTTAGATGGGATTGTTGTGATTTATGTATGTTTGGAAAAGCTGTTCCTGAACTGTTCCAGTATGCAGTAAACATCAGCCCCGTGTCCAAAGAGGGTCCGTTGATATTGGACGAGTCTGCAGGACACAATGTGAATTCAGTGCCAGTGTTTTTGCCAAAGTTGGAGGCAGTGTAATGTCTATGTTGTAATGTTAGAGGAAAGGGTGTGAAGGTTAGGGTCGTGGATGGGTGTATACCAAATCAGCTCGACATTTAACTTAATGGTAAGTTTGTTTACTTTGCTGGAAACTCACAGCAGGAATCAAGTGAGAAAAACCATCAGCTTCAGCTACATTACAGCACCAAAAACATTCTTTCCTAATCACCCAGTGTGTGTGTGTGTGTGTGTGTGTGTGTGTTTTGAGTGCCAGCAGGAAGGACTGGAATGCATTGGGTTAGATATGCCAACAAGGTACTTAACGTTAATTTCCGTCCAGAGCAACTGTAATTTGGTGATCTACATCAGTTAGCTGAACATTAGCATGCAGTTTGCTATTGCTGCCAAATCAAAATGCATCTTCAAAAACACAACTAGATGTCCACAAAATGGCAACATAACAAAATTGCTTACCAAATTATTCCAGTAGTTTATTTAGAATGACGTGTTTGAATATGAAGGTTGTCACTTGAACTAAGTTGCGCATATAGGAGTTTATCTTTAATAAGGTAATGTCAGACTTTTCTTGTTCTCTTGTTGTTTAAGAAGACCACTCCTTTTTTGTGTGACGCTGTAACACTAACAGTTACAGCAATGAGATATCAGCAGATAGACTGCTGTAGATACTGATCCATACTCAGTTGTCTCACTTGCAGAAGCAAAATAAATCCACGTGGAGTTGGGGCAAATTCATCTTTGTTGAATTTTAACTAAGGACTTTGTGTGGTTCATCATCTCAAACTGTCTTAGCAATGCCAGTGCGACCTCTGAGGGTAGAAAAAGTTTGAAATTCCAAAACGAAAAAAGTTTTCATAATATGTTTGCTGCACAATCAAATATTTTATTTAAAAAAAAATACTCAGCTGAAGTGCCAACTGTTTCACCAGAGAAATGTGGTTTGCAGTCACTCTTGAGATGGGAAAAAATATTTATTTGCACGGATAGCAGCAAAGTTAGCAGGACTGATATGTAGCAGCTAACTAGCTTGGTGAGCAGAATTTGTAGAACATACTGATACAGAAACTAACCATACAAGTACAAGTAGCTACAAAATCACCAAACTCCCAGCACCACCTATTTCATGCGGACTTTCACCGTTTAACTTTCTAGTGCAACAAAGCTCATAAGTTTGATTATTGTCTTACATGTATCCACTTAATTCTTTACTTAAAATTACCAACTTGAGTCCATACATCACCTCATCTGCTGCTACCTCTAAGAAACTTGTGCCATGTTCTTCTGTTTCAGTTATTCTGTTGTTTTAAACAAACGCTTGTGTTTTGTTTGACCACCGACACCAAAACATCAAACACTGCCATCGCCCAAGTTTAAACAACTTGAGCTACCAAAGATGAGACATAACACAAACACAGAGAACAACAAGAGCTTTGTAATGCAAGTTATGTATGATGTCCTGTGTATTACATTCATAATGTTGTTGATTTCGTCTTACGTACGCATTTTAATCTCTTCCCTTCTCCATGGATCTGTCCGTAGGACCTTTGAAAGATGAATTAGAGAGGGAGCATATAGCTTGGTGAGGCCAGACCGGGGCTGGTCTTTGCTGTGCAGGCATTGTATTGATTGCAGTGTGAGTCACACCTTGGGTTGTTTAGTGCGGGAGAAAAATGCCACATCACTCACTTCTCTATTTATTGCAGTTTCTCTTTAGGTCTATATAAGTGTTTAATTTATCTTTTGTCCACAGTGTGGGGGTGAGGAGTAAGTCTAGCTGGACTCTACAAACTCTGTCTGCGTTTATTAATATGAAGCAAATATCTTCTCGTTTTAAATGTGCTGCACATTTGCATTTTTAGTTTTTTCCCAACCTCTAAAGTCCATATTTACTGCCCTGTTGAGCCCAAATCCAAATGCATTCTGCTCCCCATACTTATTGTTTGACAAGTGCACAAAAAAGGCAATATTTTTTTTTAATATCTGAAACAGTGTTTGCATGTATGCAGCTAGTAATTCCTTTTCTCTGTTTTCACATGCATTTTTTATAACTGGATGCTAACAGGGAGTAGTTGTTTTTGTGCTCAGTAGGTTTACCTTGAACCGGGCATTCAGTGAACTCTGAGATCATGAGAGGCAATTGGCTTAATTTACCCAGGTATTTTTGTCACACATGAGCCATATCAACACTGTCTCCACCCTCCATCTGCTCCACACAGAGCCTCTGATGGACCTGCCACTCAGCCCTGCTACAGCTCCCTCTCCACTGATTTCACAGCTTGTGTTCTTTTTATTTTTCATCTAGTTTTATTTGAACTGAATGTAATGACCGCCCTTACACCTAATAGTGTAAAACTGCCCATGTCTGATGATTTTCAGTCAGCCAGTTTACCTAGTATCAAATTATCAAGTCAAATAAAACTGGATTTATTTTATTCTTGAAAATGTGTCATTCACAGAGCTTCTGCCATTCTCTTCACCAGTTCCAGTTCCTTTAAACTTTTTTTTTTTTTTTCTGATAACACCTCAGTGTGGCTGTGAACGTGTATGAGTCATTTGGTCACATGAGTGTTGAGAGTCAGAAGAGTCGAGATATAGATTAATGATGTAACAGCTGCATTTGCTGTGTCGTAGCAGCCCATAGTTTATGGTTATTTAAGTTCCACACAGATGTCCGCTGTCACTCCGTCTCTCGTCTTTTAGATGAATGTAAACTTAGTAGTTTTGAACTGGAGAGTTGACCCTCTTGGCCCATGAGCTTATTAAGGGTTTTTTGTTTTTTGTTTTTTTTTTAAATTTATTTTGTTGTTGTTTTGTTGTTGTTGTTTTGCATTGTATTTTACAGTAGCTGTGTCCCAATTCAGGGACTGCATCCTCTATTGGCTTTATTTGTAGACCGTTTGCTGCGTCAGCAACTCAGGAAAATGTTTTTCAATGTCTGTACTGACATAACAAAATAGACATTGTTGGCACCTTGTTTACGTGCACAGAAGTTTACTGTCATGTCATGGTTGCTAGGCAACAGAAGCAGTGCATTGTGACATTCAAGTAAGGAGAGGAAAAGCGGCTGACAAAAAAACAGGAAACGCTTTGTTGGCTAGATTGTCTCTTTGATAGTTTAATCAGTTGGGTCCATGCCGGCCTCCCTGGGCAGGCGTCTTGGAAGGATGTCCCCCTGATTTGGGACACACACAGTGTCTTTGAGTGTTATGAAGTGTTACGTTGCTATAGTAACATTGGCTCCAGATAAATCCTAACCTAGGCTAGCTAGCCCTTACATTGACTTGTTGTTACGGCCTCAAAAGTATCCAGACTCCTTCGTTCGTCCTCCCCTTTTGGTCTCCTGCAGTCTTGCTGTAAATCTTCCCTTCTGCACGATTCCAACATTTACAATGCACATTTTTGTTTTTCTTTTTGCCTATTGTTTTATTGTTTTTATCAGTAAAAATACAGTGACAACAAAATGTAGTGCATCACATTTCTGTCCACTCTCTCTGACCATTTTTTTCTCTTCAGGAGCGTTTCCTCCTGCTGTCATCTATGCACGTAAAGACAGACTCAACCGACCAGCACACGTGGCCACCAAGACTTTCCAAGCTCTTCGTATCTTTGTGAACGATGAGCTGAACGAACTACATGCAGGCCTGCGAGCAGCGCAGGCCGCTCTGAGGCCTGGAGGACGTCTTTGCATAATCACCTTTCATTCGCTGGAAGACAGACTGGTCAAACGTTTCCTCCAGGGAGATGACTTGTCTAATCTAGACCAGTATCACTTCAGCCCAAGGAAGCAAGGCGGCAGCAAGGAAAAGAAAAGTGGTGGAAGCGTTTATTGGCTTCCGCTGCGAAGAAAAGTGGTCACCCCAGAAAGGGATGATGTACAAGAGAATCCTAGAGGACGCTCTGCTAAACTAAGGGCAGCACTCAGACAATGAATTCCCTCTAATTCCATCAGTACATCTGGGGCCCCTTACAACTAGAGGAACATTTCATAATTAATTCATTAAAAAAGTTAACCAAACAGTGTAGATACAGATGTTGATCGTTGACTGTAACTGTAAACATTTTCTGTTTTGAGGAACACAAAAAATCTTACAATCCAGCTGAAGGCCAACAAAGCAGAGAGCCTGGATTCAATCATGGGAAGAGTACATCTGGCTTTATCGTGCATAGAAAACTGTAGTTTTCAAATAGACAATGAAAACAACAACAACAAAAATCACATATGTGACAAAAAGTTCTAAACCGAAAAGTCCACTAGTTTGTCTTCAGAGCTATCACTTGAATACCATGGACTTCACTCCAAGCTGGTTTCTGTGTGTAAAACTTATTTTATATAAATTTTTAGAAATTTTTTCATGCACTGAAAGAGGAATGTACAATGTTCTTTGGGGCTTTGAAGGTTGGTAATCAGACCTTTGAAACCACTATTGTGCTACATGTACTATGAATGTTCAAGATAAAAGTTCCTGCCATGAATTAAACTGAGACATAATCCCACGCGTGTAAGGCAACAGTCCGTCTTTCTCTCACCTTGACTTAGCACTGAAAAAATTATATGAAAGCTGGAAAAAGAATGTTACGCAGAAATGGAACGGTTTTGAAAACTTTTTATACCCAAATAAAAGTATGCGATCTGGGTGCATTTTTGTACTACAAAGTGTACAGGAAATAACTGACAGTTGTCTCACATTTCAGTTTGTGTGTCCGAGCTTTGTTTTTCATCCCAATTTAATTACAAACGTCCTCCATTTAATATGGCACTGTTCTGATCCTGTACAGTACTGTTAGAACAAGTTTGCAAGCTCTTAAGCACTTTGATAAACAAGTGCCACATCTACTGTGAAGATTAAACTGTGACTTCTGTGTGCTATTCAGTGAACATATATAACAAAAACACCTTTCCCACTGACGTCTGTATTTCCCCTAAATGTCCCTTGATGAGTTGCTGAAGTGAAACCTCTACTGTACAATGTGAATCAGTGCTGCGGCTAAATACTGAATGACGCAAGTGTCAGAAGTGGTGCTGAATGAGCTGGGTGGTTGTTCGTGAGCATTCTCTCACCTTCAACTGTAAGCAGATGAGGTGATTTGATGTTTACTGTTTGACTTTGACTAATTGTAATTGCTCCATCAAGATTATTAACACTTTTTTCTTCAGTCTCAGTTTAGTGCACTCTAAATATACCCTTCTCGTTACCTTGGAAACTAAATGGCGCAAGTAACATTTATCCGTGTCTAAATTTATATACTGTTTTAATCTCGTATGAAATGATGCTTTATGGGGAGTTTGAATGTCCCTCCCTCTTGACATCAGCGGATGTCAGTCAATGCAAGTCATTGTCCTTGTTGATGGGATATGTCACAACGTTTCATCTTTTGGATATTTTGCTTCTATTTTATTGCTACAAGATCATTACTAAATCATACTGTTGAGCATATTTCAGGAGATCACTGGGAAGAAGTCATGACTCATGACTTTATTTCACACTGATGTGTGACAGTCCTCATACATAGAGAATAAAGAAGCGAGAGGGATAAGGTTTACATTTCTGAAGGGGGGAAACTTGACATTTTGAAATGTTATGCGGCCATGCTGGACTTGATGTTGTCATGTTATCTGTGTGCAGTAATGCAATCCTCTAAACACAAACTAGAATCCACAGGTTATAGAAATGTCATACGTTTCACGTGCTGTGAACACAACACACTGATGAGATTAGACTGACATCAGAATATCAGATGTCAGAGAAATAATTCATAAAATAATTGCCTCATTACTGAAAGAAGTTTTTTTTTTTTTTTTTTGTTAAGGGTGATTTTATTATTTACCAGGTTGAGCGCTGACAATGCACTGCATGGGGTGAAGGTCATGTGTGGGCAGTGTTGGGGAGTAACTAGTTACATGTAACATTGTTACACACAATAAAAGTACAAAATAAATGTAACTATTATCCATTATAGTTACTGAGAAAAAATATGTAATTAAATTACAGTTACTTATGAAAATGTTGATGATTACATGTCAGGGGTTGCATCTGAGTATTTTCTATTTTCCGTCTTCTTATCTCTTTAGTAAAGTTTGATGCTACTCTGATACTTTTGATTGGTTCTCTTGTTTGAATTTGCAGTGGGCCACATCTGCCAGTTAAATCAATCCACATCTCCACAGCTGCTCAGAACAACCTGTCTGACAGCTGCCACCATGTCTATGGATAAAAACACGTTCCAGTGCTGAAAATATAAAAAACATTTTGTCCAGAAATCAGAGCAGGGCTCAGACATAACAGTGCAATGCAGAATATGTTCACCGGCTGTTAAAATGCTTTTGACGTTGAAAGTTTCCATGTCAAACCGGAGGAAACGTCTGCAGGCATGTAGCCCAATCAGTGTTTACTACTGTTGTAAAGTTACCACTGCCTGGTTTAAACTTTTAAAAATGGTTAACAGTTAAAAACATTTGTTAGAAATTTAGAAAAGTAATCAAATGTAAAAAGTTGCATTACTAATATAAAGTAATTGAAATAGTTAGTTAATTACTTATTAAATTTTAAATAGGGTAACTAGTAATCTGTAACCTATTACATTTTGAAATACCTTCCCAATCCTGAGCGTGGGTCACTCCCAGTTCCAAAATCCATACTGTTAGTACATTTGAACAAGTACTGTAATAAAAAAGAGGGGAGTTTGCACATCAGTGTCTATCAACAGGTGTTGGACAGCGGCAAGAAATATGTCAGAAGTTGTACAAAGCCTTCCACGGCTCCAGAGAGAGCTGTCTGAAAAACTGCCTGAAGTGATGTCACACGATGCAGCATCAGCCGATTCTGAAGATAAACACCCCCACAGCTCACACCTTGGGTCATCAATAAACATTGGAATAACAGGTGCATATTGACCAGGTGATGTAACGTAGCCGTCTCTCCCATCAACCTTTTCACCAGTCCTGAGTCGTCACAGTGATTAAGGACCCTGAGAAGAAGCTCAAGATGCTGTGAAGCCTTGAGAGAGGAGTGCCTCTTCAATGCTCCGTACAACTTGTGCGGATGGTTCGCTTCCTGTGACAAAGCATCCCAAAATAGCGTGATGGTCTTGGACTACGTGGCCAATATTTGTGTCAACGTCAAGTTCTGCCTTGCCTGTTGATGTCGGACATTGTAGTGCAATTGTCAGTCTCCACCAACAAATGCTTCCCCCCCGTATTGGGGTTTTGAGGGACCAATATTGGTGCCTGCAGCTTAAGCAGGTTGATCCATGGCAGGACACATACCACCTACTGTGAAGGGCCAGGGAACAGCCAAAGCTAGAGCAGCCCAGGAAATCCATTTAATCAGCAGGGAGGGAGGGTGTGGCTAAATTGAAGCAGCAGCCAAAATGCCCGGCACAACCTTTTTGTTGGCTACCGCTGCCAACTGCACGCCTACAATTTGGTCCAGATAATCAACCTTCCCCTGATGCTGTATCTGCGGCTGACCAAGCTGACTGAAGAATGCAAATTTACCCAATTTTAACCTAACTTCACATACTTGTATTTCACATGAATATTTCCGTTTTCTGTTGTTATGTACTTCAACTCCAATACGTCTTACAGGCAAATATTGTCGTTCTGGCTCTGTTACGACTGCCAATTCCAAAATTAGATGGTGCCTACAAATTCTCTACTGAGCTTAACAATCATTATCGTACATGACTAGTACTTTAACTTGCAAATAATATTAAGATAATTTAGAGAAAAACATAATTTTGAATTCATTGCATTTTTCATTGTGCATTTTACTATTACAGTAATTTATACTGTAAATTATGTTTCAGATGATTACTTGCGGTTACAGAGAAATGCAGAATGTGTGGCTCAGATGTTTTTGATTTTTACCTTAATAATGTCTCGTGTACAGGCCAAAAAAAAAAAAAAAATCATGCTAAATCTTAAAACTAGAATTTTCTGAGCCACTGTCGAAACGAGGGTGTTTTATACAATATATTAGAATAGTTTGAGTTAAGGGACAGACTCAAACAGATTAACTTGTGTCAGAGTAGATGATGATGGCATGTATGTAGCAAAATACACCCTCTAAAAATGTCTCCCAGATTATTTTTTTTCTGTCTACAATATAAAACTGCTTAAAATATAAAACACAGAAGTTTGTCACTCAATGCAAGAGAACCTGATAACACAGTCAGTGATTATAAATTATTATCTATGACTGCAAATTCTCAGTCACCATGGGAACAGTAACCTCAGATAACAGTAAATAATACTGTAAGATGATGCTATTATTGTAGACTTTGACCAATCCATAAATTGACTGCCAGGTGCATATCTAATAGTGACTGTGGTTGAATCACGCGTGTGAAGCTGCAGGCGGACACACTGAGGATCATCTCACCTGCACAGGATGGATGTCTTTACATGATGCAAGGACACATATACACAACCCACTCTTTGACTATCAGCTGGCATTGTTTCATTTCACAAAAGAATACAAAACAATGGCACATTACTGTTGAATCCAACTTGCTGGCTCATGCGTGGTACCTCAGCACAAGGGGGTTGGTGGAGGAATCAATCATTCAGCCTTTGTAATTGCTTTATAAATAGAGGTTTTGTCTGATATTATGGATGTTACTCTCACATTTTGAAGGTTTTTAATGTCCAGCACACTTACAGGAAATGTCAGAATGAAAATCAAAACCAGTCGATGCTGAAAAGTTAATCAGGATGAGAAAGAATTTCCACACAAATATCTCTGTGTGAACAATCCTCTTCAAAGCATGTAGGAAAATTTATGGTAGTTGCGAAACTTGTAAAAACCACAAAAAGCATTCTCTAGAGCCAGTGTCTGGTTTGACTGTTTTGGGCTACCATAGAAACGTGGCAGTGCACAGAGACCAGAGGAGACAATTCGTTGTTTATGAGCACGATCAATCCACTGTTCCCTTTTTATTCCCTTTTAGGATGTTTTTCTTTAGATAATTTGAACATTTTGTGTTTATGTCGAGACTGGTATAGAGCAAATATGTGGCGAGTTTCTTTCTCTTTCTTCTAAAACAGAAGCTCACCTAGACAGTAAGCAGTACCGCTTTTGTCTGCAAACGTTGCTACAATCAACACAAAATGAAAGTTCCTCAGAGAGGCTTTTATAATAGTTGCAAGGAACTTAAGCTGCCAGAACTGATTGAAGAGTGAGACTCAAGTAAAGTTGTAATCTTTGTATTTAGGCATTTAGTTTAATTAGTCTTGTCTATCTTGTAAATTCAAATCATTGACGAGTGAGTACTCACCCGTGTAAATGATAAATGGTTTTCTAGTTTTTCAACCACCCAAAGAACTTTGCAGCACAACTGGCATTCACCCATTCACACACACATTCACTAATAGCAGGTTGCTTCTATACAAAGTGTGCACGCACATTGACATGCAGACATGCGATCGAAGCATCGACCTTCTGATAACTCAAACCAATCTACTTCCAGAGTCACAGCCGCCCATGTGCTTCATAAAAGATGTGTGGCCACAACAGAATAAAAATTCCACAGGTTACCCTGAGTTAAAAGTAGAGAAATACAAGGTGAGAAAAACATACCAATGAAAAAAAAGGAGTTCACATTGAATCTTACTGGAATCTGATGTTTTGTGTCTGTGTGCTTGTGTGACGACCTTCTTTGTCCGACTGGTTGGCCACATCTGGTCTATGCTGAAACAAATAAAATGAGAAGCAACTATATTGTCAAGTAATGGTTTGTCAGTCAAATCCTTTTTTAAGAAAAAAATAGCTGGCTTTGTGATGAAATTTGTGTTTCAGAGTAGGATTTTCATCTTGGCTTGAAATCTTTGGAAAAACCATTCCAGTCTTTTCAGTCTATGGAGACAGGAGACAGTCATCTGAGCAGCTCCTACAACTGTGAACATGCTGTGGAGGAAATGAAACTAAAACCAGCTTCTTGGGAATGTAAATGTATTCACTTGATAGAATTAATTAAAGTCTTAACATCTCGCCCTCATTAATTCTCTTCATGTAAGAGGTCATTTAGTGTGTTGGTCTGTACTGAGCATCTTTTTCAGATGTTTGTGGATCATGTTAGCTTTTAGAAAATTTGACTTGCAGGATTAAAAAAAAGGAAATCTGAATATAATGACAAGATTGATGGTAAACATTTTGCAGGTACACACAAATATGTTGGAGACTTTATCCAGGCATCATTATTTTCCCCCAAAACCCATTCTGTTCCAAGTGTAAAAGACCAATCAATTTAAAGGATATTAATCATCAAATATTTCTATATTAGAAGAGCAAATTTACCTCTCTCTTTCTCTCTGCAATAGTAATGGTTTAAAAAAAACTGCCCCACAAACTGTTACCAGCTTCTTATATGACAGGATTTGCTGCATTTCAAAATAATACTCATAAATCATTGCAAACTGAATATCTAAACAAGACACTAGAAGACAATACCAGAGAATCTGACTAAAAGATTCATCAAATGATCTGCTGATAAACTGATAATAATATAAAATCAGTCACCAATAGGTGTAGACTCTGTATGCCCATTAACATGAGTTACAGTATGAGGCCAAGTACTCATATGTGATTTTTATGTTTTGAATTCATTTGTATTCATGTATATCATAAATAATCTGTAACTGCTGGGTTTTCAAAAAGAATTTGCTTGTAGACTTAAATTCTGCAGCAGCATGTAAGACTAACAACACAGAAAAATATGAAACAGATGTAAAGACAAGACAAAACATTTGACAAATGACAAAAGAGAAGAAAAATGTGCGGTATGCTTGAGCGTGAAGCCATAACTCAACAAAAAGAACGACCAAGCAGCGTCTCTGGATATTCATCTTTCTCGACTGCAGCTTTTTTGTTATTTCCCCATTTGTGACGGAGAGCAGAGAGCCAAGCTCTGTGACCATTAACTCTCTGTGTGAGGAGAGAGACATGCGTCAGCCTGTGGCTCCCCCTCTGACAGACTGAAGAATGTATGAGTTTCACAGTGTTGGAGAACAGACTGAGACAGCCACAGAAAAAAAGCTCATTCTATCCACATCTTTATTCCCTCCCTCCTACTCTCTCTGCCCGCCCATCTCTGCTGCTCCGCCTGCTATAAAAAGATTTCTCACTGAAAAACACTGAGGTCAAAGCTTTTTGAATAATTTTTGTGATTGACGCAGGGCCTGCAGGTCTCACGGGAAAAGGATCCAACTGTGAAAGGAGACAGCCATGTTGGATAATTGCGCAAGTGCACAGCCAGGGGCTACGACTACGTTTTGCTGACTTTCAAATTGAAACTTAGTTCAAGGGATTAAAGTATGACATTTAAAACATTAATTACACGTGCTACCCTCTTCAGAGGTAACCCAGATTCACCACCTTTTAAGCTGCCAAAAATAAATCAAAGGTGTTTAGTGTTTCCTGGAGCTTAAGCTGACAGCAGCCTCTTCGTTATGTCTGACCCATCAGCAGAGTACCACTTGCTGTGTCAGGTGGTGTACAGGGTGACCTGATGTCAGCTCACTTACTCGAGAGTCTCAGGCTGAAGGAGACACAACACAGGCTTTCTCGCCTTCATAGCCAGTCATATTTTTTGTACCTGATTATTTCTGTCAAGCTATATAACAAATCTTTGCCAGTGCCACAGCCTCCTTATAGGACAAGAGAAAGTAAATGTAAATATTAAAGAAAAAGAAATACAATCGAATTTAGTTTTCACGTCTTGGATAATAAGTTAGCTGTCTCTGTTGCCACATTTTTTTTATTTAATGGTGACATAATATGTAGGATAAATCATTAAAAATATTTTTTAAAAGGAAGAACAAAACATTTCTTAAAAAAAAAATATTTTTTTCTATTGTTTACCAAAAGATAATAAAACTTAGCAGGGAAATAAGATAGAAAAAAAGGGATTTCTGTGTGATCCAATATTACCCCTTATACTGAATTAATCTTATTTATTTTCTCAGTGCAGTCAATATATAAAATTATGATTCTGAAGACTAAAAACTATGTTAAAGACCTTAGACTGTATAAAACATGGACATAGTCTTTGAGATGTCAACCGAAGTTTCCTGAAGAGCCATCATGGTTCTTGTTGCCATCTTCACAATCCTGACTCTCTGCTATTTCAAAAATGGACATAAGGTGGGAGTTCAGATGACTGGATGGTCTATAACTACAACAATTAATCTCACAGCGAGCCATATTATTTGTGCAATATTGACTGAAAAATTAAGAGGCACCAACACCACAAACACAACTGAAGAGTCAAGCTCAGTGACTCAGATTGACTGAGGTGATACTTAGCAGACACCTAGCTGCTAGCTGTCACTCAGAGTATAAATTTAATTGGAATGAGTGAGTTATATAAAATTTTTACCCCTCTGTAAAGTCATCATTACCAAGAAAATACAGAGACCAAAACTGCTTTTTATACTTGGCTATAAAAGTGTTGATTTCTGCTATAAAGCATTTTGATGAGAGTCTGGAGGGATTTACTAATTTTTCATTCCTGCCTCAAGTGGCCAGTTGAGGAATTACAGTCTTTTGACACTACATTGCTGCTTGGCAAAGACCAGCTTTTCCATCATGATATTCTTTCTGAACCTGCTCTGCTGAAAATGAATGCAAATGATCTTTGTCTGCCTTTGTGCTCTCTCAAATTCACTTAGAAATGTGTCATCAAAATGTGTTCCAATTTTAAGCAGCTCTGCAAATTTTTTACAAGTAATGCAACTGGCATTTTTCCTGTGGTGGCAAAGTAACAAAATTCAAAAGATAAAATTACACTGGAGGAAAAAAAAACCCTAACTACCTTTAAATCAGGTTGTAGGAGGTGAGATGGAAAAACCTAGAAACCAGGAGCTGCCTGTAATCAACACCAATGAGGCGATATATTGGATGGTGACAGCAGAATAAAATCACCACCCTCCAAGTAGGTGTACAGTATATGACTAAATCTTACCGCCCCCCCACTTACTGCCATTATCCTACCGTAGGGAAAATTGCCTGTCTGGGTACAAGCTTGTAATATTCCCAGCAGTCGTCCATTTGGCTCTTAGAGAAGCACCACTCTCTAGAATGGCAGTGAAGCTGAGGTCACACGCTGAACAGTCACCCTGGGGTTAAAATGATAGAGTTTGTGCGAGTGTAAATTACTCTATAACACAGGACACCTTCACTCCTGTGTTTAACGGAAACCTTCCTAGTCTTGTTTTATGGTTTTCTTGTCAGTGTGAGTCCTGTTGGCTTGTGGGTTTTGTTGTCACAATGTAAACAGAGGACCTTGTTAACTCGCTGTGCATCACAAACTGTGACCTGTACTGTCTTGTTGGAAATTTTCTAGTTTAACAACTCACGATGTTGTGAATATGTAAGGTTCCCTGTTTCAGGCCATATCAGCATCAGCAGTTAAGGAAACAGTTGCTCAGATATTGAGGCACAATGTGAGATTTAACGAGTCATTTACCGCCTGGAGCACAGTTTATTTCACATTACTGTTGTTACTTTGGGAACAGGAGAAGAGAAAAGGTCCAATTATCGTCAAATAGTGTGCTGGTTAATTTTTAAAAATCCCCTGAAATCATCATCTTTTGTTACGCCCAATATACGTAACTAACGCTAACATGGCAGTCAGCCTGACAAATTTCACTGTGTTCTTCCACAACGAGGAAAAAAGCTTTGAAAGAGATGAAAATCATAAGTCTCTCAGTTTTTTTTATGTATCATTATCTGACTTTAGTCTCTCTACAGAAAGTTTCGATGATGTCACTTATGCGATGATCAGATATGTAATCTTTTTAAAAATGTATAGTCAAAATCTTATAGAATGAAAAACCGTGACTTTCTTGATTTGTAAAATTCTCATTTAATTGACAAAAATCATATTTGAGTTTGACGGCACAATTAAACCAGGATCAAAAAAACAAGTTGTCTCTCTCCATTGACTACCATTCAAAATTTTTCCGAAATAAGGTCCCATGGGGTCCAACGGAAGGGGCGTGACTCAGCCACTCTATAGGACCCTCTCTGGATGGTGATGTTAACGCTGTCCTTTCTCTACTTAAAGTCTCTACGAAGAACTTCTGTCTTGTCCTGACGGTAGGGATCCACTGGCGTTCGTTGTGTCCGTGGCAACGCGGCTGCCTGTTCATTTTCTATGAGATGCTTCAAACCGTCAATGACGCCCCCACAAAGCATTCTGGGTAGGCGGCGCGTCGGATTGAGCAGTTGCGTCGTGTTCAAAAGTTGACCGGCTCAACTTTATGCAAATGAATCCGTCAGGCGCAAGGTCACTGTCCAATGGGGAGCGAGATGTACAACAGCTTGGGGGAGGTCTGTCCTGACATAAGTTTTTAAAACTTTCCCTCCCAAAAATAGCAGTAGCTATGGAGGACAAGCTGATTATTGCTGTGTCTAGCATCAAAAATTTATATTTATAGATATGATTTCTCCTTCCAAAATACAAATTCAAAGAGGGAATCATTTTTGTTGGTCAGTGTTTAAGTTCTTGACGTGTACATCTGTAGAGCGCCGGGTTCTGCCCACACAGCATCCGTTGCCGGACACGCATCGCGTCTGGCAAGAAATCGCTTTGACACCAGTGGATCCCTAGCATGAAGCAGTCTAAATTTAATACTGAGGCCTCACATCTTACTTACATCTGCAAATGAGATCATCAGTGACAAGAGTGGTGATTATACATGGCTTTGTTTTTGTTCCAAAGTAGGAAATGGCATTTGTGTCATATTATTGATTTATTTAGTAAAAAGCCATGTAATAAGTGTGATAATGTCAAGTGAGTCGGTCATTATTGTGAAAAGAACCCCCTCAGGCTTATGCAAGACCCCTCCGCTTTGCATCGAGGTCCAGCATTATTTCATTAGTTCTTTTCAAAAGAAATGACTTGCTTGACATCATCCTTTACGTCTTTTACAATGCCTTTGCCCGGTCCACTCAGTCAGCGGAAATGATTAGAAGTGCTTCACGGTGCTTTAAAAGTTCCTCGTATCGACTTAAAGGCAATGGAGCGAATGTGGTCATGCTTATAAAATATAACTAAGTTGGAAACGGAAAAAAAAAAAAACTTGTAATGTTTGGCTGACCTGACAATCCACAGCCGGTTCGTCCCTTTGTGGACTTTGGGGCTTTTTTAGAAGGTACTAAAATTTAGCACAGATTGATTTAATGTGAACTGGTACTTTGTAGTACTAATGCAGTTCATTAGCACCCTTAAAAGAACTGAATTCTGCACCTGATCCTATTCTTTTCTCACTCTTTTGGTATTTTCTCATCCAGTTTTCTGTGGTATGTTAGTCAGACTTAAGAGCTGCATTAATCAAAGCATTTAGACACAATTTATAAACAGTATATTAATAACATTCAGTTCAGTTCACTGGAAGATGATTCATTCAAGAAAGAAATGGCCTCTCTTATCTGTGTATAAAACTTCATCCTGTGATTATGATGCAGAATGCCAACCTGCGCTTGCATTAGAATACATCCTGTCCCTGTAACATTTGTGTTGTGTCCCGTGGGACCTGTGGCATCCTAATCCAGCTGCAGCTCTCTGTAAAAACATGTAGCCTGAGACTTGCTGTGTTGGGTAAATTTGCTCAAACCTTCAACATATAGAAGCAAGTGTGTCTGTTTCTGACACTGGGTCAGTTGATGAAACTCTGTGTAGATTCATGACTAATACTGTGTACGCATTCTTTTCATCAGATTTCTAAGGCTGTGCAAACGCAGAATTCTGATTTATACATCTAAACCACTGTGGGTTACAAAGTGCTGAAATCGAGTCAAGGATGTAATAACTTCATGAAATTTAAAGCAACAATGTGTAACTTTGAAAAACAAAACTTAACACGATGCATGTTAATATGTCGCACAAAACAGCAGTTTTAGAAAACAGGGTCACATATTATAAAGAAAATGTCCTCTGGTTTTCCATCTGATGTCCAATGACATCGGCCACCAGAATCCCGATATGGGATTTTTGGGGCCTATGTCAATACCAATATTAGGGAGTAAGAAAATTATGGTATTCGATTTATCAGCCGATATTCTATATATAACATTTTGAATGTGGTTATCAAATACAAGTGACAAAGATATGTAATGGAGGCAGGATTTCTAACAAATTTTATTCTGAACATCAGGGCACTGAACAGTGCACTTCACTTGATACCAATTCAATAATGGACCGCCCTCTGCTGGACAAACTACATGATTACACTTACCTTAAAAAACAGTTTTAATATCGGCGCTTATCTGAGAACATATAGGCTAATACCGATACATCTTCAATTGGCTAATATCAGCCAATAATATCAGCAAACCGATATATTGGTCAGGCCTTAGTTATGACTACATCTGTATGACTCTTCCTGCTACTTTGAGTGGTGGTCATTCTGTCACACTAACGGTGTCTCCTAACCTTGCAGTCACACCCTCTGTAGGCCACACCCCCTACATGTTTGTCCTGTGCAGTCCCCTTCTCCATGTTTCAATATGCTGATAGCAAGGGATCCTGGCAGAATTTGAAGTGAACGTGAAGTTACACTTTTATCTCTTCTTTATCACATCACCTGCAGCCATCTCGTGAAAACTGTGTGCGTGCCTGAAGTATGCGTGAGGTGGGCATGTTCTCACTGCACATTCCTCTTTTATAAATACCAGCTTATGTGGGAGAAATGACATATTCATGGTTTTGTGCATATGTATTGTTTATACATCTGGCCTCTGGTCTCTGCGGGTCTGTGCTTGGCAACAAGCAACAATGTGTGGATGTGAGAGGATGTGTCAGACTAGCAAGTGTCAGTTGGGGTTTACAGGCTCATTCTTGACAGGTGACGCACTTTTGGACTCCCTTGGATGGTTGCGTGGCACTAGGAATAGACCTGTGGGTGTTTGTCTTCCAGTGCTTTACACAGAGGCCAGCGTTGTATTGGTTAGCACTCCACCCCCCTCACCCCCACCCTCACTTTCTCCTCAGCAGCAAGGCTGGGTAGGGAGGGTTGCTCGGGGCTATAGCTTCTGGGCAGCAACAGATGAGAACAGCTCATTGCACTATTCATATCAGTCACATGCAGGACACATCAATGAGATGTTGGCTTAGCATTAGCTGGCAGCTTTAGAGTACCATAAACAACTTAGTGTTGTTCACAATGTATCGTCACTCGTATTAAAATGCAGTCTTACATTTTTCTCACTGCTTGATATATTTAAATAGGCATGTCTAAATCAATATCTTAACTTATTTAAAAAAAAAAAATTTCTGAGTTTTTTGGTTAAATTTGATTCATTGAGCCTTTATAATAGTTTTTGGCAAGTCACACAATTGAAAGATTTGGAGGTTATACACATGTTTGTGTATGTATTAATGGACATGTTTTATACAGTCAAAGTCCCCAGGAAGAATTTTTAATGAAGCAGTTATGAAGCAGTCTGAATTTAGTACTGGTGCCTCACATCTTACCTATGTTGGCAAATGAGACCCTCAGCGAGTAGACTGGAGATTACCATCCTGTCTGTTACAATGCACTACAAAATACAGCACACAGACCAAAAAGATAAATTGTTGCTTAGAAATATGATCGAGCTGCTGTTTTCTTTCATGATTAAAATCAGGAGGATATTTTTCTACAGGTAACTTGAATATTTTGTGTTCATGGCTGAACTAGTATTGTGCAAATAAGGTGCATGTTTCCCACACTCTTATAAAACTAATGCTCACGCTATTCAAGATCTTTACGACAGTAAGCAGTGCCACTTTTGTCCACATGCGCTGCTTTAATCAATACAAAATGAAAGTTCCTTGGAGGAGCTTTCTTGTGAGTAAGTCATAGATGTGTAAATGTCCCTGTGGATTACATTTAGGCTCTAAAACTACTTTAGTTAACATTTTGAGAGCTTATCGAAAGTCCGTTGAGTCTCTTGCAGACACCAAAAGGTACCCTGTTTGTTGTAGGCAATATCTTAATTTTTAATAGGTTGGATGACCCAATGAGAGAACCTTATCATTACCACCTAGCATGAGCCAATTTTTAATTTTGATACACTTTTAGTTGTAGTTGTAGTTGTTTGGCCACAAATGAAATCCAAGCTTGTAAGCAAGCTGTCTTTTTACCCTGGGATACCAAGGGGACACATTTTGGTAATTTTGCTCACAATGGCGATGAAGTCCCCCTCACATGGTCATCATGACATAGTTGCAGTTCAAAACAAACATATTGCAATTAAATTACACATCAAGCAGTGACAATTCAAAAGCCTTTTCACCAACACATCTGCTTTAGTAATCTCACCAGCCATGCAAGGCCATCGAGTGTAACACTGCGTCATTTACGCACAAAAGGTTAGGCCATTTAATTAATGATTGGTAAGTAAATTATGCGCACTCAAAGCTCTCGAAGCGATTCATTTATTAACACCACGGCATCTGTGATGTTTCGTGCACATTGCTCTTCATCAGTGTTGTTAATAATGAATTGCATCAGGAGCTTAAAGTGTGCATAATTTACTTATGCTCACTCCTCTACATCTTTCCAACACCTCAATTCATGTGTTGAATGGGTGTTCTTTATTCATGTTGACTTGATAAAATAGCCAATAAAGTTTTGAGTTCAATTATTTACCGTACATTTTCACTGCATCACTTGTAAGGGTATAACGATACTTAGAATATGATGCATATTATGATATATGGTTGGCGATACAATACAGGAATGATATGGACTCATTTAGAGCGAAACGATATGATTCGATGGCTAGAAATTGATACAGTTACCTTTTTTTTGCCAAAAATAGATGAAAAGAAAATGCCATTTTTCTATACAGGTAGAGGTGGTAAAACACTGGAAAAACTCGATACACTACACTACACAAACACTAGCCAGGCCTCTACTCAATCTGCATGGACGGCAAACGATGACTGAAATCTCTCGTTCTTCTGGTGCTTCCCTGCCATGATCCGTCATTATCTGAAGCAACGCTGCTGACGCATGCTTAGAACGCCGGAAAATGAACTAGAGTAACCTTAACAACTATTTACCATTATAACTGCAAAAAATACATCAAGTTAACAATGTTTGATGTGCTTAATACAAGGCATTAATTCTTCATATCGATACAATCGATTTTTGCTTTGAAAAATTATTTTAGATTGACACAAGTCACACTATAACGAAGATTTACCCTTTACTTCCCAATGTAGTTTTGATCATAGGAATGTAAATCGATGAATCTCTACATCAATGTATCATTACATCAATGTAATCACCTGATACACTGGCTTCAAAGCCTCCAAACACCCACAGCACAACAGTTATAATGATACCAGGGAAATATGCATTTATAAAACTAGTAACTAGTAACTACTTACACCTTCCCAAGCCAGGTTAACATCATCAGCACATCAAGACCTATTTGTAGTCCTATTAATTTAATTGTTGGATGTCTTGGACATGTGTATCAGTTTCCATTAAATGGTAGTGCTCCACCAAACCAATCTTTGCCATCTCATGTTTTCTTTCACTGGCCCATTTTAGGTGCAAGCAGTTAAGTCTTGATAGACAGCTTTGTGATGTTTATATGCAGATGACTTTGCCCTTCATATCATTAACCACACAAAATAAATATCATTCAGTGTAAAAGGCAATTCATCAATTTTACTGAACTCAAATATAGTATTTAGTCTGCTATATCGGTGCAGAACACATTCATATATACCTGGATTTCTGAGTAACAGTTTTTTTTGTTGTGATTCATGTTGAGACACACTGCTTTGTGCGAGGCAATAAACTGTTTTCCCTGAGGCACAAATGTCTTCCAAATATGCCATTTTCTTAATCGTAGAAATCTTCCTTTTGTAAAAAGCAACAAACAAACAAAAAACCTGTCATGAATACTGCCTTTACGCATATTTACGCTGGAAACAGTGCAGAGCTTGAATGTTTCCCCAGAATTTCCTGCCTCTGCAAACATTTTTTCTCCTTATACTGCAGGATTTGTGCTTTGCTGTGGCCATCAAAAATAAAAACCTGTTTCAGAAGTTGCTGGAGCAATGCGACTTTCTACCTAGTGCTCTTGACTGTAGCTTTGTGTTTTACTTGCCAGCAGGACTTTATGTACAACCAAGAGGTGTAAGCTGAACAGAACAAGGTGTGCTGCTTTCTGTAGCCACCCCTCATGCAGAAACTTCTGGCTTTTCTAATTTACTAAAAATCAGAGCCTAAAAATTGGTCTGTAATGCAATATACATTTTTAGATCTTGACAAAAATCTGTCAGTTATATATTTCTATGCTGTTTTTCATCTTGTGCATGTATATTTGGGTTTTTAAATGATGTACAGCTCCACTGCTGTGATTGCAGAAGGTGAAGGTTCAGAGCAACAACTATTCCATCATTCACACTATTATGGATGAAATGCACTGCGGAGTACAAAGGGTTATCTTAACCATTAAAATTATGTTTTCATGTGTTGCCAATATACTGTATTTTTAAATGATTTCCTTGGATCTGCAAAAAGATAACATGTAGACAAATTCTGTTAGTGGTTACATTTTCAGGCACACCACATAACTGTGGACAAAACTTTGATGATGTGATCAGAGGGAAATAAATGCGGAAAAATAGGTAAGACATACAGTCAGTGGTCAGATTTTTGTCATTATAGAAATTTGTCAGATATCCTAAAATTGCAACATTGCATTAATGATGTGTTTATTTTTGTTTAAGTGCAGTGAGTCACACCTTTGCTCAACACTGGCACTTAAACAAAGAACTGCAAAAAACCAACAACAACAAAAAACAACAAATCTCTTGCAGCGTTCAGAGGGAGGGATAGATAGATAGATAGATAGATAGATAGATAGATAGATAGATAGATAGATAGATAGATAGATAGATAGATAGATA
>JAQLOL010000001.1:12869889-12886673 GCA_029783665.1 Naso thynnoides
GTTTATTAATGACAATAAATTTGGAATTTTTATGGAGGCTGAAATTTGCCAATTATATAATTACAAAAATTTTTTTTTTTTTTTTTTTTTTTAGGGTTGATTGAACAGTGCAGTTTAAAGATAGTAAGTTGGTGTGGCAATTTAAAATTCTTGTTTAATTTTAAAACAATAAATGTTTATATTAATTTCAAAAAAATTCCAATGCATTTTCATTTTTAAACTTTGGTACGCCAACTTGACTGAATATCATATTTCTTTTTTACTTTGGCTTGACACATTTTTTGTTTCATCAAATCCCATTGGCAGCTGGGATTGGCTCTACTAAAAAATCACATTTGACAGAAAAACACAAATTAAGAGATTAAAATACAATATAAAAGAAGGTTCAACCCTAATAGAAACGGAGCTCAGCTACTGTTGACATGAACTGACCAATTAGAGCTCTTGCTCCTGCATTGTGGGTTTAATTTTGGTGTGTTTTCCTGGGTATCTTTAAAATAACACAGCCCTGTCTTTAAATAGTGTGTACCTGTAAAATATGTAAATGACCCTGTTCCCCAGGTAATGCAAACTTTACATGTCCTGCTGTCTTTATGAATGCAGTATAACATACATTTCTGCAGCACCAAAGGGGGCAAATCGGAGCTTGACATTGTCCAGAGTTCAGATGTGAAAACGGCTCTACAGTAATGCATAAAGTAACTCCACAAACACAAAGCATTAGTGAAGGCACTTTTACATTTTAAATCTGTAAAACAACACTGACCCACAACACTTAGCACTGTGACAGTTACAAGACAGATCTTGTAAATGCTTCAGATTCCATGGAGGGACTCCAAGTGACAGCACTTTAGATATTTTAAAGATGAGGACCTGTTTCCTTTTGAAGAACAAAGCAAGAGCTCTGCTCCATATTCATTCTTCTGTTGTTAAGTCTGCTGCATTTTGATGCCACAGAAAAATGTAAATATTGAAACTTGTCAGGAAGCGCGGTGGGAGAAGGAGTCAAAGCTGGCTAGCAACTGGTAGTTTACATATTTTAGCTGTGAGAAACATTTCTGAATGAGTCTCACATAAATATCTCACGTCAGCTGGGTCAAGGTACCCAGCTAAAATATTTAACTGACTCCAATGAAGGTAAGCCAGGCTGGTTTCAGTAAGTCTTGTAAACCTTTTCTGATAACTTGTTTTACGAGCATGGCTGAATGAATGGCAGGTTTACGCACATCCCTCCTGGTTCTGTGTGCTCATCCTACAAGTTCAAAACAATCCAGAACAACTTCTGACCTGTAAGACCTCAGATGCATTCCTTTGTGAATGCCTTTCCTCTATTGTTTTGTCTACTTATTTTCTGAACCTTTGTTTAATCATATCCAGTGAAGTTAATCCCAGTCAATATCTAGCAATAGCAATAGCAGTCAATATATGGACTCTACATGACATTAACTATCTGTTGTGCTTCAGAACTGCATGTTTATATTGGACAAATTGAGCTAAAGCAATGATGCACAAACAAGCAGGTTAAACTTAGAAGTGTATGGTGCTAGTGCACATTTATTCACTTTCCATTATGGCACAATTAAGTAAAATTCAAAGTTGGTAAACAGATTTGCCATTTCCACATTACAAATGTTTAAAAATATATTTTAATTGCAGTTGTGCCAAATCACTGAGATTCAGAAAGAAAAAAGGAGAAGCAGCTTGCATTTTTTAAGCAATAATTTTTAGGCGCAGCAAAACAGTAACCAACCAAACACACGATTTTCAGAATGAAATGAAATGAATATGTGAAGATGGGTTTAATGAAATGTTATGACAAGCAGAAGTTAGGTTTCAGACCAAAAATGAGCTCCACACAGAAACCTTTTAAGGACCACCTCATGTAAAGAGCACTTTGGATGCAAGTTGTAATGACTTATGTAGCCACACAACTTCTGCCTGATAGTCTATATTCAATTAACTGTTTGATTATGTCATTTACCCAAAAAGATTAGCAAGGTGGTTTTGACTCAGATCAAGTAGAAGGTTTAGTACGTAGTCCTTTTTTAATTACAAAAAGGAGAAAAAAATGAAGAAAAGAAAAGCAGAATAGGTCAAGGTGAGAAAATTATTATGGTGAAGAGCAAAATTTACCTTGTGAAAAATATGTTAAACGTAAAAATTTTAAATGTGCATGCATGCTTTGTGTCGAGCTGGATATGGAAATAGCTCTCAGGTATAAACGTTTTGATGTTAGCAATTTAGTGAAATGATACAAAGTATAATCCTGTTCTCAAATTAGACAAAATTAAGAACCAGAGGCATTTTTAGCAGGTTGTGTGTATACAGTATGTTGTGTTTGCATGTGTATGTGCCTGCATGTCTTTGTGTACATGCGATGGTACCGAGGCTGTGAATGAAACAAAGTGCTTGTAGCTACAGCAGGAGAGGAAGTAATAACTCTTAATGTTGGGCACTTGGGAGATGCACAAGGCCTCATTATCTCCCTAAGCGCCTCAGGCTTTCCGATGTTCTCACCTTACACCCACTGCTGACCTATGACTCACCAGCCCCTCTATCCTCATAGTAAACCGTTATTACATTACCTTAATCGTGAAGCATCATGTTGGGAGGTTGGAGGGCAAACCCCCGGCTCCATATCATTTATCATTTCATCCTCTTCTTATAAATGACGTACACATGACTTGGGCAATGTTCATTTGTCAGAACACGGCACATACTATGCATTCTTCCCACATGAGGTCCAAAAAGAGTTTACTTTAATTTAGTTTGTCTGACTGGCTGTGGTGCCAGATGACATCCCTGCGTGACAGAACCCAGAGTCAACTGACGTCACTCCATTGAGATTCAATGAAGTGACTTTTGTCAGCGAGCTGGTATGTCTCTTCTTGTAAATATGTCATTAATTATTAGGCTTGATGTAAATGTAAAACATAATTTGTCGGTGATCCACGTGAGGCTCCTTATACAAAAAACCAATAGGGAAAATATGCCTTATGAAATGTGCAAAATACACTAATCTTGTCTGAGAAAGAGATGAGGCTCTTTCCTTTAATTTTAGGAGAGGTTCTACTGATACAAATCTAACTATATTTAAGGAAAAAAACGTTAATTTAGCTCAGTTACAGTTAGTATTTGGATCAAAACTGTAACTACTGACCCAATATAAAAATCAGGTTTTTAAAGATGGGTGTGATGAGGTACACGGTGATGGCAATGTAGGAAGCTAAGCTATGAACCACCATGAAAATAGTGTTTTTGCCTTGAATTTGCAAATCTGTGAGTACAAAACACACAGATCATGAGGATAAACTGAGAAAAATATGATTCTGCTGGATTGAAAGCAATGAGTGCCCTCAAAGTGTATTGTGATTTTCAGCTTTCATGTGATAATTCAACAAAATTCTTCAAGGGGTTGAAAAGTTGGCAGCTTTATTTTTTAGTAAAGTGAATCACTCCATTTGAGCTAGGAGGAATTATAACAATATCGATTTATGGTAACTGAGTAGAGGCTCACTGATACAACAAGGGATCCAGAGATCTTTGTGGGTCACCTCGGTTGTGCAGGAGTGTGTCCGTTTCTCAGAACCAAAGGTTTTTCATCTCAGCCAGAGGCCAAAGTCTCCACATTCCTTATTTCCAAGCCTCACTTCTGCTGATGACTCATCTCCCCTGCCTTATTAGAGGGAGCAGCACTCGCTCTCCATCGTCGGACTACAGGATTAGTTTACTGCACACACCTTATAATGAAATAGATAGCCGATGCAAAAGGTAGCGAGAGGCGACAAATTGATTAAACTGTTTCTGAATACGACTGAGGGATTCTGATGTCACGAGGAGGTAAATTTACTGAAGTTTATTGAAAATGTAAATGTACCCTGCAGCAATATGCTAAGTGAATCATACAGATGACGCAAGATATAATGTTTCTCCAGCAGGTGGTCGAATCAATGTTCCAAAAAGACCTGGAAACACGTATGGGAGCTTCTATTTTGGAGCTGTTGTTTATGTTACTCAGATCATAGCCAAGATACAAGGATGTGAAAAGCCAGAGGTGTTCCCAGAATCAAAGTACTGCTGTTATCCACACTTCAGACACACAGTCTATTTATCTTACTGTGTTAAATGTGTGCTAATACATTGCTTTATTTTACTTCTAAATGTCTGGAGATATTAAAGGGATGTCGATTTTTTTTTTTTTTTTTTAATCTTTTGACTGTATGACTTGAGACTTGACATGGACTTGCTGTTTGTGACTTTTGGTGCCTTCAAATGGGGTTGTGTTTACCGTGTTTATGGGAAGAGACCATATAAACGCCCCCCCCCCTAACAGCATAACTCGAATTTATCAGAAAGCTCTGCATTCACAAGTTGTGACGTGTTTGCTGACGTTTTCCAAAATGGCGGAGCCCGTATTAGCCTGCACAGGACCATAAGTAGCTACGACAAGTTGTTAACCTACGTATAAATCGTCACATTAGTCGTCTTGTCACGTTACATTTTCACAAAGAAAGCCAGGAGGAGAACAAGAGGTCTTTTGCGTCTATGTTACCGTTTCCTAGCAACGCTGCTCTCGTGTGTTTACAACTTGAACAAAAAAGCCTTTCTATACACGACTTCACGACACAGCTTAACAACTTAACGATTTTCATTTGAAGGCAGCATTACAAACAATACTGGTACAGAAACCAAACACGGAGATGCTGTTTCCTGAAGTTTAGTTAAAAAATGTTTTAGCTGAAGATCAAAGATTCTCTTTTTGTTCTGTCTGCTGTTGTTTACTGTGCAGGTAGTGAATGGGCAGAAATAATAGATGTGCCACTAGAAACTATATTTGAATTATTTATTCATAATTTAAAATCAAAACAGTAAAGTTTTGGACTTGACAGGTAAACAATGTGTCTTTAAAGCTCTGAAGGGAGCTCCAGCTAATCTCTAACTCATGAGTAATAGCATTATACTTTTTAATTTCACATATTATTGTAAAGATATTTATTATTTAACCATAAGGTTGTCTGTAAGACATAGACAAATATGTGTAGTGATATCAGGTCAGAAAACATATCTTGTCATACAGTTTATGGACTCATTGCCAGAAATGGAGTCCAGTTGAATTAAAACGTTGTTCAGTGTCTGGATCTGTAAATTGGCAAAAATGTCAGCTGTGATTGTCGACATTATAAGGGAGAATATTATAATCAATGATAATAAAAGTATTTAAATAGTACTTTCTTGGAACCCAAGGGTGCTTTCCATTAATGAAAAAACTTGCAAATAATAATAATAATAAATAAATAATACTAATGAACAGATGTGTTCCTCTTTTTTTTTTAAGTACCAATAGCAATGTATTAACAATAGTTTGGGACTGGGAGGAATATCAGCTTGTGTTGGAGTTCTTTTGCCCTCTAGTGGCCAAAAATTCACTATTGCAGCTTTAAATGTAGAACTCATCATCTCGTTAGCCACTGTGAAAATAACAGTGCAGCAACTCATGTCCACACTCTTGGAATTTGTACTCTGCTGTCCACTGTGTGTACACTCGTTATTCATGTTATATACGAGCTCTACATGAAAGAATTTAACTTTTCAAATATGCTTTAAATGTAAGCTACTGTTGACTGCTGCCTGTGCAAGCTTTATCACCCTGTTTACTGTATTCTTTTTATTTATCACTGACACATGCATAGGGCCCAGTGTGTTCAATAACCCTCATTTTTCTCTTCCTTTATGATTTAATCAGTGAGTGTTGGCAGGAGCCTAATGGCAAGGCCAGTGATGAGTCAGCCAGGCTGCAGTTTTGGGAGCTGGAGGTGAGAATAACACTGAGGGGAGGAGGAAGGCAGGGACAGAGTGAAAACACAAGCAGACAGGAAGACAAGGTATGAGGGATACCATAATGAATAACACTGACTTTGGAAATACGGTTGCTTTTGCAGCTGAAGCATTGTTGGAATTCAAAAGACTTCTGAAATATCTCCTCTTTGAAATGTTTAATCAGGATAAGTACAAACCTTGGAAATGAGCTGATTTGTTCCATCCATAGATCACATCCCCATCCAAGGATGCCTTTCCTTAACTAGGAGTCTGGGTTGGACCAGCCATCATGTTTGCTGAATGTAAATGTTGTTGGAAGTGTTTCATAACCGTGCTGGACACACATATATACCTGCTATCAACCTGATAGATGAGCCAGACGTGCGGCATTCCTTCCATATCCCACCACATACCACTATGACAGCAGAGCTTTCCATGCCTGTGTTTAGTCCGTAGCCCGAGGTCTTTATTTTCAAACATTACAGTAAATCTAATGTTAATTGTGGAGCTGTTTAATAGTTGACTGTATTTTCACTGCCAGAAGCATCTAGTGACATTGTTTGGGTATGACACACCACAGTTTAGACAGTGTGGTATTTTCATTCATAACACTGACGCTATTCCTGTTCCTGCTATTGAGCCAAAGAAACCAAATATGCTAGAAGACATCCCTCAGCTGTTAAGGGTTATAAAAGCTTAATTCTGTATTTCAGTTTCTAAGGTCGACTTTATCTCAGTCTCACACAAAAGTTGTTCTAAAATTTAGGTGGTATGTCATTATTTGAGCAGTCTTTCGCTGATTGTACACTGACAACAAAGTGGTGCCTTAGAAAAATGACTACACAAATTTATGGGAACTTTTTTTCTGACTTTAATATTTAACTGTATTTGTCTGTGGATTATAGACCAATAAAATATAAGAGCAGTAGGCTTTTTTTAAACGAAGGTAAGAAAAGCTCTTTTGTAAATAATAGAGTTAACTATTGATGTATTCACTGGTTAGCTATTTAGCTGCTTCACTTTCAGGGTCTTGATGAATGTGAATGTAGTTTAAAGGGATAGTTCACCAAAAAGATTAAATCCTGTCTTTATACTCACTCTCATGCAGATGGAAGATCAGGTGAAGTTTTTTTAGTCTACAAAACACTGCCGGATTTTCATGGGGAAAAGGCGTTACAGTAATCTTCCAAACATTTAAAGTGAATGGTGACCAGTTTTCAGCGCTTCAGACAATGCGTGCATGTATGAATATGAACTAGAGGTGCACGATATTATTGTCACATTATCTGTACCAGCTGACACCGGCTTTAAAATTAAATATCAGATATCGGCCAGCACACCAATATCTGCCGATACAGTAACCGTTAAAAAAATAGGCTCCTGTTTCCTTGATTAAGTGCCCAAGTAGACGTCATGTTTCACATGTTCCCTGTGGACAGATGTTATGTTTATACTTTTTCACTTGTGAAACAGACCAAATTTGCCCAGGTTGTGGATATCCAGTTTTAAGTAGGGTGTATCTTACTTGTTTTGTTTAAAAGCAATTGTTTTTTTTGTTTTTTGTTTTTTTAAAAGACACGTTTTACTTAATGTACATTCATGAATTTTTCTTGTTCAGCACAAGGAATGAATATTACATCATTTAAAGCTTTGTTTTTTGATACCTGCATTTGCTGGCAGGCCAGGATTGTCCAGAGTCCACTCCAGAAGAAACTTGACAATCCTGCCATTAGGTGTGGGAAAAAACATACACACATAGTGGTATTGGTATTGATTATCGGCCAAACGAGTTGTGAAATATTAGCATATCAGATATTAGCAAAAAAGCCAATATTGTACATCCCTACTCCAGACTCAGGGGCTGCAGGCTAAGTGAACAGTGAGACTAAAACACATGGTGAAAAACATTTTTCAAGACAACTTGTCTTGTTAAGGCTTCAGGACACATGGATTACCTTGTAGGAGCAGAATGGAGGCACTTTGTAATTTTATTATGTTGTTTTTTTATGTTGAAAACTTGGTCACTATTCACTATAATAGTTTGGGAGATTGTTACAGCTCCTTGCTTCTGTGAAACTCCAGCAGTGTTTTGTGGATTCAAAAGCCTAAGTCGACCATGAGGGTCAGTAGATAATGACTCAGTTAATGTTTTTTAGGGTGAACTATCCCTTTAAGGGCTGCTGGGGGTTTTGGGGTTGACCACAACATTAGATAAGACAACAGAAATTAAAAGCTTTGTGTATAAAAAACAAAAACAACGTCAGTTAAAAAAAATAAAATTAGAAACAAAAAGACATATGGTACAGCCCAAAAAGAAATGATTCAACATTTTGGAAGACATGTTTTGCTGTCTTGCTGAGAGTTTCATGACATGATTGAAACTAGTCTCATATCAAACATGGAGCTGAGGCCCGTTGCTTAGCCTTGTATTACCACTGAAAATAGAAGGAAACACTGAGCATGGCCTGATGGTAGTGGTGCCTGAAGAAGTGGGTATACTCCTAATTCAAAGAGGACTGTCCAGCAAAGGATTAGTGCCTTTTTTAACAGTGGCGTGTTATAAACAGTGGCATGTAAGACTACTCTTGCATATATAGTTCATCCAAAAATGGGACAGTAGTTGGCCTATTTGCACATTGTCACTGAACTTCTGCTACTTGACCTTTTGGAGTAAGGAAGATCATTATGAAATTAATATCAGTCACAACAGAGGTGCAGATTTTGCAATCATTAATTACATAATTAGGCATTTTGAGTGAACAATTCCTTATTACTCTCCATCTAAATACAAAAAAAAAACCTTGGAAGTAGTATGTGGGCCAGCTTTTTTAAAAAAATTATTTATTTTTTTAAACAGTCCTTTGGAACAGCTGATTTGCCACAGATAGGATCAGAGAGAATTTAAGTGAAGTGTATATTCAATACAGACTGAAAAGTAAGCATACCTGCGTACATCCTGCACGACACCACTGCCTCCAGCTAATCCAAATCAGTCAATCAATCAATCAATCAATCAATCTTTATTTATAAAGCACTTTTCATAAAGGACATGTAGCACAAAGTGCTTCACATGTTTAAAGCAGGAACCCCCCCACAACACACACACACGCACGTAAACAGAAATACATGGCACTCACACGTTCACATTTCCAGATACTCATAGAAACATGGATAAGGTGGAGCACAGAGGAACCAGGGGAGGAAACACCATCACAGGGAGCTAGCTGCACTGGAAGGTGGTCAAAGCCCACGCCCGCCCGGACGCCGACATGAAATCCACCCCAACCCGGACGGAGTGCGGAGCCCACCACCACTGCCATATGGCCATGGTACAGACCCCCCCACCCCCAGGTCAGAGTGAACCCCGAGACAGCGCCTCTGCAGTCAGAACCAAACACAGCCCCCAGTGCAGAGGAAACACTGGAGTTGTGAACTAAAAATAGCAGAAAGATCTGCAGTGGATAAAAATAAAAACATGCTAAACAGTTGGTGCAAAGTAAATAGAATTAATATTATTTAAAAGACTGAAATACAAACAGCATAAAAAGGCTAGATAAAACAGAATAAAAAAATATTAGTTAAGAGAAATTTTCTATATAATCATAATTATGAGGAAAATAAAATCTATATTATTTGAAGGACTTAAGTAAAAATAACTTTTTAAAAAATACATCAGTAGAGTAGGAAAGTAAAAGATACATTAGTTAAAAGCCAAATTAAAAAGGTGAGTCTTGGGCCTGCTTTAAAAAAAAAAGTCCAAAGTTTAAAAGAACCTGCGTACCAGCACTTCTAAAGCTTGCTAATTAGCATATTGTATCTCATCTGTTTAAAAAAACAAAAAGAAGCTGGTGGTTTTACAGGGAGCTACATGGTAGGTTATAACAATTTCTGGGCTGGGTGTTGTGACTTTATAGGGCGGCCATGCTAGCTGTTTCCCCCTGTTATAATTCTAAACTAAGCTAATCGGCTGTTGACTCTCATCCAACTCCCAGCAAGAAAGCGTGCATGCATAGAATACTTCCCAAAATGTTAAACTACTGCTGCAATTGTGAGACGTCAAAACATCTTTTGAAACAACAACAAATTTTCACTCTTTTCCATTTATGTAAAAATGAGGTTACCATAGTCAACAGATGGATTCAATTACAACACAAAATGGTGGCTGGAATGGGTTGTAATAATCACAGAATCATTATAAGGGGAAAAGCTCTCTTGTTCTGTTGCTCACAGTGCAGATTAGATCCTATTTCTGACTGCACACTTCAGGGTAAAAACTTTTATCTCAGTACTTCTCAGTGGCCACCTTACCACCACCCTCATAGGTGATGATAAGATGTCTTGCACTTATTATGAGAACTCAAAGGTGGCTCTCACTCATTTTGAAGTAGCCAGAATGGTTTAAATTCAGTATCTTTATCCATGCAGCCAGTGTTCACAGGCACCTGAATGTAGCAGATGTAAATTGATATGAATCATATGAAATCTGGCTGGTATCTGTAGGACACTTCAAGCAGGATGGCATATAGACGTGAAGATTTCTTATTGATAAAATGTCACTGACATATAAAGGTGTGAAAACAGTGTGAAAATATGTGAATTCTAATTAATTATGTCTTCAAGATGGGTATGAAATGTCATCATGACATGGACTGCCTGTGAGCTGACTTTCAAAGAAAGAGAGGATGACGCATGAGCTAAGGTGTTGAATGATGGTACCAAGAAATGAGGGTGAGAGAAAAGGTTCAGCGTGTGCCAGAGAGGGAACTGGAATATATCTGACCATTAGGAGACAGAGGGATGTTGATTATTCTGTGCCTAACTAGGTGTCATTTAAATATAGGCATATCGCTGCAAGCACATTCATCTCACTAAGTCATTCGGCCTCAGGTTCAGCTTTCAAGATGTGTACAAAACAAGAAAATATTCAGCTTAACACGTGAGACAACACCACTCGTTTCCTAGTATAGGAAGGCAGCGGTTTTATGAACTGCAATTTTCTTTGTTCCAGGAATATAATAAGAGTAAATGTCAATATCTTACAGTAAAAGAAGATAAAGTGGCTGTATGTACGTTGATTCTTGAAAAACATCTCACTTCTTGGCAGATGTTTATTTTTTGGTTATGCTAATACAATGAGACTCTCTGTCAAGGAAAATTACTTGCTAATTTGTTTTTTGGTGCAGTGTACTGACACAGATGCATCCCTTTTTCAAATGTCGAATGTTCGGAGGTGTGTCCTTCAGAGAGCAGCAGCCGGGGATGAACAGGTTGGGCATCTCTTTTCATTACTAAGTCTGTCTCAACAATGTTTTCCTCAGAGACACAATACCTGTATTAAGCTTAGTCAAGTTTAAATTTATTCACATAACTTTATTTACACAACTTTATGGAATGTAAATTAGTTGTGTAATGGTGATTGTAAATAAATCCATGTACTTCCACAGAGAGTGGAAGTGGTGCCCCCTACAGTTAATGCCATGGGGTCTCATTTTGTAGGGTAGAGTACAAAAGGATAATCAAGGAACTTTTTGACCCACTTCGATTTGTGCCATCAATCGAACATATGTGGGCTGCCAATTTCAAACAGACTTTGTAAATCAACAAGTCACAGCGAGAGTAAAGGCCTGAACATACTTTCCGCATTGCGTGTTCGCGGACGTCCCCAGACTCGTCTGCTCATGCAGACTGGAAAAGCTGTTTCACTCATATTGAAAACAAAACAAAAGCCAGTCTAGCCATATCTGATATGCAGGTCACAGATTGCAGTAGAATAATAGAAGATAACAGAAGTTTTAGTGTCACTTCTTTTCTTTAATCTTTTTTAGCCAGACTAATGTTATTAATGTTGCAGCTGACCAAATCCTTGTCAACCAGGCAGAGACAACAAGAGGAAAAAAAAAAGAAGATTCTGCAGACATGAAGGAGAGAACATTCTTACCTGAATGGGACATTTTATGTTCTTTTATTGTTGTTGATGTTCAATGAAACGAGAAATCTTTCAGTCTGAAATGTTGCTGTGAATCAGTGTTTTCTACAGTAAAACAAGTAAAGTCAAAACATTGCTATAGTCACATGTGAAACAGCATGCACAATTGGCACGCTTTCTACGTGGAGAATCTGCACGGTAACAAATTTTGGGCTGCATGTGGACATCCACAGAGGGGTCTGCGCGGACCCTGGTGGACCCTCGCGTATATGGACATGAGTCGACCCCCGTGGACATGCAGATACTGAAAGTATAAATTGGCCTCAAGAGATTAAATATCCGTTTAGTTTTTATGTGAAACCACTGAGAGAATCATCTCATCACCAACATCAACATGAGTGTCATATTGGCATACCTCACTTCTTCTTCTAGAACAAAGGAAAAATTATTTAAAGATTTAAATATCATGATACGAGTGGCCATATTGAAAGCTACAGCTATGCAAATGGAGAGCTAGTCCATTCTGAGAGAGACAGTAGTTATAATGTCACTTAGTAGATTTTGAGAGGCGCAGTCTGTCTCTTTTTAAAGTCTTACAAGTAGGGTAAAGCTGCAGCACTGGATGGCTGCAGTTTCAGGACCGCTAGGACCCTTCAATTTTTGCCTAAACTTAACCAAATGTCTTTGGCATGATTATATTCAGGTCACATGCCTAATAATAACTTACAGTGATTACTTGCCTAAACTTAACCTTTGTGTTGGATTTATATGCCCCACCCAGGTCTGGCACGTCCATATAGGTGAACTAGGCAATTGCCTAGAGCAGCACTTTGGCTATGGCGGCAAAATGTGGGCTAATAATAGTGTTGGGTGATATGCTAAAATTAGCTAAAATTCCAACCGGCCACGTCAGCCCATCAACCGATAACTGCTGATGTATTTATGCAGGTGTGTGCCAGCACTTGCAGCGAGAAGTCACCACTCTTGTACAACTTTTTTTTTTTCCATAACAGACAAGTGCCTCATCCCCGCTCTCCTCAGCATACAGGCATGAGGTGGATTTTTGCCCTGAAAAATATGGATATGAAATGCTGCCCTTGGTATTTTGACTCCCGTAAAGGTTAAATTTTGTCTCAACTGTTCTGCACCAGCACCAGAGCAACATTGCTCATCAAGGTGCTCAGGCAACTTGTGCACAGAGCGGCGCTCCACAGGCGCTCAGTCGGCTTTTCTTTGCGCTGGTCAGTTCCACTCCTCCTCGACTCCATTCTAATGAAAGCTAGAAAACCACTGACTCTGCCCATTCCTGTTTTTTGTCAGCATGTTCATATAAAATGCCCACATATTGTGTAATGCTTCTAACAGTCTTTTGTTGATACTGTAACGACCCTGGAAAGACACGACGTCTTGGCCCTAAGTCAGGAGGCTGAATCCTTTGGCTGACTGGTCAGTGCTGAGGTCTGAGGTCCGGGCGGCCAGGGATTGAGACCTACTTCCTCCTCTTTTGTTACAATTCTCTTAGCACATGTTGCACTAATTTGTGTGTTTCTGCTGTGTTGCGTTGCAAACAGATGGGTGGCACAATTGTTTTTCCACTATAGCGGCAGAAGAGTGTGCGCCGGCCCTGGCCCCATCCAGTAATTTTGCCCTTACCTTAACCATTTGGACACCTTGCCTAAACTTAACCAGTTTCCACTGCACATGCGCGGGACCGCAAAGTAGCACATTTCGTTATGTTAGCATTAATTAGGTGAGATGCAATAGACATGATGAATATAAATAGTTTGTGGTCCGGCAAAAGTTACAATGCTAACGTCAGTTAGCTAACATGGAACTGCGGTCCTGAAACTGCAGCTTCCAGTACTGAAGCTTTCCATTACTGAGTCTTACACCAAGAGTTTTACGACAAACTGCGACTCTTTTGATTGAACTTATCACTTGACAAACATCATTCATCATTAATAAACAATTAAATATATATCAAATATTGGGAACTTTTTTTCTATTGGTCTACCTCCAGTGACCCTCCATCCGTTCAGTTTCTAAAGCTCATAGAGGTTGTGGAGGCTGCAGGCTGAACAAGGTGGTCCAGATGTCTGTCTCTACAGTTAAGTCTTCCAGTTCTTTCTGGGGAATCATGAGGCAATCCCAGGCCAGATGGATATGTAATCCCTTCAGGATTTCCTCCAAGTTGGATGCAGGGAAGTGTCCAGCAGGCTTCCTGATCAGATGCCAGAACCACCTCGAGTGGCTCCTTTCAACATGAAGATGCAGCGAGTTGACTCCAAGCTGCTTGATGTCTGAGCTCCTCACCCTCAAGGTAAGAGTGTTACCAAAGCAGACAAGGGCTACAAAACTAATAACCAAAATAATTTCATACATATACATTTTTTATAGAAATTGTTTCACCTGCTTATGTTGCTTAAAAGGCATAAATGCAACCCATCACCCGATAACGTCTAAAGTGCAGTTAACACTGACAGACTCTGAATGTCTATAAAGGCCTTAACATAACTTTTTTTTAACTGAAACATAAACTATAAATTTTGTATATTGTATGTTAGGTTCTTAACTACAACACCACATAATCATTAAGGCTCAGAACTCAACAAATAAAGAGCTTATAACTCATGTGTTTCCTTCTTCAGAATAAAAAATGTTATTTCTTTTCCTTTTTGTGTCTGTTCCTGTTGACAGCAGCATTTCCACAGAGAGAGCTCAACAAGTACATCAGATGTATTCAGGTTGTGCAGGCCTGTGTGCATCTTATTCTGCAGTAGGATCAAGATGGCCAAGAGTGAAGGAAGGATTCAGACCTGACATCACAGTTTGGCTCACATAGCAAAGGTCCTGTACTGTCACATTTATGTCTTTGTAGATGCCTAACAAATGTCACCTGACCACAAGGGACAGAAATAGAGCAATAGGTCCCAGAGTTCATGAGGCAGGCTGTTGATGAGGCAGGGCCGGGCACTTACAGCATCAGGCAGGCATCCAAGGTCTTTTGAGTCTGCGTCCACTATCAGAATCAGTAGTCTTTAACAGATATTTTCTCAGAGAGGATGCGCCTTCCCAGTGTTACATGCTGTGGTGCTAAACCAAAGCCATCAATTGATCTGCTTGATAGCCAAAGGTATATAGGTAGTACACACATGAATCCATTAAACAAAGTGGACAATACTCTGTTTCAGCAATTTATTTTGGCCATGTCAATCAACATGCTAACGTTTCAGCCACAGTGTCTGAAACCTAGTTTTTAATGTCAATTGCAGGAAATTTAGCAATTCACTTATTTTGGGGTTTGTTTTGTAATTGTCATATTAAGAAAATATCTGGGAAAAAAAAAAGTTAATCATGTGACCCTTCAGGTCAATCACCTGCCAGTTCCTGTAGGTCAATGGCATGACCTCCATTTTCCTCCATGCTCTGATAAAGGCCACTTGTCCAAACCGTTAGCATGTCGATTGACACGGCCAAAATAAATAGGTGAGTATTGTCCACCTTTTCTTGTAGATTCACATGTGTGCTACCTATATACCTTTGGGTATCTAGCAGCAGTCTTTAAAAGATGCAACAGCAAGAGCCCATATCTGTCACCTACAGATAGAAAACCACAGGTGGAGAACTGATGAATTAGCGAGCTACAGTCTGCTGGTCATGTTCTGAAATGTATATAAGATCAAACTTGTTTTCATCTTATTTGTCTAATTTTTAATGGAATAATTAATTTGATGTATTGAATGGTAACTCTTTATGTTTATGTTTGTGTAGATTTATGTATGTTTCCACACACAAACACAAGCTGAAAGGCAGTGGATGGCGTCGTTAGATATCTGTTCAGTAATCACAAAATTGTCTATAGCTCTCATGATAGTTTTTTTTTGCCCATGTCCTTTTAGGGACTCCATAGGTATCTTCGGCAACTGAACTGAGTTTATAAAAGCCGCCCATCTGTCTGTACCGATACCTAGTACTAGCTCCTGCCGGGGTTGGAGCGCTCTCCTCGGCTGTGAGAGGCCTGAATTTCTGGCTGTAGCTGTTAGCTCCCACTGTGTCGTGTCTCCTCTGTGATAATGTGATGTGAATTCAAGCAAAAAACATCTAATTGTCTCTTTTGAAGATGCACAGTTGGTCAGAATCTCAATCAAAACACACTAATAAAAATTTGGGATTACTTAATAGCTTGTGAAGACAGTTTTGAATTTGGGATTTTTCACTACAATAGCGCTGTGCCAGCTGCAGAAAGTTGTCAATCATATACCACCACGACAACCAGTGGGGCACAGGGCATGGAGTTTTTCAGAATTGTTTCCAAGAAAATTACTTCATATTGGTCCTCAATTCCAAAGAATAGGTGGAAAAAAAGATTTAATTTGACAAGTAACTGCCTCCTTGTGAGGCTAGGCCTATTTATTGGCGAACAGCATTAAAGCGCATTGGGTTAAAAAACAACAATGACAACAACAAACTCATCCTGCTGAGTGTTGACCTACAGCCAGTGTCTTCTCTGTCTTAGCAAGCAGCTGTTCTTTTGTTCATCTGGTTTAAGGTGAAACTGGTCAACTTTTTCTCAACTTTGTCATTATGATGTATAACCTGATTAAACAGTGTAATAGTGGCTGAAAAATGACACCATTTGCAGCTAAATCGGTCTCCAAGAAGCTCTGTTTTCACTATATTTTCTTTGCCACCGGGACGAGGGTTTCACAGAAAAAGAAAAAAATCAGTGACGCTCTCTATACTCTCTGTGCTAATTCGCCGGTCTACGCTGAACTTCTTAGTGACAGGTGACACCAGTACAAGCTGATTAGCTCACCATGCTCTTACTCACCTCTGCCAACAACAGAGTGTCTGCAAGCCACATCGTCAGTTGGCTACGTCTTGAGCTGAGACGGACCAGTTTACCCCACTGCAACTTTCCCTGCAACCATTTTGTCTCAGTTAAAACTGGACTTAAAAGAGAGTGACAACAAACGAAAGAAAGCATGATGTGGCGCAAATTCCCAGCCAGTCTCATGCTACAGCTAACATTAGCGTGCTA
>JAQLOL010000001.1:12889180-12904335 GCA_029783665.1 Naso thynnoides
CTACTGCGCAGTCTCTATGGGCCGTATAACGCGGAAGTAAACCCGGAAGTCAGGAACTTTTTCGGCGTATGCGCCAGTCGAGCAACTTTCATTGAAATGAACGGCGGCCATTTTCTGGTCCGGTATCCAGTTCTTATAATACATCCATGGGTAGCGGTAGTAAGCTGCCCAAGATGGTAGACGATCTTACACATGTGCGACTCACATTGTGCAGGGTCTCACATTGTGTACTGACAGACCCCTCTCCTTTCCCCTCCATGTTTGTTTGAGAGGATTTTCTGGCTCTGGACCAAAAAACCCCTTGTTATTGAAAACTATGTAATATTAAATAAAGGAAATGTTCCGATGTGACGGAAAACAACTTTGGAGATCAAGTAAGTAAACTACAGATTTTTTTGTGATGCAATGCATTTTGGTACATGTAGGCACTACGAGAACAGTTGTGTGAGCAGGACAACTAAGAAAACTCAGCTATCTTTGTCAGTGTAGCACAAACTGAGGAATTCATTGCTTAAATTGACTAAAAAAACTACAAAAACTAAAAACTACAATTACCATCAACACTGATAGGACATCCACATGAAAAGTGGTTAATTTTCTCTTTAAAGGATTATAATATGTCAGTTGTTTTTTTTAATCTAGTTTCTGCTCCCCCCAAGTGCCATAAACATCTTATTGCAACTTCAAGAGTAAGCATATTTGTTGACTAGTCATGTTAGCAACTAATTTTAAGATAACTAAAAGTGACTCTAAAACCAACTAAATTAGCTTTTTGTTTGCAGGTCTAAAGTGAAAATCAATTCAAACTGATTGTGTTTGTGCATGCTGTACATTGCTTTGTTATTTGTTGGTTCATGTAGTAAGAGTAAACACGTACCTTTAAGAGACTTTTTAAATAGGAGATTATAAGATCCCAATTGGTGCAAAGAAATAACAAAAAGCCAGTAGAAAACTAGTTCTACATAACCTTGTGCACACTACGGCACTGTGGTAATATGTGTGTGTATGTGCTGTGGGTGTGTGCATTTGTGCTGCTTGACGCACATCCTCAACTGTGAGAAGAAACTGCCAGCATTTTGTGAAGAGAGGACACGGAGGAGTAGACCTTCTTATGGTTAACATTTGCAGTTGTGAAATATCACTGGCTAAAGCATGTAAAGCTCTCTCTTATTGGAAATGTGCAGTTGTTCAGGCTTGCATGTCGAATGCATGCCACAGTCTTGCATAAACACCATGTTTGCCTGATCACATCTTATTTCACACTGCTCATATGCTGTTTTTGCCCTTCAGTCCTTCTGCATTTCTTTGCGTCATGATTCCTTTATTAACAGCATCTCATCAAACACACAATCGCCTAGAGGTCTTTGGGAAAACCTTGCTTGACTGTGTTGGCAGAAATGTGTGCGCAAGAGAGGTCTAGTGACGTGATTCAACCCTCTGAAGTCTCTCATGGAGGCCATCGGCTGAGAAATTATTAATTAGTTTTGCACAAGAGTGGTAGGCTCAAAATACTATCAGCTATAGGCTACTTAGGACTATAAGCCTTGGCTTCTATAGACTGGTGTGGTTTCTCTTGGTGGAGAGGAGCATTTATTTAAACTGTGTTTTCCCGTCCATTGTATTACTGTAATGGCTTACAGTTTGTATAGTGTATGATAGAAGGCAATGTGGTAAAATACACATGATACCAACCAGACAATGTTAATCAGTCTAAATTTCAATGTTGCAAATAAAAAAAGCTGTATATGAGTTGAAGTCACCAACAGTCAAACACAGTAAACTATACAAAGTGGTTGTTTTTAAGTTTGTATACATGCTAGAGTTTCCAGTCCATAATGTTGTTAATGACCCTGCTCTTAAAGGACCATACCAGTGTTCAGAGCGCGTGAGCAGAGCTGAGTGGTAAAAATCTCCACTTATTGCTCGTACTTTCAGATGTCCTTTCCTGCCGCTCAGTCGCTCAAAGCCCCCCCCCAAGCCGCTACGCTCAGTATCGCTCAGCGCTCAACTCAGATTTCAGTTTTCGCCCACCACTCGCTCTACACTCTTTTTTTTGGGTGGCATTATCATCATCTGTTACAGGAACAGGAATAATACACCTGTATGACTTCTCAGTTTCCTTTTTAAAGTACTTTGTCAAGTCCATTAAGCTGCAGTGGCCAGCAGGAGACAGAAAAAGTGTGGGTGGGTGGGGTATATTGCGTAATACACAGATGCACTCTGGTATTGGGTTGGGCATGCTTCCATCTTGTGGTGTGTATGTGACAACTTTAGGTTAAAAAAAACATTTGTCAACATTTTCTTTATGCTAATACTCAAGCTAGGAAGGCAGTACTTGTAAGGAACTATTTTTCCAGGCATAATAAACTTTGGCCTCAATGGCTCCCAGTTCCCCTCTCTCTCTCGGTCAGCGATTTGTGACCAAATAAACGTAGACTCTCTCTTTAGGACAATGAATTACCTATACCTAGCAACTTTCACGTGTACTGTAGCGTTTATATACCCTGTTTTAACATGATTAGCAGTGAATAGGGTTTAGAATGCAGCCTGACATCTATTAAACTATGCACATGATTGAATTTTAAGCACATTATTAGAAGATAGGAGTGATATCTGCTAACGATGAGAGGTCCAAAATAGACTAGTACGGTCCTTTAAGAATTATTCAATATCTCTGCATTTGGTTTCATTTAAAGGATTAAAAACACACTGCTGATTCTGAGTGATGGTATTTTTGTGTTTGAGTAGCTTCATCCCTGCTTCTGACTTGTCTTCTTGTCACCAAGTTGCAGTTATCCATTTTTAACCGCTGAGACAGAAAAGAGTTGAGGGAAGACAGTCAGGGAGAGAACTTGGTTATATGATTGGTACTAGCAAAAAAGTCTGACTTTGTGTCCAAAACTTATGACTGATGGCAAATCTGCAGTACACAATACTTCACTTTTTGACCATACATAGTATAAGGTTCTCATAAATCGTACATCTAAAGCTTCTTCCCACAGTGGCGTGTCAGCGCTGGGGAAAGGTCTCACTGCACCCATTAGCATTTAGCTATAGGGGGAAAAAATGCTCTGACTTGTTTTTATTTCTTTAAATCAATAACATTGGCCTTGGGCATCGCTAAGCCCAAGATGCAGCATATTCTGAAAACAGTAACACAGATAGGTGAGGTGAGGACAGTGCTGATTGAAATGCCCAATGGCAGCTTTCTACCCACAGTCTACACCCGCAGAGTCAGACTATGTAATTTTGGGGCCCCCTCACTGTCTGAGTGCGACACCAATGTTGAAAATACAAATGCCAGAATTGCCAAATAACAAGAATTGGTCCACACCCTGGACAAGTTTGCCAGTGTGTCAATGAATGTGGAGAAAAATATGGAGCACCCAAAGGAAACTCACATATGAAAAAGCCACACAGAAAGGCCCCTGCCTGCAGCTGACGTACATGAACCTAGAGCCTTCTGTCTGCAAGGTGGCAGGAATAACCACTGAGCCACAAAGGGTGATTTACATTATCATAAAGGTTACATTGCATTATGTGACCAAGCCAAGCTGACACACATTTCAACTGAAATATTATTTAACAGTGATGGGTGCCTTATTAGCAGATGAGTAATATCAAATTAGCCTCTTCAAACAAAATTTTATGCTCTTAATTACATTAAATGGAATTTGGCTGGATCACATCTTCATTGCCAGTAGAAATTCAACATCAGATAGATAGATAAGTAGAATATCAGAGAGAAAGGTTTTTGGTATGACACGTTTCCCATTCAGTATTTTTTTTTACATGAGATAAATGTTTGCTTTGGCAATATGTACAATACTACGTCATGATAAAGCCCTTTGAGTTGAATAGGCAGTCAGTCAGACAGCCGGGCGGGGCATCTAAGAAAACATTAATCTGTTCCAGGCCAATTCTGCATATGTAATGTATATGCAATCTATATATTTATCCTGCCAGGAACTCACACACACACACACACACACACACCAGACGTGCACATACGGAGTCTGTGATCCTATATTTTATTTGCTGAAAGTGCTTTAACGGCAGCATGTAAAAATAGGCTCAGAATCAGTCAGAATCTTTAAACAGATCCTTTACAAGCAAATGCTTACAGCGCCATGCGTCGTTCAAATGTTCATCTACTTTTATTTCTCCTCACATCATCAGGCCAGGTGTCCATGTTGAGCATGACTGACGCACAGGAATGTGTAAGCAAGACATGGATTGGTTGATTGCTGTATTAATAGTAACATGTTTTAGTGATTGTGTCCACGTTTTTGGAGGGTGTGGTGACTCATATCTTGTTGACATGGAGACCGAAATAGCAGCCAAATGGAAGAGGACATTCAGACTACCCTTGAGACTTTGCACGATGGTGAAGAAAATGAAGAGAGAAAGACAGACTGAGAGGAGTGACAGAAGGAGAGAGGATAGGAGAAGAGAGCTAAAAGAACTATGAAGGTTTGTGTTGTATAAGCCAACGGTGAGTCACACTCACTGTTTGAATCTTGAGAACTAATAGAAAATCGTTTGTTTTCTCTCACTAGGGAGTGGGTTAACTCTGCAAGGACAAAAAAGGAAATAGGGTGATTTGAGCAACAAGAGGGAGTTGTCTTATGCAATGCATGCCATGGTCATTGCTGAGTGACATTAAGATTTAGTATATCCAGTACATTAAATGCACTCGCAGGTCAGGTGAAGTTCAAGAGGAAAGAAATGTAGCTGCTCAAATGTGTCATAATACAACAATGTGTCAACATAGCAAGGACTTTAACCCACAGATGAGTACTAATTGTGCTATTTACAGTTGAGAGGCCAAACATTTGAAGTCGTTAATGCTAACGGCATAGCTCAATGTCCATCTGTCAGTTATTCCAACACTTTGGCCCAGACTGAAATGTCTCCATCTACTGAATGAAATGTCCAGAAATGTTCATGGTATGCAGGATGAGTTCTGATGACTTAAAGGGCAACTCTGCCAAATTTCAATCTTATCTCTATCTATCCGAATTAGCGATATAATGTGAAACCCAACAATATATATTCATTATATTTTTAAATGCTCTTCTTTTTTTCTGGATTGAAGCTTCAAAATCTCTTGTTCTTCCTGAAATCACTGACGTCACTGGTTCCTGGAAGAACTACAAACTGTTTTCCCCTTGACTTGCCCCTCACTCTCCAGGTGAGCCAGCGCCATGTTTGTTTTGAGAGGATTTTCTGGCTCTCGCTGACTAAAAACACCTCATTATTGAAAACTGTGGAATATTAAATGAAAGTAATGTTCTGATACGGCAAATAAAAATCTTTGAGAGCTGGCAATACTGTTTTGTTGTGAAGCAATGCATCCTGGTACATGTAGGCACTGCAAGAACGGCTGTGTGAGCAGGACAACTCAGAAAACTCAGCTTTCTCTGTCGAAATAGCACAAACTGGGGAATTTATTGCTTCAAGTCGACCACAATTACGGTCAACATTTATTGGAAGTCCACATGAAAAGTGATGGATTTTCCCTTTAAGTGGAACATTTAAATTACAACTGATGTGTCAAAGCTGATCAGAGAAACATACTGAGGGGGTCTTTTAATGTTTGTAGACATAGGCCTACAGCAACTGCTGCTGTATGCTGTTGGTGTATCGTTGGTTGTTTTTAGTTGATAAAAATATTTATTACCGCTATTAATTTTTAATGTTGTGTAGGAGGAAGGAAGGGATGCTCTCAGATCTTTACCATAAATATAAGAAGTTTTAAGTCCTATATTTAAGTACAGAATTGTCAATAGAAATGGGAAAGGTACTGTGTATTATTATGTAATATTTTGTATAAAGAAATGTCATTATTGATGCATTTATGTGTTAGCAGTATTGTATGCTGCAGCTGGTCCAGATTGAGATTATTTAAACAACAACACTGAGTTTATTGTATGTTCCATATGAAAAGTGTTAACCTGCAACGTAAATGACCAAACTTAGTAAAGTTCAAATAATTTCCTTTGAAATAAAGCAGAGTGGAAGTATCAAATGGAAATAAAATACTTGAGGAAAGTTACTCTTAATTGTTAGAGTACTGCTTTTGAGTCAATGTACTTATGTTGTTTTGCATTCACAGTTTGTAAATCAGGTTTATGAGCAAACAATGTGGTGAAAAATTCTCTAAATCTTCTAACTTTGACTTTCAGCTCTGCTCCAAGCCGTCCGAGCCTTGATGATCGTTGGTATCGTTTTTGGAGCCATTGGCTGCTTGATCGCCATATTTGCGCTGAAGTGCTTGAGAATGGGCAACATGGAGGACAACATCAAAGCCACGATGACTCTGTCGGCTGGCATCTTGTTCATTCTTGCAGGTGCAGCTTTGTCCATAATGCGTGGTTCTGTTATTGCAGGTCACCTTTGTGCACTTACACCAGAGTTTATCTTTATTTTCAGGTTTGTGTGGAATTGCCGGGGTGTCTGCTTTCGCAAACTTGATTGTGCAAAGTTTTCGGTTCACGACGTACGCTGACGGAGGGTACGGTGTCCTCGGAGGAGGAAATGTTGGTGGACTAACAGGAGTTCTTACTCCAAGGTAAAGTCAAATTAAATGATGTTTTATCTATGACAGGTCTTTGCTATGTTTTCCTGTAATCATTTCCTTTTGACAGGTACACTTTTGGCCCCGCTCTTTTCGTGGGTTGGATCGGAGGAGCGATCTTGTTCATCGGAGGCATCATGATGTGTCTGGCCTGCCGTGGAATGTCTGCAGACAGGAAGCAGCGGTACGTTTTATCCCTGAACAAAGCAATTACTAATGTGGGACCTTTTCTGACCTTTAACTAAACTGCTGCAGATGGCAGCAACTTTAACTTCTCCTCCTGTTCATTAAAGTCACCGAGATGATTAAGCTGCTAAACAGAGCAGAGAGCTCAGAAATGTCTAGTAAGCAGGTGCTACATGCAAAATATTAGTGCAGATTGTACGACACTGCTGTTAAATAAATGCACTTAAAGACAGTAATCTTTGCCTCTGAAAAAGCTGCGCAACAATATAAAGCACCCGTGGTTGTATTTTGTTATGCTGCAGGCAGTAAAAATCTTAGTTCCTTTCAGATTTAAGGACACAAACTCAGCAAAATTCAAATTCAAGTCATCCACTGTGTTCTTTTTCTCTGCATATATAATGCAGAGCGGCAAATGCTTATGAAGCTGCTTGCAAAACCAAACACATAAGTCCTTGTATTCCTCTGATGGTCCTGCAAAATGTACTAAACCAGATTGTTTTTGACTATGTTAACATTCACGAGTGGTGGAAAACCCAGAGATGGATTTCATAACTCATTCCAAATGTTTAAAACTCTTCAAACCAGATGCTGCTTTATGAATTTTGCTGCCTTTTATTTAAAATAATGTATTTTCTTATATTGCTCAGGTATGACGGGATGGCCTACAAAGCCGCCTCTCAGCACACGATGTACAAATCTGACATCAGACCCCGAACAGTGTACCACGACTCGTACAAAGCCCACAGTGTGGAGGGTCGGCCTTCCAGCCAGAGATTTGACTATGTGTAGACTTACTTCACTCTCATGAATACCTCGTTTTTATACTCTACAGCTCTGTGATGATCTTGAATTTTTGCTTGTTTTTTTCCTGCAGCCATGGGGAGAATGGTTATTGTTTATTATTATTATTATTATTTCTCTGTACTTTTAATCTTTTAGAAACTTTTAGGATCTTTTTACATGTTTTAATCATTTAATCCTAACTATGAAAAACTGTTGTTGTGTGGGAAGAATAAAGATGTTTTCTGTTATTTTTCCAATTTTTGTGTCAAATAAAAAAAAAGTGTGATTCCAATTTTGTCTGATTCAGTATTCATCACCATAAAATATAACACTGAAGAAAATTACACTTAGAAGCTTGGAGGCAGATGCATCAGCTGTTTGTGCTGTAAGTTTAAATTTGATTTTAACCAAGTTAGATTCACACGTCACTACATTAGAAAGGGTCACAGAACTCAAACTGTTTCTCATCTTGAGATTTGTCGTTACTAAATATGTACAGTCAGTAGCTGCAGGTGAAACTGTTGCATAGTGAGCTAAACCAGCAAAAAATGACCCGTTGGAACTGGCAAGAGGAGATAAAATACTGTGAGCTTATCTGATCTGACATTTGATCAGTATATTTTGTAAAAAGGATGTAAACTTTTGTAAAATTACATTTTACAAAAATCAACAATATGTAGCTCAAATTACAAAACATGCCAAATAACCTTAATCAGGTTCATGATTTTCAAAGTGGTAACAGTCAGTGAGCACATGAGAGTGAAGATCATACCAGAGAATGCTTGAAGATAGTTTTTTAAATTAAATTGAATTATATTTTTTAATTGTGTATTATTATAAAATTATATTTACAGAAATACAATAACAAAATCTTATATACCATGCTTGTTTTCCTCATATTCCGACAGCTAGAGCATCATTCATCACATTATATACTGTCAGTGTTGACCAGTGGTACATTTAGCCAGCTAGCTTGCTTGCTGCCATCTAGCTAGCTTGTGCTAACTCACAAAAATGGACACATTTTTGAAAATTTAAGAGACCTAATGAGCATATTAGCGACCCAGCTGACAAAAGCTTTTTCAAGACATCTTATAAAAGTGAGGCCCCCGCTATTTGGGAACCTCAGGGTTAGCTTAACTTAACTGGATACAAGTCTTAGTCATGCATGTATTTCACCTTGTATAAATAAAACAAATCAAACCTGTTTTCCTTTGGCCTTTAACTTTCATCAGTTCTGTTACAGCTTTACAGTTATTTTTATAAAATTTATTGGACAGCTCTAGCTCGAGTTCTCACTTTTTACTTAATCAGCTCAGTGATGGTTTTTTTTAATGGTTCAACCCAGTTTACCAAGTGACAGGTTGGTTCCGAAAACCTAAAACTCAAGAAGACTTTGTTACACACTGACCTTAGATTCTTATCTTATCTGCTGTCATAATGAATCATTATGCATGATTACAGGTACATATTGTTACACTAATCAAAAAAAAAAAAAAAAAAAATATATTGGCCTATATAACTTTCAAAATATGGGCCAATTTTAAAATTTTACATGGAAGAATTCAACAGTGCGCTTCTTAAAGAAGTGGAAAAATTTCATACATGAAAGAAATGCTTGAGACATTTAAATCACATCATTGTTCATCCCCCAAAATTTTTAATTAATTTGTGTGAATCCTGTCATAGAAGAGAGGATCAAAACATCTGAAGTAAATAACCATTTTGATTTTTGCGTTGTTGTTGTTTATCCCATTAGTGTTATCAATAGAAAATTCAGTGGTCATCAGTTTATCAGTGGTAGTTACCTGTTATCTGCAGCCCTCCAGCTCCACACGATAAATAAAACAATTGTCACATTGTTTCAGGGTAATTGAATAAAGTAAATAGCTTGATGTAGCCTAAGCCTCGTGCTTATTGGTCAGATGCTGTTTTCTGAATAGATCTGGACGGGTCTGTGACACAAAGGCAACACTTCTTGTTCGTCCTCTGGGATTCGTCTTTATTTCCTAGGGAGCGGGCACAAAAAGCTGCAGATAATTTGCATGAAATCACATTTCTTGATGGTAAAATTAATGGAAGTAATAAGTAGTTGGTAACATTTAATTACACTAAAAGTGAGGTAATAATTGTTTAATTAAACTGTAGCAAAAAAAGAGCTCTACATTAAAGCAGAGTGAAAAAACCTTTTTAAGCATCTTTTCTGCTGAGTCTTTTTCAGTGTCGCCTGGCTCGGCCTGCAGTGAAGCATTAACTCTGTTCATTATAGATGAGGACACGCTGGCAAGTTTTCAAACCCTGATTGTCGCCTGACAAATCCTTCATTAGATACAAACATTTGTAATGTTTCTTAAACAAGGTAGACAATGAGGTAGATCGAATATAGATTTACACCACATACTCAGCCCACCTCAGTGCCTTCCTTTGAACTTGAGCAACATGCAACTTGCACACTCTGTGTAAATTGTTGTTCTCTGTTAATATTCTCTGGGTTTATTTTATATTATAGTGATTTTCCCTCACTTTGTATTTCAATTTTTATATTTTTAGTGTGTTCTCCATCATGTATTCTTAGTATATTCTTATATTTTGTCTATATTGCACATTTTTGGTATATTTTCTATAGACATAGGTTACCTTTTTATTCTAATGTTATCTAAAACTACGTGTGACTGTCTGTACAATGACCTGCTGCCGTAACATAGGTCTAAGTCTAAAATGACAACTGTTTTTAAAGAAAATTTGTATCTCTCTTATGTCTCACAGTATTTAAGGTATTTATTTAGCAACAATCATGCAAAAAGCTAATAATAAATTTGATTTTTAGTTTTTTGATGGTCAAAAAAAAAACAGTCAGTAGTGATGATCAAATCCTCAAAAAGCTTCTTTTAGCTCAAGATGGAAGTGTGTGCTGTATGTACAAAAGTGATAATTCCGCCCATTTTAACTGTCTGGTCTCCAAGAAATGAAATAATAGACTCAATTTAATTTTTATCCATTTTAGCAAATATGCCTCAAAAAGATGATGCAAAAAAAGAGGCAAATCGGCACAATATGTATAGCACACAAGTTGAACTCCTTTAGCCAGGCTCATCTCCACTGCACTGACGTTGAACTGTCTTTAGCAAAACAAGATTATTACTGTTAGACTTTGTTAACTTTTAGTTCCAGTTCACAAAGGTGAAAAAATCACTGGTGAGGTTCTTGTTCAGGCTGAGCCTTGCAGAGCCAACTAATCTATCTTTATGCTTGGAACTGTGGCTCCACCTTCTGGCTGAGAAATGCATCACTCCTGTGTTTGTGAAGTGGGACGTGATTCAGTGCGTACAGTTATGCTGGAGCATACAAAGCAGAACATGCAGAGCATGTTAAGAATGCCCTTCTTCAGCTTTACACCATCCCAACCTTTCACAGATCAGCTGACCGACTTTGCATGAGCGCAACACTAAAATCAAGTTTTACTCCAATAAAATATTGAAACTAACTTACCACATTAGCCCAAAATAATTAAATATAGTTAGATATGAGATTATCACACAATGACGTATCTATCTGTAAAATACAAGTTGCACATTAACTGTAAGTTTTACTGTAATTTGCTGTGAACTTCTTACTGTAGGTTTTTACCGGCAGTTCAAATGAGCAGGAACCTGCAATAAATCAACAATTATTAAGTTGGCTGGTAATGGTTTAATTAAAGGCTAAAAAATGTAAGAATAATATATGTGAGTTCTCAGCCTGTTTGTGAATATACTGGACTTGTAGCAGCTGATAAAGAATCTAGGGAGACTTTACACGAAGGCAACAAGCTGTTTGTTTCTTCCTTTATTTTACTTGCAGATTTTTTCAAACGGACAGATTTCTTTGTATCAGTAAGTTGGTTAAAGGTCTTAATTTTTATTGTGTAGTAGTAGACATCACCTCCAATGTTGTCTCTTGTCAGATTGAACAAAAAGGAGTTGAAAACTGTTGTCATGCAGTATATTAACCTTGCCTTTGTCCTCTCTCTTTGTTCCGGTCCAGCGGCGAAGTGTCCAGTCTGAGTGGCAGTTATTGGTCGGCAGCAGCTGTGTGACAGAACAGACCTGAAGGTAAGCAGAGAAACAGTGGAGCTGGGCAGCTGTGGGTGGAGGCTCAGACGCGCTGCATCAAACTTAGCCACGTTAATCTCTTCAGCAACAATGTACACATTAAAAGAGCAAAGGAGAAAGAAATGAAATGTCATTATCTCTCTTCAAAGAATACAAGAGAACTGATCTGTCTTTGCCTTCAAACCGCCCAAGTATGTTTTCCCTTCAAGTCTGCCGCTTTTTAGGAGAAAACCGACCTCTGCTAGGAGACTTTTACAGACAAGCATGTCACATTAGTCCCATTCAATGAGCCATTAAAGGAACACAGATCTGTTTGGACAGAAGATCTGCGATGGCTTATCGTGATTCCATAAGATTTTCAGATATCCTTAATAACAAAGACAAGACTGATGTGAAATAAACCTAAACATCAAGGTAACGTAAGTTACAGAAGCAACAAAAGTTTTTGGTAACACTTTCTATGAAGTCTGTCTCTATAATGCATTATAACACATTAGAAACATATGTAACATATTATAACACATTATGAACACACTTATAATGCATCATATGTGGTTATGGTTATAGTTATGGTTAGGGTTAACTCTAAACTTGCTTGTAACTATACAGCATTATAGGTGCATTGTAATGCATTTTAAGTACGTTCATAATGCATTATAGATGGATGCTTTAAGTAAAATGTTACCAAGCTTTTTTTTTTATTGATGTGCAAAAAAATTAAGATGATGACTTGAATTGTTTACTCAATTAGCATATTAGCATCATGAGTGAGTCTGCCTGATTGTATCAAAAGGGAAAATGAGAAGAAGGACAATGTCACACACTTTCTTAGATAAACAAATAGTTCTCCTTCATGTGGAGACATCAGACATATGCATTTCTTCATTTGTTTTGGCAACACATGAGAAAAAATCTAGAATAAATGGGGTGCTAAACAAAGTTGATGTACTTTATCCTTGAGCAATAATTCTCATAAAAAGCGTATAAAGGTTGGCAGACTTGCTTTATGTTCCAGAAACCCATCAAGGAACTGGATTCAGCCTTTGTGTCTGGATATATTTTATTACGTCCCAATTCAAACATAATAGTGTAGATTTAGGGTTCACATTTAATGAGACCTTTTCTTCAGTTTGACCTGTAGTTGTGCTCATAAAGCAGAACGTGTCACAAACTGTGATAAAAAAGAAAAAGTAGCAGAGAACCTATGATTACCTGATACATCCCAAATTTTCTGATAATTTAGTTTGATATTGTCACTAAACTTCCCTCCTCACAGTGAATGAGGAAGCAAACTTATTAATACAAACATGCCTGTAATCAGCAGTTTCGATGGCAAAGTTCAGGCTTCTCTTCCTCCTGCTTCTGGTCTCCTCTGTAATTGGACATTTTAATTTAGATCAGCTGCTCTACTTAAATTTTGTTCATCACAGTTATTTTCGTGCAGTTTCTGCACAATATATGAGTGAACTCACATAACTTGATCTAAGCTTTTACAACTTGCCTTCAGTGCAAACTGAGCCTGACTTAGTTTATCATAGGCTGATTATCTTACAGTTATTGTGTGACTGAGGTGACTTATGGCACATATTACTATGGCCTGTCTGCCCAAACAATGTTTTCTTTTGTTATCCCCTTACAGAGATTTAGCAAAGATCCAGCGTAATGAACAAACCTTGGCTATCATATAAAATTCAAAGAACCGCAGTTTGTAATTTTGTTACGTCACCCCGCTGACCCGACCACCACAGTCTTTTTTTATCTGAACGGTTTTTACAAATGTAATTATTTAAGTCTTGCTTGGGCACATTTCATTCTGTACTTTGTTAAATTTGAAAAAGACCTTTTTATCTGTCAGTGGTGTAGCCTAATGTTCTGGAAGACTGGGAACACTATGATTTTTTTTAATATAGAGACGAAGATATGAGATAAGATTAATGAGGCAGGGCAGGAACAGAGCTTAAAAACACTCCTGAGAGCTGGTGGTAGATCAACAGAAATTAAAAGATTAAAAGTGAGCTAGCATTGTAATATTTAATGAGAGGATAGAGGGTTTAGACTAAAGTTCTTTGGGACTGTTTTGTTCCCTTTTTACCCATTTACACGCTACACATTTAATCTGTTACACACTTTTGGTGCAGTAGGTGGCGGTGTGCGCATTAAACATGATGTTTGTAATCCTCCAGGTAGCACGAAGAAGACGCTACATTCCATCGACGCTACTTGCTAACAGGATGTCGTTCGCTGCTAGCTGGAGTTTGGAGACGGTTTTGACAAATTGGTTTCCGTCGCATTGATGTCGCTTTTAAACGGAATGAGTTACATGGACTGTGCGTGCTGGCGACAGAGTCAGAAGCGACCTGAGTTGAAAATATGGAGTGACTAACGGCATGAGCTTTACGTTTCTACGTAACGGTAACGTTAGATAGCAAAGAAGCTAGCTAGCAAGTTTGTTTGGCTAACGCATATGTCAGTGGGCTACCGTTTAGTTAACCTGTCGAACTGCTGCCGAGCTGTGAAACTATGGCGCTGAACAGCTAACGTTAACGTGAGCGAAATGCATTTTAATGTGCAGCGCACAGTAGTTGGTCAGTAGCACTGACGTTAACTAGTTGCCCCTGTGCTGGATTAGCCTGTTAGCAGTGGATGTGAGACGGTTCACAGTGGAATGATTGATCTGGTTGCTTGATTGGGCTTTTAAGGACCATGATGCCGCCCAAGTTCCAGCTATTGGCTGTTTTGGCATTAGTTGTGGCCATGCTGTTTATTGAAAACCAGATCCGGAAACTGGAGGAGTCAAGAGCCAAACTCGGTGAGACCAAAACAAACTTGTTTACCCCAAACATAAATCATTCTGCGAGAGAGTTATTGTTTTTTTAACAAAGTGCTGCATGCCTCGGGCTGTATAAATGACGATTGATTGATTGATTGATTAAGTCGGAATCAATATTGCAATGCCATAAGAGTGAATTTAGACGTCATACTTAGACGTCATAAGAAAAGCATTTGAAGAAAAATATTTAAACAATTTTCATACACTAATACATAGTTATTTATGTTGATTGAGGCTTTGTGACGTCAACATAAGTAAGTATGAACTAAATATGAAAACAGATACATTTGTATGCTTATATTTATGTCTCAGATTATTATTATTATTATTAATGTCTCTATTTGCAATTTTTTTGAGTTCTCATGGGAAACTGTTTTTGACTAATAACAATTTGAGAAAACCAGACAAAATTACATCTTGCCATTAATTTTATTAATTTTAAAGAGCTGTATTTTGGTTGTGGCAATTCTGTTTTCAGAATTTTTAAAATCAGTTAATTTTGACCTATTGTACAGTAGTTTTTGGAAAAATCTACCCACCTGGAAAAAGTCATTTTTGTAATATTAGCACTTGCCATGTTACAGTCAAGTTGAGCTGGCTGAGTGTGATGAAGTGTCTGATTGATCATGCATACATCTGGGTGATACACAGGTGTGCATCCAAACAGAAACAGTGTCTGTAAGAG
>JAQLOL010000001.1:12914588-12925335 GCA_029783665.1 Naso thynnoides
AATAAGTTGTTGATGCTTGGTTTTATGTGTAGAGACCCTAGTCATGCTACTGAAGGCGCATGGTGCTATTTTGAGCATTATTAGTTGTTAAAAGAGACAGTTTTGTAAGTGTGTTGCGCACCGCCCCATTTCGATGCATGTTAGCCGTTTTTGGGCTGCAACTTTGCTCCGATCAAACCCGATACAGGTCGATGAGCGAAAAACACTCTCTGGATGACTTCTTTGATGAGCGCCCGTTCAGAAAAAGACCCTGGGATCATTTTTCGCTGGTTATTCCTTTAAGATAACTTGTCAGTTACCAAAAGAAAAAAAAAAGTGTGATGAAACCGTCGGAGAAAAGGGCACCTCATACCTTTCTACGGTATGAGTTTTGATATGTTGATATACCGTGATACTGGTTATCACGACATAGCTAACTGGAACACTATTATAGTGATGTCTTACTCCCGAATGTAGGCTGAGTGTTTAATAAGACACCCAAGAGAAATAGTCAATAAGATATGGAGATGAGACTGAAGTAGCTAAAAGACATGAGCAATCGAGCCCTGATCGCCACATCAGACCAAACTTAGCAGAGCACTGAGTGGTCGATCAAAATATATATCACAGTATTTTTTTTCATCGTTTTGGATTGCTGCAATAATAATAAACATACATTTGTATAAAACAACCATGTTTGTCAAAACACATGCTGATAAGAGTATCAAAAACCTCAAGGTACATTTAGACCTGAATAAAAAGATGTCATGCGATTAATAGTGATTAAATATTTTAATCGATTGACAGCACTACTATATAAAGATTGAATAGCAAGCAAATGAAACTCGTAGTTGTTAGGATCTTCAAATCATTTGAAAGAAAGGTAATGGATGTAAAAATCTAACTAAGAAAAAAACATATTTATTCATTCATTCATTCATGCATTCATTTAGGAATTTCCTTAGATGTGTTTGTATTTTATATTAGGGCGAGACCAAAATTGGATTTTGGGGGCTGATACCGCTACCAATGTTATGGAGCAACAAATTCAGAAATCTGATATATCAGCCGATATTTTATATATAATATTGACTGAATGTGATTATTAAAAATACCTGTGACAAAGATATATAGTGGAGGGATTCTGACAAACCTTTTTCTAAACATCAGTGCACTTAACATAAATCCTTCACTTATTAATTATTAAATAACTTATTAATCATAAAAGAATGAGCTGCCTTCTGCTGGACAAAACTATGTAATTACAACATTTTAAATAAGTAGTCCAAGCATTTTTATCGGCCTTAAAAAACAGTTGTAATATCAGTGCATATCAGAGAATATATACGCTGATACAAATATATATCTGTATGACCAATGTCGCCCAATAACACTGGCAAAACGATCTATCGGTCAAGCCTTAACACATGTTTATCAGCCGTGACAGCGTGGGTGGTATTGTTTTTATCTTGAGAGTCTGTGTGTGTGTGTGTGTGTGTGTGTGTGTGTGTGTATGTCAACTTGGCAAAATGTGGCTCAGGAGACACCTATTGTAGAGAGAATTACCACAGAAGTGGTTTTGAGCACTTTTCCAGGTGTTAATATGTCTGTGGACAGATATTGCCGACACGAGTAGTGTCACAACCATGCAAGTCACGAAACTGCCCAAGTATGTTGAAGGTAGATGATCTGTGCCACATTTTAAATGTCAACCTCATAAATGTCAACTACTGATTTAGTATCGTGCTTATGTTTTGCTGAAATATTTCCCAGCTTGATACAAGGAGTGTACAGCACTGAACATGGTTATTTGTAAATGCAGAACGTATCATTATTACAGAGAGAGAGAGAGAGAGAGAGAGAGAGAGAGAGAGAGAGAGAGAGAGAGAGAGCAAGAGAAAAATTATCAGTTTGGCAAGAAAATAAATATTTGTCTGTCTGTCTGTGGACAGCTATTGCCAACAGGCAGCGTCCCAGCATGTGTAGTTGAGATCAAAGCGAAGGCCAAGCTCAAAGATGAGTGTAGTCTGACCCATTAGGACCAAGTACTCATGTAGTAATGTAGTAATACTGTGCAGTCATGGGTCGAATTTCAACATGTTGACAAGCATTACTTTGATGAGATCGAATGGGATATAACCGGATACATACATTTGGTGTCATAGAAACTGATTGGATTCTGGAATGTATTAAGGTAATGACCTGGGTTTCCACCTTTAATGGGTCAAGTCCAGCTTATTTGGTCATTATGACAAGCTTGTGATGAGTTGACCCCTGTTTGAAAAAGACACACAACACAAAACAGCTCTGAGAGCAGCTTAGAGCTTCCACAGGTTGATGGTTCAATGTTTTTCTTGCTCAAAGGTCTTTGACTGTAGCTGATGATTCATTCAGCACATTTCTGTGCTTTCCTGTGTATTGTAGGTTAAACAGACAAGCAGGTAATAGGTAACCCTAAAAACAACAATAAGCAATCCCCTCCAGGCAGGAAGTGTTCTGTTAGCTCCTGCATTCTTCAACTAATTTACCTTTCATCACCTATCTGAGGTTTTAAAAGCATGTACACTTTAAAAGCACATTTTTCAACTTGTGAATATTAGTAACTTGCAATTACCAGAGATTGCTATTTTGCAACATGTTATTACATCTACTTATTTAGCTGTATATTGTTATTCTTTGACATCCCCATTGACTCGACATGTACAGATACCTGGATTATTTGTCCATACTTAATGTGATCTCCAGTGAACTCTGTGCACTGTGAAGCTCCTTTGTCAATTACCCATCACATCGGATTAGTGAGGAAAAATAGAGGTTTTCAACCATAGCAATCAAGGTGTAAATAAATAGTAGTGGTAAAAGCACTTGTACTTTACTTGAGTATTTCCATTTAGTGAAACTTTGCACTTTTGTTCTGCCACAGGAAACAAATACAGTGAAGGGAAATGTTTTTTGTTTTTGTTTTAAGCAACTAGAGTCTTTATTTCTCAGACAAGACAGCTGAAGAGTGGACAGGGAATGACATGCAGCAAAGGGCCACATGTGGAATTGAACCCGTGGCCGCTGCGGGGAGGACACAGCCTCCATACATGGGGCACCCGCTCCATCCACCGGGTGCCCCTAATTCTGCACTTTTAACTGGTATTGTTCAGTTTTGCTGTTAATGTTTTTCACTCTTAAAATTTATCTATGCATGCTATGAAAGCCAATATGCAAATGTTTCCTACTGCATGTTATGTAGACAAGACTGAAATATAGAGTTAAACCAAGCGAAATGCAGAGTTAAATCAGGCTCAACATTGAGTTAAATTAAGCTAATTTCTGGGTTTAGTTAAGCTAAATTCTGAGTAATTACTGAGTTTGCTTTGTCCACTGGCCAAACAAACAGGAGTAATCCCTGTATGTAATTGTGAAATTCTAATATACAGCATTTAAGAGAAAATCCATCACTTTTCATGAGGATGTCCAATCAATGTTGATGGTAACTGTAGTCATTTGAAACAATAAATTCCTCAGTTTGTGCTATGCTGACAAAGAAAGCTGACACTGCTGACTGCTCACACAGCTGTTCTTGCAGTGCCTACATGTACCAGGATGCATTGCATCACAAAAAACAGTACTTGCTGGGTCTCTTAGGTTGTTATCCGTCGCATCTGAAAATTTCTTTGATTTAATATTGCGTAGTTTTCAATAACAAGGGGTTTTTGGTGCGGCAGAGCCACAAATCCTCTCAAACCAAAGTGGGGCTCTCGGGGTGCGAGAGATAAACAGTTTGTAGTTCTTCCTGGAAGCAGTGACATCACCGGTCCCAGGAAGAACAAGAGATTTTAAAGCTTCATCCCAGAGACACAGAGAACATTGAAAAATATATATATGCTTTTGTCTCACATTATATCCCTAAATCAGATAGAGATAAGGTTTAAAATCGGCACAGTTGCCCTTTAAGTTTCGACGACTACTTTTATTGTGAAAGTGATTTTAATTACGGTAGTGCTACAGTAGTTATTAAATGCGCTTTTCACTCACTATTTCTCTACTGCAGTACTGTTACTCAAATATCAGATCTACAAAGTACATGTCAAAGGAATGTTGTGAAGTAAAAATTACAATACTGGTCTCCAAAATCTAGTGGAGCAGAGGTAGGAGGAATAAAATGGAATCACTCAAGTAACGTTTACAAGTACTTCGAAATACAGTGTTGAAAGTTGGTAACTTAATCTAAAACAATACACAATAATTTATCAGTTGATTATGTATTATTGTGTATTATCTGTATCTACAAATCACTAAATGTCAAATATATGCAGGCTAGTGGGGCACAAAGTCAGTACTGGCCTTTAAAATCTAGTGGAGTAGAAGAATAATCTGCTGTGTAAAACGGAATGAGCCTGATCAAAAAAAAAGTCACAGTCGCTTAAAACTGTAGCTACTTAAGTAAGGCACAGTTTAGTAAATTTGTGCTACTTTTTCTACATTGTGGTACTGCTGGTTTTACCCAAGTTAAAGATCAACTACCACAAAACTGCAAATCTGACTTTTGACACGTGGTTAACATTTGTTTTTGAAAGAAATCCATTGCTAATTACCCACACTGGACCTCAACACATGTGTGAACAGGTTACCTGACTTGGTGTGTAACTCGTATCTGTGCAGTGGTGTGCACACTGACACTGTGGTGCAGGTTTCAGTCTTGCACAGGCCGGGCCCAGTGCTGCAGGTTGTCCGGTAGGGTGCCTGCCGAGCTACAAGCATGCTGTTGATGTCAGGAGCAGAGGAGGGGAACGTGAGGAATGGCTGAAAACTGACGGTGATCTCCTGTTAGGAAACACACCAGCCCCGGCAAATGCTTGTCCGGTGTGTTCAACTGAAGATTCTCCCAGATCGGCCGCTTAGCGACGCGTTAGCAGGCACCGCTCGTTTGTTGTGGTTATTTAATGGGACAACGAAAACGCAAAAAAAACGCAAGGTACGCTACCGCTCCTGTCGCCAGCCCTGCTGCTACTTTATTTTCATGGACTAATACGACACACACGGGGGGTTGAGAAATGTTTCACGGCAAGGTAAACAGCTCGTCTTCGAGGACAGTGTTTGCTTTGTAACGCTAGCTAACCGTTAACGTGGATGTTTTTGGTCGGGCTGGTGAATGTATGAAATGCTCGGACGTTAGATTTTGTTGTGAAAAGCGGCGGTTTAGGCTTCATCTGTTCATGCCTCCACCGACCAACCACATGAGAAGTCGACGTCCGGAACAGATTTAGCCACAAAACAGAAGCCCCCCCCTCGACTTTTTAACCGCTTTCACCTGAACCTACGAGGAGAAAAATGCGTGTGGATCTGTTTTGGATATGTTTGTGGTGTTTCCTTCGTCCCGGTGCCGCCGGTCAAGGGCAGTCGACGGCCGTTTGTTCGCCCTCATGCAGCTGCGATGAAGATGGGGGTGCAGACTGCTCCGGGAGAGGGCTGACCACCGTCCCAAGCGGGCTCAGTGCTTTCACCTACTACCTGTAAGTACAACCGACAGCCTCAAAACGTGTCTTTGCATTCAGAAAACCCTCCATATTGAGGCCTGAACGTGGGATGCTTTCTGTGTTTACATCGCAAGTGAATAATCGACATTCAACATCACGAGGGGAACTTTCCACAAATGGCTCGCTGGAGAAAAATGTCCTCATGAAGATGTTAGAAAAAGTCTTCTTGGTTTTTTTTGTTTGTTTGTTTCTAGTCTTTAATATGTTTTAACCCTCCCCAAAAGTCTTTAAGAGTTCAACTAAATTACACGCAGTGAAAGCTTGACAACTTGTCACCAACTTTCCACTGCAGCCATTAAATCAAATCCTTCCCTGAAACACGATTAAATCAGCTCACGGGTTTTCCTCATGTTCTAATGTAGGGCTGCAACTTAGAATGATTATCGGTTAAAGCTTTGGAGTAATGATCAATCACTTCAGAGGTGAAGCCAAAGTCGGCTAATTGAGCTGCAGAAAGTAACTGGCAACTGTTTTGATTATGGAGTAATCATTCTGATTCATTTTCGTTTTGAAATGCTGAACTTCTGGTTTTGTCGATCGGATCTGGGCAATTTGGTTATGTCATCTTGAACTTTGGTTAATTATAAAGGAAGCTTTCCACTGCTTTTTGGAATTATTTGAGAAAATTACTGGCAGAATAATTGATAATGACAAAAAAAACCCTGTCAGAATACTAAAAATGTCCATCGCAATTTTCAAAAGCCAAGATAATGTTGACAGATTGCTTGTTTTGTTCCAACCAAAAGTCAAGGAATTTCCTTTTCATTATCGGAAACTGATTAGGGACCAAATGATTAATCAATAATCAAAACTTTCTGCTAATTGACAAATCCTTTCAGCTCTAGAAAGAGGTGTAAGTTAATTTTTTCTACTTTTTGTCTAATTTGATTTGTTTTAACTCTTTTTGTGTCCTCAGCACCCTACATACCATTAAGGCATCACTTTTAACCTGTTGTCCTGCAACGTGTTGCGCACCCAAAGGTATTTTTGTGATCTTAAAGACAACCGCTTCTTGTGTGAGGACCACTAAAATAATTACCTGGGCCAAAACAGCATTTAAATCTAGTATTTCCACACCATGAGCCTCCGTGCTGTGCATTTCTCCTTCATTGGACTGTAGGTCCTCTGCCCAGGCTGCAGCCGTGCAGTCCATAGAAGTCGGTTTGACCCCTGACAAACATTTTGTTTTTATGAGCAAACAGAAGACGTTTCTGTGATCACAAAAATACCCTCTGAACAAGCGACCTGCTGCAAGATAACGGGCCAAAATGCGCTGTTTAGATTTTTCCTCCAAATGTTTAGGTTGGAAATGCTATGTGACCGATTCACAACGAAGGGATGCTGAGGTCACAAATGGGTTCGGACTTGGATGAGTAATGCTGTGTGGATTGCAGCCAAGACTGCCTCGTTCCCAGTGCTGTATGTGTAGTACAAAATAATTAGGAGTCAAGCTTGTGCCCGTAGTACACTCTCACCACAAGTCTTGACTACTGCTTTAACAAGGGCATGCATTTTTTTTTTTTTTTTGTTCTAAATAGGAGCAAACAGGCTCCAGGTAGGTTAGATCTTTATGAAGTGGTGCAGAAGCAGTTGATGATTGCCCCATGGAGAAACTCCTCAGTCTGTTTCACAACCTCTGGGTTAATCATAAACTAAAGTAACCACCTTGGCAACAGCATTGAAAACCGCAGTTAATTGTGACTTTTTGTTGCTAATGTCCCCCCTTAAGGTTACATAATGGCTTTAATTTTACATGTGCACGTGTTAATTTAAGAAGTATCACTTGGTTATGAAAAGATTTATGTTTTGCTGCTACATTCACCAAAAGTGTAAAAAGCTCCTGTTTGTGGAAACCTCTGTGCTGTTTTGCCTCCTTTCAAGTAGGGCCCAAATGTTTGAATGGTTCCTAATTCGTTTGGCACGTAGGCTTTTGAATTTCGGTGTAGGGTTCGGAGGTTTGTTTTTAATTTGTTTTTTAAAATTACTGTTGGGCTGTCCATTGTTTCAAGGCATTTTTCAATGAAGGTGAACTGCAAAATGGACTGCATTTTGTCAGAACTTCCCAGTGCTGTTGTACTTGTTTGTAATTTATGGTTAGATAACGCCAAACAAACAAAAGTTACACTTGGAAAGCAGTGAGACGGAACCACCGTGTTCACTCCAGAATGGTCTCGCTGCTTCTGCAGAAAAAGTTTGGGAGGAATGGACATGCACAGTGCTCCCAGTGAACCTGCTTGATACAGGTTGGTAACCTCTGTATACATCATAACTCTACTGTATATGGCCAGGCTTCATTGTTGTAGCCGTCTGTTAAGAGTTCAGTTCAGTTGTGACTTTTGCACATTTGAAGAAAGTAAGTTTCTTGTCACGTTATTGTGGGTTCTTCAATCAATAGACAGTGATCACTTTGTCCTGTACAAACTTACTTCAACTTAGTGCTGTCAAAGTTCACACGCTATTAACGTGTTAACACAAATTTATAACAATGCTGTTCATTTCTTTTAACACACGATTAATGAGCACACGTTCACAAGTAGTTTTGGGAAATCAGGAAGCAATGCAGCCACCACAGATACACAACTTAAGAAAAGAAAGCTAACGTGGAGGAGCAAGTTTATATTCTTGACAGTATTTGTCGTAGTCTGTATTATACTGGAACACTATTATAAGGTTACCAATGAGTCTCAGCAGTGACGGCTGCTTTAACGGCTCCATGTTCATGCTGGTTGGTTGCAGTCGGCTGTTAGCTTCCATGCTAGCTCTGCTAGCACACTGTACCTTGATGGAATCACCCTGTAACTCAGTTTTCTGACTCCATGTTGTAGTCTGTGTTGTACTGGAGCACTGTTACAATATGGTCCGACTCCCGAATGTGGGGAGAATATTTAATATGACACTTATGACGAATAGTTGGCTAATTAAGACACAGAGATGACACTGAAGGAGCTGTTGTTGTTGGTCAGCAGACACGAGCAGTCGAGCTCTGATCGCAGCATAGCAGAGCACCAAGTGCTCGATCAAAATATATCCCAGTACCTTTCATTGTTTTGGATTGCTGCAGTAATAATAATCATACATTTGCATATAACAAGCATTTTTGTTCACTGTCTTGTTGATAAGAGTATTGGAAATTTGAAAAATATCCCTTCAAGGTACATTTAGAACGGAGTAAAAAGATGTGCTACTACGTGGCAATTAATCACGATATGTCACAGAATTTTATAGTGATCAACTCCGTAAAATTTTTTTAATCAATTGACAGCATTACTTTAAATACAAACTATTAACAGTAAGAAAATCCTGTGGCTTTCGGTTATGAAAGAGCATTAAATAGGCCTACAGTATTCCTAATTTTTAAACGTGTTTTTGAGGGAATGAATGTTCGGAGGTTCATTCAGTAACATTAACGAATATCCAAAGCCTTAAAAATGACATTCGGGCCTGCCCTACGTTCGAGAATATTGGCTCAGGCCTTGCTACACCAGACCAGAACCAATACTGTGTCTCTTTACACCAGCATTAGTAACAAAATGTTTAATAAATGGAGGAAGTCTATTCATAGGCTGTCAATGTCACTTGAGGCCTACTCCCTACAGCTGAGGCTGTCACCATATTATGGGACAAAAAATAAATTCATCATGGGCAGTCTGGCAATGGATCCAGACATGAAACAGTGTTTTTACAAAAATAATGTCAAAGCTGTTACAGCCATTCTGCTGGCCCTTTTTTATGCCAAAATGGAAAAGAATGTTGTTTTCAAGATTGTGCTATCTTCATGACTTACAGTCAATTATCTAAACGCCCTGTGACAGGTTTTAAACACTACACTGCATAATGTATTCACTTCAAACCTCTAAATGTATGTGAAAGGTTGTTTGTCCCTCTCTCTGTCCTGCTCTCATTTGTTCTCCTGGTCTCTTGAACTTAAGTTGTCCTCTCACACTCCCTCTGTCTTTTGTATGTGCAGCACCGGGGTTAGGGATCATGATGGATTAGTGAGACATATTGCAGCTGCAAGTGCTCCTTCTCTCATGGCTAATGCACCCACAATGGCCCGCTGATGTGTAAAGAGAAAAGCTCATATACAAGTGTTAAGTCGTTAAAATATTTAAACTGGACTTGTGCAAATTTGCAGCAGTAATATCCTCAGTATGGTTGAATAGAGACAGTGAGAAAAATTTAGTCTGGTCAGTGCCAACAACAGGTAGTTTGAATGGAAAGATACAAACATACATGTTTTGTAAGTGCGTCAGTGCCCAAAGGTCAGAAAAATGTCATCTACTGTTGGTTTGCACCATTTCTTGAGAGAAACACTTGTAATGGCAGACCACACATCTTACAATAAATCATATGACATTGTTGGAGTGGACTCTTACCTACAACCCACAGGGGCTTGAGTTTTGGCATTTGTAATGGAAACAGCCCTCTTGCAGAAAAGCAGATGAGAGAGAAAAAAAAATGAGGCCCCACAGCCAGTAACAAAACAAACACTCCTTTCTGAAGGCATGCAGTTTACCTGCCACAGAATAGCTTTCGTTTTTGGTACACTATCTGCATGAACTCTTGTGCATTTAGAGGGAGCAAGAGGGACTTCTTGCAGCTTACATCACAGTTGTTTTAAGTCCTTTCATGGCGTGACCAAGGTTGAGACGTAGAGGGAAAAGGAGGGGTGGTGTCAGGGGTCTTGCACTCTGCTGGTAGAGCTTGCTGGCCTCGCCATTGGTGCCCTCAATCCATTTTTAAATGAATGATACTTTTGTTCTTGGTCAGCAGAGGTGAAAGGAGCCAGTCAGTGGTTCCCAACTCCCAAACAGGATGACTTGTGGATGGGAGAATATTAATGCTCTCTCCCCCTCTCTGAGTCCCCAACTCTGTCTTACCCTTATGCACCTATTCCCATCCCCCCATCACAAAGCTTCCAACTGCTAATTATTGCAGGTTTTCTGAATCTTGTATTCACAAATTAAATAGAATACCCTAGCTGAGTTGAGAAAAAGTTTAAGGATTCAGTTTTTTTGTGTTCAATGCAGGATTTTCCTAAAACATTAATAAATAAATAAAAATGAAAATCCAAAATTAAGTCACCAAAGTGGCTCTAATGTAAACTGACTAATTTCTGCTGCTTCAGCTTCAAATTAAAAGCATTTAATTGGCAAAACGTGAGTTGACTTTTGTTTTGAAGTAGAGTAGTCAAAATCAAAATTCAAAATTTTGCTTAAAGAGGTTTACAGAGTGAAACA
>JAQLOL010000001.1:12954096-12964799 GCA_029783665.1 Naso thynnoides
GTCTCTTCATACATATATATATATATAGAGAGAGAGAGAGATATCCAGCATCGACTCCAGAAATTTCATATTGGTTTGGCCCTAGTCACAGTATGTCTTTTGGCATTAAATAACTGAAACTTGATAACTCACATCATGTTGCATTTACCACTTTCATCATACATTTAAAGTTGATGGGAAGTGTGGATTTGCTCTGCACATGTGCCGATTTCTTTGACTTGAGTACTTTGTACCTGAGTTCATCTCCATTCTTGAACACAAAACACAAGTTTACCACCATTTAAACTAATCAAATGGTGGTAAACTTGTCTTCACTCTATACATGTTTTCACTGTGTGCAGTATTTAAACTAAATGTTAGTTTTAATAATGAAGCATAACAACAGAAAGTGAATTTCAGAAGATCCAAAGCTGATGTTCCAGGACAGTTTAGTCAGTAAAAATTAACTCAAGCTATTGTTGGTTGTAATGTAACAAAAACAAGAATTGGAAAATCAAACAAAAGCAGCTGTTGACATACTTCCTACTGGTTACACCTTAATGTTTTCATTGGCAAGGGCTAGGGTTACTATTTGTGTTCTTACATTAAATCTTTCTCTTTTTTTTAAGGTGGAGAGGATGTGGAAAGAATCTCGATGATTATGCATTGCTCTCCTTCACCAGGTGAGCATTTCACAGCCTTGTACATCTTTAATGATGTGTTCACTTTTACCAGGCAATTAAAAAAAACAAAACAAAACACTGAGGTGATCTAAAAATTTGTGGTTGAATTCATTATTAATTAACTTTGAAACACAACATTGTTCTTGTCTTTAGGAGCCTTCAAGCCTTGTGAGCACCTGCTGGGTAACTGGATGATTCGTCTGACGGTCTGGTTTATCTGCCTGGTGTCGCTGGTCTTTAACAGCCTGGTGCTGGTGGCCACCTTCTCCCCCACACACAGAGCTGCAGGCCATTCCCGCTCCCTAACCCCGGCTCTCTCTCCGGCCAGACTGCTGATGGGGCTACTGGCCCTGGCTAACCTGCTCACAGGCCTGTACGTCGGCGTGCTGACTGCGCTCGATGTTGCTACCTGGGGCTCCTTTGCTGAGTACGGTGTGTGGTGGGAAATGGGACCCGGCTGTCAGATCACAGGAGCCATAGCTGTCTTCTCGTCAGAGTGGGCTGTCTTGTTACTCTCACTTGCGGCCGTGGAACGCAGTGTGGCTGTGCGGACGATTCTCGGGAAGGTTATGATGTCACCCAGGAGGAACACTGTCAGCCATCGCGGATGCTGGAGAGGAGATCGGCGCTTCAGCCTGGCTGCAGGACTTCTGGGGCTGCTGGCTGCTGCTGGCGCCTGCCTGCCTCTCCTGACTTCCAGCGACCAGTCTGCCTCCCCTCTCTGCCTGCCCTTTGCAGGTGGTGAGGGTCCAGCCCTGAGTGTTACAGTCGTTCTGGTGCTGCTCAACGCGTTGGCTTACCTGTTCACTGCAGCTGTGTACACCCAGCTGTACTGCCACCTGGGCAGGGTGGAGCTGGCAGATCCAGAGCAGACGGGTGCTCTCCGACACGTAGCCTGGCTCATCTTCACCAACTGCATCTTCTTCTGCCCTGTGGCAGCTTTCTCCTTCGCCCCTCTTCTGACTGGCTCGACAGCTGTCGGACCAGAAATCGCCAAATCTGTCACCCTCATTTTCTTCCCGCTGCCTGCGTGCCTGAATCCAGTGCTGTATGTGTTCTTCAGCCCGGCTTTCAGGGAGGACTGGCTGAGGCTGCGTGGTCGCGGAGGCTCGAGCAGGGAGGGGAAGTCAGGTGCAGAAAGTCACGGAGATGATGGCGGCGGAGGGTCGGAGCTCACGGACGGCAGTTCCTCCACCCACCTGGGCTTTGACTGTGGGGTGTACACACAGCTTTGTGGAGAAACAGTTGTATGCGAGCAGTGCGAGGCAGCGCTGCATGCCAGGACCTGCTCTTCTCCCTCGTGCTCCACAGTCTGTAGACACTTGGTGAAGTCTCACAGTTGTCCCACCCTCCTGGCGGGAGCTGCAGTCTGTCAGCGCAGCGAGGGGTTTTGGGCAGACAGCGGCACGCCCTCCGCTCAGTCCGAGTACGCAGACGAGGGAGACTCGTTTGTGTCGGACAGCTCGGACCAGGTTCAGGCCTGCGGCAGAGCCTGCTTCTGTCAGAGCAGAGGCCTTCCTCTGGTACACTACTCATACAACATACCTCGAGTCAAGGACTGAGGACGCCTCAGAGCAGTAAGACTGAGTGCACCGTTCTCTCAGTCATGTGAATTTAGATGCTACGAGAATATGTTAACATTTCTACATCGGACGACAAAATGTGCCAACTACCCTACTCAAAAACTATTCAGCCAGCACTTATGTTTGTAATTACTGTGTAAACAGAGATGCAGCCAATCATTTAAAGGGAACTTGGTATGCTTTTTGATCTTGGGGACAGATTCCAAGTAAACTGAACTGAGCACATCACGTTACAAATCAGTTGACTGATGATCTTGCAAAGGAAAATGTTACCACCAGTGCCTGCCTCTTGCTTCCAATTAGATATCACGATGTTGCAAGCCTCAGTGTACGTGTCAAAGATTTGTGATTTCTGTTTCACCTGTTCTTATAAGCTTCTTCATTTGTAATTGTTCTGCATCTTGTCATGTTTTAAAGCTTCTCCACACAACTGTTGATTTTAAACTTTGATTTGCTTTAAAACTTTTTTATATAAATGTAGCAGATGTCATAGTCATTCTAGACTTTTCTGTGTGAATGTAACTTTCAGGTGGTCCTCACCCACCAGAGGTAATTAATGTAATTTCAGCAATAATTCTGCCCTACCTGCCTGTGATAATAATCTGTCAGCGTGAGAATGGTAAAAGGAAATGCTAGTCTACAGTTAACACTTCTTTGCTTTATGTCACTTAGACTCAGAATGTGATAAAAGTAGCAGATATCACTGTTTTAGCAACAACTGTGCTTGGTGGTGGTGAAAGATGTTATTTATTGTTTGAGCGGCGGGAGTGTCTGGGTGGAGACGACTTCAGGTATATGAACGGTGGCCTTGAATGATTTAATATAACCCAAGCATTCACCGAAACAACAGCACCTCTTTGTTTAATTCTTGGCAAAAAACTTGCACACGCATGTTTAGGTTATTTTTTTCATTAGTCTGAAGGATAATTCCTGTTATTTTCTGATCAGAGCCTTATTTTTTGTGACTTTGCCATCATGCTGCTTCATTTGGATCAAACTTTTGTTACTTAACTGCAGAACTGCATGTTCTGTTTGTCTCTGGGCCAAGAGACACACAAACCCAGCACACATTTCCTTTTTAGTGCAGGTATACTTACGCAAGACTTGCTTTTGTATGGTCATTTTTGGAATGCACAACAGTTAAGTGAAACTTAACTCTAAACTGAAACTAAAATACAGATTGTCCTGTAACTTCAGGTTTTAAAATTTAAAGCATAAGGCAACATTTTGGGGAAAATGCTTAGTCTTTGTCTGACTGACAGTCATCTGAGAAGCTCACAAGCACTCATCACATATCTGTATGCAAAACATGAAGCAGTCCACAGCCGGTTAGCATGAATACTGAAAAAAAAGGGAAACAGCTAGCCTGTTGAGTCTATTCAAAAATGCAGGATTAAGCAACTGAGGTATAAGGTGTTGATTACTGAGCTTTAGATGTGCTGATATGCAGATTAGGTCACCTTTGAACAGAGTGTGCCCAGCTTGTTTCTTCTGATTATAAAGTGTATTCAAGAAATAATGCTAAGCTAAGCTAACAGCTGAGGCTGCTACCTGTAGCTCCACAGTTAGATTATTTTTCAAATTTTCCCAAAAGAAAAATATATTAAACTTCATATTCATTTCATTTATCTTCCAAACGACAGATAATAAGTAATACTGAATTACCACAACAATGAAGTAAAGATGGTTGTCATTTGGTTATCGATAAAGATCAAACAGGATATCCAAAAAAAGTCTTAATCAGCTGTATTCAAAGTAATTCAACTTGTGAGAAGAGTGATAAGATATGTAACAATAATAAAGCTTATCGTGAAACATGATTTGGGTTTTGAGCGACATGTTAAAAACACGACTGCAGTCCAAGTTAAACACGTAGATGTAATCCCACTCTTCCACTTCTTCCAACACGATGTGCAGGCAGCACAAGACTGGCAGCCAGCTGAGTCAACAAAAAACTGTATAAGGACTATTAAAATTGCAATGTGGGTGATCGTTATTCAACCACAGTCATTTGAAGACAAGTATCTGCAGTGTGTCTTTCCATTAAAGGGATTAATTTTTTTAGTGTTTGCCTGCAGTTGGGCAGTCTGTGTACAAAAAGCAAAGTGCAGAAAATAAGGCCCATGATAAAAATAAGAGGAATTATCTATAAAGCAGTTTACTGTCTTCAGTGTCTTTTTAAACACTATGTATGTTTACTTTAGCATGTGTAACCCAGTTGTAATGTGCAGGTTGTCAGAAAAGCCTCATTATATGGTAAAGAATATTAAAGTAGATCTCTTTCCCCTGAGTGCGACCGCGTGTGACGAGGGATTGACTGATGTTTGGTGTGCTGGAGCATGACCGTACACATAAAGGTGGATACACCCTTGGAGCATGTATCCACAAGTGCACGTCATGTGAGTGCTCAGGAATTTAGGTAATGTAGGGAAATGTTTTCTTCCACCAACAAGAAATTCTTGTGTCCTTTTAATGCAATGTTTAATTTGACTCTCGTGGGTTTTATTTTCTGTTTTCTTGGAGTCGTCGTCTCAGCTGGATGTGTCAAATCTTGCACCAACCAAAATGTCTGTTGATTGTTTGAGACGTCTGATGTTCCATCTGGTGAAAATGTACAAATATTTTAGTAGTTTGGTTCTTGGATTTTTGTATCTGTATGTAAATTATTTGTATAAAAAACAAGTAATCAAAAAATGGGAATGCTAACTAAGGAAGCTACCTCCTCGACTGTAGTGGCTACCAGCAGTGCTTTGTCAAAGAAAAGTCTGTTTTCATTTGTTGTTTTTCTTTGTTTGCCTTCTAATGTTGACACACGTGGTTGTACATCATTATTTTAGATAAGTGCAAATTGTGGGAGGAATCTATGTACTGTATACTGTGATTGTTTTTTTTAACCAAGCTATAAACTATGAAATTTTAGTTTTTTCTTTTGTAGACGCAAACATGCAGAATAATACAGATTATTAAAAGAATCTCACTTCGTTTCTCTTAAAATTCAATCTTATTTGTAGTTTTTTTATGTGTGATCTCCCAACTATGTTTTATTCTGTTCAAGTAGGAAATTAATTCTAAAAAGTGTGAATGAATAAAATTGGAAGAACACGAACGCTGTAGTGACCACTGTCCTCATCAGATATTTTAGTGCGCAGTATATCTGGAACTATGTTCTTTTTTGTGTTTAAATGAAAAAAGTGAAGCCTGTGCACTCACTCTTTGCCACCAAGTTTAATTACGACATGGTTTAATCCCACTTGGATCTTTTGTAGGTCAGACTGTTTTTATAATCTGCCATCTAGATCAATGGTTCCCAAAGTGGGGGTTGCGAGACACAGAGGGGGGTCATGAGATGCCTTCCAAAAAAAAAAATATTTTTTTTTTTTTAATTATTTAAAACTGCATTTTTAACTATTAATTGTATAAATTCTGGTTATATACTTTCTTAAATTGCTTTTATCTAATATTATGGCTGTTAGGCTATTGTTCTTTTGTGTCATATTGATGCCCATGTAGGCCTAATAGTGTTTTTGCACCGCTGTGCACAACGTTACGTGCCACCTCCAGGCTTTATGGGGGTCCCCAGTCTCTGGCACCGTTAATTTGGGGGACACGGGCTGAACAGTTTGGGAACCCTTGACCTAGATAACAGTTAACAATGAAAGTAAGAGACTCCATAAATGTAATTTGTCTTATCAAATACAGAGAAAAACACAAAGGGGACTAAAAATCAGGATAGTAGAGCAAAGGAGCTGTGTCTGGACTCAGGGACAGCATCGCTTGTTGGCAGAAAGTCAAAACACTCAAGCAGAGGTGGCAAAAGTACACACATTCTTTACTGAAGTAGAAGCACAGATAGGCTACTTGTGACTCCGGTATAGGCAGAAGTACTGACTCAACTTATTTACTAAGTAAAAGTAATGAAGTACACCTTCTGAGATGTACTGAAGTATAAAGGTAAAAAGTATTTAGACATTTCTAGCGGCCATTTCTGTGCAAAGCTAACCGAACCTCACATTCTAATAATATAATGCAAAGAATATTAAGCTTAAAGGTAGAATCAGAAGAATTAATCTGAGCTGTTCCTAATCACACCAGAAAATTAGCTGATTGTTGATTCTCATTCCCACAATGTGAGATACGACATTTTGGGTTGGTAAAGCCTCCTGAGCACAGCAAAAAAGGCAAAAGAATTCAAACTGAAGTGATGGACCTGTTTAAAAAAATGTTAAAGGTAGAAAATACAGATATTTCTGTTCAAAGATAGGGAGTATAAGTAAAAAAAAAAGGTCAAGTAAAGTACAGATACCTGAAAAATCTATTTAAGTACAGCAACTCAAGGTGTTTTCCCACCAAATAAGCTCTGGTATAAGCACCTGTTGTGTTGTCAAGGATTTTGGGAACCTGGGTGCCATCTAGCAAACAAGCCTCTGTTTCCACCAGGTCTGAAACGACCGTCATCAAGGACGCATCATCAGCAGAGGACTTTGCACAAATACAGTAACTGTAAAATTTGACATGCCAATTTCAGTTCTCAAAGAATTTTTACCAGTCCGTATGGCTCAAAGTCTTATGCAAACCAGTTCCATGTAGGTGTAAAGGGCTGACCAGTAGCCTCTTTCAGATACATTGGCATCGAACGCTGAGAGAAGGCGATCAACAGCCCCTACCACTCCAAAGACAAAGTTTTGAATGTCACTCTCCAGACTCTTACAATGAGAAGTTTGGATCAAAAGCACGAGATACTTACAGATACAAATTTCATCTAAAATATCTGTGAAGAAAGAACCTGACACACATAATTTAAAAAATGTTACTACTTTTATGAAAACAGTCTGGGCAAAAAAACCCCCCCAAACATCCCATCGAGTTCACATTGCTGTGTTAGCATTTTCATTGTGAGAAATGTGTTTCTACAGAAGCCAAACCAGACACTGGCTTTAAAGAGGGACTTTCAAGTTTGTTTTGCCAGTTTTGCAGCCACCATAGGTTCTCAAACATAAAGGGAAGGGTGAGTGAAGAGGTATTGCCTTGGTTGCAATCTGCAACCTCTCCTGTACATGCAACCCAATCCCACAAACTGGAACTTTACGCACGGGTCGATGCCAAAACTTTTAGACAAGAAACATTTTCACTGCACAACTTTAACTTGTAACAAAATATTTCTAAATTATTGCTACTACTGCTGCTCACAGAGCTTAGAGTTGCAGAAGATGACCTCTGCCAACAAGCTAGCAAGCTAACGTTAGCTGTAGCATGAGGCTTGTAGGCCGTTTGTGCCAGCTCGCCTTTTATTTTGTTGGTCGTTCTTTCTTTTGAGTCCAGTTTTGAAATGAGATGAAACAGTTGCAGCGTAGTAAACTGGTCCGTCTCAGCTCTGATGGTGTCGCCTGCAGCCAAGGTCAGTTAGAACGTAAGGCACGGACAGGTAATCAGCTCGTATCGACGTATCTTGTTGCTAAGAAGCACAGCGCAGACCAGCCAATTAGGACAGAGAGTACAGGGAGCGTCGCTGATTGGGCAAATAGAACAGGAACTATGGGATCTTTTCCAATCCTGTATACAAAGGCATGATGGGAAAACAGAGATCTCGCCATACTCCCAGACCACGTCACAGCAGTCTGTGGGTATTATGACATTTTAACAAACAGAACACAAAAAGTTATTTATATTTACTCCAAAGTTACTTACTGCACCTTTACAACTCTTTTAAACTATTTTCAGTTAAAGTTACCTATTTTTTGTGTAAATGTTATACTTCAAAAGCTTATTACATGTATAAAACCATTTATGTTTAGTGGTGTTTCCTTTCACCCCCAGCCACAAGTTATGTGGTTCACTGCTGCTGGCACCCGTCATTCGAGTAGAGTTATAACTTGGTGATGAGTGAAAAATAACTTCTGGGATTGTGTAAAGAAACAGATATGACATCAGATATGTCCTGTAAAGCTTTGAGCCGTGCACAATTTCCACTTGTAATTTGTGGAGTTTGGTGAAACCCCGTGTCAAAACACCTGGCAAACACAGAGGTGCTGGAAGACATTTGTCATGTGTGTGAATAGTGGCCTGGTGACATGCATGAGGCGCACAGGATCTCTTGCAGCTGTACGTTGAGAGGGACACAGGAAATATTTACATTCAAGGCATCAAAGGAATAACTGTCGAGTGATGTTGCAGCAGCTCCCGCTCGCTGAACCTCGCCATGTGTTCCACTTCACTGACACTTGTCCTCTGTGGTAAAAGGACATCTCAGCTATCCCAGCCCTTCACTCACATCCCTCTGAGGCGTGCACATTAGGCACATGCCTCACACTGCTGGCTTTAGAGAGGCTTTGTTACAATAAAACTAAGCCCTCGACAACTCTTGTCCATTCCACAGGACCTTTGAGTGTGGGTATCACACTCGTGTGTTTTAAACACCACGGCTGCTGTATCTGTCATGATGGCGAATTCAGGAATCATTCTAAGCCTGTGCACTATTAATATTATTAATATTGCCACAACTTGATAACATGATTGAATGAAATCACTTACTCGTGTGTTTTTGAAGCATTTCTATTGACCTTTAAATGCACACAAACAAATCATAACTTTATAATCCACTTCTTTTCATCTGCTATGAGAAAATACATTTCATAAATAAGATGATTTCTTTGACTTTTATCCATATTTACCGGACATCATCATCCATTTTTCCCTACTCTTGGCAATGAGTTTAAATACATTGACAAACCATGAATTATTACTCATTAAATAACACATAAAAACTAATACTTCCATGTCAATGAACAGCAAATTCAAGCTTAGGCCCAGTCAGCTCTACATTCCAGTTGCACACATACTAACACAACAATGAGGAGGACCAAATGTAAGATGACTGCAGAAGAAGAAAGTGGCACAAAAATGAAGACAAAAACAAAAGGATGTGGTGGGCTGAAAAGTTTGTGATGCAGGAGAGGAAACGGTCAACATGCAGGAGTCACTGGGGACAAAAGATCTTCTCATCAGTCTGTAGTTCGACGTCTTTCACTTCTTTTCCTCTTTCTTTTCTTCTTTGGCAATTTGAGCTGCAAGCCAGGAACAGAAGATAAGATACACAAGCCTCTTCAAAATAAATACAAACTATATATTATCAAATGTGTATCACTATTTGTTAATTTGTGTGTGTGTGTGTGTGTGTGTGTAAAACAAAGAAAAATTAAATCTTAAGACTTGAAATTGCAACAAACGTTTATAAACATTATGTCCACTTGAGGGCAGCAGAAACAAGTTGTGAATATGATTTTATGTAATATTGTCTTCTTTATAATCTAATTCTAGGTTGATTTGGCAAACGTAGGCAAACCTATTAACATATTCAACTAAATTTTGCCCACGCGTTCCTTTAAATGGGCTATATAAATTCAAGATATTATTTTTATTATAGATCAATAGTCCCTCTCTTTTTGCTCTACTTTGGTCTCCACCAGCTCCTGAGGGAAATATCCTGCTCTTTAGCTGCTAAGTGCTCCGCTATGTTAACCAGCGATATGCTGACCTTGTCTGCCGATTGGTACAGAGCAGGAGAGGTACAATGAGTGAGCTTTTCGCGTGACAGATCATAAACAAGTTATGTGAGCCCAAGAAAAAAATAATCCCCCATTGAAAGGTTAAGCACTAAAGAGATGGTTAAAATATATTGTGACCAGATAATTGTCTTTAAGCAGAGATGATTTGACAAATCCTTCTAAAGCATTTATCGCTGTGTGGGATGGGGTTGGTCTTACCTGAGGATCACGGGCTGGTTTAAATCATGACAAGACAAAACTTTGTCCACAAAGAGTCAGAATTAAAAGAGGGAGGGAGACACTTATTCAGAGTAAATGGATTATAAGCTTAAGAATCTATTCAGAATCTATTCATTAAAAACATGTAAACAATGATAAGGTTGTTTTTTTGTCCACATGACGGTATGCTTTTATGTTCGTATTAGTCGTTGCTATAGATGATGTAATAAACAAAATTTCTTGTTCTCTTTTAAAATATTTATCAATTTTTGGGCACACTTTATTTGACTAGTCGTTAATTCCTTAATCGCCAAGGTGTTAGCTCGAAAAGTCTCTTTCCCACCCAGCAGGATACGTACGGCGAACCTCCAGTTTGCACTCGACCATGTCCTCCCCGCTGTCGTTGACTGCTTTGCACATATACACCCCGCCATCGAACAGACAGGGCTTACGGATCTCCAGTGTCAGAACGCCTTGCTTACTGAGCATGCGGTACTTGGCTTCATGTGAGATGTCCATCTTGTTTTTGTACCAGGTCACTTTGGGCTAACAAGGGAGGGGAAAGTATTACAGCATGTCAGGTGAGTTTTACACAATCTGTAATACAGTCACGAGTCAGCACTGGCCCATTGCTAACAAGCATAATCACTGGATTTGTGTTGTGGATACTGTTTAACTGAGGACAGGGTGTTTATTAC
>JAQLOL010000001.1:12970307-13000553 GCA_029783665.1 Naso thynnoides
GTCTAACTTTTTGTTTGAAAGCTGTTACTGATTTCGATATAGCAAAATGTTTCATGTTTGTGTTTTGTTTTTTTTTTTTCTGAAGGATTATATTGCTCACTGCACATAACAGGATGGTTTTAGTTAGAAATCTCTTTATATAATTGTGAATTAGGGCACATTCTCAAGTTGGTGATTCAGAATATGCTGAAGCATGTTTCAATTTACTACATGCTGCTGCAGGTACACTTTACTTTTCCTGTTGGTTTTTCTGCAATGCGGGGAAATATGATGGTAAATGTAAATTCCTGTTGAGACTTGACTTAAACACATCTCTTCCATTTGTTTGTTAATAAACAATAATTAAAGTAAATGCATCACTTCAGGTTTTATTTTTCTTATGGATCATTAAAAATACATTTTGCAGTAGTCGCACAGTAAGAAAAAAAATTGTGTTTAAAAAAAATTAGGCATAAAAAAAAATTACATAAAACAACTGCTCACCAAAAAATTAATTATGTATCAAGATGCATTGATAATGACAAAAACTATTATTGCATCGTAGCCCTCTGATTCATAATTGAATTGAATGTGAAGGTGGCCAGAGATATTCACCATGCTGTAAGAATGGACACCCTTCCATCTTGTTGCCTACATGTGCTTGTGGACCTCCCTGGGTAACAGGCCTTTGAAATGGTGGCAGCGGATGACTGCATGAAGGCTGAGGTTTTTCATTTTCTCAGAGATTGCTGAACTTTCAGTTACCCCAAACAGAAATACCACAAAAGTTATTCACTTCAAACTTCGTGCATTATTACTCTAAGAGTTTAATTGCGTGTGTATAATGAGAGCTGTATAACTAATCTGCTTCTACCTTAGGTCATGAACTTATCAATCGACTCTCATACACTGTACCTGGAACGGGATGACGAGGTTGACAGTTTCTCCAACTTTCCTAATGAGAACCTGGCGGAGATTTCTGGGGAGCCAAATTTTAGGCCGTTCTGTAAAAGAAAAAGCACAACACAAGCGTAATGATGGGAATGGAAAAAACGGAAAAATTTCTGGGGTATTTGTCATCATGGCTCATGAAGGCCCAGACGTGACTAAAGGAGCAGGGAGTCGTCAAAGGATCCAGTAGTACTCACGCATTATCTCTCTGATGGTGACAGGCTGAGCCAGAGTGGCAGGAGCGCTGGGTCCCGCCATGTTGTGGGCTCGCACTCGGAACTGCAGCTTGTCTCCTGTGGTGAGACCTCTGATGACCAACGACGTCCTGTCAGTCAGACCCTCGATGGCTGGTATCCATTCGTTCGCTGAACCGGAAGACACACAACTTAAAACGACCAGATTCACGAGACTGAAAATGTTGCAGTGGAACCAAAGCAAAAAAAAAAAAAAAGAGCCTCTATTTTGTTAACATGTCATCAGAAGTTTAGAAACCACGAATCATGACAGCAAGTCAAGTCAAGTTAAGTCCGCTAAAGTAATTAATGCCAGTCATTATAAAGGTTAATCATATAATGATCATGCTGACGGCCAAGAGACACACCTACAGCGAAAACATTACAAGAAAGATGTCTCAGGAATTCATCTAAACTGACACGTAAAGAAGCTTCACGCTCCTTGGATTTATGTTGGTCTGACTGTTTAGAGTCAATAGCTTTTAGTTTCGAGATTTATTATTTTTATTTAGAGAGATTTAGAGATTTAGATTTAGAGAGATATTATTATTTTATTATTTTCTGTGCTTCAGCTCCTGTTTACATGTTGCTCTTCTTCCTGTTGTTTAAAACGGCACAGATTGACCAGTTAAAACGACCAAATTGTAAATTTAATTTTAATTTTAGGGGATTTAATGTACTGTTTTTTTTAAAGGTTTTCTTTTTTGGCTCACATGCCTTCAGCGGATGTCAGTATTATTTGGGAAGTATTTTTAAACCTGGGCGATGTTTTTACATGTTTTGGTGTGCAAATACAGATAACCTCAGGGAGGAGCCACGACATGGCTGCAGCGTAAAACTTTGAAGCGTCTGTAACCATCTTTGTCCACTAAAACTTTTTTTTTGCCACCAACAGGCTGAAATTTTATTCTACATGTGTAACAACATTATTATACAGATCTCTACAGAGAAAGACCTTTTTGTTAATGCTGAATCTTCTTTTGGAAGGTTTTAGGGCGAGACTTTTCCTTGAGTGGGACTTGTGGTCCACAAAGCAAATTGAATTGTCTTGAACAAAAAGGTCGATTTCTGCAGGGATCTATTCCCTGATGTTGTCAATGCTTAGAATAACACTTGGAGCCTGTGAGTGGGAAACTGTGGACAGTTTTAGCCTCCCTGAGGCGATGCACTGGAACGATTACAACACTTATAGTTAAATACCATCAGCATTTGCACACCAAAACATGTAAAAATTGAAGTCCAGGTTTAAATATTCCAAAATTTCCCTTTACCTGTCAAGTAACTATGGTAATAAAGAGAGGGAATGTCTTGACATATGTTACCAGAGTTTGCACCCCAACCATTCAGTTACCTGGAAATTTTTTCCTTATCCTTTTCCCAAAGAGTTTCTATTAATCAGACTGTCTGCAGAGACTTTTTGGAAATTTGGAGGGATCCATGACTGTGCTTCACTGACAGTAACCTACTGGTGTATTTAAACTTTGATTATGTGTGCTACAAAAAAAGTCTTCCTTATCAAAAGCATGCAGACGGTTGGCTCCGGCACTCACTGCCCTCCTTGCAGTACTCAACCCCGTAACCCTCGAGTTCAGATGAGCCGATCCTCTCAGGAGGACGCCACTTCAGCGAGATGGAAGTGTCACTGATGTCTTCCACACACAGGGCTATGGGCTCACTTGTAGGGGCTGAGAGAGAGGCAGAGGGAAGACAGATGGACTTTGTTAGTCAACTGCAGCATTGTTTAAATAAATTCAGAATTAATTAGTGGACAAGTAGATCAGCCTGGTCAGGTAAAGTAAAAAAAACAAACAAAAAGACTCTCAAAACAGAATACAGTCAGTCACTCAGAACAACACAGTCTCACTGCATTTTGTTAATCAGAAAAAAATTAACATATTAGTTGTCTGCATGGACACAAATTTTATATGCTTGCTACTGTTTTATACAGTAAAAAGTGATGAGTTTAATATTTATGTCTTGTAATAACTGCAGGTCACAGAGGTAAAATGCATCATGTTGTTTGAATGTGCAGTTTTTTCTTTAAATTCTCACCTTCAGGCAACAGAAATGTTATTGAGATTAGTTTGTGGATTTTTGTCTGATCCTAAGCCAATCAAAGGGGAACAAGGCTGGTCTGAACAAAAATATGTATACATGGCTACACGGACCTATTGTCTATTGTTTTTTCCCCACTAACTCTTAAAGAACACAGTACTTGGTCACATGTTTAAAGGGATAGTTCACCCTAAAATGAAAATTCAGTTATTATATACTCACCTTTATGCTAATGGAAGGTCAGATGAAGCTTTTTTGTCAACAAAACTCTGCTTGAGTTTCACACGAAAAAGGCGTTGCAGTAATCCTCTAAACAACTGAAGTGAATGGTGACCAATTTTTTAAATGTAAAAAAACACATAATAACACCATAAAATGCCTCCATACTGTTTGTCTGAAATAATTCCAAATGTCATGAAGCCTCGATATGCCAAGTTGTTTTGAAAAACATTACTAATGCCATGTTTTTAGCCTCCATGTTCAGTGTAGCCAAGAAGGGAGGCATGTTCCGGTACAGGCGTGCACACACTTAGATTGCTTCAGACAAGCAGGACAGAGGCATTTTATGGCTTTATTTTTGTTTTTTGTTTGAAACTTCAGTTGTTTGGGAGATCACTGTAATGCCTTTTTCCTGTGAAACTCCAGCAGTGTTTTATGAAGTAAAAAAATTCACCCGACCTTCCATCAGCATGAGGGTGAGGAAATAGTGACTGAATTTTCATTTTGGGTTTACTGTGCCTTTAACATAAAAAAGTTTCAAGAAGCCAGTTGCATTTAATATTTAATTTACCAAGAGTTACATAATGTAATGAACCAGCACAATGCTGGTGATATCAAATGCTTGCGTTTGTTTTAGTTATTAAAGGAACGCAGTCTATTATCCTGTAGTAAGCCTGCCTGTGTCATCCAGGGAAAGATGAGCTGTCTGACTGACCGGGAGTTCACAGCTGGGCCGACGTCTGAGCGCCTGCTGTGCTTTCCATCCCACAGCAGTAATATGACATGATTTAAATGACACATTAAAACGACTGTAGTTCATCAGCTTATGTGTGTGCCAAAAGCAATTAACCATTGTCACAACACATTTTAGCAGCACAGGCTTAAAGGCCTCAAGCAAAAAAAAAGGCAAAGTCCCCACTGTGCAGTATTATTGCAGCGCTTAGCGCTGGTTTTTAAGACCTTTACTCTCTTTCACAAGCTTAGTTATGTCCACTGTAGAAATGAAAGAGCCTTAGGGAAAAACTGAAGGTGAAAACAGATCTGTAATTGACTGCTAATTGAGATAAAAACAGGTCATACATTACTGGACACACATTTGATTAAGAGCACTACTGTCTGCTTACATAGTAAATTTTAGGTGATGACACATTGAGTTTATCCTGTCAAACACAGAGAATCATGCGTGACAGCCACTCAGATGACTATTTTAGCATCGATTATTCATTTTTCATTTTGTAGCAGAGGTTTAGGTACATCCGGGGCAGTAACCCCCAACCAGCAAGTACATTCAGGCAGCTGAGCGATCAGTGTAGCTAAACTTCAAACAGCCAAGGTAAACTGCAGAGGGATGCACCAAACACTCGTTGAATCAAAGCTTGGTCTTTCTGGCAAAAATATTTGAGCTAAACTGCGATCAAATGAAAAATCCTCTCAAATGGAAGCAGCAGAGAAGTGCATCTTATTGTCATTCTGTTGTAATATTTAGTCGACCACATATTTTTATGTTTTTGCAACAACTTGTTGACATCATGAGGTCAAACTGAGAGGTGTTGAATTCTGGTTGTGGCCTCGTCATTGCTGAGGCCAGGACTCCATGTCACAGGACACAGGCTAAGTATACAGTGCAAGTAAATGATGGGAATACTTGTCAGAGGTCAAGGGTTTCCTTGTATGTAGAAAGTGACAGCAGCTGAGTGTGTTTAGAGTAGCTCGGGGTAGTTTGGACTGACGAAGCAGAAAAAAAGATGGGTTTCAGAAGCAAATAGAGATTTTTAAAATTTATCAACACAGCTAAACCATGCTGAACAGCGTAAGGTCTGGAATATGCAGCCAATTTTATCTTTAACAAAAATAATTTTATTTTCTACTTCAAAAACCTTGCTTTGGCTCTGGCTCAGCTGTTGGAACAGGCTCCACAGGGGTCTCCTCTGCTGGGGGACCACTTTCCGTTTGGGGGACACCCTCTGCTGGTGGTGTCTCAGTCTCAGCTGGAGCTCTGTCTTCCCCGCTGGGCGCTGCCTCTGCAGGGCCACCTGTTGGTGGTTCATTACTCACTTCTGGATCCGGTTCTGCTACAGGAGATGGAGGCGTCTCCGTCTCAGGCTTGCTGACTTCCACCTCTGCCGGTATCTCAGCTGGTATCTCTTTCTCAGGTTTGCTGACTTCCACCTCAGCTGGCGTCTCTTGTGCTGGCTCCTCAGGTTTCTCCTCCTCCACTGGCTTTTTCTCCGCCGTCTTTGGAAGTTTTGGCTTTGTCATCCTTTCTGTGTTTGCAGCTGTCCTGTTGCTGGTTTACAATAAGCCAACCTATGCTCTCATTTTCTCTTGCACACACATACAGTCTCTCTTTACTATTGTCCCTGCTGTAGTGACAACAATGCTCCCTCTGGAGCAGCCTCCACAGTAGCGTGAACCCCTCTGTGTTAAGCAGCTGGTCCCAGCAGAGAATGGCGCTTCCAAGCCATTATTTATAGAGGGGAATGCCACGGATAGTTTCCTAATCAGCTGTCTTACAAGCGATTGGCCATCTGGATACAATGATGTCCCCTCTTAAATCAGCAAATGGTAGTTTAAAAAAATATGTGATATACTAAGAGGCAATCCAAACCTGAGCCCCTGCTTTATAGGATACTGCCAGGCTAATAAAGTACAACATCTTACTTATAGACCTTGGGACTATCACACATGTCCTTGATTTGTTCAGTACTTTATATGACAGGAAGTGCAACAAAAGGACAGTTATCAAGCTCACATCTTACTGTCTCCCTCTCATTTATCTGTGTTCTCTCTTCTGTTATAAAAGAAAATCATCAACAAGAAAATCAACTCCTTAGAGAAGTAATGTAGAGCTTGAGTAAGTGATCAGTGCTGGACAGAAATGCCAAAATCTGAAGTACTTCTTCCATATATTCACAAGCAGCCAGTGTTTCCAATATATTTTCAACACTAAAAATATAAATAAATCAGGTCTGTTTCGTTTTATCAGGTTTAAAGCTGAGGTAGGTAATTCATTTTTTGTATCTTTGTGCAAAAACTTCCATAATAACCTTTCACATATTGTAGTTCAGGTGGTCTCAAAGAAAACTAGACTTTTGAACCTCTCCTTGGCTCTGTATTCAGGCTTAAGAAAATGACGACTGTGATAGACACTTACGCCAATCACAGGCCATTTTAGAGGACATGTGTTCCTATTGGCTGCTCTACAAAGGTAGATTCGCATCCACATCCCCTCAGTTACTGAAAACCCAATACAATGATGGACAACTTGGGAGTAAAAATTGCTCTTCCAGCTTTAGCAACAACTGCACACATGGCAAAGCACCCCAAAAAGGAAGAGAGACATATCAAGGTGTTCATCTAAAAGAGAGCGACAACAAACAAAAAAACGTGAGCCTGGTGAAGGGCGATCAGAGCTATGAAGTGAAACCAGAGAGGGGAACGGAGTTGCTTCCTTAGGAGTCTCATGGTACAGCTTAATTTCTGGACCTTTCCACAACTAATTGTGAGGAAACGACTAATCGAGTCCTTCAGTAAAGAAAGTCAGTGTACAGAAGCCTCTTAGTTTTGTCTTCATCAGTACATGCCATACTAGATTTTATTCATTATACTAAAACAGCTTAATTAGATCTCAGTTTCATTAAGAATTTTATCACATTTCAGACAAATAATTTGCAGGTGGTCATGTTATATGTGTGGTTTGTGCAGGGCAGTAGACTTTACATGGACATAATGAAAACAGTGCTATGTCACATGGGGGAAAAAAAGTTTTAAAAAGTCTCTTGTGAATCCAGACAGGGCTGCACAAAAACGCAGGTGTCTACATCTGCAGACTGGAGACTTTGAGTGGGCGAGACAACTGTCAATCATTTTTTACTTTGGCCAGTCATAGACGTACAATCATTTGTCAATCAAAAACTGATTTCACCAATATGCTGCCTGAACTACCTGTTAATCACATTTCCATTCAACCACGCATCTTCCTCACATAGGACAAGGAGGCAGTACGACAGGAAAAGCACTTACTAGGCTAAAGCTGTTCTGAAAATGACAAAATTCCATAATTTAATTACAAAATCAATGTAATTGTAATCGGTTACAGTTACTAAGACAGAAAGGGTAACTACTGTTACTTTTGAAAATGTTAATGATTACAAAGAGGGTTACATCTGAATATTTTCTGTAAAAAGGTTAGGCTATACGTTGAGTAATATTCATTTTGTTGCTTTGCATGTTTTGATGTGCACAATTCCTTCTGGAATTTCCAGTCAAGGCTGGTTAGTAAAGTTTGATGCTATTCTGATGTTTTTGATTGGTTCTCTTGTTTGAATTTGCAGTTCCCCATGTCTGACATTAGCTCTGACTGGTTTAAACATTTGAAAATGGTTAACAGTTGAGACATTTGATAGAAATTTAGAAACACTATCAAAAAGTAATATTGGTTACATTACTTTGATAAAGCAATTGAAATATTACTTACATACTTATAACATTTTAAATAGGATAATTAGTAACATGAAACTCGTTACATTTCCAAAGTAACCTTCCCAACCCTGTGGACTGAAGACTACAAGTTTGAAAATTAAAAAAAAAAAAGGAAAAAAAAATTTAAAAAAGGGGTGAGGATTTTGAAAGAAGTGAGCTTATCGTACCAAACCTTTGCATTTTGGGTAATGTAGGAGGAAGAATGCATGGAATGAAAAAGTATCTGTGAATATACTGCTTTGGTTTTGATTCTTTTTTTTTACAAAAAAATGTTCATTGAGAGTCAGACGATGTTCCACTGACTGAGGTTTGTTTCAACCATCAGAACAAATAGAGGGTTTTGTTCTTTTAAGGAAACATCAACATGCTGACAGGAGGAGATGCAGATAAAATGACCAAGCCTGCTCTGCCTGAGCCACAGCGGACCGTCAAGTAATAAACATGTCATGACTTTGGTGTCCTGTTAATTCATCACCACCACCTGGTGCACCATATTCAGTATTATACTGTGCTAATCTATCTGGTCCGTGTCGTTGTGTAACAGGCACACACATGACTGACATGTTTGTGCAGGCTGTATTTTTGTTCCACAGACTTCTTGGATTACAACAAACATGCAGCAAACATGACCCTGTTCTGTCATGACCACAAGTCAGCCAGGTCCAATGACCCAACTGAAACCTTAGACTGACAAACCAGGCATGACACAAACCCCCGAGTCAATAAAACGCAGACATGTCAGCTTCATCAACCTCAGCCGTCACATGTATATGCAGTGGAGCAAATGTCTGAAAATGATTAATTGAATGCAACAAGCTGAATAGGAGCTGGTTTAAACGTGTCTGTAAAGACTCACCGATTGGCACAAAAGGATGTGAGGCCGGACTGTGACGAGACATGCCGATGCCATTGACAGCATAGACTCGCATCTCGTACTCCACCCCCTCAATCATCCGCTTGGCTTCATAGGTTGTTTCAGGATACGGGTCAAAGTTCAGTCTCATCCACCTGTAGCTCTTCTTCTTCTTTCTCTCCAGCACATAACCTGAGAGTTTAAGTGGAAGCACATTATGTTGTTGTAATCAATCTGGTTTGTCAGGACAATAAAGAAGGATGTAAATAAGAAATTTTCTAATCTCTTGAACCAATGAAGCATCTTTTTACCAATAATTGGCTGTCCACCGTCAAACAGAGGGGGATCCCACTGGACTACACAGGAGTCCTCTCCCACGCTGAGGATTCTGACACCCTGGGGTGGATCCGGAACATCTGGGGGAAAAAATTGTTCACTAGTACGATTTTTTAAAATAATTAAAACCATTTGACATCAGACTATTGTTGCCACATTAGATGTTTTTACAATTTTGATTGTTGCTTTGTATGCGTGTGGTGATCTCGCTCTGCCAGCTCTATCTCCAGGGCCAGCCCAAGCCTTTATGGGGCCCGAAGCAAAATTTGATTTGGATGCCCTCCACCTCCGTTAATACTATTAACTATTGTCCACTGGTCATTTACACATCTACTGTAAATTAATGAATCTATTTTATTAGCTGTTATTACAAGTACACCTGTTAAACCAGCAGTGAGGACCTAGTGTTGTGGTGAGATTTTCATGGATGCAGATGATAGTTTGGCAAACTTGGAGAGCAGGCGGTCTCTCAATTACTATTTGGCAAAGTCAGCAGCTTCCCCTAATTCTGCACAATTGGAGCTGCATTGCTTACATCATGCCAGTGTCAGGTCTTTTGCATGATAAAATATCATTAATATACCATAATTAACATATAATCAAAAAAAGATTAATACAAATCAGATGCTCGTGGGAGCCCCCTGCTGGTCACAGAGCCCTAAGCAGGTAGCTTAGTTTGCTTATGCCTTTGGCTGGCTCTGTCTGTCTCCATCACTCACTTTGTGTCAGCGCTGGAAAAAAGTTTGGCTCTACCTATCAGTCTGCTGTTTATATTTCTCTAAAAAAATCTAAATCTTCTTGGTCAGTGCTAAGACCAGGATGCATCATCAGGGATTCTGAAAACGATAATACGCAGATAGTAGAAGATGAAAATGCTAAATAATAAAGTCCTCCAATGGCAGGCTTATGCCCACGGCCTACATCTGGTGAGTCAGACAATGTCTGTGGCGAGGCTTATATGTCGACACAGAGGTGATAATGAAACCAGACTATAAAATTAACAGGGGAGCTCTGTCTTACCGACAACTTTCACATTGATATCTGCAGTGTCTTCCCCAGCAGGGTTACGAACCACAACGGAATAGACCCCCTCATCCTGCCTCTCGGCCCCCTCGATGGTGAAGATACAGTGTCCTTTGGTGGTATCAACATGGACCCTACCATCTCCCTCAGTGACGACCTACACGATGAAAACCAGAGCCAAATCACCAGACTGAGCCTGAGAGAGGTATGTTTTGTCAAGTGTAGAGGCAAATTTATATTGTGGTGATTGATGTGACACTTTCCAATACAAAGTGTCTTAAGTTTTGGGGTAAAATCATGCTTTTCAAAGCGTACAACACATGTCCGTTTGAACACACAACTCCAGGTGTCACCATGCAAATACAAGACCAATGCTGGACAGCGTCTAAATGACACCAAGCTTCTCAAAAGTGCGGTTTTGTCCTTGCATTGGTTTCTCGTATTTTGAAACAACATACTGTTATTATTACATATGTTGACTCAATAGAATGACCTCAAGAGTAACCTTAAGCATGTCAGGAAGAAAAGAACCTCTTGGCTACTTGGAATGGTCCCTAACTGAGTGAAATGACCCAGAAGTATCAAAGTGGCAGGCCTGATGGGAGTTGACTGAATTCTTCAAATGCCAAGAAAAGGTGTCTCACAGCTTGGCTCATTATCTCCCTTAGCATACAGATACATTGGACCGTCCTTAATGAGAGGGAAGCAGATAATGCCGTCCCACAACTCCTTTCGGCAGCAACATTTTAATCAATGCGCGATTCAGTTGCGTAATCACATCACCTACTGTAAGTGCAAATTCTTTAAGCACCATGGTTGTTATTTACTAAGTCTGTTAATTCCATTTCATATCTTTGCTTGACTTCATAATATTTCCCATCAAAGACAGGAGAAAAGTTTGTAGTTTAAGATATTGTATGTTCATTTTTTTTTTTACCATGTGACTACACAGTAGTTTGACAAAATCATCTTAAAGGGCACCTCTTCAGAATTTCAACCTTATCTCTATATGAATTAGAAATAAAATGTGAAACCCAACAATATTTGTTTTTTAAGTGTTCTCTGTGTCTCTGGGGCGCATCTTAAAAATCTTTTGTTCTACAAACTGTTTACCCGCTCCTTTCCCCTCGCATTCCAGGCAAACCAGCGCCATGTTTGTTTTGAGAGGATTTTCTCGCTGTGGCGGACCAAAAACCCCTCATTATTGAAAACTACACAATGTTAAAACAAAAAGAAATGTTACAATGCGATGGATAACAACCTTTGAGTCCCGCCAAGTACTGTTTTTTTGTGATGTGGTTCATGTAGGCACTGCAAGAATGGCTGTGTGAGTGGGACAACTCAGAAAACTCTCAGAAGCTTTCTCTGTCAATAAAAGCACAAATTGAGAAATTTATTGCTTCAGCCAACTACAATTATCATCAACATTGATTGGACATCCTCATAAAAAGTGGTGGATTTTCCCTTTAACTCAAGTTCTTCTTACTAGTTTATTAGCTACTTTATTGAATCTTACAAAAAGAATCTAGCTTTCTCACTGTGGAAAAGATGTTTATTCCAAGAACCCTTTAAATTTTGGTTTCTGATTTTACTAAAGAGAGCAGCCTTAATGGTTCCCACGCTGTTTAATTTGATTATATAACTACATATTTTAGGGTGTGATCCCATGATGTTCTCAGAGAGTCACTTTGTGAAGTCACCATGCAAGCATATACTTACTGCCCATTTTCCTCTGATCTGTGTCTGCTGGTAAGAAGATTTAAAACATGCTCTTACCTTATTAACACAGATGGATGCTGAGTTACACTACATGCAGTTTGTCCTTTATTTGACCTCACTCATCATCCCTCTAAAGCTCAGCCATTCAATCAAAACACATATGTACAGTGATAGCCACAGAAGAAGCTGCTTTTTATGTATTTGTACCAGTTGTTATTGCAGCATGTTCTTTTTTTCAAGGTTGTAAAACAGTAAATCAATTTAACACACAACCTGCTCAGGTATTTTTGTGGCTGCATGCATTATCCGTCTACAACTCGAGCATGAACCCAACTGCAAGTTTACAAAGTTAGAATTGCTTGTGGATTGAGACTTCTGCAAAGGCTACATCTGTACATTCAACAGATTACAGGTGAGCTTGTTGTTTTCTTTAGTTTTAAGGTAAAAGGTGGAAAACTCATTGAGAAAAACATGACGGCAATGCTGTCAACTACTGAACTGGATACCATTAGAATGCTACAAACAGGCACATATTCATTTGAACATGCACACTTACATCCCCATCCTTCAGCGTCCAAGAGGTTGTCCGCTTTTCTGTCTCCTCTCCATCAGGTTTTACAGAACTAGCCTATATTTAAGCAAAGCAAAGCGGTCAAAGCGAAAGAGAGCGGGGAGGCCATGTAACCTCTCTGTCTCCTCAAGCTGGTCGGCATCATTAAATCAAGCTGTAAGCGGGATTTTACTTTTTCAGCTGGGTTAAAACATCTCAGTACCAGCCACATTTAATAGCAGGACTGACAGCATTAGTTACCATTAAAATCAGTGTGTCTAAAGACTAAACCTTGACAGTTATTTAAATGATCAAAAAGTTAGTAATCCTCAGCTTGCATTACTTTTTATATAAATATACCAGCGTTTTTTCAGAATTTACCTGCCGCGTTCCGGACAGATGTTGGGTGTCAGACGACGGGTGTGAGGCTGATTAATGCTGTGAGTCTATTTGTCAGTTTTACCTTCTCTCCTTTGGTCCAGACCACTGTGGGAGCCGGGTCCCCTGTGATCGGGACATCCAGACGCAGTTTGTTGCCAGCCACCACCACAATGGTCGACTCAGCAGTGCGGCCCATACAGTCCAGGTGGATCTTTGGAGGATCTTAGGAAATGGGAAAAACTGTTAAAATAAACAGTCCCTCATCCTCAAATTGGTGTCGTCTGCACTCTGCAAGGAAGGATGTTTGCAGTACCTTGGCGTGGCACGTAGTCGATTTTCACCTCTATGAAAACAAGAAAAAAAGAGTAAGAAAACATTTGAGTTTAAATTAGACAGTGAGGCTCCACTTTTTGGTGTAAAAAGGAAAAGCATCAATATTACCCAAGAAATTGAGTTTAGCAGAAAGGTTGAAAGCGTGGCCATCTGGAACAAAAGTGTAGTCTCCCTCATCCTCTGGTTTGACGTCATCAATGGTCAGTTTGTGGATCCTAAAAAGGTCAAAACTTTCACTTTAGTTCATGGCGTCATGGGATCAACGCAGCCTATTCAATTTATGTGTTAAAATGTCCCCACCTGCCAATATGCGTGATATTTATTCTGGCGTCGGGCTTGACTTCTATGCCATTCTTGTACCAGGTTCCCCTCACGTTCTCATCCGACACCTCGCACTTAAAAACAGCCTGATCCTTTGCCTTCACTGTGAGGTCCGCGATGCTCTGGTAAACCTCCAGTTCTTTCTCTATAGTCAGACAAACACAGGCTCAGAGTGCAGATGATGGAAACTGTGGAGGCCTTCTGACCTCAGAGGGGTTTTTACTAAATGAGACAGTGGCATAAGGTGAAATAAGTTGATAATGTGTGGGGCTAATATGATAAAAAAAAATTAGATGCAGCTTTTGCATGTGAGGATAATATGGTAATAATATGTTTGAGCGTGAGGTGTTCATTATATTTTTGCGGCCTTTGTGTGTTGTATCTTAGCAACAGACACAAGGGGAATAGCTAATTGGATTTCTGGTGTAAAATAAAGTGGGAGGATATGAAGACCAGATGCAGGAGCTTCAGGCTATTACTGTATATCATGAGAAATAAATAATACTTGGGAGTTATTAAAGTTATCCCAAGGAAACTGTTATCTGGGCGAGATAAGTCGCACCACGCTTCTTGTAAAGGTTACAGGAGTTTCACGTCAGCTTGCTGCCAGTGAAGGCAAATTATGGTTATGGCCTCACAATGGGAGCTCTGCAGGAGTGATGTGTTGATGGAAGTTGGTAAGTCTTGGCAGGCTGGATGTTCAATTTACAGGCCACATGAATTTAACTGGACCGAGAGCAGGAACAAAGACTGGGTTTAAATCTACACACAACAACCCCCCTGGGACACACATACACATGAATATATATGCAAAATGAGAATATATATATTCAATATACAGCCTAGGCTACATTATATTCTAAACACACACACACACACACAACAAATAACAATCAGACATGATGGTATGTGATGACAAGTTTTTTTGGGTCTTGATGAATACTTCTAATGGTTCTGACATGAAAAGGTTACTGGGTGGTAAAGAAAAAAGGGTTAAACTAGCTAGCTCAGGTTTAAATTTTTGCCTACGTCCATGTGTGGATGAGTTTGAACTGTCCCCATCTGTCATTTTTTGATCACCTGTGGATTAAAATTAAGACTTCACTAAGACTGAGCATCTTCATCTGCAAATCATGCCCTGTTCTGAATATTCTTGAAATGAAAACAGATATATATCAAAATCTGAGCAATCTAGTTACTGTGGGGCCCACTGCAGATATTCTGTCAGCACCATCAGGCTGTTGTGACTTGGTACAAGAGGAAAATTGAAAGAAAATTTATCTTTTAGTCATAAAATATACTTGGAAACCAAAACTTACTCTTTAAAATAAAAAAACCTTGTGGAAAATTTACTCTTAAATATGAAAAAAATAGAAAGACTCGGCTAAAAGTGCAGCCAGGTAAACACACAGCTTGTAATTCTTGCCACTAGAATTCTCTCAAACAAGATAAAGAAAACAAAAGATGAAAGTGACCCACGTCTATGGTGTGGCATTATGGGAACTGCTGTCTTCATTGTTAAACAACCACCACTGCTGATGAAAAACTGTTGTGTCGCATTAAAGTTTTATTCACTTCACGTTCAGTCACATTTTCTGATTCACAAAGAGACAACATGAAACGTTCTTTTCCCTTGAATGAAACAACAAACATTTTGGTAACACTTAACTTAAAACATCCATCTGTAATACGTTATGAACATACACTACTTATAATGCATTATAATTCTTTCTTTTTAGTGACTATCCTCTCTGCTGGATGTTGTTGCTCAGGAGAACAATATTTAGCTCACATGTACGCTAAGTGTGAATTACTAGAGTGATAAATAAAGAACTTGATCTACTGAATAAAACAAAAATCAAGACAAACAAACAACGACACTGATAATGAAGCGGGTCACTTGTGCAGACCTGTGCCCTTCAGGTGAAATATGGCGCACGTCTTCTAACTTTAGCTGGCATGTGGACTTATGTCGTCACGGTAACCTTTGCAGAATGATGCAGGCGAAGCCAAGAGACACTATCCCAAAGATAGACAGCATGCCAGGAGAGGCAAGGCTGCACGACTACTAGTAGGGTAAGCGAATGTGCACTTGGAGAGACAAAAGTAGTTCACACTGTACTCAGCACGACCTACACTCACCCTGCACCAGGAGTTCAGCCACGGACTCGCCACCGTTGGTTTTGACCTTGTAGTGGCCACAGTCTTCCTTCGTGGCCTCATTGATGATCAGCACGTGTTTGCAGCCGTCCTTCTTGAAGCGATACTTGAAAGACTCGTCTCTTGTCAGTTCCACGCCATCTTTCTCCCTGCACAGAATCAAAATGATTGTCATTAATGTTACAAGAATCACTACTGAACTTATACTTAACGAGTTAATTAACAGGTGTTAAATCAAATACTTAAAGTATTAAAAAACGCTAAATGCACCTAAATGCACAAACTCATGATGTAAAGGCAACAGTCTTCACTAATTTTTTAAATTTTATTTTAACTAAAACTCTTGAGATTTAAAATTAACTTGTCTTTTTTCAAGTAACACAATGGAAAATCTGGTTCACAGCTCACTGCAAATATATTTTAATTTACTTTTTTTTTAAACTTCTAGGATTTGAGTTTTAGTTTTACATAAAAATCCATAATTTCGTTGCCTTGAAATAATTAGTTTTCTAAAGTTTTTTTTCTCTCTCGCTTTCTTTCTTACTCTTTTATTTTACGGTGTAATAAAGTGAATCTCAGCTCAAAGGTACTTTTACTATTTTTGGATTTTTCAGCAACATGTTTTTATGACCTCCTTACAATATATGACTGGTTTTTACGAGACGGAAAGTGCACATTTCAGTCTTGTGTTGACAACTACGAAAATGTGACTCTTCTTGCCATCATTAACAGTAAATCTTTCTTCGTTTCACTATTAGTCATTTGACTTTTTACACACGTTGATCTTTGGCCTTTGTTCCAAGAACATTGTTTTGGACTAAAATTAAAGTCCTTACACATTTACAGTGACTTTCTCCTTCAGATAAAGGTCACGCGGGATCGACAAAAATGCTGCTGTGACCTTTTTGCTGAGGTGATAATTTACAGCTTGCAGCGACACTTCACAGGTCACAGAGACGGCGCTCTGTCTGAGGACATGACAAACTCAAATGCCATCTACTGGGTGTCTGAGCAGTGAGCACTCTGTGACCGTGACTGGAAATTCGCTTTACATTCAAAGACAGACTTAACTCTAGTTGTCTTATTTTTATTTAATGGTGATTAATCCAACAAGGGCTTATTGATTTTATATCACGGCATTTTTTTACGATGATGATGACCAACAACACCTAATCAGATGAGTCTCTCAGGAGATTGTATCTTCGGTTTGATTTGTCCAGTTCATTTTAGGTGATGCTAGACTTTTCAAGGCTTACCTTTAGGATTTATGATCCTAAACGTAACTCCTAGCTGATCTGCGAATGTAAAGAAGAATATCGAACCATTTAACGTTTGCTCCTTCCTCTGAGACTTCACACTCCAACTCCACCCGCTCACCCTTCATGACCATCTGATCCTCAAGATTCTTCACAATCTGGACAGGGGGCTCTACAGGAAAACAGGCAGAAAATGCAAAGTTATATGCTTTGAATTTGTTTTGTTGTAAATTTCCTTTAAACCTTAAATACCTTTAACAAAGAGCTCAGTGGTGCATTTCTCCTCCCCCACCACACACGAGTAAGCTGCATCATCTGCCAGGGAGCAGTGGTTGATGGTGAGGTAGCGCATGTTGCCAACACTCTCGAAGATGTACCTTGTGAAAGAGCGGGAGGATTTTTTTTAAAAGATATCACCTAATATAATTATGACAAATTTGGTTGTTGTACAGTTTATGGTTTATGTTCTTAGACACTTACTTGCTATTAAAGTAACACAAGATCAAGGTTGGAGTTCATCCATTCATCAATGAAAGCAGAGGGAAAAGAGACACAAATTATAAATCAGGTATTTGGTAATATGAATACTTCATGATGTACAGACCACATCATGTTTTATAAAGCTGAGGTAAAAACTTTCTGTTTCCTCTCTAAATTCCAACCTTCCTGTCGGTTGAATTTCTTGTCCGTTCTTCAGCCATTTCACCTCAGCATCTGGATTAGCGACCTCGATGGCCAGTTTTATTTTATGCCCCTTTGTCACTTGGTAAGCAGGATCCAACTTTTTGAGGAAAGCTAAGTTTCAGAAGCATTAGACATAGTGACAATTTGACCTTTGTTTCACATTTTGCCTGCATCAGCCGGTCACAAACTGCACAAACCTTCACTTTTCTTCTCTTCTTTCTTCATCTTCTTCAGTCGCTTGAGCATGCCTCTCAGGTCGGTAATGCCATACTGAAAAGCAATCTTCTGATATTCTGAAGCAGGAGCTTTCCTGAGGATCTCCCACACATCCACGTCAGGCTCGGAGCTCGTCTGCACAGCTCTGATACACATAAACCAACCAGAGGAAGGTGTTAAAGTTAGTCACTCAGCACAGAGTTTGCACGGATGCAGGCAGTAACAGCAGTACAGTAATATTAACAATTTGGTAATACCTCATTAATATTTCTACTCCCTGTTACTTTTATTATTCACCAATCATGTGCTATTAAATATTAATGAATAACAATTAACTGAAAAGCAAAAATCATCACCTATATAATAATACAGGCTAAAAATAATATAATAATCATCTAAAATCACAAAATGTTTGCTAATTTGAAGCATATTAAACAGTCGGTAGGTTAATTGTTTGGACTGTCATTATTCTAAACTGTCATTAAATGGACAATTAATGTTTGTGTATGTTTATAGCCATGTTGTTTATTGACTTAAGCAAAGATTATATTTATGATTTTTACAGGTCCCAGCTAAGCAGTTCACACACCTCCCTCATGGTTGTCCAGTTGGTAATTGTGATATTTTTGCTAAGTCCATTAAATGCTTAAATATTTACAATCAATCATTATCTTCACATTGTTGAAAACATGGGAAGAAAAACTAAATGTATTATTTCAGCTTTTTATAGAAAAACTAAAGAAAGGAAACAAGGTCCAAAAGCTTGTGATGCTGCCCTGCCCTCCTCTTCCTCCTCTCTAGATTTTAGTCTGTGTTTTACCTCACCTGTCCACCAGGTGACCTCAGCAACTTTTCTGCCTCAGGCAGTCACCTGACAGCCTTTGTGAGCAGCCATGTGCTTGCAGCTTCCTTCAATCAGCAGTGTACACAGAGGAGAAGCTGCATGTTGTCTGTGTCTAAGCTGTCAGTGTGTTTCTCTGTGCAACTGTTTTATTTGTTGTGGATGATTTTCCAGCTGTCACACTGACAGACCAACCAGTTCAACATCTGTACATCACTACAGGAATATTTCTTAACTGTTCATCACTAGTTGAAGCAATATTCATTGTACTTACGTAAAAGTGTTATACTAAATACTACATCAATAAACAAGTATATAAAAACCTTATTTAACTGTAGTGAACTATTTCTTGTTAATTTATTGATTTATTGATAATCAACATTTTGTGTAAAATATAATTTAAGTATTTCACTGATGTATTAATGTCACAGTAGAATTTTACTGTTGCCAACTGTTTAAAGAGGATTGAAATTAAATTGTACTTCAAACAATCTTGTTGAGTAATGCATCATATTTCATAATCTGAATACTTTAAAATTTTTAGGTTTATAATTATTTAACTTTTAGTTATTATTGTTAACTAGAAAATAAATGTACAACATGAGTCTTGGGACAATAATTGCAATAAAAGAAGCTTAAAGTGGTAATACTCAAGTAAAAAATTCAAAATTGCACCTAAAGTAAAGAGTAAATATACTTAAGTACTTTCCACCACTGCTGTCGTTTATTGCGAGCACCTTATTGCATTAAATAACAAAGAATTAATATGTTTTAACTTATAATAATTGACAAACCTTTTTTAATAACCATATCAAACATTCTTGACAACATGTGTGCACATATGATTATTTCTACTACATATTAAAGGACATAGGTAGCAAAACAATGCATTTATTTGTATTATCATTTTACAGCATAACTAATAAAACAATGGCTTCATCTTAAATAATTGTAAAATATTCATTTTTATATTAAAGTAAGTAAATACATGACTTCGAAAAACTGAATGCTGAGAAGAAGATGCATGCATGACAAAGTTTTCCTGCGATACCCAGACAGCACATCAGCAGTTTCTTACCGATTGGAGGATTTTAAGAAACTGCTGCTCATTCAGAGGAAGAACCCAAGAGGCAAATATGGCAAAACAAACCAGACAAGTTAAAACACAGCATTTCAAAAGCAACACAATCAGCAAATTAGAAATATGCCTTTAAACTCAGTTAAACGTAAGTGGTTATTCAGTGAAGCAAGTGGTGAAAAACAGATCAGTTAAAATCGTATGTGAAGATCATTGTGTGAGGGCTGACATGGTGCCCAGTTTCCTTGTGTAAAGGGGACAATACGCATCTGGTAATAGAGTGTACTCATACACAGAAGTGATTTTTGGTGGGATTGGCAGGTGACTTGTGTTTTTCAGTAAAAGAAGAAAAAGAAAGATGTCAGGGAAAACATTAATATTCATGTAAAGAGGAGAGAAAAACTGTAGGAACTCTTTGAATGATGGTGTTAAAGTAATTTTTGAGTTTCTCTAGTATGAGTGAGAAATTCTTCAGGACAGATAATACAATATTTGTGATCTTAGAATTGATGAATGGGATGGTTAAAAAAAGCGATGAGACAGGACAACTAGGCTTTTTAAAGCCACATGTGGTTTGAAATTAGGACTTAAAAGGCTCCATGTATATATATTCTAAAATAAGAGTACCTTGTGTTTTAGGTGCGAAAGAAGAGGCTTTTGCAAACTCAAAATCAAGTCGAGAAGGCAGACTTATTGTCACTAGAACTTTTGGTTATGCATCATGAGTTCAAGCTTATTATCATGCAGTTCAGTGTTATTAGGTCATCATTTTAACTTTTATTTTGAAAATGCAGAATTGGCTTACTCTCTGAGGACACGGGATGATCCACAAGGAATGAGGATAAGGAAGAATTACATTATACAAAGTGACAAAAAGTTTATCAAATCCTGAAACTCTATAAATTACTGTCAGTATGTTGCAACTGCTTACCTCTTTTTTAATAAGGTACTGAAGTCCAGCTCGCCTGAGTCTTCTTGTCCATCTTTGCTACTGCAGAAATATCAGCCACCAGCAGCATGAACATCAACATCAACAGCACAGTTTCTCTCCAAAGAAAAGATGAATTTTAAGATTGTTCAAATAAAACAAATCTGCATATATGCTTTTAAAAAAAATCTTGCTTACTCTTGCTCCAATACGCAAGTGCAGAAGGATCCTGAATGGTACTGTGCAATACGAATTTTTATATGAAAATGTAGGCCAGATTGAAAAGGAGATATTGGATTGGACAGTATCATTATTTATGAATGAAAGGAAATGAGTGCATGAAAGGTATAAAAGAAGTGAATGTATAGGCAGAAGTTTTTGCTGGAGAGACAGGCGTTGCCATGTTTAAAGGAACAGTTCCACATTTTTATCTGTTCATACCATTGTGATGTTTTTGTGCCAACTAAAGAACGAGAGGTGGGAGCAGGGGCGATGGGTGTAAATGGGCTAACAAGGCTAGGCTCTCGCTAGCTTTTACAACGAAGATAAGAAAATATATTTTTTAAAACAATTAGAGCAGGTTATTTTAAGTTTTGGTGGAACCAAGAACAATGAAAAGTCATCAGAAAAAAACAGGATATAGCTAATGTGGCTTATTTTGGGCTTATTTTTTTAAAAGTTGCCAGGTTTGGACGAGACCAGCTTGGATGTTACTGCCTACTGTTACACTATTAGCTTTTCTTTTAGATTTCTGATTGGCAAACATGACTTCAGAGTCCAATTATATATTCCACCTCTTTGGATGGCATACTAATGAAAGCACTTCGGAGCGTGGACACACAATACCACTGGAACGTTACTGTGTTGGCTGATATTAGCTTTAAAATTAATCAGATATTGGCCAGTATGACCATATCTGCCAATATAATAACTGATAAAAAAAAAAAAAAATAGGCTGCTGTTTCCACAATTAAACAACACCCAAGTCGACACCATGTTTCACACGTTCCCTGTGGACAGATATTAGATTTATTTTTTACTTTTCACTTGTGAAACAGGTCAAAGTTGCCCTGGCTATGGGTACTGTTCGGACTGTCTCAGGGAGAGCATCATCCAGTTTTAAGTAGGATGTATTCAATTTGTTATGTTACATGACATGTTTTACATAACTCAAGTTCAAGGATTTTTCTTCTTTTGCTCAAAGAATGAATATTACATAATCTTAAGCTTTGTGATTTATGCCTGCATTTGCCAGTGGGCCAACATGGCAAGAATATGCATAATAATACTGTGTGCAAACTCCACTACATAAGAAACTTGACAATCTCTGCAATTAGGTTTTGGGGGAAAAAATACACAAATATATTGGTATGGGTATCGATTATCAGCCAAATGAATGTAAAGTATCGGCCTTCGGATCGGATTTCAGCAAAATATCCAATATCGTACATCTGTACTTTGGAGGGGGGTTTTTTCTATGCCTGTGGAGTGCATAAGGATATTTTTGAGAACAGTACAGGAAAGACCCTGTCTTACCTGCAGTAGATATCTGTCAGCTCGCCCTACATATGGAGAAGCAGCACTGTGTGCCAACAGGAAACAGAGCATGGCAATGCTGAGAACGGTACTGACAGCAACACATCTTTAGACCACCCACCTAAAGTATGTGTCCCTCTCCCTGTACACTAAAATTCTTGGCGCTTCATATTGCCGTTCTTTTGGACTGCCTGCAGTTGCATGTAGGACGTTGTGTAGTTGAGGAATGTAGTCCCAAAGGAAACGGCTGTCTGACGGCAATGTAAAATGCCAAAAAATTTTAAAATGTTACCTACGCATAAAGGGACATATATACTTTTGGTGGGTGGTCTTGTTGGTGGCTAAAAGACGTGTTGAAGTCAGTAACATTGCAGTTCAAAGCTTTTCTAAGCTCTGTCGGTGCATTGCACTGCTTCTCTAGACAGAGGGTGAGCTGATTGTTATCTATGGTAAGTAAGAAACTGATTTGGCATAAGTGCCTCACACATCCCCACATAACAAACCCAAAACTATTCTTTTAAGTACTAAGCTACATACCTATATTTTTGAGCTTTAATGAGAGCAAAACTAGCTGTTTAGCCCTGCTTCCAGTCTCGCTAAGCTAGCTAAGCTAACTGTCTCCTGACTCTAGCCACAAACATAATACACACATATGAGAGTGGGCTTAATCTTTTTATCTAACTCTTGGCCAGAAAGTAAATAACCAAATTACACACAAAATGTCAAACTTTTCCTTTAAAGCCATGAGCAGCAGCAGTCACCAAGCAAGAACAATGGCAATCACTCAAGGTTAAAGAAAACAGTCACCACAGGGTCTCGACTCTAATCAGTGGGATGAAAGATAAAGACAAGGGCATAGATTTGTGTGCTTGTCTCCTGCCTCTGATCCGACAGTAGGATTAGAAGTTGAGTCTCTGGTTTATGTGGTGAAGTTACAACACGCCATAGCTGCACTTCCTCTGTGTGGCAACCCTGTGGAAGAGCATGACAACTGAAAAGCCCGTGTGTCTTAGCACATCCTGCACTTTCAGCACGATCAAACCAACGTCAAAGCTCACTCTGCCGGGTAGCTGTTTGTGCAGCTGGCTCTGCTGTTTTGATTGAGACCCGGGAGCAGATCAGAGAGAGCTGATGGCCGCAACCAGCACATCTAACTTAATAAATCAATAACCAAATCTCTACACATCAAGATCTGTCTGTATCAAAGATTAACACAGTGACAGCTACTGCACTACAGCAGCTACATCAAAGACTTTGAGTTTGAGTCCTGTTGCTCTCTCATGGTCCGCGTCCTGTGGTCATTCCGTCAAAACTGAGCAGATTGGAGGCTGCAGCATCCACAACACAGGTTCACAGGAACCAGGCCACAGGAGAGAGAGAGAGAGTCTCTGATCCCGGTGCTGATTTCTCTGTTCTTTAATAATCAGAGTGCTCAGGGTTTGTATACGAGCCTCCAGTGTTGGAACAAACAGCTTTACTACCTTGTTTGTGGTCCACTTCTCTTCTTACCAGCTTCACTCCTAATAGGTTAGCATTACCACAGTTAATTGTTGCAGAAAATATTCGTCTGACGTTTGGCAACTGTGTCTGTGCATTTTCTTTCTCTTTTTATTCCTCAGATACTGAGTCAGTATAATTAAAATTGAACTCCCCAAAGTGCTAATTAAGTGTCAGCATTAACTAATGGTTACAATAACAGTTCATCATTTGGGCAATAATTACAGCAAAACCTCTTCAGCCCTTTAACCTCTTAATGATCTTGTATCCTTGCCTGCCTGTCGCAGAGTAAAGTGCATCCGATGGTGCATAAAGTTTGATTTTAATTAATATGAACTGGAACAAAACCATTTGCATTTACAACCTAAACACTGAAATGATACAAATCTGATTGAAAATCAGCAAGATGGCATCATATTGTTGGCTCTCTTAATTGACCTTTTGCTAAGCCACGCCTCCCTTAGTTACTGTTGCTACATCCAACAAGCTTTTGGAGCTTGCATGGAGCTCACACGGTCACTAACTGCACTCTCTGGTAAAATTTTAACTAATTTTTGGAAGAATGAATAAGTGATTTCAGACAGAAGCAGACAGAAGGTCTGCAATAAGCATTTGAATGATAAATACAGGAAGTCAAAGTGACTCAGCAATGAAACGGTTAGAGTTATGAATGTAAAGATACACGCTAAAGCCTACAGGTCACAGTGCAGCAGATTCAACTTGTGTTTCACTTCATTCATAAGACAAGCAAGGACTCTCGTAATGATTTAGGACCTATGTAGGACAAGGGGAGGACATGACTCTGTACATTATCATTAAAAGTAAAGTTTGGCTGTTTGGTCAGGTTTGAGTTTGGGTTAAATGCTGCATACAGCTGAGAGCTGCTATCTCTAAACTGCAGCCATAGACTTTAGCTTAGCTGACTAGGCTCGCTAGTGCTCTTAATAGCAATAAATAACTCAAATAAACCGGAACAATATCTATTAATAACAACGTAACATGGCCTCAGTGTTTATCCAAGGGTTATCAAAGCAGATGTAACGTTAGCTGTGCTTGTTAAACAGTGAGGGACTCAATGGGGAATGAGGACGTCTGAACAGTTTTGCCTAGAGCTCAACTTTACCCTTTTCAGTGTTTGATTTTGGAAAGGCAAAGAACCTAAATCTCCTCCGAACCTCACCGAGACGAGCATCACTTTCAAAAGTGCCCCAGACACAACATAAAACCACAACGAGCTCGAAATATACAGAACCAGCCTGAAAATGACGAAAATCTGAAAAGATTGCATGAGTTTCCATGGAGCACAGCCGTATAGTTGTCGGACCTGGTCAGAGCTGGCGGATGCTACGCTCTGATTGGCCCATTTGAGTAAGGAGGCAGAGCTTAGCGAAAGGTCAATTGCTTATGATTTAACTGTGGCCAATAAAAATTCAATAATTTAAATTTCACATTATTTAAACATACATTTCTGCCATATTCAGCCAGAAGATCCCCCTAAATCTTACACACTGGACCTCCAAAATAAATGTAATAGCAGCTGGCACATTATGTAACATGACTGCTTTTTGAACATTTTCTCGGATAACTGGTGTACGAACAACACTTTTTAGATTTATTAAATGAATTTTGTTTGTAACTGATTATGAATTTCGGTATCTAACATAGCGAGTGTGCTTCTGCCCTGTAGAAAGAACCAGGAAAAGAAAAGCAGGTTGACTTTTATATCTGGTTGATACAATAAATGACAATGACATTAGTGGACCAGCAGTCAAATCCTGGAAAAAATCAAAAAACTTACATGGAGAGAAGGAAACTAATCAACCAGCATATAATCACTTTTAATGTGACCAAAGGCATTCTGTGTTTTACACAAAGTAATAAAGTCTAATCAAACTTACGTGCGCCTGAAAGCCGTTCTTATGTCAAACCCTTCATTGGTGCATGCCTCTGAAATGCAGAGAAGAAACCAAAGGTGTGTGAAAAAAGAAACTCATATCATTGAGTGAAATGATGATGTTAGAAAAAACATCAATGACTGCGCCAAACAAACACATTAAAAAGTACGACTATGCTTTCCAACAGAAGGCCCACTCACCATGTACGGCCAAGTCGAAATTACAGCTGTCAAACTTGTCCCTGGATGAAACTTCACATCTGTAAGCTCCAGCAAAGTTTGCCTTGGCGGCGATGATGTGCATCTCAAACGTGTAGATCTGTAACCACACGCATGAAGAGCGATGATAGAAGACAGTGAGGCTACCATCTTCCACATCTCAAAATCGTTTAACTGTATACCATTAACTTTCGCACATTCTCTATCCAATAATTTGTACATTTCAATGCAAAGTGTATAGCTCTTTCATCTGAATTAAATGATGTACTAAGGCTCGACCCTATATATAAGGGATTTTGGGGGCCGATGCCAATACTGATTTCAGGGAGCAAGAAAATTCTGATATCCAATATATGAACATTTGTGACATAGATGAACAAAGGCAGGATATTTTACATCAGTGCACTGAGCAGTTAACCCTTCACTTATTGGTTATTAAATAATGGACTGACCTCTGCTGGACAAACTCCATAATTACACCATGTTAAATCAGTCGGAAAGCATTTTTTCTAGCCTAAAAAAAATCAGTTTTAATATCGGTGCTTATTGAAAACCGCTGATACCAATATATCTGCAATGGGCCCATATTGGCCAATAACATCGGCAAACTGACATATCAGTTGGGCCTTTTTTTATGATTGACTTTCTTATTTTACTATAAGTTTTCTACGATTACTTTCAGTTTTATTTGCCTTTATTTCTTTAAATTATAATTGACAGTTATTCAACAAAACAGTCAAATTCCTCACATGTGAAAACGTACTTTGCAATAAAACTTGTTCTTTGATTCAAAACCCTGTGATACATATACTTTATATGTGTAACCTTTTGTTGTCGTTTCAGATTTTGGGCCTTTATAAAGTTTGCCACTGATTTTCTCTGCTTACTGTCCTTATGGTTTCTCTCAGCATTTTGTTCTGAAACTCTGAAATAGAATTTGTTGTGGTAACATGTATTTCAGTCTCAACTTAACATAACCTTTAAGGGAGCGTGCGTGTGGTTTATCATGTTATCAGCATGAGTGGATGAGGAAAGAGCTTGCAAGACTGAGGGTGAGAAGTTTAAGACTTGCAAAACACCTTTGTTGCTTCAAAGTAATATGTCCCATATTGTAGTTTTGATTAATTTTAATAAAAATGCATAACTTTGACAGGTGACTGACATGAGCTCTTTAACTAAAGGAATAAAATCACACGTATATAAATTGTTTCATGACATTTTTTCCTGCTAATGTCTCAGTGTCTGCGGCATCAGTCTACCTTTGTGTTGCGGTCATACGTTTCCTTCAGTTGCAGGTGTTTTCCAGACTTGCTGGCAAGATCCATCCACTTCCCCTTGAACCATTTGATGGTGGGTTTCTTCAGCAGAGATTCTGCATTTACTTTAGCCACAAACGTGATGTTTTCACCTGCACAAAAGAAGACATGTGCTTTAACACGTTACCTTTCTGATTCCTCAACACAGCAGATGCAGCTTTGATTTATTCTGTTTACTTTGTTTTTCACTGTGATAAAATTCTGCAAAATATCAGCACATTAAGTGCATACTTACTAACACATCCACTGTTGTGTTAAAAATTTCTACACAGCAATGTGTTTTAGCTCTTGGATCTCTTTGGCAAACTTCAGAAACACACGTTTATTAAAAGTTTGTTATAAATGAAAGCCTGGTTTTTACATTTCAAGCACCAGTACCAGTTGTAGCGACTAATTTTTTTCATCAAATTCCATTCTTTCTTTCTTCATATTTATCACTTAGCTTTGTGTTTGAATTAAAAAGACAAAATTATAAAATTCTAAACACCAACAACAAACAAACTCAGGGTCGTGGCATCCGACACATTTTCTCATTTTTTATCCCCATAAATTAACTAATTTTGGTATGTGAGACCACTCACCGACAGTAACTTCTCCACTCTGGGGTTTCTCGGTGAAGAGTCCAGTCAGGTCCTGTCTGGTGTCTGGAGGCTGTCCATCTAAAACAAAGAAAGAAATAAAGAAAGAAAGAAATGTTACAGAATCAGAGCAAACTGTTGCTGGATTCATGTTTTAAATCGTAAAGAAAATCTGTAGTGTTTCTCGAGTTGTTGAACAAACTGACACCTCCCATTTGTAAATGTACCATTTTAATCCAGTTTTTTACGGTAACAGTTTGGGTCTTTGACACTTGAATTAAAGTGGTCAGAGCTAACAAGTTTAAACAAGAGTAACTAAACCCCCTAAACCAGTTTTTCAGCTGAAAACCGAGGCTAATACGTATAAGTAGTGTTTATGGTTGATTCAGTTCTAAATCTTGGCATTTTAGAGCAAATAAAATAAAGTTTTCAAATTCCGTTATAAATGTGCGTAGTCACTGCCCTCTACTGATTTTAACCTGAGTGTTGCAAACAAATTTTCCTGTAGGTTGATCTGCAGATATGCTACATGTCTAGCGATCACTTTTGTCACCAAGCCAAGTGGATTGATAGATTTTTTCACATTTTAGATCCTTTTTTTTTTAAATTCAGGAAAGATGCACTTCAGCCAAAACTCTGGGGGTTTAGCTACCCTTTAAGCATCATTCGCCAAGGGGTTCCCAAGCAGCACGAGCTTATGGGGTCCTTATTACATTACATACAGGTGCAGAGGATATAAAATGGAGATCAAGGAAAACAGAGAATAACTCAAAAAATAGAATAGACATTGTTTATGGATAAATGTGGGGACTGAGTAACTCACCCTCAGACGGGGGAGCAGCTGATGTTGAGTCACCCTCAGCTGGGGGGGCAGCTGCAGGTGAGTTACCCTCACCCTCAGCTGGGGGGGCATCTTGAGCCGGGGTAGCGGTCTGGTCCCCTGTGGGTGCCTCTGCAGGTGGAGCAGGAGCTTTTTCTGGTTCTCCACTGGACTCTGCAGGTCCATCTGCAGGGGCCTCAACTGGAGCGTCTGTGTTACCAACATGACAGAGAAGTCACAAGTAAGAGGTACAATGAAAAACACTGGGGCCACACACTCTGCACCTGTTGAAAAGTCATACACTCCAAAAAATAAGCTCCCAATCTGCCTAAATTAATTTGTATTACTCTAAAAATGTGCGTAAAAGCAGATTTCTTCTCTGAATTTAGTGGAACTTTGAGAGGGCTTTAACACATGAATATTTTGTGACAGTCAGTAAATTTGAGACATTTATACAATTTAATCAATTTGATATTGTTGTAAGAGAGAAAATATTCTTTGGCGAACTCTTATCTCTGAGATATTTCTGATGTCTTATCATCTTCGAATAGCAGACTGACTTTCCATGTGTTATCAGCTGCCTCTCATGCCTATCCCGAGTGCCAGTCAAGTGGTGGTTACTCATGAGGAAATAATGTGCTGGTGTGAGGGTCAAGGTCAGCGTAGCGACAGAGTAAGGGTGGCTGTGACACAAGCCACAGACTCTCTCTTCTAGCACTGGTCCCCCCATTAGTCTGCTGCCTTTCTTTAAAATTTGTTTCCACCTTATCAAATTCAAACAAACGACCTCATCGGATCACACCGACAGGCCGACACAAGTGTTGCTCTGTGACACACTTGGCACGCAGTCATTCCAGCATGCAGTCCTGTGCTCTGTAGATTTAGCAGGTGCTGGTTTGTGATTGAGTCAGCGACCCTTAAAGCAAACATATATGACTTTACCACGGCCAGTGACTTTGAAAACGGAACTTAATGATGCATGTTAATACACCACTAAAAACAGCAATTTTAGTAATATTGGGTCAAAATTTACGGAGAAAATGTTCCCTGGTTTTCCCTCTGATGTCCTATGGCTGCTCTGCCACAACTCTGATTCGCGGAGGTTCCTGAAAGCAACATGTAAGCTGCCTGTGGACCGAAGCTGCAGCTGCAGCAGTGGGGTGTTGTTGGGGACAGCTTTGCTAAATAAATGGATGCAGACAGACAGAGCAGTCGTAGGACATCAGAGGGAAAACTACAAGGAAAATAATGATTTAATTAAAATTGCTGTTTTGCGTGACATTTAGGCGCATTATTTAGTTTCATTTTCCAAAGCTGTGGGTCGCAGTCAAAGTTACATATTATGGCTTTAAGGAACAAGTTTAATGAACAATCATATTCACTTTTTTGTTTATCCTTAAATGAAAGGTTCAATGCCACTTTCAGTATCTGTACAGTGAAAATGAAACGAAAGCCAGTTAGCAGAGACAGTTAGCTTAGCTTAGCATAAAGACCGGAAGAAACAGCAAACAGCTAGCCAAGCTCTATCCACAGACAACTAAATCTACCCACAGCATCTCTAAATCGCATTACTATGTTGTATTTAGTTATTTTACTATAAAATTTCAAGTCATGTTTTCATGGAGGTTTATGTCATGGATATATAACAGGAACTGGATACTTGACTCAAAGATGGTGCCCATTGCATTGAACTAAAGTTTTCTAGCTTCAGGTTTTCTCTGGGCAAATTGAATCGTAGGCAACTGGACTTGTATTTGTCTAGGAAGACGTTTCGCCTCTTATCCAAGG
>JAQLOL010000001.1:13079649-13090372 GCA_029783665.1 Naso thynnoides
AATAATAATAATAATAATAATAATAATAATAATAATAATAATAATAATAATAGTGTTGATTTATTACTTTTGCATTCCTGTAACTAAGGTGTTTTAAAAAACAGAAGCAAAATATGTATATAGTATATATAAGCCCTCCTTCTGCCATATTTATTCATCTCTAACTTCATTAATGGGCTCAACACACATTATGGTAGAAAGATGAGCAACTACATATGATATATTCCACTTGCATGCTACTTAAATTTCTTTCTGATTCATGGGTTTACAAAACACCACATAGAGACACAAGAATGCTTTCAGGCTGTGAAGTGGTAAATAGACAGGTAATCAGCTTTAATGTTTTAGTCCTACTAACACAGCCAATATGATGTTTTGGCCCACAAGCAATTTTGAGATTTCCCCTATAAGTGAAACTATCAGTCAGAAAGCCATTCTGCTGGAGTCTTGTCACTTTCTAGACAGCTTCCAACAGGTTGTGGCATGTGCAGACTCTTTATGTTTTCCCTCATGATGCAGTAAAATGTTAGAAAAATCCCTTCCCCTGCAGCCGCAGCCCCCCTCATTGAGAGGTATTTGGGATAATAACTAGCTTAATGTGTCTCTGTGTTAATGTGACTGCAGCTTTTTCAAAAATCCTTCAAAATAAAAGCTTTGTTCTGATTACCTGGATGTTATGTACATGTTAAGCTTAAGTTTTAGAATTACATCATCTCTTTTAATGTACCTGTACACATTTAAAATATCAGTGAGTATTTTGTAAAAGAAAAAGCATGCTTTCAGCTTTTTGTTTTACTTTTGTTTGACTTTAACAGACCAGTAAAGGAAAACTGTCTTACTCATGAGGGTGCTGAGCCAGAGGGCCAGGTCTTCTTTCATGGGCAGCAGGCTGGCGTCGTGGCGGTAAGGCAGCCACTGGTTATACTCCTGAGGACTGGCAAGACCAGGCCCAGAGTGTCTGTACTTTTGGTCAAGAAGACAGGTCATTCCCAAGCCAGTCAGGTGCCTCGGACTCAGAGGACTGTCAAGACTGGTGTTCATCACTTCCACTTCACTGTCCATGCTTCAGCTCGGACCTCAACAGACCCTGGTGGCAAAACAGAAGATGTTTTATATTCTTGTGGATGCCTCACAGTGGCTCGAGAAGCTCAGAGACACGTTTGCCAAACTAAGTCTTTATCTTGAAACTGAAAACCCTTAAAGTTTTAGATAAAGTGTAATTTCATCTTTATTAGTTGAGGTTTATATTTGAGTGCAATATTGGATTATTGTTGCCCATTGTGGCCAAAAACCCACTAAAATGCAGTGCACACCAACTGTCAAGTACCATCACAGGTTTCGTCCACCACAGTAAGTTAAAGAGAAGGCTGCACTAGAAAACTTGTTTTGACAAGTCACAACCTCAAAGCTGAGGTTTATGTTTTATGGAATGTTTTCAAACAGTGTTTTTTTACAAGTTTTACAAGACAAATGCATGAAGACTAACTGGTTGGTTTAGCAAATGTACAGCTGGTTAAGAACCCCACCTCCATTAAAGAGCAGCGCACAGCTGCTTCCCTGAGCTGAAACATTCGGGACTCTCTCCAGTGCAGTGGGTGAGACAATCAGGCAGTTTTCTTTTTGGTGGCAAAAATTCCATGATAACCTTTCAGCATATTGTAATTCAGGAGCTCTGAGGGGCGTCCGGTGGCTCAGTTGGTGGAGCGGGCGCCCCGTGTGCAGAGGCTGTGTCCTCACTGCCACGGCCACAGGTTCGATTCCTCCTGTGATTCCTTATTAGGCTTTAGAAAATGAAGACTGATGGACACTTTTCGGTCAATCACAGGTTATTTCAGAGAGCGTATGTTCTTGAGTGTATAGGCTGCTCCACGCTGCACTGCTTAGCAACAGGTGATGTCGCTACAAGCTGACTGGCTGCTGAAACAAATAGCATGCATTACATTCTCACCTCTGGCCACAACAGTGTCTGCAGATGACACCGTAACTGTTGCGACGAGCTGAGACAGAGCAGTTTACTCGGCTGCTACTTTCCCTGAATAATTTCATCTTGTCTTGAATCTTTAGTGCAAACTGGGCTTAAAAGACAGAGCGACAACAAATGAAATAAAACACGAGCCGGAGCAAAAACAGGGAGGGGAGGGTGCAGTGGAGTTGCTTCTTTAAGAGTCTCATGCTAGCTTGACATCCAGACGTCGCCTACCCCAGCTTTAACTGTTAAAAAAGTCTGGACATGTAAGTTTAGTTTTAAGGCAGACTTTAAAAAATGTAAAGCAATCCTTTGCAAGCAATAAACAATTCATACATAATGAATATGAAGGCAATGGTGCAAACGCAGAGCTGTCTGCAGATGTACAAAACAATACAACCACAGCAAATTATACCAAAACTACTTTTACACACTGACTTCATGCATGTATAGACCTTATACTCACAACCAGCAAATACACAGAATCATTAATCAAAGGGATTACACTGACTGACTGTAGGTTTAATAAGATGTGCAGCTACAGCCTCGAGCCAGTCTCCCGGTGCCGCTTCATGGCTCATTTGTCCTGTTCCCAGAGTAGCCTCCATCATAAAGCTCAGCCCCATGCAGAGGCATGCTCTGACTGCCGGTAATACTCGCTGCTAATCAGCTAGAAATTAAGACAACAACACATGCAGTGGGTCACTGGGCCTGCTGGGTACTGTACAGAGACAGAGGCTTGGTTTGTGCTAAGTTCAGTTTGAGTAGCACTTAATGCTACCCAGATGCCAAAGACAAAAAGAGCATTATTATACTATGATACTACAACTTACAAGTCTGGAAGGCTATCAGTTATTTTTCTTTGCCACAATTATAAAGCAAACAATAAAGTAGCCGACATCAGTCACACTCAAAGTAACAACAAGTATACACGCCTGCACAATTTGATGGGTCTGTTTGATGATGTGGGGTTGTTTTGCTAACTGGTAATAATGATACCATGCTGATGTTTTGCATGTAGCCTGAACTGTTTACCATGTTTACCATTTCTGCGGTTAGCATGCTAACATTTTTAATTATCACTGAAAATGATGTGTAGGTGAGACTGATGAGAATAGGTTTAGTTTTGCAGTGGTCTTGCATAGCTAACCCCTCATCCACAGCGTGTGTCAGCGCTGGAGGAAGGAGAAAGGATGCAGCAATGGCGCCCTTACAAAATAGTAATGCACATTTGGCCTTAGGGGAGGGGAATGCCGACTTAACTAGTCACATGCACTAGTTTTGCAGACTAGTTTGGATGAATTAAAGTTTTGACCTGATGAGAGTACTAAATAAAAAGGGATGAGATTGACAACATTTTTTCAACTCATCCTGCAGGGAACAAGAATGTTTAAAATTTAATGGCAACTCTTTCAATTAAGTGTTGGGTCTCAAACTAGATTTTAGACTGCTTAAAATCATCCTGATCCCATGAGATCAACGTTTCTGTTTTGCCCTACACATCAAATCCAGTGAGAATAACAGCAAAACCATCTTTTCCTCTGAGAAATTCTGTTAGCACATACCTTTGTTCTTGTTTAATCGTTGTTATTGAGTCTATTTCTGCAATAACTGTATTTATTGCTGTTTTCGCTCCACTGACGTTAGCGCTCGTTGCTTTGGGAGACGCTGTTAGTGGCCTTTATTTAACGTCATCGTCATCATCAATGCAGTCCATGATTGGCTGTGTCAACTTCAGTGCAGTCCCTGATTGGCTGTAAATATTCAGATTTTTTTAAAATCATTTTCAGTGGCTGGAAGTTCAGACTGATAAGTAATGCAAAACAAAAATGTTGAGCTCACTTGATCAGAATGGTTTTTGTACCAGACAGCAAACCTCCATCTTTGGTGGCGTTACAGGAAAAGTCAAAGGCTCTGCAAAGTCACGAGGATTCGTCCTCTGATCACCAAGAATGTCTGCATAAGATTTCATGTCAGTTCATTCAGAAGGTGTTGAAATGTTTTAGTGTGCACCAAATGAGAGACAGATATATGACTAATAAAGATTTCATCTCTTACAAGGGACTTGTTTTTAGTAGAATAGTAGAGAGAAAAGGCACATCTGGAGGGCAGATGTTGGACCCAGACAGCCGGCATCGCAGCCAGCTTTTTTAACTCATTTATGGTTGTATACCACCTGTGTTTTTTCATTTAAGTACCTGTGGCCCCGTGTTACACATCATCACAACAAGTTCATGTTGTTTCTTGTAAAGTTGCCTTACATCAGCAAAACCTGAAGACAAATCTCTCACATATGATTACAGAGGAAGTAGGGCAGAGACGTGCACACGGTGTGTGTGCCAGGGAATTCTGGACTCAGGCAGTGTGAGATAAATGTGAGGAAGTTGTAGACATACGACTCTGACTGGACATATAGTGAAAGGAGTCTTTTGTAAAGACATCATGCGGGTGTGGAACAGGTATATGAGGAGGGGGCTGCCTGCCAAAGTTGGAGGCTGGTTTACAGGTTGACCAGCAGGGCATGAGAGTCTCTGTCTCCAACAAAACATCCAGGTGCAATATTCACACCTTTGCTACAGGATGCCTCTGCTGGGAAGGGAAGGCAAAGGTCACCCATGGGCCCGGCTCTCAGACACTGGCAGCTTTATGCTGCTGCAGAGCTGAAGATACATGTCTGTAAACACACACTGGTGCACACACACACACACACACACAGGCCCATGCATGTATCAGTGTTTCTATTGCACCTCATTTACTTTTCACTACATTTAATGTTTCCAAAGTAACAACTGCTCCAATGGTATCTCGCACCCTTTAATTGTGTTTTCTCGATAAAAGTGACAAATCCTCACAGCCAAAGCAGTTGTAAACGGGAAACAGCTAAAATTACACACCAGCCTCTCTGAAAAATGTGTGCAAAATGACAGATCTGAGCTGAAGCTTTGGCTTGAATACCTGAACATGTGCTGTGTGTATGTAAAGTGACAGAGTGATTGATGGTTTGGTGTTGGTCTAACCCTGGTGTCTCTAGAGAATAAAACCAAAGGGTCTGTCTGGTAAACAACTAACTTCACAACTAGTTAACAAAATCCTGTCTCCTTATATGACAGGCGCAGCTCACACATTCATTCTAAAAACAGTTGAAGCAGCAAATCTGTCAGTGAAAGGATCATCTTCTCAGTCAGGAACACGCGCTGCATGAATTTCAGTATTTGCTTGAAGTTTAACGTTACTGTATAACCTGCAGGCTTGTGTTTTACAGTCTGATCAGAATTCACTCTCTGTGTTAGAGAAACTATTCAGAAAATATCCTTCAACGGCACTGCTGGCAGTAGCTTTGAGTCAATGATCTGCTGTCTCAGGTGTCAGCTGTAGGATTGCAGCAGCTTAAAAAGGTCATGTAAAACTAGTGAATGAATACGATGTAGTAGATGGATACAACTGGATAGCTGAGGTGTAGGATTCGGCCAGAGTCGGCTCAAGGTGTAAGCAAACTGAGCACCTGCTTAGGGCCCCGTGACCTGCAGGGGGCCCCCAAAAGCATCTGATTTATTATTAATCGTTTAATTTTTTTGTTTGATGATAAAGTAACTGTGTTGTTTAATGATGTGTTATCATGAAAAAGACCAACACTATGTTCAATATGCCACTTTGTACTGTATCACTTTGAATATTAAAGTAAATATCGCCAACAGACCGCTCTCTCTTATACGAAAACCACAGAAGGATAAAAACACGCCAGGCTGACATTGGTGTTATGTGAGCAACACAGCCACAGTTGTACGGAATTAAGGGAAGCTGCTGGCTTTGCCAAATAGTTCCTGTGAGATTGCCTCTTCTCCAAGTTTGCAAAACTGTTATCTGCCTCCATGTCCGCCCCTTAATCAGAGTCCCCCTGTGGAGGAAAATCTAGCTCCAACACTAGGTATTTACCGCTAAAGGCAAAGGTGCTTTATTGGTAAAATATACACATGCACAGTGAAATGTGTTCTCTGCATTTAGCCCACCCCTGAGGAGCAGCAGGCAGCCACAGTGCAGCGCCTGGGAACCAGCTCCAGATTCTGACCCAGTACCTTGGTCAAGGGTACTAACTGTAGACAGACACACGTTTTGACGGCGCAGGAAACCCACACCAACATGCAAACTCCACATAGAAAGGTTATGCCCCAGCCAGGAATCGAACCCAGGACCCTCTTGCTATGAGGCGACATGCATGGAACAGACAGATTAATTTACAGTGTGTGTGCAAATGACCAACAGACAGTAGTCAGTAAAACTGGCGGGGGTGGGGGCTCCAAAATTAAATTTCGCTTAGGGCCCCATAAAGGTTTGGGGCGGCCCTGGTTTCAGCTATAGCTTGTCTGCTTGTCCATGGCTTTCCTTCAGCTGCCTCTAGATTAAATAAACCTCATATCAACACAGGATGGAAAGGTCTGTCGCCTGCTGCTGTGTAAGCAACCTGAACAGGGGGAGCCTTACTGCGGGGCAGCCCCAGTTAGACACAATAAAATATGTTTGGGCACCAAGATTTAAATAAAATCTTTCATTGATTATTTTAATCAAATAAATAATGATCACCTTCCAACAGTTTGTTCATTGAGGGAGTTTTGAACTTAAAGCTGCCGAAGCCGTGAAGGGTCAAACACTCTGAACATGTCGGAGGATTCATGTCTGCTTTGTTATGCTGGAGCTTGTGTTCAAAACTCTTAATTTTACTTTTTTTTAAAAACAAATCAGCCTACATATCAAAATAGGATTCTTTTTTATATACAAGCATTCTGAGTGTTTTAAATTGTACAATTGTGTCATGAAATTGCAATAAAACACACTTGGTGTGATGAATGCTGCATCCAATAAATGTTAAATAAATCGGAAAACTAATTTAATGATTCTTTTTTGTACAATTAAAACAAATTAAATTTTAAAAGTTTTCCCTCTTACAAACAAAAGAGGCACAAAAACGTAAGACTACTGAGCTGCTTCCAAACACAATCAACATCAAAGAAGACAACAAAAACAAAAAAAACTTGTTTAAATAGCTCAACAAGAGAGACAGATCGACACCGTCAATATCAGCAACAACTGAAACATAATCCAGATTCTTATCAAATGAAACATGCACTGCAGCGTTATTATGAAAAATTGACTTACAAACAGTAAGAGCAGGATTCTTCAAAGACTTCCCTTTTTCCTAAAAGTGTCTTCACCGTGTTTGTCCGCTCACACGCGCGCACACATCAGTCAGAGCCAGATGTTCATCGCGCGCAGGTTCTCCATGTAACACGGAGACGCTGCCGTCACTTTTAAAACAATCTCTCATGTACACGCCTGCGAGTTCGTGGAGTCAAGTTACAAAGTATGAAACCGAAGATCATCAGTTCACTCGAGAAGTCCCCTTTTTAAGTTGAAAACTTATTTGACATTGGCCTACACTGAAGGTGTTTCTAACCATTCAAATTTGAGTTTAATTTTTTATATATATAAAAAAAATTGATTCTTTGTGCAATTAACTCCTGATGTCGGCAGCTGACTCAATGTATTTCCACGAAACGGTGCATGTAGAGTCATTATAAGAACTTAGAGCAGAAGCCATAACTCTGATTTTATGCATTCTTATCCAGCCTTGCCAACATGTAGGTCAAATGCACAGCTGTCTTTTTTGTGACCTATTAATTAAGTTGAAAAAACTATTAATGTAAGAACCACAAGACTGTAAATAATGAATATTAAATGACTTTAGTAATTTTACTTTTATAACTTAGGATGAAGTGCATCATTAAATTTTGGATTGAATGGGTAAAAATTGGTGGGATAATAATTCAAATAAATGAGAAATTTTCTATATATTTTTTAAATTTAACGCTACTACCACCACTACTTCTACTATTGCTACAAGCCGGGTTTAATGGTTTAACTGTTTAAATACACGTCACATGATAAAATGGGGCCCAAAAAAGTTTTCCCCATAACTTAGATTGTAAAAGAAGTGGCTTTAAAAATGAGACAAAAGTGACAAAAACACACCTGTCACATGCTTCAGCTCTTGCGCCTCTTAGAGGCTGTGCGGCTCCTCACACATAAACCAAAAAGGCTTCAGTGCATTTTAGTAGCTATACAAGCTCCTTAAAGTTATGATTGAAAGATCTCTTACATTACAGTGGAAGAAGCTACAGTGACATGCATTGCTGTCCATTATAGTGTCACGGTTAAGACTGTAACCGGATGGTGCCACAGTAAGACACGCTCAAAACCTGTGCATAGTAGCTTTGAATTTGAAATTGTGCCGACAGAAGTGAATTTCACGGTATTTACACCATTTATCTGCTCATAACAAGTGCCACCATTTAGTGATTTTCAAACATTTCTCTTAAGTTATAGTTTGTCTTTGTTTGGCAAAGTCATTTTACAGGCAGCATTCATTTTAAAACACAAAATAAATGCCAAAACACTTTTGAATCCATCTTGTTCAGATTGAGATAATTTGGCTCATTACAGTGGCCTGTAGACAATTAATATCTCTATACTGTTTCTTGCTTATTTGTGTTTTGATTACTGTTAATGGGATGATGTAGGTGTTAATTACACTTCCTCAAAAATAGCTTTTTTTCCCCATTTTTATTGGTAGCAGAAATCAGCTTCAGGGCCACAATCAATCAGGTAGGTGGTGGAGGCAGCCACAAGCTAACCCAATATTCTTACCTCTTTTGTGTGTGTGTGTGTGTGTGTGTGTGTGTGTGGTGTAGTCCCAGGTGTGGCTGCTGGTTCATTTGCAGCCCTCTCCCAGGGGACAAGTCCCTCATGTCACTACGTCTATCAGACCCTCCGCTCCTCCTCCATCAGTACTCTCCCTGCTGCTCTTCTGATCATTAGCACTGGTTAGTATTCATCTGACCTATGCAGTTGTGAATATTAATGTGTATGTGTGTGTGCGTGTATGTGTGTATTGGTGCATTAGTCACATTTAATGCGACGTGCATACCGAATAAAATTACATATCATCGAAACATTTTGCAATTTTTAGCCCCAACCTGCAAAAACAAAGCAAACAACACGAGTCACCTGAGTGAACTGTGAGAGCTAAACTGAGCGTGAATCACATCCTGTCTCTGTTACAGAGGCAACGTGCCTTTGAGCATTATGGTATAGCAGACATACTGATGACGTTTTAAAGACCCGTTAAACCAATTTAATAATGACTCAGAAGCACCCACAGAGTTAATAAATAGTCGCTCAGTGTCTGGAATGCAACCTGGGTTGTAAAAGGAAGGTAGACAACACAGTCAGGTACACGGTTCTATTTATGTCGTTTTTACAAGGCACAACTTAAAGGATAAGGCTGGTGATAATATAGTGTGGTGAAGGAATGACGTATTTTTGTAAGTGACCTCGGAAGTTAGTATCACACCGGTTCCCTCGGCAAAAAGCTTGTGGGATTTTAAAATGGGATTTGGGATTTTCACCAACAATAAGCTCTGCGACAAACTCAAGTTTATGACACTTACACATTTTGTTCATCATGAGAATCTTCACGGATGAGCACCACGATTGTTAGGCTATAAACGAACTATGGTTCTGGAAAGAGAGTATACAGCAGAACTCTCTCCGGAACTACGTTCAGATACTCTGCTATGATTATTTTGTTTCCTGCTTAAAAAAAATTTTAAAAAAGAAAAGAAAAGAAAAGGAAAAAAGAATCCCAGGCCTCTTGCCTTGCCTACTACTGCTGTGTGTACTACTCGAGTGGTGAAAGAGTAGTGTCTCTCCAAACGGTTAATGTTAGCGGAAACAAAGAGTTTCAGCCATCCACGTTTAAGCTTCAGTCAGATGAGCAGATGTTGGCTATCAGAATGTTAAGTGTAGTTAGCATCTTTTAGTTTCTCACGTTGTTTGTTCATTTTTTAGCTTGTAATAGGCCATGGCTGACAGCGTGTTACTGTCGTAATATGGCAACTGCAATTCTACACTACTGTGATTTTGTAATTTAGGCTACTAAATCTACGTTAGCTTGTATGTTTGAATCTCAAATTCAGGGTAAATGCACAGACATCGCCCTCTTTAGCAGAGAAATATAAAAAAATACCCCTCTGGTGACAAGCGTTGGACAGGTAGAAAACATTTTAGTGAGGATAAACATAAAATACACATTAAATTTTAGGTGTAATTTCAATTCAAACCCATCTGAAAGTTCCACCCTTCTTGTTAAATACATGCTAACACTGCTGTGTGTTAACAGGAGGTCTGTCTGGCAGAGAAAAAATGATTGAATTAAAACAATGTCTCAGCTACACGATGTGGATCAGCACACACATGACAGATGGCATCTCAGGTTGCCAAGACAACTAAACCCTAATCCGCCTCCCTCTCGTCCCCGCTGCAATGCTGGTGGTGGTGGTGGTGAGGGGGGTCGATAATTCAACACAGGGCACCATGTGCTGTGTACCTCTCAAATTGGTCCCCTGGGTCAAGAGGACCCGAGGCCCATCAGATGGGGACACACTTATTAGAGACTCACAAGTGTTTTATCATTCTGTCAGATTAAAGCAGATCTCATTCTGAGCTGGAATGAGGTGCGTTGTGTGCATTTTTGGATTTTGGTCCATTCTGAACTCATTATGAACTTTTTCTGCATCAAGTTTTGCTGTTTGTTGTGTTAAATGCATGGGTCCTCAACTTTATGGAAGTACGATAAAAAACTTTAAGTAATAGACATTTTTTACATCACATGTCTGTATTATAATCAGCTTGGACTGTGGTTTT
>JAQLOL010000001.1:13117324-13128487 GCA_029783665.1 Naso thynnoides
GTATTTTTTTTTTTTTTTTTTTTTTTTTTTTTAAATACTGGCTTTACAAAATTTGCGCAAACTCTGACGAGTTGCTCATAAATTCGATTTCCTTTTTTAGTTTTTGAGGTTAAAAAAAGGACGAATATGGCAACTTTGTGCTTTGTTTAAAGCGTCAGGGAGAGGCTGAGCAAGAGAAGCCATGCAGGCGCGGAGGGTGGGGTGGGGGTGGGGGGGGGGACCAAGGCATCCATGAACACCGAGCTATTTCTCATTACTGTCACGTTCTCCCGCCCCTCTCATCTGCACGCGGGGGGCAAGCCCTAATCCGGTTGACACTGCTGTTGGGCACGAGACCAATTGATTCCATTTTATTCATGTGTCAATCAACACGAGGAGGTGGGCCTACATCTCTTTATTTTAAATAAACTTCTTCTTTTTTTTAAGTCAAGAGCCTGCATTAAATTAAGGTTACAGCAGATAGATCAATATCCGGCTGCTCAGGTTGCACTTTTTAAAATCATTATCAACAATTACATTGAGGTAGAAAGGCTCCGTTTTTGCCTTTTAATTCACAAATGTTGTCACACCATCTTGAGCTATAATAAGCGAGCGCCCTTTGTCCATTAAAGGAGAAGTAGCCACGGTGAGTATCAACATTCAACCCACAACAATGTGCTCATTTTTTATTATAGCCTAGTGTGTGTATAATAGGTTATAACGCAATTATGATGGGTGACGCTTTGGCAGCGCTCATGTGAATTAAAGCCTTTGGCGACAAGACTGCTTTCCATGCCCTGAGAGAGCGACAGATTAGACTCGGCCCCCCCAGGGGAGCTCATTAACAGGTGGCAGAAAGCCCTGACACCGGGAGCTGCAGGCCTGCCAGCCCCGGTGCCCTGCCTGCAGCTCTGCATCACTTCAGAGCGCATGACTGTCTGCTGCCTTTGTGTGGAACAGAGCCTCACAGCGAACTGTGCGTGCAATTCGAAATTCACACAGGAATGACGCCATTTTTCTGTGTGCCTCATTCATTTGCGTTTCTTACGTAGGACTGGAAAGCTGCTGCTGTTTCGGAAATGCCAAATGAAAGAAAATGATAAAAGTGGGAGGAAGGGAAAGTCGCGCCAACTGTTCCGTCGTTTTGTTCACTGAGAGGCCAAAGACAGCAATAATCCCCAATTCCTCATGTGCCAGACTAATGTGGCTGTATGTGCCGCCTACCTGTTTGCAGCCAGCCTGGAGGAGATGTATCCTCCCGGGATCTGCGTCACGATGTAGCCCCAGAAAAAAGATCCGTGGATGAGTCCCACCGTCTCCGGATCCCAGTTAAACTTGGCTTTCTATTAATGTGGAAAACAAAGTCAAAATGAAAAAGCAGCCTCAAATTAAACGACGTCTGGATGCTGCAGCAGGCAATCATTCAGGAAACAGACGAAAAACACTGAGGCCTGCTGACTGATTGATTAAAACCGAAGTGTGTTGGTTAAAGGTCTACGGAAGGTTTATTTCGATCAGGTGACGTCGAGACGATCACCAAAATTATTCACCTTTCCTGCCCTGCCAAAATAAAATAACATAAAATAATAATAAAAATAATTTAAAATAATCTGGTGTGTGAATACTGGATGTGGGCCTTTCAATTTTGGCCTAACTGCAGAAAAATAACCCTCCATTTTACAGACGGCTGTGAATTCACATATTGAGACCAATGGTTAAAGATGCAGCCCATGTGCTTTTTCACTCGGCACATATGGACCCATTAAAAAGACGATGTTCCTATTTAATTTGGACTACAACGTTATACTAAGCGGGAGGCCAAGGCCTAATAGTTGGGCTCCCTCTCTGGGCTATATGATTCAGAAACAGACATTCATTTGATCTTTTCAAAAGTGTATCATCTAAAGAATGGCCTAACTTATAAACTGGCTTATTAAAAAAGAAATATTTATGGAGCATTAATGAGTCAGACGTGTTTTCAAATATAGCAGGCCTGTAGGAAATGCTTCTTACGCACAAAAATCCATTAAAATGTAAAAAATGCTCATCAGACATGACTGCTGGTGACCATTTAAGTTTTGGGAAGTGCATTTATGGCCTAATATGACCTAATATGACAGCAGACCAGCCTAATATCCTTTCTAGAATGTGTGGATGAATAAATTTCCCTCCTTCTTTTCTCCTTTTTTTCCTCCCCTTTCTAAAATAAGAACCAGCAGGTGTCTTGTGCATTGAGGCGTGCAGTACGTTGCCTTTACGTCAGGAGCACCCTCGGTGCTGTTGCCACACCTCTTTGATGATGATCTTGCCGTTCTGGTGGATGGTGCTGTTGTTGACCATGCCCACTATGGCCACGCCCAGGTTACACCGGATGCCGAAGGAGATGCAGAAGCCCAGGCCGCTCAGGATGGCGATGATGTAGCGGCGGGGCAGGCCGAAGCATTTGCAGTCGCATAGCGGGGGTTTCTTCTCCGCGGCCTCCCGGGGCCGCCCGTCCTCCGTCAGCTCGATCACCTCCCCGGTTTTCTGCCTTCTCTCCATCACCCTGCAGCAGCCAGGTGAGGACAGAGTCTAGCAAATGCCCCCTAATAAATATCATCACATGAGCTGATGCACCCCTACATGATGCCAAATCCCTCCTATAAGGAAAAATATTTCTAGCGAGGCCCACTTTTATTCTATTCTGGCTCCTTCATTACTGGCTGCACAGGCCTGCTTGGAAGCTTGGCCCGTTTTGTGCTTGTAGTTTGAATTTCATGTCATTTTAGTCGAGACAACGCAGGAGGCTTTCAGAATCACCCAAAACCCAACCAGCTTCACGGTCAGCGAGGCCTCCATGTTGTGTTTTCTTACTGCAGAAGATGTTTGGTCTGTCACACTGAGGAGCGTCACGTTTCCGAAGTTCAAGTCAGTCGACTCAAGAGACACGAGCAACGGATGAAAGGCAAACACGTTCATCTGCATTCGTGCTCGAGAAAGACAAAGTTCTCCCGTGGAGGTGGAAGCAGAGGACCATGTCCCTGACTGTTCCGCATTGCAGCAGCCTGCTCACTTTCACACTCATTAGCATTCACGAGACCGAGCAGCGGCTCCAGCCCTCCAGACGCACGTCGGTGGGCATCCCTCAAACTCTTTTTTTTTTTTTTTTCCTCCGGGAAAGTCACAGTTACCGGCGACAGGCTGTTTTTTCCCCCAAATTTAGAATAAATAAATGTTGTTTTTTTTTTTAAACTAAACACTACAATGCGTGTGTCTGTAGCTAAATGGATGAAAAGCCACAGGGCTGATCAATCATGAGAAAAGAAACGAATAAAATACAAATAAATGTGGGCTGTGGGTTGCAGCCATGGCTGCGCAAAATACAGAACAAATTCATTTTAAACCCAACCGTCAGCTCGTTGTCAATTAATGAGCTTTTTTAAAAAAATCCTTTATTCTTCATATTATAAGGAGTTAAGCACGAGTAACGTCCCCAAAATGCTTAAACGGGCTAAAAAAAAAACAATAAATTCTCGAGGGAATAATATAATTAGGAGGAAGTCTACATTTTTTTATTTATTCAATCACATGCGCAACGCACAGGCGATAAAAACAACAAAATGTCGGTACTGAAATTGCCAGTGTGTGGGTTTGCAAATCATATGAGTCACGTCTGCATGTTTATTATTTTATGTGCGTCACAGGGTTCAAAGAAAATGTGAAATGCTTCACAAATTATGAATGAATCCCCCCCAAAAAATTTCGCGCGAGGCCTGCACGTCCTGTATAACCTGTCTGTTAATGAGATTCACGTACAGGCCCTGCATCATCAGGATGGACTGAGTCACACACACACACACACACACACACACACACACACACACACTTGGTTGCATAATTTTCTTCTCACTTCTAGAGGCGTGACTACAGATCACTGTCATTTCTAAACAGATTTTTGGCGACCTGCAGACCCACACAGCAACCTGACTCATGTCCGGTTAAAATCAAGCATATATATATATATAAAAATCACACTTCTGCACGAGGAAGCTGGCCCGCGCCAATAAAGGTTAAAAAAAATGCCCGCACTTACCTGTGCATTTGACCCAGGGCCTTCCCCGCAAATTCCTTCATCCCCGCAGCAGCTCGCGTCTTCACTGACTCCATATCCAGTTTTCTGTGTGTTGGCCTATTTGTGAAAATTATTTTACTGCTTAATCGTCATGTTACGGCGCAGGATGGCCGACTGCAGCGGCTACAAGGAAAACAACTAACGAAGTTACGATAAATCGGAGTCCAGGGAGGCGACGATCCAAAAAGAAAGAGCCTAGATTTTCACAATGAAAAGTGCTAGAGCGAAAACACCTTCGCGTAAGGAAGGGGAATCAAACGAGCTGCGCGCCTCCATCCACCACCAACTCATCCCCTGCCTGGCGTACAGTAACCGCGCCGAGTGCCATCACGACGGAAACAAAAAGCAGTGAAATTGATAGCCAGCGTCGTAGCGTGGAGCAGCCGTGTCCGCAAAAACAACAAAAAAAAGGATGAATGGAGATGTGGAGAAAAAAAAAGCCTAAAGTTTAGAAAGCATAGGTGGGTGTGTGGAGTGGCTTCAATAAATCAAAGAGGGAGTGAGGCTGTATCGTGTCTCCTGTGGTGAGCGCCGGTTCATCTGACGTCGTGTTCAGCACCGAGGTCAGCGACAGCAGCTCCACGTCCAACATCTGGCCAGCTGCTGAGCGCAAATGAAGGCCAGAGTCCAAATCTGACATGCTAATGCATGTTTCACACGGTAAATTCATGAAACATGGAGGGAGAAAAGGATGAAATGTTTCAGAGTTCGCTTTATGGCGCAGCCTAAATGACGTGAAATACAATTAAACTCCGTCTCTTATTTATGTTTTTCATGTGGCAATTTAATATCTTACAAATATAAAACAAATAATAATAATAATAGGAAAAATAAACAAGGACAGTCAACCCTATTTAAAAACTGTAGGTCTCCCGAGGGCGGTGCTATGGAAACCAAATGAGCTGGAGAGGATTCCCCCCCCAACAAGCTCCTCTCCTCCACACAGGAATTCATCAATAATTTAAGCGTCTCCCATATTTCCATCCCTCGATAACCGCAGCATCTCCCCACAGTACAAAATTTTGGAAGCGTTTTTCTTAAATATTTTACAAGATATCATCTGATGATTGTCCCCCTGCAGGATTTGCAAACCAAATTTAGCCGAATAATAACATGTTACAATTAGCAATGCTTGAAAAAAATAATGAAGTAAAAAATAAAATGAGGAATGTCATTTATTGCAGATGCAGATCTTAGATGTGTGATTAGAGGACAAAAGAGAGAAAAGAAAAGCGAGCTGTCACTTTCTTTTCATTTGTTGGTATAGGGCGCCATCTGGTGGTGATCATACTGTGAGCTAATTTGTGCTGAATTTTTTCAGTTTATTTTTTGTTTGTTGACATTCATTTTCTTTCCCCCCGTATGTATTTTACCAGATCATGCTTTAAATATCAGTTCAGGTTTGTTGTTTTCATAAAAGCCCTCTTCCAAATAAAAATATTTTAAATTCTGTGGTTTCACTCGGATGTTTGACATTGCAGAATGAAGTGAATAACTGTTTTCATATTATATTGTAAGAATTTCTGAGCATTTTAAGGAGTGTTTTTTAGCAGTATTGTACTTGAGATCAGTCTTGGTTTCAGAAACCGATCTCAAAACTCACTTTTTGAAGGTTTCTGTTTCGTCTCGGAATCCAGCGCATTTTGACTCAGTATTGTCTCGGTCTGTCTGGTCTCAGACATAGCAGACTTGAGATTTTTAGTCAAGACCACAACAGATTTATTTTTTAACATAATTACTGTGATTGAATGTAAAACAAATTCTTTAAATGCAGCCACTACCGCAAGTCATTTGTAGTTTTTTTGATTCATCTAAGTTTGGCTACCTTAATTTCAAACAATGCACAAGCAGAACAACATACAAGAGAAAACACGGCTGGGAAAACATTAAACTTCTATCACCGCCTCGAAATCAGAGGAAGATTAATGGAAGTGGTCTTTACTTGTTCTTGGCACACTCTGGTCTCAGTCAAGTCTTGGTCTCAGTTAGTGTGGTCTTGACTACAACACTGTTTTTTAGACCCTAAAAGAGACCCTATTAGATACCTACTAATTATTAATCAAAGCAGAGCATCTTTACGTGACTTACAATGTGAGTAGGCGGCATCTTTAGCTTGAGGGAAGGTCCCTATTCAGCTTTTTCTTCACCTTTCCTGTTTTACTTTGTCTGGCAGGTGAGCAAGAGGCAGCAGGGAAAACACCCCGAAGCAGACATCCCAGAACACAGGAACAGCTTAGTGATTTGTCGAAGGAAAAAAAAAAAGCATACATTTCCATAACCTTACTGGCATGACACCCGGGAATCAATTTAAAAAAATAAATGCTAATGTCAAAGTTATATTCTAAATGGGCAATTTATCTTGTGAGATTGTAAATTGAAAAATAATGAATATGTTTTGGGTTTTTTTTATGTGAATTTGTGCCCAGATGCATTGGAAAATAGTAATAAATTTCCCAAAAGTCCCTGGAATCATTCCTCCAGGGTTTTTTAACACAAAAAGGCAAAAAAATGATGGAGGAACACATCAACCCTCCCAAAAAAATTTAGATGAAAAACCTCCAGGAATTCTTAGGAGGGCACAAGGGTTTTTAAGCAGGGACCAATGAGAGTTCAGGTACAAGTTTCTGAGGCTGGAAAGCAAAGGCATGAAGCAAGAATGATGATGAGGTGACTGTGGAGCAGACGTTTTCATACCTGGCCACTGTTTATGTTATTAGACATACCTACACAGTCGACAAGTGCAACAACTCCACCACATATTTCACCTTTATGAAACTTATAGTGGCCACTTTTTATTAAAACTTTCTAAGAGCTGTTAATTAGTTTACTATGGAGGTCACAGTTTGTGGTGTTGTACTGAAATGTATTACGTTAAAATGTGTTCCTGATACACCCAACTAGTTATAAATAGTGTGTACAAAACATTAAAATCAAGTCTTAGTGTTGTACTCAAGTTCAACACAAACATATAGATTAGACATTGTCAATAAAAAAAATGAGCGCTACATCATGTAGAAAGGTGGAATTTGTGACAGAACAGCTGTATTAGGTTGCATTAAATCACACAGGTGTCCCTAATAAAGTGGCCCACTGAGTGAGTGTATACTGACAGAGTGGTTGCAAAATGAGACTCAGGTGAGCAGGAGGATGTGAGAGTGATCAGGATTAAGTCCTGGCGGGTAGAGAATGGCAGTGAAGTTTAATAAAAAGGCACATTTCAGGCTGAGGAAGTGGAAATGTGGATGAAAAAGATGGAAAGAGAGGCAGAAATGTTCAAGAATAAACTGAAGCAGAAGTTGTCATACTTTGTGCTGCTGTATACAGTGTGCAAATAAAAGTCACACAAAAGCTAGTTAATATCTTCATTTATTTTGAATATTACTGCATTTTCTGTACAATCGACTGTATGTACACTGAACTTAGAATGTAGCGGACAAAATATTTACGTAAAAGAAAATCATGCACGTTAAACCAAACACACGACGGCTAATTTGCAAAGACAAGCAGCAGCAACACATGAGACGAAACAGGTTTTGAATTCAGATAGGAAACTTCATCATTACAAAATCATACAAAACAAGTAAACACAGACGTTTAAGGCATTTGTTTGCTGGGAAGTAGATCTTGCACCTTGAAGGATCATGCTTGAGCCCCTTGCACATATCGTGATATTGTATGAACAGGTGATTTTCTACAAACATTAGATGATGTTTAATCCTGAGATCAGTTTAAGCCAGGTTTGGTTTGTGTCTGTCAAATATTTGCTGATCGCCTGAATCACAAAAGCATCATTTGCAATGACAAGGAGGTTTGAACATCAACACTTTGTCTCCCATGGAATGTGTAGCACATATTTTTGTCTGGTCCCTTGACAGATAAAATACTTAAAGAGTTGTCTGAGCTGACACTTTGGTCGCTCATGAGGTGATGAAAACACAAAATATGAGATGCAAGTAAACTGGTAAGATCTTAAAATGAGGATTATGAAGTAACTCTTCACACAAATACTTCAGGTAACAGAACAGAGGCAGTTCAATAAATTAATTGCACTACAACCCATTTAAATATAAAGCATACTCTTTGTATCAACAGCAAAGCTTCATAACTTGCAAGAGTTATTATTTTCTCAATCAAATCCTCACCAGGGTACACACAGTATGTCTTCTTCCTCTAAAATGAAGCTTACAATTGTTTTATGTGGAGACACTGATGAAGTGAAATCTGAAAAAGATGTATCGGCCATTTATCTTCCATGTGGAAAACAAGAAGGAGTAAAGTCACACACACAAATAATTGCATTAGAACAGAAGATCTTCCATGAGAGCTTCTAACATTTTCTTCATGTTTTCTATTTCTTTTGATTAAAAAAAAAAATCTTATAATTGGTCCCGTAGCAAGTCTGCTCTCCACTATATCACTGTTGCAGTCCTTCACTCGGGGTGTAACGGATGGCATAACACCACACTTCTATCCCACTGCAGTATGAAGGAGGTACTTGGTTTTCAAATGCACAATTTGTAACAGCATTTCTCCAAACATAAAACACTCACAAACAGCCAATCTCATAGCCCAGCTATGGATCAGTGTGACCAAATATTATGAAGTTATCAATTTAAAAAAAAAGTAAAATGGAACATAGGGAACCTGTTTAAGCAATAAGCACTGCCTATCAATGTTTTTTATATATTAGATATATTCAAAATTGTGAGAATGTGAGTGTTTTCTACCAGGGCCTGGCCGACATATTAATTTGCTGATATTGTCAGCTGATACCAGCCTCTAACAGATATATTGGTATTGCCATACATGTTCTCCAATGTACACCAAAAAACTGTATTAAAGTTAGTCCAGCAGAGGTCTGTTATTTATGAAATACACGTCAGAGTTTGCTGCTAAATGCACTGATGTTTGGAATAAAGTTAAAATGCGAGATATCTTGCCTCCGTTACATATCTTTGTCACATGTATTTGATAAACACATCCTCCCGATGGCAGATATATGGGATATTGCAATTTTTTTGCTCCCTATCAGTACACAATGTAAGTCCCAAACGTTGTAGAGGTCCACCATCTTGGAAAGCTAGCTAAGGCTACACCACTTGTTACCAATTAAATTTCTATTAATCCCAACTTTATATTTATGTTTGGATTACAAGTTGAGTTAGCTGCAAAGGCATTGTTTGTTGTAAACTGGACATTAACTGTTGATGAGTAAATTATTTGCCATTTACATTGCCTGAAGTAGTGTTAGTGGCCAATGTTACGAGAGCGTCTTTGCTCGCTCTAGCACACAAGTTGAAATTATAAAAAAGGCCGTCGCTAGTGCCAGAACTGGCTACCTCTATTCACAATGTGGTTATGATGTAGTTTTAAAACATCAAATCTAAACTAGACCGTCAAACTCAGATTGTGACATGTTTTTCCAAGAGGTATAGCCATAGCTAGCTGTCCATGACGGTGGACGTTTTTACGCATGTGCGACTCACATTGGTGCTGGACTCACAGCAGGTACTGATACTCCCTAATATCAGTAACGGCATCAGCCCCACAAATTCCATATCGGTCAGGACCCATTTTCAACATTCATGTTTAAATTAAAGATAAATGACATGTGATGTACAACATCGATTCCTAAAGTGTAAGGAATTTTTTAACCACATTTTCAGTACTGACACACATCAACAGTCAATTCCTTCATCTTGTATTCTTACAAGAAGAATCACATGCAAAAAAATTAAACGTTTGATATAATAACCAATTACATCTAAAGACATATGTTTTAACGTCACAAAATTAAACTTAGCACAGACAGAGATTGTTGTTTGCAGTCACAAAAGGTTAGAGTTTGAAGGCATTTCATGGGGATTGGTACAAGCTGCATTTACAATCTTTTTTTTTGTCCTTGGTGTTGTTTTCCATCCCAGCACCTTTCAAGATTTTATGGCACAGAAATTTTTCCTCCACTCATGAAGCTGACTCAAGCAAAGTGAAATGTTGCATTGGATTTTTTTTATGATGCCTCTACACAGATCCTAATACAGGAGTCCTTTCAGAAAAAAAGCAAATAGCGTTTTAGTACAAAGACAGAAGCCCTTGTTTATAGATGTTTTCTTCTCCCATGTCTATTGGCTTGGTTAGTTGGAGCTACAGGCACTCAGATAAAATTTCATGCTTGTCAGCCGTCAGGGACGTTTCTGACTGTGGGTCTGTGATGAAACTGGCGCTCAGCTGGATTTTGAGCCTCTCCACCTCGTAGTTATGCAGGTACTCTTGAATCAAGTAGCGCTCTCGTTTAATTCGCGCCTTCACGTCTGACGGGACGTCTGGGATCATCCACGCCACGAAGAACTTCACTACAAAGACCACATGCTGCAGAGAAAGAATGATGCATTATGGGAATGATACAATCGGTATTACTCATTGATTAAGGCGAAAGGTAAAAAATTGTGTCATCTTACTTCCATGATAATAATAAAGGCCATTTTGGCGGCTAGGATGTGCCAGAAATGCATGGTGTGTGTGTACTCTTTCTCGTGGCCTGGAGGGTAACGGTAGTCACGGTATCTGTATAAAACAACAAGCACAGGCGCATCATACCATCAGCATTGTTTCAGTACTGTCATCAGAAAATCAAATGTTCTGTTAAGGCAGAGTTTGCTGACAACATTCTCAAAACACTCTTACTACTTTTACAGTTTCATAACATAGCTACTTATAATTGAGATCATTGTGAAAATATCTGCATTTTAGAATGATTGATGAAAAGTGAGAAGGGCCCTTCCATATGTGCTCTCTTGACTTGACTTTACTGTTTTGCTTGCTTCCCTCACTTCCATTTCTCTTCTTGTGCACTGATTTCTCAATCAGAGTGATTTCTCTGACAGGCTTCACCACCTGTTCCACATGCTCAATTTGCCACAAAGCCACAGACAACTGTCAGTTACTTCCAATAGCTCTTGTGGTGAGACACACCGCAAGAATTAGGGTCACAGACGTTCACCAACGGTCTGACGTTGGTTAACAGCATATCAGGGCCTTTGGGGTGACACAGAAAGCTTTAAAGGAGAGCTTTT
>JAQLOL010000001.1:13139819-13153352 GCA_029783665.1 Naso thynnoides
AGCAAGGTTATACCAGATTTTAATTTTGTAGTAGTTTTTAATTTTATTTAATTTTTACTTTTTTTTTCGATTTCATTTTAGTTTTACTTAGTTTTTAAGGCAAGTTTTGCAGTTTAGTTGGTATTAGTTTCAGTGTTAGTTTTAGTCTTTGCCACTTTTGACCAACTTCAGCTCTCGCCGCCATGATGCCAGCCCAGTTGGTTAACGTTGCCAGGAGATGGACGTGGATCGACCGGCAGTCTGGTTCACTACGGGGGGCATAGATCCTCTAAGACCGATTCTATGCTCACCCAAAACACCATTACAGAACAAAAACTGAGGATAGTTTCTCTGTAATTTTATTTTATTAAGTTAATTTTATAAACCTACAGTACGCTTTTAGTTAGATATAATTTTTTTGGAAAACCTTGTTTTTATTTTTATTTCTGTTAACGAAAATGTTTTTTCTATTCTAGTTTTTGATATTTTGTTAGTTTTCATTGACAATAATAACCCTGATCAGGAGGCAAAGAACAATCCCTTGAAAAAAAAAAAAGAGAGACAATTTTCCAGTTTCTTTATTTTTGAGTGGTGAAATCTGGCTGTTAAATGTTTTTGTTGTATGAGGTTCTTCTTGTAAACAACTGAACTGACAAAACACACTTAAAGAACTATACCATGCATGGAGTGCCAAGTGTGTTCAGCAGTTTACTGAACCCCACCCAGTTTGTTTATCAGACCCTTACATCCACTAACAGACCTTCCTGTACTAACAGGAGCGTAGACACGGCTCATTATAAAGTCATTTAATCATACGCAGACTTAAAGAGAACAGAACACATGACTGGCAAGTATTAAATGACAAAAACGCTCCATTTACACACTGGATCTTGCAGTCATGCATCACAGAAACATAATATAATCAATGTTATGAGTTAAGATGGATTAACCATCTGCTTGTCATCTTCGCTGTATCACTTAAAACCTGACAGACTGACATCAGGCTCCTGTTTGAGCAATGACAGTTCATTTCTGTCTCGCCGTCAGACAAATGAAAGGAGACACAGAGGTCTTGTGACTCAGCAATAATGTGGCGATTTCACAAAAGGTCAACAAACTAAGCAACAACTTAAAAAAACACAGAAACATTTACTTAATCTTGTGGCTACAAAGAAAATCAAACAGGCTGAGGAAACGCAGCTAACATTTTCAGTATTGATGGCTGAGAGCTGAAGGGGACGGATCAACTTTAAATAAAATATGTTAGTTAACAAAGTAACAAAGTTCAACATTTTGATTAAATATTCTTGCTCATTTTCTTGCAGAGTTCAGTGAAACTTTTGTGCCAGTACAGCAACTATGAAGCCACAACCAGTAATTAATTAGATTAGTCTTTGTGCTAATTAAATTGTAGACTAATTGACACAAACACCGGACACCATTTGTCATCGATGTGAAGTTGCTGGAAAAAACAGGAAGTCACTCTGGTTTTTGTGGGAAGCAGACAAATGAGATATAAAGCGCTCGTCAGTAACCTGACTAATCGGCAGATTTATTTTTACCATTATATTTACCATAGCAACATAAAAGTTGTACCAATTTCTCATTTCTTCACAAGAAAGCAAAAAAAGTGTAAGAGTGTGATTAATCTTGACACGTGACTCTTAAAAAAAAGTGAATAAGCTTTTTTCACAGAATGTTGAACTTCTTGTGTAACAAGTTCTGAGTCCATCCAAACAACCACACACACATCAGAACTTACTTCTGCATTTCCGGGCAGCGTCGTTCTCTCAGATAATGAAACTCCATTTCCAGTGTTTTCATCTGAAAAAGAATACAGAAAAAAAATCCAATAAGAATATAAAAGAAAAATGCCGGATGCAGTTCAACAAAAATCACAGGAACAGAAGCAGGTAGAGCACAAACAAGTAGTTTCCAACATTTGTGTAGTATGGTAAATATGTTTCATACCATTAAGAACAGTAACAATATTGCTCACATTTTAAAATTTAATTGTAACTGTTGTCAGTAAACAACTGGTGCAAATATTGTTGACATGATGGTTAAATATGTAAATAGATTATAGGGCAACTACGATTGTGACTACAGGTCCGGCAGTGTAATTTAAATGTGTTTTATTTTAATGTTTAGTGACTTTGAATTATTAGTGCGTGTGTGTGCATTATTAGGGCTGTGCTAAAAAATCGATATGGAATATGTATATTCTAGTGACATACGGCATCGTATCATGACCCATGTATTGAGATACGTAGTGTATTGTGAAGTCCTATATCCACGCCTTAAGTTTAGTGACACAAAAGAACACACATGCACTTTATTTTCATGTTTTCATTTTTCATTTCGACGTCATGGCAGCTGCGTCAGTGTGTTGAGTAATTTGCTGATACCGTTCAAATAAACTGGAAAAGAAATTTTGAATTAAGCTGCTTTAACTCAATTTGTCTGCTGAATTATCAATATAATGTGATGTATATAGACTACCAAGATCCAGTGCAGCAACTTGTATTTCAGCTGTTTTTACATTCTCAGTGAACTGTGTGGAATATCTCAATAAATCGTAATGTGCATCATATTGTGATATGATCGAATTGTGACCCATTTATCACGATGTGTATCGTTTCGTGTAGTCCTTGCCAATATCCAGCACTATGCATGATCATGTTCTTTATTTTTCTTCTGACACTTTCATCCGTGTGTCTTACTACAAGGTAGTTTAGGAACATTTGTTAATATTATTTTTGACTGGTGCCAGTTGATGGATGTCTTCTACATGTCTTTTGCCTGCAAAGTGTGTTGATGGGTCATGTTAGTAAAAACAAAAAACTGTTCAGTGGCTCAGCGTGCAACTGAGGGATCAACGTCAAGGTCAAGGTAAACTTTATTATCCCGAGGGGCAATTCTGTTTCCACAGTATACCGCTGACATACAACATAGATACAACATGAAAGGGGGGTACACACGGTGCAAGCTGTAGTGGGTCGCACACAAAGGAGCGCCCCAGAAGAATCTGAACAGAGGCGGTGGTGACCAGAGAACCAGCGGCTGATGGTCAAAAAAAAAACCTTCATGTAAAGATGTACATATTTACAAGTATACAAATTTCATACATGGAATTTTCTTTTAAGAAAGCAAGTAAACTTTCTTTTTGTCCATTCCCCTGTTCTTGTTTACATGGAGGGGGAATTTAGATTCAATGTAAGAAACAAGATAATAATGTCACCCTTAGATTTTAAAGGTTCTGTGAGTGATATTTACAATTTATTTCCCCCCCAAATTTAAACAAGTGTGAAACAGCTCTACATTCAGACAGGCTTCACTTATTTATAGTGTTTTGTCAACAACATGGGTCCTCCTCTCTGCAGTATACAGAAAAGACAATACAATTTTCTGTATCCCTCTCCCTCTCTTGTCCAATCAGAGAACAGGACTCCAGAAATTTACTTTCTATTCACTGCAGAATGGAGAAACTGGGAGACATACATTAGTGACCAAACTCTTTACCAGTGATGGCTGTCAGAATGTAGAGTTATTGGACATTTAATTAAACAAAATGTAAACCACTTACAGCAACTTTAATAGATGCTTGTTTAATCTTAAAGAAATGATCATGTCAGCAAAACAGGTCGACAATATAGCACTACACCCTTTAGGGCGATGGAGCAGGTATTGTTCTCCCCTCACCCCACCGACACATCCAGTAATCCAGCTTGGTTAAACTCTGTTTGTATCCATGCAGGATAATAATAAGGTTCACTCATAAGCAAACTATCCCTTTAAGAGTAACCAGCCAGCTAGTAATTGTTATGGCCGTGCACACGTTTCAGACGCACTCGATATGACAAGGAGCCCAAGTCTCTTGGCAACATCAGCAGCTTCAGACTCTCTCCATATCGCTGAGCTCTAAAAAGGAGCTGAGAGAGAAATGAGAAACATAAAGGCAGCAGCAAAAAGACGACACACACGCTCACACACTCCTCATCTCCCGTACGATGACACACAACATTCCTGCAGAGCCTCCCTCCCTGCGTGGCAGACTCTGGCAGAGGGAATGTGCATTGCTCACTGCCTGCTCCACTGTTATTCCTGAATGGTGGGAACGCAGCACTTCCTGTGGGGGAGGCTACGCAGACATCAGTGAGGTGGAGGGGCACGTAGACCCAGAGTTATGGCTGCACCAGGAGTTTCACCTCCCCTTAAATGAACCACATAGCACACAGAGGACACAAAGACCTCCAGCCTCCCTCTGCCTCAACCCTCACACAGGCAGCCACCTCTGATTAGTCACAAGGATCTGACAGATGGCAGAATGAGCCAATGAGAGAGGGACTGTGGTGTCTCCATGTGGAAGCTCAATGATACTCCCATGCCTGAGGACTCACTAGTGAGGAATGAAAGTATGCCATATCACTTGGACCGAAGGAATCCTTGAGTAAGAGAATCAAATGACGCTGTGATTTTTCAACAGGACGCATGAGAAGCATCAATGACTTATGACTGTGCAGCTGAGTTTCTCCTTTTTCTAGCGGCTTTTTTTTCTCTCTTTCCTTTTTTTTGTCTCACTTTTTTTTGGTCTTAATCCAACTGTGAGCAGCCAGTTATCAGAGTCTGGCTTGTGCAAACAGACTCAAAGGGGCCAGCAGTGTGTTATTACTGCCTCCACAGAGAGACAAATAAATGGAGAAAGAGGTCACACACACTGAGCAGCCTTTTGTAGACTACAGGACAGACACACGTTGGCATAAAAGTTCATCTACTAGAAACAACCATTCTCACTTCTCTCACTAGGGCCTTACTGATTGCCATTGGCCAATATCTGCCAATACTGGCAGAGATATTTCTGTGTCAGCGTTTATGTTCACTGATATGGACAGATTTTAGAGCAGTTTCTTAAAGGAGCTGTATACAAAATCGATTCACAACTAGTGATTGCAGTTTAGCACAAGCTTTAACACCAAAACAAACCACACCTCCCCTTTCCCCTGGCACTCAACCTGCCCCACCCCCTGTTCTTTGACCAATGGCAGCACAATATTTGCTCTGAGAGGATAATGTGATTTTATTTTAAACAAAAAACATCTGATTGTCTCTTTCCACGACACATGTCGGGTCAGAATCTCAATCACAACCCAGAATAACAACATTTATGTGATTATTGAAAAGCTGCTGACCTTAGCTGAGCCACTCGTCTTGTCTGTGGGCAACAGCTGTTTGAGCCGGACCTACTGCGGTTAGCACTTAGCTTGGGCCTGTTGCTGCATCTAGTGACTGGATGATAATATGGTTTCATTTCAAGCAAAAAATGTCTCTTTCCACGATGTATGATGGTTCAGAATCTCAATCACAACGCAATATAACAATAATCATGTGGTTATTGAACAGCTAGTGACGTTAGCTGATCCACTCGTCTTGTCTGTAGGCTACTGATGCCGGAGTCATTATCTCAAGAGACCAGTGTTTTAGCGCCTAGCTCAGGCCTGTCACTGCATCTATTCTGTGAAAATGTGATGTTATTCCAAGCGAAAAACCTCTAATTTTCTCTTTCCACTGTGCGTGGCGGATCAGAATGTCAGTCACATCACAATAAAAACATTTAAGTGACTACTGAACATCTTATGATGTTAGCCTTCCCATTTGTCCGTCTGTAACGTTAGCCGGGCCTGGCCACGCGTTTTATAAAGAAGGTGGGGGCAAATGGTTACAAAGGGAGGGGGCACACATGAACAAACATGAATGTGCAGCCGTCCCAGTTACCAAAACAAAGAAACTTAGAAGCTCAATAACAACACACAGAGAGAGCATATGACGTCATGTCACACTCAAAAATGCCACTAGTTCTTTACATAGCAAAATATGTTGTTGTTGTTTTTTTTTTAAATCTAATAAAGGCTGGATTTTGTGTGTGGCTACTTTATGGCAAGAATGAATACTTGGACTAGTGATTTAAAATGGTTTAGTTTGTCAAACTGAGGGCCATCTTTATTCAATAAATAATGAGTGAAGTGTTTACAGCTCAGTGCACTGATGTTTGGAGTAAAGTTTGTTAAAATGTAAGATATCCTGCCACCACATTCAGCTCACATATTAACACACACAGTTTTTGTTTTGGAGTTTTTGTGCCCAATAATGTTGGTATCAGCATCAACATCAAAAATCACATAATTTAAACCAAACAGTTATTCATTTGTGATGCGGCATTACCTTGGAAACGGTGGCTTTTGAGGGTGCAAATGAACTAAATTACAACATTTGAGGTAAAGTTCATGCACCGTGTTTTCTGTGACACTTTCTACCCAAGTAACCCAATAACACTTCAGCTACTGCCTATTTACAGTCACTGAAATATTCTCCTGAGAAATGCCTGTCAACAGAATGTCAACTTATTGGAGAATTATTTCAGAGGACCATTGGGGACGCTTGATTCTGAGTCTTTAACCACCATCTCAGAGAAATCAAGCGTCCCCAATGATCAGCAGATATCCATAAGTTCATATCAGAGTCTCAAATGAGCAGCATGAGTGAGATGAACCACTTTCTCTTTGTTTTTGCTCTGGTTTTACATCTTTTTTATGGGGATTCCAACTCATGAAATATTTTGAATGTGGCAGATAACCCACAGGAACAAATTGTCCTGAATGAAGGCATTCGTATGGTGTAAACTTGAGCGAGACTTTCGTTGAGGCAGCGTGAGGAGGCTGTGGAACTCTGCCAAGGACACAATCCACTGGTCTCTATTCCTAAATGCCCTAATTTTATCCAGAAGCACATGCATAACGCATGCATATCCATCTAACCACAACCAGAGTAATTTGAGTTGGAAGGCTACAAGATTCACATGCAAATATTACACAATCACAGGAGCACTTCTGTTAAGTAGAGGGACCCACAAGAGACAGATTTTAGAAGAGCCACAGTTTAAAAATGCTGCACTTGACACCTTCAACGATGCATCTCATTTGTTTCTCTTCTTCATTAGAATCTCTTTGTTTTTAATAGCACCCACATATATTTAATTCCACTGCCAAAGATTGTAACGCAAGTGGCCTTCAAGCGCAAGCCAAAATAATTCTGGTTATTTTTGTGGTTTTTTAAAGTTCTGTCCAAAGCAAAAGGACATGTTAATGGTAAGGACTTCTCTCCTTTAGAGCTAATATTATCTAATGTGTTTGATCAAGTTTGCTTTCAAAGACAGTATTAAGGTACAGTGTTATCTTCAAATTGTCTGAGCCATTTTGAACTTACATAACTTTACAGATAGTAAATTTTACATTTTCCACTGAGGTCAGGCTGTGCTAAAAGTCAGGAACTTATTGTGTGTTTGTTCAGCAGTGGAAAGAATTGATATTTGGGAACCTCAGAACAACTGGTGCATCCGAGGAAGTAGACAAATGCTTGGAAACAGGTTTTAATATCAACACCTCCTTCATGAAATGAGCATTAGTGTCTCTGAAAAAGAAGACACAATATTCTCTTTGAAATCAACCTGGCAGACAGAAAGTACTGATACACCTTTTAGAAAAGATTCTCTAAAAAATACAAAAAAATCTATCTCTCGACAAGCAGTTTAAAAACATTTTTAACCTCTTACCCCTCTTCACTTCAAATCCTCTCCTAAAGTTAGGGACAGTTTGGAGGACACCCAGTGATATTCCCATAGTCTTCAAGTCAAAGGCCCATAGAGAAATATTTGTCCATGTTTCTTTGACGACAAGTCCACAGTTGCTGCTTCACCTCCTCAGCCAGAGCACTGACAGCCGGTAAGGAGCACTGACAGCCATAAGAGATTTAGGGTCTCCCACTCTGGCTAATTAAAGAAAAAAACTGGAGGTAATCAGTGGAGGCCTAGAGTACAGTTCCCAGAGGTATGTGCTGATCGTGCACAAAGGCGAAAACAGCAGAGGCTGTGAATTCTCTCTCAACACAAACAAACCCACTGTACCCGAGTCTGACGTTCACTGCAATCTGATGAAGTCCCCATTCCCTATGACAATGATTGCCTCTGGACAGAATTCCTGCAACTCTGGAACTTGTGAGGCCCCCACATGACCTTTTAATGTCCTCTAGTTTGATTTGAAGTGCAAGCATCAAGTTAAACCGTGAGGAGAGCTGCCATCCTTAGTGTATCATCAAAGTGAGTCACCAGAACAACTGACATGGAAGAAAACCTGCATCTCTCAGACTGAACCCACAGGGCCAATTTATGATAAGAGGAGATATCTCAGCCACTCTCTCACACACACACACACACAAGCACATTACATAATGCACACTTCAGATGTAACGCCTTCTCATTTACCTGACCGGCGACCGGCTGTGGGAGAATGTAACAGCGTACATTTACTCATGTACAGTACTTGAGTATTTCCGTTTTAGTCTACTTTATACTTACTCCAAATACATGTTAAAAATATTGACATTGAAGATCAAACTTGTGTAAAATGTAATGTCATTGTAAGTCAAGCTGAACCTTAATGCATCAGTAGCATCAAACAGCAGTGTTTAATAAAGCACTCTGAAAAGAGCTATCTTCCGCCTAATGATGCTTTGAGGGCTGCAACTAACGATTATTTTCATTATTGATTAATCTGCCAATTATTTTTCCGATTTGTCGATTGATCATTTATTCCAATAAATGTCAAAAAAGTTCTAAAAATGCACATCCTGATTTCCCAGAGCCCAATGTGACATCTTTAAATGGCTTCTTTTGTACAAACAACAGCCCAAAACACAAAGACTTCTCATTTATGATCATAGATTACAAAGAAAAGCAGCAAATCCCACATTTAGGAGGCTAAACCAGGAATTCTTTTTACTTTTTTACTTAAAAAATGACTGAAACGGTTAACCAATTATCAAAATAGTAGGCAACTTATTTTCTATCGATCAGTTAATCGATTATTGATTAATCGTTGCAGCTCTAGAAGCTTTTTTGAGATTTTGATACTATTACTTTTTTTTTTTTTACTTTTTCTATTTAGGTAAAATTATGAATGCTGCATTTTTACTTGTAGTATACTTGCTTGTGTTATGAAGTATTTTTCTAATTTCTTCCTAAAAAAACATGGACAATTGAGGGATTTTGATCAAATGGATAAAATTCTCTTTAGTGGTCTATATAACCTCATATCAAGATGTTAACATTTAATGTTACTTGGTGCTTTTTCTGTGGAGTCAGTTGATGAACAGTTTATAGATTAAACAATCCAAAAACACTGTTTGTTTTTTGCAAATCTAGTTAAAAAATTCTTCATACATCAAGCTCCTGCATTTGTATATAAAATCGAATTCTGACTAAAGATTGTCATACTAATTGGTTTAAAAGTTGCTTAATAGCTCAGTGGAACCAGAGATATTACAGAGAGAGAGCTATGAGAGTATTAACAGCATAGTAAATTCTCTGAAATGCATATTTCCTCATTATCAGATTGCCAAGCCCTAATTGACGTATAGCCACGAGCACATGCCTCTCTACAATATATGAGTGCATGCATCAGTGCAGAGTTGACACTCCAGCCATGGAAACAGAACACAGCACACTTCACCAACAGGAGCCAGGCTCTGCTGATAAGATGGAGACTGATAGGGCAGACAGACACACAGATATCTGGGTATGATTCGCAGGATAACCGGAAAGCAGTGACTTAACAGATACAGAAATATGGTCCATTACTGAGGAGAGGTCAGCATGAGGAGAGAGCAAGCGGATGAAAAGAGAAAGAGCGGAGGATTACGATGAGAGGACGGACAGACAGGCGACACATTAAGCCTCTGTTCTGCCCGTACCTGAGTGCAGGTTAATCCTGAATGCGGTCAACACTGCAGGACCATCTTTAAAAGGACAGACAGATAGACACAGGTTAGTCTTCAACTGTAGGAGGAGAGGTGGATACATGCTTACAAAGTGCAAAGACACACTAAAGAGACTCACTTGTAAAACAGCGCCCAGGGCCCACTTACACGGCCCAGAGCAGAGAAAATAAACAACATAAAAGCCACTATCACTTGTGCCAGTCAGACGGGTGTATTCCTGTGGAATATGCAGTGTGTTGTACACTTGATTCAATAACAAAACCAAATTGTTTTTCACTGTGACTCAACGCGGGCCATGTGGGTGTGTATTGTCTGAAAAAAGCATCAATAACAGCTCTTCTGTAACTCCTCCACGAGGCTGGCACTCAGCTACACCGCCCTGCTTTCTCCACTCAAACAGATGCACCTATTTTCTTTACAGGATTCAAAACTTGTCAGATCCTTGTCTTGAACCTCCACTAATGCAGACTAAGCAACCTCAGTTTTGGATTATGACAGCATAAACCTTTTTCTCAAGGGAAGTGAAGCAAACATGTCACAGATTGCCCTACAACTTCCCTTTAGGCAGTAGCTGCATGTAGATGCACATGAAATATTAATGTGATAAAGGTTAGCACTCAGACACATTGAGAGTCTTCTGCGACAAGGACAAGCTGAATGGCTGTCTTGATTGTTCGGATGCATTAGGCGACTGTGACAGCACTCACATATGAAATGTGAATTGGTACAAGTCCCGATAGTTGTGCAGGCGTGGGCTGGACCATATGATACAATATAACCACAACATCCTGAGCCTGAGCCGGGTCTGGGTCTGCTATGACATGACATCCTCTCTATCTCTTTACCCACATTTCCTGTCAAGTCAGCTACACATCTACTGAGGAGAAAATTCAGCTACTACAGTCAAAGCCCCAGAGTCAAACCACGGAGCATAGAAACACATGTTGAAGAATTTTGGAATCGTGTTCACTAAGAGTTGAAGTCATTTTGAAAACAGCATCTTACAAACCAGTCTCATCTCGTTTAGTTGCCATTCTGTAGCTTTCAGTCATATCACATGATCTTTTTTTTGACAAGACGTTCAAATTTCCCATTATTCCTCAGTGCCTCAAGGGCTCAGGCGCTTCCCAACCGTGTAAGCATAAAGGGCAACTCTGCCAATTTTCAACCTTATCTCAATCAATCCGAATTAAGGATATAATGATATAATGTGAAACCCAACAACATTTTTCCAGATTCAAAGCAGTGACATCACTGATTCCAGGAAGAACTACAAACATTTCTTTCCCTCCCCTTTCCCCTCGCAGTGCAGGCGAGCCAGCGCCTTGTTTGTTTTGAGAGTGTTATCAGTGAGTTGTTAATAAGGAAACTATGCAATATTAAGTAAAAGAATTAATCCCATGCCATGGATAACAACCTTGGAGAGCCAGCAAGGACTGCTTTTTTTGAGATGCAATGCATTCTGGTACATGTAGGCACTGCAAGAACGGCTGTGTGAATAGGACAACTCAGAAAACTCAGCTTTCTCTGTCAATATAGCACAAACTGAACAATTTATTGCTTCAGTTGACTACCATCACCATTAACACTGATTGGACATCTACATGAAAATTGCTGAATTTTCCCCTTTAAGGGAAACTTTAAAGTCCAGAACGGCAACTAAACAGATCTTGAAATGAGATTTATTTGTCAAAATTATGCTGTAAAAAAATACACAACCAACCCACGGCAAAACATACCCTATGACTTAAGAAGTTCGGTATGTAGTGTGTGAGCTGTGTGTTCCATTTGCATCAGGTTTGTATTGTCAAATACACACTTTATTTCTTATCACCATATTGTGGTTCCACAGGGGAGGTTTCCTAAAAAGTACAATAGCAATGAACTTTAAACAAGAGATCAAGTGTAGGGCAGAGGGAGAGGAGGATTATTTTCATCAGACATGACGTATCCTGCTGAAAAACCCATGTTTGATATCATTGATCATACATGTTTAAAGAAGAGAGCATTCAGGATGTAGAGAGTTAACTTCTTTTCTGTATGATATGTAACCTTTGGCCTGGTTGTTTGGTTTTGATATGATTCATGTGAGATGGCAAGAGAGTAAAAAGGCTTGTTTGTGTTTAAGCCGGTGCCTGAATCAGATAAGGAGGCTTTTATTTAGATTTACTGTACCACGCGACAAATATAGCTCCTATTGATTCTCCCGCTGTAAAAACAGCTCACATGCATAAAACATAATTTACTAGCAAACCAGAGTGTTTGTTTTCTCTCATCCAAGTGTGTCACATCCGCACCCAAAGGCCAGGCAAGTAGGGCAAGGCATATGGGCGCCATGCTCTAAATTTAGACCAGAACATTTTATTTTAATCCAAAATAATTAAGTGCGAAACTTGTTCTGTCTACACAAAGAAAAGAGTGAAAACAACTTTTCTTTGTCGAGATGAACTTGGTAGCTTTTCATGTCTTACTTAGTATCATGCCTCCATCAAAGGGGCTAATGCATGTACATGCCCTGTTTCCATAGCAACTCTTTGGCTCTGATTCACCTCTGAATGGAAGATGACTCCATTGGCCAGACTGCAGATAGCAGAGAGATTGCCTTAAATGGAGGCTAATCCCCTTCAATCCTACCAATGAATTAATAAATACTGAGAGCACTTAAAGAGGCGTCATTTCTTAAGAATTATTGTTATATGTGCCAAAATAACTGGAGATCTCCCACTGAAAAGCTTTGAGTGTAGTTGTACAGCAGGGTTTAGGTGTTTCAAGCTCATCCATCCATCCGTCCATCAAACTGTATATCATGTCATGAGTTTTCATTCAGTTGTAGGACGTCAGTCATGACTGTCTATAAATCAGTGTTTGGGCAGCTGTGAACGAGACAATACACTCTGAACACAAAGGTGAGAACAGATCCCCTCCTCTTCGTTCTCTGTTTCCCCTTTCACATGTGGCTGACGGTCTGCACAGATAAGAGCCCAAACAAAGCCCCTGCAGGATGAGGACAGTCAATTAAGCTCCAGCTCAGTCCAGATAAACAGGCCCGTGTCTTCATTAACAACTCACTGATTAACACAATAAAGAGAATTTAGTAATCGACAAGGTCTGATTCAGATTTCATTCTGTTCAGGCGACACTCTAATTTCCATGTGAAGGCTAACAAACAAATTTACTTGTTTTTTTTAATTGAATGGTTGTCAGTGTTGCTGGCTGATTCTATCCAGCTTTCAGACAGATAGAGAGTTCAAGTCAGGTGAGTTAAAGGTTATCAGATTACTGCAGATTATAATAATGGCAAAACTGACACGTTTTCATCAATATAAAATATAAAAAATACTCATACACCTGACTGAAGTTCTAAAAAGAAAACAAAAGCCTTAAAAAGCAACAACATGTAACTTGACAATGACTCACTGCTTCAAAACAGAAACTTAACGATACAAGTTAATATGTCGCACAAAACAGTAATTTAAGTAAAACTAGGTCATATTTTATGAAGAAAATGTTCTCTGGTTTTCTCTCTGGTGTCCTATGCCTGTTTGGCCTCAACTCTGTGATTCACAGAGGTTCCTGAAAGCAACATGTAGGCTGCCTGTAGACCGAATTGTTGTTGGGGAGAGCTACGCTAAATAAAGTCAGACTAGTGCGGACTAGTGAGACTGATGCGTATGAACTGATGAAGCCCCTTGGATAAGAGGCGAAACGTCTTCCTAGACAAATACA
>JAQLOL010000001.1:13160746-13189495 GCA_029783665.1 Naso thynnoides
GAGAGAGAGAGAGAGATAGAGAGAGAGAGAGAGGCTGTCTTTGGGATACAGCAGAGTCGGTGAGGAGGAGAGAGAGGCCGGGATGCTGACAGATTCCTGATAGATGGTTAAAATGGCGAAAGCTTGCTCGACCCCAGCGAGCCACCAAACTGTAGCACTGTAGGTCGGAACATGTAGTGGCCGAGAAGAAGCGAGATATCCACGCGCTCGTGTGTGTGTATGTGTGTGTGTGTGTGTGTTTTTTTTACCCCCAGTCTTATTCGCCTCACGTTGTTTTCTGCAAGTGCTGGAATATTTTCGGGAAGTGTTTTAAATGGCATCCGCAAGGCGCCGCCGCCTTGTTCCGTGCTTTTTGGGAATACTCCTAAATGCTTTAATCGGTAAGTGACATTGTCTCATTTATGGAGCGGCGAGTAGTGAGAGCCTGTAGAAAAAGACAGCCCGGCTCGTTTTGCTGTGCGGCTCGCCGGAGCGCTGTGCATGCTGCAGGCAGCGGTACGCGCGGCTGCTGACCAGTAACCCTGAACTTGGCCCCTCTCCGGTGTCCGTTAGTGTTTAGCCAGTGAATGCCAACGTGAAGACTCGTGCCGGAGCCTTGTGCACTGCGGAATTCACGTCTGGCAGTCACACACGGAGACTTCTCAGTGTTTCCGAGAACAATTCTGTGCATTTTTCCAGAACTTGAAATGTTCCCTGCAGGCTCGCTGGTGTCGCTTCATGTGCACGGTGCGTCCAAATCCCGAGTTCCTGGATGTCCAAGCAGCGAGCGCCAGCCCCCAAAAAACACACCCGGTAGCCACGTGCCGGTGCTCCCAGCAGAGAGTCTTGATTAATTTCATATTTAATTTCACGGTCAGAATGTGAAGAATCTGTTAGGGAAAGGTGTCCAGTGAGGGCATCGATAAAGTCACATAATTTCTTTGCGTCGCAGCAGCGGTGAACGGCGCAGGAAACAGTGAGCGGACCTGTCTGTGCATCACAAGTGATTTTCTAGTTCTCCTTTTTATCATGTGCAGAGTTAGAGTCACTTTTCCCATGTTAGTGTCGACCACGTGGTTTTATATTACCAGCTGAAATGAGAGAAAAAGGACCAAGTGTTTTTTTGTGTGCTAAACTTCATTAAACCAGACAATAAGATGCTGTAGTTTTACAGGCTTCTTGGTTGTAACCCACTGCTGCATCCTTCTCTGAAAAGTGATCAAAATGTCCAGTAAGGCTTACTTAACTCTTTAAGTCATGTTCTAAATGTGAAGGATATGGAGTTTTATGTAACATCAGGGTCTTTCCGGATGGAGCTCTTGGCTGGTCAGTGCAGCACTGCACCCCGTGGCTGGGTGAAATGACAGTGACAGTGGTTATTGCTCTGGGGATATATTAAAAGACTGTGGTTATTGCCTGCTGGGAAGAATATTTGTAAAGATTAAATGTCAAGACTGTCCCTCTCGTCCTTTTCAAATTTCCTTTTTTTGGGGCCCTTTGTTCGCTATGATAGACAGTTTCTCTCTCTCTGTGAGGCCCCTTAATTCAAAGGCAGGAGAGAGTGTTGAGTATTTGCAAAGCATACCACACAGGGACCCACAAAGGCCCCCACTGGAATCATAAAGGCTAGTACACAGTGGTTCATAACATGTTCAGTCAGAGCAGTGGGAACAAAAACTTCAAAAACACGGCTGTGTGATGGATGTACTTCCAATTTACCCCACGCATTAAAGAAATGAAGCTCTTTCAAGTGCTCGCTGGCTGCGAGATTAGATTCCACTCAGATAAAGGCACTTTTTAAGGCATTTAAAGCAAATGTAATAAGACTGACGGAAGCATTAAGGAGAACATCTGCATTAGGACTCTTATTAAGGGCTCAGACTCTGAGGCAAAACGCAGATAGTTCAGGAGATCTCACGATTTAAGATAACTGTAGTCTATGAAAGGATGATTGTTTGCCTTGAAATGAATGACTGAGTTGAATTAAAGAAAAAAAAATACTGAGAATTTTTACTTAACTTCCCAACTGTCTGCTGTCCTGTTTACGACCAGACTGTGTTTGCTTTATCTGATTTTATACTACAGGTGAACACTGGTGCAGAATGTTCAGTACATTGAAAAGTAAAGAAACTGCTTGAGTGGCAAATTGTGCAACTGCTGCCCTACATCTACTATCATGCCAACACATGGGCTATTTCTCAGCATTCTTGTGCTGCATATTGCTGCTTTAGCCGTTTAATCATCACTACGCTGCATTTATAACGAGCGAATATCAGAGTGCGAGCTTGTGAGTATTAAGGTAGCGAGAAAAAAAGAGTATTGATGATTAATTATTTATAAGGCAGAAGGCTGGAAGGGAAGTATCAATGCTGCACACATTGTATTCCCCCTGGAAATAGAATAAATATTGCCTTTTAGACAGACACTACAGTATATGAAAAATAACAACCAATAAAACTTGTGAAAGAGAAGTTGAGCTGCTTTTAATAGCTGATTTCTACTCGTGACTCTCTGATGTTTCATTCATGCACATGTATTTAATGTGAATTCAAATATATGACTTCATGTGCATACTGGAAGACACAGTTAATGGAATATTTAATAAGTTTGTACATCTATTCCTTGATAATGCTCAAAATGAAAACCATGCTTGCACCTGAAGGAAGGCCCGACCGATATGTCGGTTTGCCAATATTATTGGCCGATATTGATCTATTGCGGATATATGAGTTTTGGCTTAGGTGTTTTTTCGTTGTGCGGCAGTATTTAACATGTTTTTCAATGCTGGAAAAAATGCTTGGACTTGTGATTTAGAATGGTGTAATTACGTAGTTTGTGCAGCAGAGGGCGATTCATTATTTAATAACCAATAAGTGAAGTGTTCACTGTTCAGTGCACTAATGATTAAAACAAAGTTTAATATCTTGCCTCCATTACTTCATCACAAGTACTTGATGACTACATTTAGTCGATAATATCGGCTGATATATCCGATATTGGAATTTTCAAGCTCCCTACTATCAGTATTGGTGTCGTGCCCTAATCTGAAGTTCAGAAAACAGTTCTTTCCAGTTTAAAAAAAACATTATTCCACAATTTTCTCAGTCTCTAATGGCAAATTAAACTGGTTATTTAAGAATAAGTTGTGTTTAATGTTTTGGTGAATATGAATGTGCCGCCAATGAGCTGCAACAGATGCATGCTGAGAGAGTAAGGAGAAACAGCACAGTTATTAAACATTAAAAAACAGCTTTAAATCCCTGTATTAATATCATATTTAAATTCATAGCAGTTATAAGATAAAAAAGTTTTTCCGTCAGGCTATCATACGTTGCAGAGCAGCTGCGTTGCTCACGCTGCTGCCTGTTGGAAGCTGATGTCCGTCCTAAGCTCACTTAGCTCCATCAGTGGTGCTCGTGTCCGCTAACTGCATCTGTCTGTCAGCAGTCGGTGTGTGATCCTCACTTTACTGTTGCAGCAGTAAACCTTTTTGCCAGCCAGCCACACTTATCTGTCAATAGTAAGCCAGAGCATGAGCCACACTTAGCCAACACTTGTCTCTGGTCTCACTCGGTAATCCTACATGTTAGTGTCTCTTTCCTCAGCATGGAAAGAGCATTAGGGTGTGTGCGTGTGTGTGTGTGCCCCTTCTTATCTGACCATGAAAACCCACGCCCGCATAGATTCATGTCTGTGAACATGTGTTTTTACGGATATGCATGTAGCCTACTTGCCACCAGTTTCTACAGCTGCTCTCCTCTCTGCTCAACCTCTGGATGCTCAACAGTCACAGATGACCTGAACCGAAACCACACAAAGCGCAAAAATTGAGCTCTCCCCGCTTTCCTCTGTCCTCTTATCGCTGTTGTCTCACTGCATGTGTCTTATGATTCCAGTTTTGTCTTTAAAACCATTTTACTCGACTATTTTCACCCATTTGTTTGTAACCTTCCACCCTGCTGGAGCTGAGGATTGCATTAGTCACTCCACCAACATGCTTTATTCATTAGGAAAACCAACGCCTGAGAACCTTTACATTGTTCTCGCTAATGGAAGAAACTCTGATTAACTGAAGTCAGAGGAAGTGCATACCACATCAATAAAGCTGCTTAATCAACTCTAAATCAATGACATTGTAACACGTTGAGCACTGAACTGATATGATCCAGTTTGCTGCAAGGCATGATAACACTGACTAATGTCATTTGACAGCTTTTAAAAGCTAAAAATAAAAAGCCCCTAACATTTCTTTCAGTAGATCCATGCAGGGGAAGTTTGAATGTGGTGAAGTGTGAATGTGTGTTTCGTAAGTTTATCAAGTCTCATCAAATTTATTATTTATTTATCATCAGGAAGAGTATAATACTTACTTTACCATGAGAATTTTTCCATGTTTTGATCAACACATGAAGTGTGACTGACTGGATGTGTGCCTGCGGGCGCTTTGCACGCTATTTTTTCCCTGCTTGCTGCTTCCAGTGTGAAAACATGTGATCTTTGTTGGACCAAAGGAGATGGAGCTCGGTGGGCAGCAGCGTTTTGGAGAGCAGCAGCGAGCAGCCCAGGCAGCGGTATCACCGCCTGCCAGCTAAGGGTTAAATATTTCACCCACCACAGCCCCCTTGTTTTTCACAAGTGGTAGCACTGATGTCTCTCTGGTCCCATGGCCATTTACTTACCGGGCTTGTTGAGAGAAAAAAAAAGGAGAGGGGGGCACATAGAGAAAAGACACAGAGCAAAAAAAAAGAGAGGAAGTCGAAATGTTTCTTTGCATTATGCTCCATATGTGATCTGTCAATGAATTCCTTGTCTGCACCTAGGGGGAAGTATTCCCTGGCTGGAATTTCAGGGATGAAGCCGGAGGTTCTCTGTTTTGACCCTTGTGCTCCCCCCTCCTCTGCTGCCCTCCCCTGGCCCCCCTCTCGCTAGATTCCAGGGCTTGGGGCAGAAACTGGTAGTGCTTAGTCCATCAGCAGCTGAAACATGATACCAAGAGAGCCCGCTAAGCTCCTCTTTTATAGTACAAAGTCAGGTCAGGCTGTTTACATCCTTTATTTATTGTTCTCCCACCCACCCCTCTTTTCCCCCAGAATCCACAAATTAAAAAAAAAAAAAAAATCAGATCCTCACGCTATTATAAAGTACAATGCATCAGTAAACAAATGAAAGAGATGTGTAGCTTTTAGATACAGAGTGTAACTTTCTGTTTTTTGCAAAAAAAAAAAAAAAAAAAAGAACACTACTATCACTGACAACATTGCTGCCACTGGTTAACTGGTGCAACACATACAATGTCGTGCATGTCATGGTACATGGTACAAAAGCGCACATGCTGGGTGGGTGCGTTCAGGCTACATCCTGTGAATTCCCATGTGACTGTAGCCTGCAGGTAGCGGTGTCAAGGCTTTTCATTGCGGTGCTGTAAGGCCTGTGAGCAGCTATCACTGATATAACATGTGAAGCCTTTTTCTTGTTTGTTAAGATGTGAAGGTTGATATGAAAATTATTACTGAGGCCACAGTTGCAGCAGCCCTTCATCACCTTGGATAGAAAAACAAGACATTAAGAGAAAGGCATGGATGGATGTGAGTAAATACAGATTTGTGACCTTGTCAAAAATGTTTGGGAAATAAAATAAATAAAATATGAAATAATCAGGGGCATTTAAAAAATAAACAGAATTAGGAGTCAAAAAATAAATAGAGAGATTACTTAAGACCTAATTTAAAATTTTTGCATTGCCCACCAGTTGATTTTGCAATTGCTTTGTCAGATTTCACTTGTGTTCTAACTCTTGCATACATTTGTGAACATTTGTACCCACATGCTCAGGGACTCAACCCCAGATCCTGCTGCAAAACTGTGCTAGAGATAAACTATAGGTGATTATACATATGTAGTGAGGTGCCTCAGACTTTGGAACACGTCCTGATGAAATTTGAAGGAAAGGAGGACCACTGAGACACAAAAATGCTTAATGAAGTACAGCAGCGTGAATATGTTTGAATGAACTGGGTTAATGTTTGCTTCACTAGAGATAATTGGAGTGTAATTCAGTGTCAGTGTCTATTTGCAATCCTTTCTGCATAAACTTGTTTTTTTTAAAAAAGGAGCATTTGTAGCTGTCTGCAATGGGATACTGTAACTGTGACATGTATTAGAGCAGAATGGTAGTTGGAGAGAGATTTGCAAACCCTTTTGTATAGTTTTCTTTATATTTAAGGGGCATTTAATGCTTTAATTGTAAAGGTGGAGAGAAATGACAGGAAATAAAAGAGAAATGGAGAGATGAGCAACAGGAAACCAAAGCCACAGTCGAACTGCCGATGGTACTGGTCATGGTCGGGTCTTAACCCGCTGATTCACAGCTGCAGTCACATATAGCTCTCTTTCACTAAAAAAATTCCTTTAAGTTTCCACTTCTAGCTTTTTCTAAAGGTGTGGTAGAGTTTGGCCATGACAACTGAGCAACTCTGCTGAAGAAAAGTGAGAGATGAAAAGACTGGCAAGAGCTCTCTAAGTTAAGAGGTTTTTGTTACTGTTCACAAGGTCCATAACATAGTTATAACTTACATGTGTTGATGTCTCTTCAGGTGTGATGTGCGAAGCAGAGCTCTCCTTCACACTGGAGCCCAGTGACATCATCGCTGTGCAGGAGCAGCCCCTCATGCTGCACTGCCAGGTGAACGGCATCCCCCCGATTACGACACAGTGGAGGCACAACAGCCTGCTTTTGACTCAGGATCAGCATCACACCACCTTCATCAACGGCTCTCTCCTGATTGCTCGCTTCCAGAAGACGAAATCCGACGGCTCGTCTGACGAGGGCGACTACGAGTGTGTGGCTCAGAATTCTTTTGGGTTGGTGGTGAGCCGCAAGGCACGGATTCAGGCAGCCAGTAAGTCTCCTCTTTGTCTTAAAGTGATGCATATATAAGTGTTATCATAAGAGTGACGGCATGCATCACTTTAAACCCAGTTGAAAGTTTACTTTGACATTTTATGCCTATTGCTGTGTTGCCAAGAGTTAGAGTGAGTGAAAAGATGTCTGTTCAATATGCATGTGTTTAGCTTAGCTCAGCTTTAAGAATGGAAACAAGGGGAAGCAGCTAACTTTAAAAAAGTAACAAAATCCGCATCCTCCAGTCTCAACTGGTTGCCTGGCAACCTTACAGTGATAACAAGTTCAGGAAGTCTGTGGCCCTGTCCCACTGTCTGCACTTGCGCCCTTGTACCCCTTATTTGCGCGTTCACGCTAAAAGGTGCAAGACTGTAGGGTGTCCAGATTCTCATAGCCGCCCTCCTACAACCCTTGATGCACCCTTTCTGCAAGTGCGCATCAAACTACACTACGTCGAAGGCTATTACCCAGAATCCCTGTCGTGTCTTTCAAAGAGCTGATTGGAAAACAAAACAGAGTGAAAACAGCTGTTATTAGAGGCACACATCACCCAATTAACAGGTAAATTAACATGTAAAATGAAGTTGTACATGTCCTCAAACTAATATATGTAGTATACCGTTTACATACCTGTTGATCGGGCATCAGGTCAAGGTTGTGTGTTTGAAGGTGTGCGTTTGTGTTCATGCCAACTGAGGACGCAGTAATGGGAGCTGACTTTTGCAAAAAGGTGCATGACTTCCAAATGGATACACAGACTTGGACGAGGTTTAGTGTAAAGGTTGGTCACGAGCCAAAGGACAGCTGATTAACTGCTCGGGCCAGCTGGCAAAAAGGGGGCGTGGCAGTGGGAGTGGCCTGTAACAAAAAGGCACGTAACTTCTAAACAGATTCATGTCATGACTTACCCTACCCCTACACTTTAGCTCTGCCCCCTTCAATAATAACATTAGCTGTTTGTCGTAAACTGTAGACTCTCGTGGAAGGCATGCGTCTGTGACTTGATGATGATGTGTGATGCCTTAGATGACTGTAAGAGTTTTAGCTGCTGGCGGCTACTGCAAATGTGCACTTGTTTTTAACCTGTGTGTGTGTGTGTGTGTGTGCGTGTGTGTGTCAATCACCAGACAAATAATACAGTTAACATGGTGCCCCGCAGCCTGGAAGGCAAGAGTGTAAAAGAGTTGCTGTTGTTTGGATGCTGTTGTTTTTATTTTTTATCTTTGAATTTCAACATCTGAATCATCTGAAATTGTCTTGAGATTCCAGCTCAATAGTTTGTCTTTGCCTAATGGTGTTCGTGAAGTCCCAAGTTAATAGGAAATCATGATTGAGTAATGCACAATGACACAAGCAGAAACTGTATATGCAGTCACTTATCAAACTTACTAACTTTGATTAAGTTGTGATCTGTGTTTGCCACATTCGTAAACATTGTAACTGAAATATGGCCTTAAGTAATCATATTTCAGTCCAGTCCCAGCAGTCGGGCTACTGCTGCGCTGTAAAAGTTATTAATGTGGACACATTTGAATATTTCAATATCTTTTTCTTTGCATAATGAACTTTCTGATGCTCATCTACAGGCCTGCTTAGAAATTCAAACCTTTCAGTTTAGCATTAACAAAGCACTTACGCCGAGTCTCCGAGCTGCTTTGTGAGAGTGCAATAAGCTCGACGCAGCCCAGCAGCCCACTCGCAGGCAGAGGCATCAAGATGGATTTTCTCTGGCTTGACCACCGCATCTCTTTTGAAGTCACACTCGTTCAGCATTAAGTTCTCCGCATTGTTGCCATGGTTCATTTACAACTTTTTCTATCATATCATAGTGAGACGATCTGCCTCGCTGTTCTCCGCTCTCCTCTTTTTCTTCACACAGGCAGCGCATGTTCGAGCACTCTTTAAATCAAAGCATCCAAGATGAGCACATTCCTCTGTGGACACGCTGAGATGGTGCAGCAGCAGCTTTAATGCTACTGTACCGTTCCACACTGCGCTGAGTTAAGACTGTCTGAAGGCTCTGTTATATATATTGTGTAACACAGAGAAGGACAAAGGCCTGCAGAAGCCTGTTGATTCCTGGGCTGTGTGTAGACAGCACACTGCTGTGCTGTTGTAGCCAATACAGCTTTTCCACTCAGTGGGACAGGGAGGTTAGCATGATCGTCTCACCGAAGGGAAAAGTCACTTAAGCTCTGTGGCTGCTCTGTTTAACACATGCAACCTTTGAAGACCTCTGCTGCCTTTTTTTTTTTCCAAAGGTCAAGATTGTAGCCACTATTTTAACCATTTTTTAATTATGTATCCGTGAAAAATCAGCATATTTGTTTTTCCATATTGTTTATTTAACAGAATTACTTCAACATAGTAGGATGCATAATATGAAACTCCATCGATTTATAAACACTGTATTCATAACCTGAACAGGGCTCAGAGAAGACAGTTGAATTGTCCGGATGACATTTGTGACATCTTGCTGTCTCCACTGAAAAACTCTGAAACAGAGTAAGAATCATTTTGATTGCCAGATATACAGTATATGATATACAGTATCAGCATGTGTTTTGAAGTGCATCTCTAAGTTTGTTTACACTCAGAAATGTGTTTGGTATTGTAAAACAAAGTTATGTTACACCAGCCTCAAGATGAGCTTTCAATGTGCCGTACTGTAATGAACCTGCTTTTCATTTCAGTGACGGTAGTGCAGTGTGGTGAGAGTGTGTCATGCTCTAAATTTAGAAAAAAATATTGTTAAATATATTTACAAAAGCAGAAATTATTTCATCTCAAAATTGTGACTGAGTCAATGGCCAAACTTCTTTCTAATATGCTCAAAAAATATTTTAAATCTGCTGCAACGGTTGTAAGCGAATGAAAAATGATCACATTCCATTTTAAGGTGTTGCAGGATAATGTCTGATTTTGCCTCAGAAATTCATCTTTGAGCGCAAATCAGCAAAATCTACTTTTTTTTTAAATTCAAGGGTTCTGAGTGAGCATTAAAAATTAAGAATCATGCTGGAGCAATCCCCCCGTCACTCGACGCTTTCTGAAAAATGTCCGTGACTTGAATACCAATGAAATCTCAGTGAATGAACTTGACCTGGAGCAAACATCAAGTCCAAATCATTCACCTTGGAAGTGATCTGTTTACTTGGGACTTTTTTTGCTTGCAGACATTTTATGGCTTTTTTTTTCTTGACTTGTATTGATTAGGAAGGAGCTGATGGATTACTGAAAGTCAGATTCTGACCCCTGACCTCTGACCTTTTGGCTTGTGTTCAGGGGGCTTTTGGCAAGGTGTTGAATGAGTCCAGGTGCTGCTATAATGATGCTCTGTGCCTCCTTAATGGAGTCTTTCTCCTGTCACGGCAGCACTATCACTGTGAAAATGATCCTCCAAAGACCCTTCAGAGGGACTCACAGGAGAGAAATGTCTGACTTTAAGAAGTCCCTGTTTTACCCATCATTGCACACAAGTGCTTTCTGTATTATGCAATATGATATTAGACAGTAATGTTAGAATTTCACTGCAGATCTGACCGTGTTTGGAGTTTCTGTGCAGTGTAGGAAAAATGCCTTTTAGAAGTCAGGTTAATAAAGCTTTCATTGTGCCATTAGTTTTGATAGTTTACTTCCACCCTTCATAAGTACAGTAGGCGTGACATATTGTCTTTGATGTCTTGGGAAGGCTTTATAGATTATTTTTACATTGTACCCTCATAAAAATCATATGCAGTCATTCTTCAGTGCTCAAGTACTCGCACTCCTCAGCCTCCGGGAAGCTGCAGGCGGCTATTCAGATGTTCCCCCCTGTTGATCAAGCATCATTTGTCAAAGTGTTATGTTTTAGGTCTTTAATATAAGGCCTGTAAGGAGCTCAGTCTTTGAGGTGAAGAATACTCTCCATTATCGCCATTTCATCCTGTCCTTTTCTGCACAGAGCATAAATAATTCAGGATAAAGTTTTTCCATTTTGTTTATGAAGAGAAATGGCCCAAAGTTAGTAAATGCTTCCCTTACAAAGATCAGTGACTAGTGTTTGTTTCTTTTTCTGTTCCAAGTGTTTGTTAATGTTGATGCCCTCTTTGTGTTTTTGAGGTAATTTGCTGTGTTACACTCCCTCTTACAACAGAGCTCTGACTTGTACCACTGTGATGCAATGGGTGGTGTGATTACTGAAGCCTCTTTATAGCCCTCTCAGGGGATAAAGCCTCCATCTTACCCTCCACACTACCTACCTCCATAAATTTCACTTTTTATTTGCTTGACAACCATTTGTGTTAGCCCACTGTCGGGGGCTGGTGTAGGACGGACTCCCCGTTGCCCCTCTAAATCACCAGTGGGTCCAGGAAACTCTTTTTTCCTCCTAGATGTTATCTCTTTGATGGTCAGTTTCTCTCTCTCGGTCTCCGTGTCTCTCCTCGGTTTCTCTTGGACCTCCTCATTAGCTTACGTTGAGGAAGCTTTTCATCATTTGGATGAATGACAAGCCGAGTACAGTGGACCAGGCCAGGGTTGCGGCCCCTCCCCCAAAGCACACTCGCGTCACCAGGCAACACACCACAAAAGCCCCCCTGTTACAAAATAGCTTTTAGGATCAATTGAAATGACTTGCTTTTGTCTGTTTGTCTGGAATTAATTGGAAAGAGTTGAAGCTTTGTTAGGAAATAATTTATTTTTTTTTCCCAGTCCCATTCATATGGGGGGACTGCAATTGACCTGAAGGACCGCACAAAAAGATTTGCAAACACAATATGAAGTGTGCTGACAAAAGGCAAAGTCAGTGCAAACACAAGGAGACAAAAAAACAGAAAGTGAAAAACGCAATAAAATGCAAGTTTAATAACTGCATTTTATGTTTTATTTATTTTATAGACTACTTTAGTATGGACATAGAGCCCTTGGCTACAGGATGATAATTTCCATCTTGTTTAATTCTGAGATCGTCATGGTGAATTGTGCTGCTGTTATAATGGTCGGCTTCTGAATGAGAGTTTAATGAAAAAGAGGAACCCAGGGGGCTGTAAAGGATGAAACAGGGGAAGACAGAGGATGCCTGTAAAAGTGTCTCAGCTCATACCCACGCCTCTCATTTGTGTGAATTTAGTTTCTTTCAGGGGTATAAATGTAAATAAGTGTGATGTCGAGCAGAGTTTGATAGAAACTGCACGTGCAGCTGTGGCAGAAGATGGGAAGTTGCAACGTGCTGCCTTTAAATGCTGCGTAGACGACTTGCCACTAACAGCTACTCAGACAGTTGCTGAGGGTGATTTATGGGGAGCTCATGCTAGTTTACATGAGTGTGTGTGTACATGTGCGCGCGAGCATGTGTTTGAAGGGTCGGCGGTGGCTCTCCATCACCCTCCGACCTTCCTGTCCCCACCCCTTTCATGGCCTCCTGCCTGGGTGAACGCTGAAGCGCCATTCCTACATCTCCTTGTAGCTCCCTTTGTCTGGTAGCCAAACCCCGCCCTCGATCTGTCCCCCTCTTGCCCTCGCTCCTCTCTGCTCACTCTCCATGAAGCGAGTTATCTCTCTGTCATATAGATTAGCCAACTAAATGCCACATAAGCTTGTTTTGACAACTAGACATGAAGCCTCTCGGTGTTTTCTTTTATTTCTTGCAAAAGTCAAGAATTGTTTAGTTCAAGACAAAATCTGCTCCAACAAATGTTTGAAATAACTTGAAAAAAACACGAGGTATTCCCGTTTTATGCCGCAAAACAAAATCGCCTGATTTCTCTCACTGACATCACTCGTCTCATTGATATTCCCGTCTTGAAAACATCACATAGTAGTAATGCATACAGGCATAGCCTCTGACTGCCCTTTTCCTTCCTTTGGGCAGGTATGTTGCTGATGTTAAATCAGAGTGTTCCCTCCTGCTGTGTGGTCAGCACCCCTCCATCTGTCCACCAGTGCGTCAGAAGGATAAAGGGAGAAACAGCTTTTTCTTTCTCTTTTTTTTTTTTCTGTACTGATGAGGCGGGCTGAGGGATGAGAGCTCTGACCTCTGCGGTGTAATTACACCAGTAGCTGGTTTATTACTGTACACCTGCAGATTAAATACTCAGATCTCATGGTCATGGTTGATTATATCCACTCTGTTTTAGATGCTTTAGAAGTGGCACAAATGATGAAGAGATTTTATTATTTGGATTTTTTCAAAGTGCGCCCTTCTTTCCTACAATCTGTGTGGTTTATACGTGAGCAAAGGCCAGGAGAAGCAACTGCAGATCTTGTGGTCTTTCTCTCCATCCCATATCTTTGCTTTTGGGCTGGTTGTGGTTCATGTCTGGTTATGGAGCTGCGCTGAATGTCCCTGATGTCATCTGTGGATATTTGCATTGACAAATGCTTAAGCTTGTCCAACTCTCCTGTGGGGAAGGCGCAGAAATCCGTATTATTTCTGAAGATGGCACGTCATTGACCTTGAAGCAGTGGAAAATCACCAGGGGGCCCATTCTGCTCATGGTGTGCCTTATTGTCTTCATTTATTGTGTGTTTACACGATGGGGAACAATGAGATGCACTGAAAAATTTCCAATAGATTTCCAAACCAATCAAGAAGTAGTCATTTACTTGGTAATTAAACACTAGTCAAATACTTCTGAAGTATATTAACCACAATTTATATGAAATAAAAGGTCAAAAATAAAAAAAACTAGTACAAAAAAAAATCTACAGCACAGTGGTAGCTGGTGTGCTTAAATTTTTAGCCATGCACAGAGCACAGAAATGTACTGAGAGTTACACCAATTTTGTACAAGCAGCAAACTTCTTCATAGCACCATATAAGACATTAGCTGCAATGTGGAGCAAAATGGTACCAATATACTCTAAAAATATCTCTCTGTGTAAACATCTTCATGTTTGACACGACTATAATCCTATTTAAGTCTTCCTTAGCGTAATACAACAAATGGAATCATGGTATATGTTTGCACATATATCACACAAAAAACAGATTGGTGCCAACATGCACACTTGTACACACTTGTGCATGTACACACTTGTGCATACATACCAAATGCATACATTCGGTATGTATGCTCTACTGATGTCTCTGCTTTGCCAGCTTTAATGTTGGCTCTGACGATGTTGTTTACTTCCTGTGGCAGCTTTTTTAGCTCTGGGTAAAGCCCTCACCTCTTCATCATCCAGGCTTTCTTGTAGAGGAAGATTTAATTGTCTTTGTTCTCACTGCATCATTAACACATTTGCTGATGTATATGTGGATGTATATATATCTCCACACAGATGTGGTTCTCCTGTTGCAGCATCTCTGATCGTGTGCCAGCCTGTGCGCTCAAAATTGTGGCTTTAAAACTGTAATGCAATTAAAGTCAGACTCATTTTTACTTTGAAATTGTGGTATTACCCTTTTTCCAGCAATGCAAACCATTTTTTTTTAAAATATGCAAATGGAAAATATCAAATTAACACATCTCGTACACTGAAAATGTGAGAAAAATATAAAATGTGAGAAAGCAATCCTTTGAGTATCTCTGAGTCCATTTTTAAACATCCTAATCTTCCTTTTATTGGTTCTTTTTATGTATTTATCTCATATTCAAAACAGCTCAAATTAATTAGCACGCTTTGACCCTGTCATTGCAGGACGCTCGCTCCCGCCTCTGTGCCAACGTTTCTAGCAGCTGCTCTCATCAGCTGTGTACACTGCAGCTGACTATTCAGATAATGCCCAGTCAGAGGTTTTATTCCTTTGTCATATAAGACATTTTAACTACGGAATGCATTTACTAGATGTGTTAAAATCATAGTTTTTAGAAAGCTAAGTAACTGGTAACGGGGTCAGTTCTGATTTTATTATATTAAAACAAAAGTGCATATGTGTTTCTGGATTGTGTGAGATATTTAAGATAAAGGATATAAAGAAAACTTTTAACTTTTACATTTACAACACTGCACAGAGATGAGCATGTGCCTGGTGGAAATTCAAGTTCATTGTTGAGATTGCACGCTTGTTTGTGTAGCATGTGTGTGTTTGCCTGTGTGTTGGTCTCCGGATATCTGTGGACCACCCCAGCTTTTCTCAAACAAACATATGAAAAGGGGGCCTAAAATTCCTTCTGCCTACTTTTAAGGCTCATGGGAAGAATTCCTCAGTAATAGAGGTGAAAGGTGAAAGGAGGGAGAGCAGGGGACGGGCCAAAGGTTGGCTGGGGCAGACCAGCCTGCTTTACAATCTGTACACAGCGGTCTTGATGTGGGTAAAATCCGGTATAATCTCCTCTCAAAGAGTTTTGTCTCTATCAAGCACTATTTTTAGGGATATTAGGGATGAATCCTGTGTTTTCATGCCAGCATGTGCGTCTTTTCTTCATCTTTAGTTTGCCTGACCTCTTGAAGGAAAGTGTTTTAATTATAGTCCTCTAGACTGAAAGAAAAGTGGGATTTTGTTTGGTCCCTACTTCTTTAAGATCCTATTTAGGTCCCCCATAGTGTAAAGATCTGATTGTGGACGTGGTTTGGGTTGAGGTAAGGCAAGAGGGAGTCAGTTTTGGCAATAGCGGGTTCTCTCAAGGATGGAAACACAAGCTTAAAGGTGCATTTTGAGTGCATGCTGGTGTTCCCATGATTCCAGGCTTCACTAGAGGCTTGGCTATCTCTGGCTACTGCCCCGTCACCGCGCTTCACTACACTTAACAGAGCCTTTATGGCCCGATTGTGCAGTTAAAAGACTTTACGGGCTCTGCACCATCCACCAATAAAAACACCAAAACTCCCTCTTCCTGTCTTCTCCTTTGGCAGACATTTTGTTTTGCATGTGTGAAAATGTGTAATAAGGACAAAGACAGACAGGAGGTGGAGCCAGTGGTGGACATTAGTCAGTTTTATTAGTAGTAGAGATAACAGTAAACATGATAGTGCAGTCGCATCTTTTTATATTTAGTTATGGTCCCCTCAGACAGAAACATATGCACACACACACACTCACACACACACACACACACACACTGGGCCCCTCAGCCCAGTTTTCCATTTTATTCCAGCAGGGATCAGGAAATCTTTCTGTTGTGGCAAATAAGCAGAAGAGTCGGAGACAAAGGCCAGTCAGTGATGGGCAAGCAGCAGCTCTCCTTTGGGCCTCAGCTACCTCTCCCTTCACCAGCCTGTGTGTTTGTGTGTGTCGGGGTACCTCTTGGAGCTGAGCAGCACCTATTGTTAGCTGTGAAATGCAGGGCAGTGGAGTGGCTGGGAACAGGCAGAGGCTGTGGAGATGTGCAGCCTCTGGTGGCTCCGCTTTGTGACGGTGGCCTGAGCGTTTGTTGTCCTGACCAACTGAGCTCGCTGTGGCTGAGGCCCCCTTTTGTCACTGCTGACTCTGGGTGGGTGTGTTTCCCCTTGCGCCCTCCCTCCCCCTTCTTCTCCCTCTGTTTCAGCATTGACTCAGGAATAGAGGAGTCAGAGGTCATGAGGGGCTGGACGATGGAGAGGGGGGTTTATCTGAGAAACGGTGACCTTTTTGTGTGCACTAGGGCAGAATACCCCTCCCCTTTTTTTATTCTCCTCCCATTATATTTCCCCTCCTCCAACACCCAGCCTCCTGCTTGTTCCCCAGTGGGGGCCCATCCCCCGGTCTGTTGGCCCTGGGCAGTGGCAGTGACCTTGGCTTTGGCAGTGAAATAAGGTGGCCCAAACTGGCCACAGCATCACAGCTCTGACCCTGCCCTTTGCCAAACAAGCAACTCTGAACAAGGAGCAAAATAAGCACATTTTCACTCAGGAAGGAAGGACGTTTATTTATCTCTGTTGTGTGTTTTCTTTTTCCATGAATGCTTAACAGTGAGTCTTTGTGAATAGAAGTCTTTTCTATATGACAATGTCGTTCTTAATCTCTAATACTTTTCTGACTTGTTCCATACAATTCATGACCAGAATAGTGGTTTGAGAATTGTGTGGTAATATTTCAGTTTCTTCACACACTTGACCGCGAGTGCTCACAACATCTCCTGAGTGCGATCTTTAAAGCTGAGTTAAAGCTTTGCAAATTGCCAAAGGTCTTAAAACTGGCAATTCTTTGAATTATGAGTGATTAGCCTGCTAGTTTCCAGGTTCCAAGATGTAAATAAGACCGATTTGTTGTTGAAAGGCTCATTTTTCCTACTTGTGGTGAAGGCTAACTTGGATTTCGGTGAGTGTGATATTGTGAGGGAGTGTGGGAGAAAATGACTGAATGGGTTTGGCCCAGTAATCCTCTTTAAGTCAAATGTTGAAATTAAAAATTTGCTGCGAGCACGTAACTCATAGGTATCCATGCTGAAATCTTTGCCCTGTTTTCTCAAGAGTTGTCACACGGGGACGGAGCGCCTAAAGTGTTTGAGGTTAAAAGCCTGTCAGGCTCCACTGTGTGTAGAGTCGGTCACCAGGGATAAATGAATTCCACAGGAACCAATTAGAAGAGGTAGCTGCTGGCACGGGATGAAAGATCTCTGCGATGGCCAATTTCCTCCTGATAGCCTGTTTGCAATCTCTCTGATTTTGTTAGCATGTTTTACTTTTACACATCCTATGATTCACAAAGTGTACAATTCAAGAGACCTATGTTTGTATTTAGTTTTTATCACAAATAATTAGCATGAACTCTTACATTTAATGTTGTATATCTATAATACTGGAGAACTGGTAGATTTCTGTCATGTACAGTGGTTTCTCATCAACACTGTCTATTTTATAAACAAGAAGGACTGCTTTGCTCTAACACAGCAGATTATGAATAAAGCTGCAGTCAAATTAATCCACTATTTTGATCATAAACAATCCCTCGAATGTTTGGATTGTTTGCTTTTCTTTGTCTTTTAATAGTCGCTGATGATCCTTAGGTTTTTTTACTGTTGGTGGACAAAACAAGACATTTTGAAGGCTTCATCCTTTTCCTTTTAAGGAAATGTCAGCGAGTCTTTTTAATTTCTGTTTAGAGCAGAGAGATAATCCATGAATCAAGAGGTAATCTCAGATTCATTGTCAATAAAAATGACTGCAACCTGAAAATTTTTCTTCAAATATCTTATACTGTTAAAGTATAAAAAAGACGTTGAATCACTTAATTTATTTGGACAGTAGAATTCATTGAACCATGATGTAAAAGTTGAGGTGATTAGAGCTAAGCTGCCATGAGTAAAGCAGCCAGGGGTAGATGAAAGTAAAGAGAGGTAGGGAGTAAAATAGACGAAGCATGTGTCTGTGGTCTCAAATGATCTCTGGGCCCCTCCGGCTCTGGAGACTGGACCTTGAACCAGGAAGGAACATTCCATTCCGATGCTGTGCTGTGACCTCCTGGCCCTGGCAGCTTTGTTTCAAGGGCAGCTTTCGACAGGCAGCAGGATGCAAAGCAACAGCGGCGGGCCCGCTTAGCTTGAAGAAGCACGCCTCTGCCGTTAGAACGCGCTGGAAAAACTGCTCCCCTGACCCCACGCTCGTAATTCCTCACTGTAACATGCACATTACCTACACTTAACATCAAATAAATGCAGTGACGTGGACATGTGCGCGCTCTTCCACAGGCTCATGGTCAGTGACTGCACATGCTAAGGCCTGCTGCTGGTTTAAAGGGAGAAAAAAAGAAAAAAAAACAATTAATGTGCAGGGTGCTTTCTGTAACACATGGATGTGTTACAGAGGTCCTTTTTCACTCTGAAGCACCACTGACAGCTTTAATTTAATTCCCACCTTAAGTGATGTAGCAGCAATTTTAGGATCCATCCTGAGAGATGAGATGTGTTTATTTTATAACCATATAAAGCATTTGAGTTATCCATCCACTCGTAGTCTTTAATCATCCTTTTTCCTTTATAGAAGTGGTTTCATGTCATGCGTTAGTAAGTTGTAAGGTGGACTATTTCATTGCCTGCAGCGTGAAAAGATGAAACGCGATGCTCGTAGTGTAATAGCCCTCTCCATTTGCTAGCACAGGCATTATTTGTGAGTGGGAAGACAGTTTTAAAGGGTTAGCTGGCTGATGGCAGGTTGGAGGAGCCAGTGATATGTGCTCATGTCTGACAGCTTATGGGGGTGCTACTCCCAGCCACTGCAGGGAATAGACGAGACAAGAGCATGACAGTCAGAAAAGCACATCAACATGCTGAGTGTATGTACTTTGTCAACCTTTGCATCATATCTAACAGCAGAGCAAAGACAGATTGATGTGTGAGTAAGGGACAGGCTCCAACATCCCCAGTGTTGACTTTTGACCCTTATCATCATAATATTTTATGGTGTAAAACAGTGTCATAGCCGTGTTTCCATAATTTGTGAAGCGAATTTTAAGATAACTTTTGAAATCTTGCAAAAAGGAAAATGCACATTAGTAGTGTTTCAATCAACTAATTTGGGGGCAAATAAATATGCTGCAAAGCGTAATTTGGTCAGAAGGTTACAGTATAGGCAACATTACACATGGCTGTAATAAAGAGAGTAGAAGAAGTAGAGGTTGCCAACAGGAAACAAAACACTGGTCATCTGAAAACTTCTGAAACTGAACTAAAAACAGTTTTCCGTGACCTGACTGAAGTATTCCAATCAACATATTTAAACACAGCCAACCTCTTGTTGTCATTACCAGCCGTGCTTTTACAAGTTGGGGGAATATGCAAGGCTATTCAAAGGAAGGCTGGGACACTGGCTCTGACGCCATTGAAACGATGGGGTATTGCACATGCGCAGTGAAATCTTGACTGTACTTGCAGAAACGCTCAATAGATGACGTCGTTCGAGCGTAGGCTACCCAAGAAGTTCAGCCTGAGAGTCCCAGGCGCACCCCTCGATCACCTTAGCAGATCCTGAGCTCTTTATGTAGCGCCTCTGCTGTAACCCTCCGATAGTGCAGCTCCAGTTACACTGTGCATGTGCAATACCCCATTATCTCAGTGGCGTCAGAGCCAGTGTCCCAGCCTTCCTTTGAATAGTCTCGGGAATATTGGAAGACATCTTCTGCTTCTTCTACATCACAATTTATTAAACACAACTGTTTCCATCTCCCATTTTGCACGTTAACTTTTTTCGACAAAGGCAAAAACGACCTTAAGCGAGCGTAAAACCTTTTTTGCAAAATTAGGGGACTTTTTTTCAGTTTTTTTTTTCCCTTTCCATTTGTCATTTCCCATGCAATGTTTCAAAAAGCGCATCTACATACGTGCATGGAATCACGACTAGTGTCATAAAGTCAGTCAAAATACTATACTCCGTATAGAGCTGAAAAGATAAGTTGATTAATTAAATAATACTTGCAAGGAAAAGAATAGAATACTGTTTTGATAATCCATTTGTCTTGTTGCCTGTTTTTTGCCTTATGTGAAAGAAAACTGAATATCTTTGTATATCTGTAAATTGAACGAATCCAGAACTGTTCTGATATCCTAAAAAACAAAAAATGTATTAAGAAAACAGTGTTAATTCAAATTAAAGATTGACTGCAGCCCTTAGACAGTCAATGCAAACTACACATAAAAGAAATATATTTGGAGAAATAATCAAAAGTTATGGCTTTGAGCTGTCAGAAACCACAGTTAATGAGTTAATAATCTTGAGTAATAAACAGGTATTTGGTTCAGATGCCGCTACAAAAACAAAGCCTGTATTTTATTCAGTTGTTCATGAGCCTTGGGGTGATTTTTCTTTTTTTTTTAATAAACAAAAAGCTCCATTCAATTTATGTTAATCCAGAGCTGCTCTTTGTTTACTCACATCTTGAAATGGTATTTCATTATCTGATAGAACAGATGCCATCATAACAAATACAGTATCCGCAGTCTTTGTTTTCACACACGCTATAGGTAGAGGCATAGACAAAGGGCTTTCATTTCTCACCCGCTGTCTTGTAACACTAAGTGGTTATGACAGGGCCTGCACTTCCCACTTCCCTCTCCTCTCTCTCCTGTTCTGATCATCTTCCTCTGTCGTTATTTTTTTTCCTCATGAAATTGGTGCAAGCTAGACTCCATTTGGTGGGCGTGGCGAAGGGGTCGTACATGTGCGTGCAAAAAGAGCCAGGGGTTACCGACTGCATATTAGCATAAATTCATCAGGATTAGTCTGTTTGGAGGCGAGTGGGGGGCTGGGTTCCTCGGTGACCGCAGTCAGCTGGCAGCATGAATGGAAGAACGGAGGGAGGGAAAAGATAGTGAAAAGAAAGGAATGGGAGACAGACTTTGCGCTTCCAGCTGTCTCAACAAAAGGATGCGGTGGTGACAATATCTCCTGAAACGAGACGATGGTAATTCTCCATATATTAACGGCTGCCTCTCTCTTTGTCATTATCTTAAATGCTCCATGTTCTTAAAGGGCTGCTGTTACTGTAGCTGCTCACTTTATTCCACCTCTCTCCTGCTTTGCATTTCACATTAAGTTTGAGTCTTAAGCACACTGAACATTTCTCCATTTGCATTTACTTAAATGTGTCTGTGTTGCTGCTACAAGTTAAAAACAGCATGCAGTGGCTGGCAGACGAATGACCCAGCTATCTTGTTGGTCATGATTGATGTTAGTGCATCTATTCTCCTCGTAATTTAGCTCATATTTACAGAATAGAGCATCTGGGCTTTTGATACTTCATTTCTTTATTCTACTTTAGCGCAGCGTGAGCCAAGGCCCAGACGTCCCCTCGTCAAAGGAAGATTAAACCAAACATTTTCTTCATGAGGCGCATTCTACATCTTTGTTATTTCTCAATCCTTCCTCATCAGTCCTCTCCCTCCGTCTTTGTCACATTTGGAAGCCGTTCCTTTGCTATGTCATCGCCCCCCACAAACACGTCTCTGTTTGCCACACACGTGATGGCACCGTGTTGCCCGGGATTGTGATTAATGGCCACAATTCAGGCTGAAAAATTCCCTTGAGTGGGTGCCAGTTGGCTTACGCAGAGAAGAAACTCATTACCGCTGTCAGTTGAGCTGACGGAGCAGGGAGGGGTGTGAGTGATTGTACGTGTGTCTGAGTGTGTGCGTGCATGCGAGGAAGAGAGAGAAACTCATTTTTGTGCATGTCAGTGAGTGTATGCATGTCTGTCCACCTTTGCTGTGCAGAAGCCGTCATGCGTGAATACAGTGTGTCCATGTGTTTTAAGCTGAATGTAAAAGTGACAGCGTGTCCCAGGGCTGGTATCCAAGTAACATGGATAATTTCTCAGAAATGACGGAGCCCGATTCCATCAGCACCCTGCACACACAAACCCTCCAACTCGAGCTTTTTAATGGATAACCTGTGTGTGCTGTGCTGCTTTATGACTTCAATTATTCTTCTCTATAGTATGTCCCATATGTTTGGTACATAGAGATTTTTGTTTGTCTGTCCCTCCACATCCTCCACTCACATATAAACTGCCTCTTATCCATGATAAGACAAATGTGGCAGATGGTGGATATATTATTCCTACTTATTAGTCCAATATTTAAGCCAATGCTTGTTAAATTAATGGAAAGGTTTTCATTTTACACACAATAATTGCCTGTCCGCTCTCACCAAAGATACCATGGCAGTGAAAAAGCAAAGCAGGAAGAGCAGAGAAAAGGCAGAAGAGAAAGCCGTTTAAAATGAGGGTAGGCCTGCATAAAATGGATAACCAGAGTGTGCCATTCACTGAGAGATTGTTATCTACATCCACTGACACGCTGCCAAAATGAAGATTTGAGGACATGCACATATACATTGCTCATATGGAAAGTAGCTCCATATGGGGCTCTGCTTTTGCTTTGCTGCTCATAGTTTTAAGGGACTGGAGCAGGGCTGCAAGAAAAATCTTATTACTTGAGTAAATTAAATTCTTATACAATGCATAAAGTCAAGTTATTTTATTTATAAAGCCCGATATCAGATATCACAATGTTTGCCAACACAGGCTGTACAACACCTCCCTTGAAAGGCTAAAAAAGACAGCTGTTAAATATATGGTCTGAAAGTTTCTTAGACTCTACCCAGTTCTTTTAAAAGGAACAGAAGTTCAGAGAACATGTTGATGATTATTCGGGGGTGCTGGTGGTTTAGAGTTTAGGTTTAACCACAGCAGTCGTACAGCTAGGGGGAGAGGGCAAAGCCAGTCATAAGTGATGAATTAACAATATAGGTCCAAGATGGTAAGGAAGAAGGTCAAAGAAGCTGATAGTTGGTCTAAACGCCAACACCAGCTTAAACAACATTTCAAGAGGGAAGTCTCAAATATTTGTTAAAACAAAAACTATCTAGGATGAAGAAGTAGCTGGAGACGAGAAACAAGACAAGAACATTGTATAAATTCATATATCCAAAATATCTTAACTGTGAGTGCATGTTTCTTATTAATATTAGATTTTCTTGCTCTCTGTAAAACAATTTGACAAGCTTTGAAGCTTTGAATTAGGCATGACAAAGGTTAAAGTTTGCAAATAATAATTTAGAAAGAGTTGCTGTTGTTTTGTTCTTGTAAAATTGTCATTGTGCATATTTGTAGCGTTTGAAAGGTAGAGAGACCTTAGGAACCTGAAATACTTTCATACTGATGCAGAATTTTAATATTTAGTAGATTAAAAAAGAAACCATTACACGAGGTTTTAATCACACAAGCATTGATATTGTTGTTGATGGAACAATTAAAATGCCCTCTCATCATGAAATTTCTTATTTAGCATTTTAAGAACCAAAGTGCAGAGTGTACATTGTCGGATAATAAGCACTGTGCCAGAGACCGCCATGATCGGAGGCTTGAAAACGTTTTCCGGTTGTCTGTGGGGCCATACGGACATCCATACGTCCTATTCTCATGAATGCAATATCTCAAGAGTGCCTCGAGGGAATTTCTTTAAATTAAGACCAAATGACCACCTGGACTCATGCATGGAGTGATTGGAATTTGATGACCAAAGGTCAAAAGTCAAGGTCACTGTGCCCTAATGTTTAAGTCCTTAAAAGTATTTACTATGTAAAGTACATTACACAGGTCCATACCCCCATGGATGTACACTGAAAGTTGAATGGTTGGTGGAGGCAAACAACCATGATTTGGTTTTTCAAGTTTTGTGTGATTGTTTTTGACGGGATTGCATTTTTTAGAAACTGTGATTTGAGGCTTTAGAAACCAAAAGGGACACTGAGACAGATAAATCCCCAATGGGAACCGTGCAGCTGGGGCACAGTGGACCTCCCTCCTACTGCTACCGAAGACTTCTAGTGTGTGTGTATGTGTGTGTGTGTGTGTGAAGACAGGGTGAGATTTACAAAGCCATTTCAGCCATTTGGGGAGCCAAGTTTTCTGAGATGCAGTGGAGCGCATGGGCCGGTCCCGCCCTGTGTCTTTCAGATGTCCCGTGGGAGTCCCAGATGTGGGGTCATCCATCTACTCCAGGTTCAGTCCAGCCCCCCTCAAAATCAATGTCAGATGCATATGCTGCGTACTACACGCTCAAAAAAGGAACACACACACACACACACACACACACACTGAAGCATACTCATCTCAGAGTTTTTTCTTGACTTAGCGTCTTTACACTTACAATATGTGATGAAGAAACTGTAGCCCAAGGGAAAAAATTTGCAGGAAAGATTCATCCGGGCCGTCTCAGAGTGGCCTCCTTACCCAACAGTTGTCCTCTAATGAGGGGGAAGTAATGAGTGTTGGACTGAGGAGAATTGTGATGCCAAATATCCATCCAGGTTGTTATTCAGAGCTGTTGCTGTCTGCGGGCCCCGCTTATTTCTGGCTACACAAAACAAGAGGCGGAGACGAGCCAAGGAAGAATTTAATGGCATTTCCATTTGAATATCAATGTTATTTTACCCCAGATGTCTCTTGAACATTTAGGAATATTTCAACCAAGAAATGACAAGACAAGACGGGGGAAAAAAGCAGTTGCAGGGTTTTTTCGCCTTTGTGCAGACAGCGTACAGTAAATGAGATGAATAAAACACAGCACATAATTCATGTGGGTATGAGCTCGTGTACAGGTAACATGATGGGAGAGGCATCTCATTTAAATTCTTAAGCAGGCAGTTTCATGCTGAAGTATTGGTGATATTAATTAGAAATGTGGCCTCTGGGCAAGTAAAGAATGGCACTGTGAAGGCATCGCCTCTTCACAGCAACAGTCAGGTGTGAAAAAGAGTGACAGAACCTTTATGAGGTTCATTATTCCCCACAATAAACAACTGGAGAATGATGGTTGTAATAGCAGTGGAGGAGGTAAAGAACTTCTGTTGTCCTTTCTCATCTTGGTGACGCTGTTGTGCTAAAAATGGCATGAGTGAGTGTGTTAAGAGTGCAAGTGCGAGTAAGTAGGTGAATTTCCTCTTCGACAACCTAATGATGTTGAACTAGGATCCTTAAGGAAAGCTTATTGCTCCCTGAAATGGTCAACAGAAAAGAATTTCATTAACGTAAAAGAGTGGCTCTCTGCTGCAGCCAGTTAAAGAGGAGAAAAAATGTGGGAAACAAGCAACCGAGAGAGAGAGAGAGAGACAGAGAGAGAGAGAGAGAGAGACGCACTTAAAGGATAGCTTCTCCTATAATAGCTTTCAGTTCTCGTTGTATTTTCCAGTTGAGGCTTTCATTTTGTATTTGCTAGTGCTCTATTGTGAAAAGATGTTTCTGCCCAAAATCTAAGATAAATAGATATCAGCTGCTGTACTGGATGTTACAAGGACAGTAGCCTACATCTGTGTGGGTTGTAAAAGCTGTATTCCCAATGCTGACATTAAAATTCTAAAATTCTAACTCAACATTCACATGTGAGTTGTGTATTTTGATACTTTGCTGAATGTTGGCTGAGCTGAGGGACGGACATAAAACTAAGTAGAGATGGGGCCCTCTGGAGGAGAGAGCTGCAGTCAGACTGGAGCTTCTGGTCACAGTCACACCACATCAGAGTTGCTGACTGACAGGCAAAGAGCTCAGAGTATTGAGTTGTATTTTTTTTACGTAGTTCCAGTGTTTATCTTGAGGCATTTTTACTTGCAAACTGGTTGCTGGTTTAGTTGCAAGTTGCAGACTAGACAAAGTCGTGCCATCATTTCAACGGTCAGCTGTGTGGACTTTCCCATTAGTAAAGAAAACATCCTGAATTTATGCTCTGATAATGTTACTGATGTTTTCATGCCCATATATACCAATGACTTTTTTTCTTAAAACTTTATTAACAACATTGTCCATATTTGAAAAGCAACTTAAACATTGCAGACCTAATTTTCTGAGCACCTCACAATGGTCAGAATGCATTTACATCACTTTAAAGCTTTCTTGGCATAAACTAAGTGGGACAGTTAACATGTTAACTATACAAGCCCCTGATAGTGAAAAGTGGCTGGTTGTAATAATAATAATAATAATAATAATAATAATAATAATAAAATTAATAAGGCTACTTTATTCATTCTGGGGGCAAAATGGGTAAAATACAGTCGTTCCCTTTTTGAAATAAAAGTATGAGCGAATAAAGAAGAGACAGGACTAGAACATATTATAAAATGAAAATGTAATATGTACAGCAGGTAATAAGAAGAAAAGGAAAAAGAAAAAAGAAGAAGAAAAAAGAAAGAAAGAAAGAAGCTCAGGTATCCATATCTGAAAAACAGTTGCTTGTTTGATCTCTTTCTCTACGACAGGGAAAGCAAAATATTAACCCAAATAAAAAACTTTAAAAACATACCAGCATCTAAGAACTACAACTCTCAAGAGTCCATGAGCCCCACGTGTTCATCCAAAACTCATCATGGACAGAACTCCAGACATCATTATTCAGCTTTTCAAAGAGAAACCCTCAGTTAGAAAAAAAAAAAACACATTGTCTGGCTGAGCCTTGTGGAACGTAGGACTGAAAAGTTGATGGGACTCCAGCTCTCTGCGGCCATCCCACATGCACTGTCCTTAATAAGGAGGTAATTTGGCAGAGGACAAACTAAGGAGGGGGCAAGTTAAGAGGAGTTAAAATTCTTTCAAGTAGAGGATTCCAGGCTGCAGAAGAGTGGGAGAGAATGCTCATTCACCGAGCTGTCTGTGTCCTCAAATCCTCTTTATCTCTCTCCTTTTCATTTTTTTCTCTAAATCAGAGTAGAAGCGGAATAGCGTCCCCAGCGTACGATCGGGGAACTGAAAACTAAAATGGAAAACAGCTCTGCTACTGAGAGGTAGTGTTTTCTTAAACGTTAGAAGTTCATTTAGGTGTTAGCTGGAGAGCATCTAAAGCTAAAACAACTGACCAGTCAGGTATCTGTTTAGTATCAATAGAATGTCTAAATGTGCACTTTGATGCCTATTTATTATAATACAAAAAAAACTGTTGTTTTTTCTCTTAAACAGCACTTAAAAAAGGAAAACAATATCAACAAGTTTGACACCAACAAGGAGAAACACTTAGCAGTTAATTTCAAATCAAATGCTACTTTCACGGCAGCGGTTTGTCTGTTATTTTAACCCTCCTTTCTCCTTTGTCCTCCCCCAGTTCTCTCACTCTCTCTTGTCTCTCTCACTTGTCTCTAATCTCACCCGAGCTGCGACTGGGAATCATTTAAATAATCCCTTAATTTTCAGCATCTGTTGTGCTTTAATGGGTCTCTCTTTAATTAGGGTCTGCATGCTGGAGAGAATGCGGGAGGCTTAGTGCAGAGATTTGGGGCTACTGGGGCAGGGCAGGAGTGCAGGGCTGGGGGTGCTGGAGTAGGAGGACCAGAGGGACATTGGGGTGTGGTGTCTGGTGCAGGGGGGTTTGAGGTGGTGCAGGGGTGAGGGGTGTTATGGAGAGCACAGGGGAGGCCCCTGCTTTGTCCCTGCAGTGGAGGGGTTGAAGGGGGGCAACGAGACAGTGAGCAATGTGTCTTTTCTATCGTACTCTCTTTGTGCCACAAAAAAGCTTTTATCCTCTTACCCTAATTACTCTGCTACTAATAGCTGATGCAGAGCAACTTTTATACTGATATCATTTAAACTGCCTAATTATGCTGCTTCAGTGTTTGTAAAGCGTTGGCCATCTTGGCAGGCAGAATAAAAATGTTTGCTGTGACTGTAACAAATATAGACAACTACATGTAAGTGAGCCACCAGTGGGTTTACAGTTAAACTATTATGTAATGTAACACTGCGATATGTAAGTGATGCTGTCCAGATTGATCAATAAAATGCTGTATGTAATTTATTGCATGTTAAAATCTTTTAAAAGCCTCATATTTCACCATTAAAGGATCACGTTTAGTACCTTGTCAATATTGGCCACATAGGTTACATATACCCCACACATATTTTCAAAAATAACTTTTATCAATGGCATGTGATGTTTGTTTACATTTTGTCTATATTAAATAAAGATTACAGAAAGTACATGAAATGTGTGAGGTTAGTTAAAAAGAACTTCTGTGTCAAAATCCTTCTTCATAATTTTCAAGCTAGGAGGGCAGTACTTGTTAGGGACTATTTTTCCAGGTGTAATAACTTTAGTCTCAACAGCTTGCAGCTCCCCTCTCTCTCTCTCTTTCTCTCTCTCTCTCCGCGAATTTTGACCAAATGTACACAGACATTCTCTTTAGAGGATGAATTACCTATACCTAGCAACTGTCACATGTTCTGCAGTGTTTCTGTGCTGTTTGAACATGAATGGCAGTGAATGGGGTTCAAAAATGCAGTCCAAGATCTAGTAAAATATACACATGGTCAAGTTTGAACAACCTTTGTAGAAGATAGGGCCAATCTCTGCTAATGGTGAGAGTCAAATCTAGACTGGTATGGTCCCTTAAGAACAGGGCTGCAATTTGTGATTATTTTGATCATCAATTAATCGCACACTTTTCTCTTGACTTTTTGATCATTTTTTTTGTTCCTTAAAGGGCATCTCCAGTCATAATCAATGTTTGCCTCATAAATCAAGTCACCTATGATCAGTTCATCTCATACC
>JAQLOL010000001.1:13197440-13208529 GCA_029783665.1 Naso thynnoides
GAGAACAGAGTTGCTAGGAAACAGTAATATGGGTGCCAAAGATCGCTTGTTCTCCTCCTGGTTTTCTATGTGAAAATGTTACGCCACGCGGAGGAACAATTGACGAGACGATGAAGGTGGCAATTTGTTTCTAGCTTCACAACTTGTTTTCATCTCTACATTCACTTTTGGTCTTGTATTGACCAAACAGTTTCTGCCATTTCTGAAAACATCAGCAAACACTTTTCAACTTGTGAACACAGAGCTTTCTGAAAACTTTGAATTGCGGTGTTATGAATATGACTAGAGGGGGGCATCTATATGGTGTCTTCTCACGAACATGGTAAACACAACCCGTGTAAAGGCACCAATAGTTTCAGTCTCTACATACGTCATCCATGTAAACACTTAAAACCCCGTAGACACTAGCCAACATCAGGCTATTGCAGATACATCGTTATTGGCATATATGTCGATATGCACTGTTATTAAAACTGTTTCTGAAGGCTGGAAAAAATGCTTTAACTAGTGATTTAAACTGGTGTAACTGCACAGTTCTTCCAGCTGAGGGCAGTATGTTATTTAATAAGTAATGAATGAAGTGTTTACTGTTCAGTGCACTGATGTCTGGAATAAATTTGTTCAATCAGATATCTGGCTTCCGTTACATATCTTTGTCACAAGTATTTGAGAACCATATTCAGACGATTATATTTCAAATACTGAAGTTTTCTTATCCTAATATCGGTATCAATGTTTTCCCCAAAATCCCCATATCAGTCAGACTGGAGCAGAAGCACTAGCTTTAAATCTTTCTGAAACAAGAGGTATATTGAGTTTTTCAGACAAAAAATATTCTCCCCAGAGATTAATTTCTAAAAACCAAAAACTCTGCAGCCAGCAGTGTTGTTCCTTCTCGTCTTTATCACTTTTGTATAAACTCATTTACCAGTTAAATGTCGTGATGAGTAATGAGAACCGCATGTAATTTTGAAGGACGACTCTTTGCTCCACATTTCTGTAGTCAGTTCGCCTCTATTCACATTCACATCCGGTGAATCATCGTCCCCTATCCTGAGTTTTCTCTATAATATATGTTAATTAATGCATGCGTGTGACACACAGTGTTGTGTTCTAAAGCTTTTTCACTTCAACCTTGCAGACATAATGACTGGATGGTAAAGGACAAATACACTAGTCAGGAGCATCGTCTGTACTTTGCTCAGTCAATCAATATGTCTGTATAAGTACTGTAATGCTGCATTCACATGCTCCCCAGATGATACCATTTCCCAAGTCCTCTGAATTCTTTGTGTTCATTGACTTCTAATTGGCAATATGGAAACATAATTGACACTCAGAAGAAGTAAAGGTGTTGTCAGCAGCTTTTCTAACTTTGCAGGTCACTCTGGGTAGACAAGCAACAGCTACTAAATATTACCGTGTGAAAATTTTTTGTATGAGCAGAAATTTGATTAGCAATGCATTAATTAATAAAAACAGTTCTCACCATCACTAAATGGGTCTTTTGGTCCACATGTGATATCAAAGTTGGCAGATCATTTCTATGACTTTATGAGTCGTTTTTCTGACTCAAGGAGGCATTTGTGTGAATTTCCCTCCTTTTTCTGATTATTACAAGTCCAGTGAATGCCCTGCAAGCAGCCAGGCTTGCTGCTCTGCACTTCTGTGTGGCCATTGTGACCTGATAGCCTCCTCTCTCTCCCTCTGCAGCCATGGCAGACTTCCATGTCCAACCAGAGTCGGTGCACGCTGAGGAGTCTGGTGTGGCCCGATTCCAGTGCCAGATCCACGGTCTGCCAGAGCCCGTCATCAGCTGGGAAAAAGACAGCCGTCCTGTGGATACCAAGGATGAGAGGTTGGACCAAAGCGCATTACAGCTTGACATTTATTAGCGATTGCAGCACTTTGCAGGTAATTTAGCAGGTCTCCGTGTGTTTGTTTCTCTCTGTCTTATGTCTTGTTTGTCTCTCCATGTTAGGTACACTCTTCTCCCTACGGGGGTTCTGCAGATTACAGGAGTGCGTGAAGAGGATAGCGGAAAGTTCTGCTGTGTGGCCCATAACAGTGCAGGGGTGAAACACAGCGCTGAGGCACTGCTCACTGTTTCAGGTTGTTATCTTTTATAAAGTTCTGAGCTAAAGGGCACAAAAAAATTAATTCACACAGAAATTTAGATTCTCATTTTCTGAGATTCAAAATTGATTCACAAATCCAAAAAAATTATTTTTAATAACATTTTTTGTTAATCAGCCCGCAAATAAATATATGTTATTAATGATGAATATCTTAGACGATTATTGGTCAATCAGCTTAATACAACTTGAACTTGTTATTGAATTTACTCTAAATTTAAAAAAGTGTTAAAACTTTTCTGTCAAAAAGTTTTATTTGTAAGATAGTTTGTAAGTTTAGCATAACATCACATTTTAGCAAAACTCCATAATTTTATACACTCTCTGCTTTCATGCCATAATTTGCAATTCTTTCTCGCAAAACAGACTGAGGTAGAGGCTGAAGTTAAACCTCCTATAAACTGAATGTGAAATCAATTTGAGTTGAGCATCAATTTTGAATCGAATTGTGACCCCAAGAATCAAAGTCGAATCAAACTGTGAGATACTGAAAGATTCACGCTCCTAAAACAAACCCTCACTGTAGATGAACTTGGCTCTAAATCTGTGCTGTGTTCTGCTCTTTTGTTCTCTCTGCATTCTCCTCTGTTTATCTACCAAGCATATTCCCAAGATTTTTCAAACCTATTGTTCCTCTGCCTGATCTAGGAGATACAGCATATCAAGCTAATGCACTCCAGAGAAATCCAATTAAAGGAAGCCATCCATCATTCCCATCTTATGCTCTGCTTCTTTCCTTTTTTTTTTCCCAGGCTCCCTGTCATCTGTTTACAAAGAGCCCACGATCCTGGTCGGTCCAGAGAACCTCACTCTCACTGTTCACCAAACCGCCATTTTGGAGTGTGTTGCTACCGGATACCCTCGGCCTATTGTGTCTTGGAGCAGACTAGGTGAGAAAAATGCCTTGCCAGATTGAAGAAAACCCCCAAGAAGTTACATTTACGTTGTTTGATTTTTGTGTGTGTGTGTGTGTGTGTGTATGCGTGTGTGTATGTGTGTGTGTGTATGAGTAAGTTTGTGCTGTTAAACAAAAGTACAAACACAGTGTGCACTCAGGCACGTAGCGATGGTTTTGATCGATGACTGTTTTGTGCAGCTGGTATGTGCTTTGTATGCTTTTTGCAGCGCAGCTTAAATCTGTCCAGTGTTGCCTTAATGTGCATGTGCGCACAGGGTATGTTTGATACAGTAGAGCATGTATTGTGTAGACCTATACTTGAGGCGATGGAATTCAACATAGGCCTAAGGGCTAATATAATGTTCGACTCTGTGTTGATAAATGCATGCTTCATCCCCTCATGAAGTTGAACCTCCTCGGAAACCACCGGAGAGCTTCTGAGTAATTGCTATGAGGTGCTGAGACAGATGCGATTAGTTTCTCCTCCCTCAATGTGCATTTTTTTCCTGACTATCACTCAAAGTCTGTCGTGACCAATTTTTCAATCTAGTGTCTGTTTTCTTTACCTATTACTCTATCTGATTTGCTGTTCCAAATGTAAATTGCGGCCCCTCCCAAGCAGTTGGGCATAATCAGATTGAGGGTATTGCCTTACACAAAGTCGCTAGAATGAAATGCTAACACGATGGGATTTGTATGTATTAGATTACGGCACGGAGGCCGGGATAAGCTGCATAATGAATCTGATATAACAGTTTCACATCAGTCACTCCTTAATGCCAGAGTTTGTTTGTATGCTTTTCATTGAACAGCACCACAGCCTGCTAGCTTGTGCTCTTTCTTCTCTGACACTAAGTTAATTAGTGGCTGAAAGAAAGAAATGGACGCAGGGGGCAAGAGAGAGGAAAAGAAAAATAGTAGAAAAGGGCACAAAAAGAAGGAGACTGCTTTTGTAGAGACAAAAGCCCGCTGGGCTGTGACATGTCATTCCAGTGAGCGATAATGAGAAAAATACAAAAATAGCAATAAAACGCATCGTAATGAGACAGAGAAAAACTTGGCAGGCAAGTTTGGATTGATTTATTTTGATGGAATAAATGTCATGATTTATTAGAAATACTGTCCCATCAAAGTTACATTTTGTCTAAAGACTGTAGAGCTCATATCACTCTGGCAGCACTGGTTGCCAGTTTTAAAGTGACTTCAAGATTCTTCTGATCATTGGTAATGGACTTAATGACTTTCCCTTTTTTGGGGGGGGGGCGGGGGGGGGATGTTAACTTTCATCATGAGGGCTGTGACAGACGCTGGGTCATCAGATAAAAGCCTTTTTAAAGGACTGTGTGTTAAATACATTGCACAGTGTAGAACTAGTGAACATGTCTGTTTAGAGGGCATCTCAAAACCCATTTTTCACATCAGTTCACACCAGATTTATTCATCTGTCTTACAGTTTGTCCTATTATGTCTACTTTTTTTTCTTTTTTTTTTTTTGCTTTATATGGTGGCGTTTTGTATTTAGCAGCACAAATTATTACAAAAAGACAGATCTAATTAAAATGTGTAATTTAAACTAGCCAGGTCTTGATAATTTGTGTTAAAGGTGTAGATCTCAATATACACTTTAGACTGGTGAACATATGGTTTGTATCTCTGGCTGGACCTCCTGCCTCTGCATCTGTCCAGCATCATGCCCCTTATCCCTGCCTCCCTGACCGCCCTTTAACACATCAAATCTGGATCATGCAGCTTGCATGCTGCAGATGGAAGTCAAAGATGGGATTAAAATGCCCCCTTGGCCCCACGCCTAATATCAAAGTCAGACTGGAGTCATTGTTGGGGTCGAGACTGCAGATAGGGAGCAGAGGAAACTGTGAGCTTATCATGTAACTACAAAGGCGTATGGATTGTGTAAGGAGATTGGAGATTAGAAGTTGCAGTTTGTGGTTCTCGTCTCCTAGGTTGCAGATGGATCTTCTGTGTAACTGCAAAATGTTCTCCGAGGCTTTGTCAGAGAGCGACATGAAGAAAAAGCTTTCCGTTTAAGTGTTCAAGATTTAATTAACTGAATATCAATTAGAGATGCTGCACAAATTAATTAATTGTGAAACATAAAAAACGTTTCCTTCTGAAGAGAAATGATCTTTTTGGGATGGCAGCCATAACAAGCTCCTAACGCAGACAACGATGCCACTTACACAGCACAGCAGCACACAGAGACATCTCTTTCTTATTCTGGTGTCTCTTGTGCTCAGCTTCATCACAAGACATTTCAGTTCAGAGAATCACACTTCACTGTGAAAGCTATATCCTTGATCTCTGGGTGGGCCAGAAATAGCACTGCCTTTGTCAACTTGTGGCTGTTAACGCACTGTACTTTTAATTAGACTAGCTTGCTGGAGATTTAAGCCCACTCGGATCTCAACTGTAGTTCATACACCCATCATTCTAAACTGCTCTTTCTCTGATCCCCGAGTAGACGGCCGTCCTATCGGTGTGGAGGGAATCCAGGTACTTGGCACAGGGAACCTGATGATCTCAGATGTGGGCGTGCAGCACTCGGGGGTTTACGTGTGTGCGGCCAACAAACCAGGGACCCGTGTTCGTAGAACCGCTCAGGGACGTCTTGTGGTCCAAGGTGAGTTTTGGATAAAAACAATCTGCCATTTAGTTGCAGAGAGAAACTCAAAGCGCACAAATGCAGCTGTGGTCAGCTGATAAGGTCGTGGTTGTGACTTCTGTGGGTGGACCTCACCCACTCAACCTGACTCTTGTATAATAACTTCACTGACCTCCCATCGGCCAGCACTTTGAGCTATGTTTGTTTGAATTTACAAGCCGGCTGGAGGTAACTCCACCTGTGATTCAACCAGAGTCTCTTCTGTGATGGTCACTCACGTGTTTCATGTGAGTGGACTTGAATTTAAATCCCTAATTCTGAACTAGTAGGTGGTGCAGATCTGTCAGACATTAGGGGTTTGATTTATGTCATTTTTTCTGCATTACATGGCAAACTACGACATTTAGGCTTATTTTCTACCTGTCAGGCAGCAGCTGCTTCTAATGTGCCAGGTGTTGTAGGCTGATACCAGAAAACACCACTTTATAGTCCACAGCTGTGCCTCTCTGGTGATATCCTGCTGTACAGTCAACCTCAGGCCATGATCAGAGCATCACAAACATCACAGCAATAGCACAAGCAAAAGAGATGATAATCCCAATGCAGGTGGAGACAAACAGCTTATGAGTCTAACTAAATAATCACAGTGTCCTGATTCAAATATAAATCATCTTGTCATTGATGTTGGCAAACAGTAGAATGAAACAAATGTGTATCATCACATTAGCAAATATTTCTGAACAACTGTTTTGGTCACTTAAATAAAATTTAGTAGGTTTTTAATCTATACCGCTGATTCCACAGAGACAAAAAATGATACACTGCATTTGAGGAGGCACGTGTGATAATGTTTTTCATGAAAAACTGCATTTTAGATGTAGGATGAAGAAAGATTGTTATTAGTTTGGAGGCACAGCAGACAGTGTCCGTGTAAATGTGTCCCATATATGAAGTGTTTGCAGATTGGTCTCAAATCTGTGAACTATTGTTAGAGGATAAGAGAGGGAGAGAATTTTGACCCTGATTTATTGTCTTTGTTTAGATATCCTGCCATAAAAACTAATCTGAATCCTTCACAGCCCTGTTATTACTCTCTTTTTTTCCCTTAAATTCTCTCCATGTTTTCTTTATCACATGAGTGTTGTAGCATATATGCTGAAAGTCTTTAATGGATGGTTTTGACCAATAAGATGAGGCCACATGAGGGTGGCTGTGTGCATTAATTGTCACCAAGCAGGAAGCATCCAACATCTCCCTCACGCACATATTGATTTAATGGACCACACTTTGCTTCAGCCCATAGCAATATTGATCCTAATCAATATTTCATTTATCTGCCTGTCAAGTCTGAGACAAGCCCGTACCCTAGCAGCAACAAAGAAGAAAAGCCACGGATGTTAATTACATGTCAATGTCGTTGGTTCTTGTGATTGATTTTTGGAAACAAAGGTGTACAGTTAACTCGAAAGAACTGAAGGTTGGTTCTATTTCTTTTATCAGAAAATAACTCATGTGCATGTTGGTGGGGAATCAGGTTAATATAGGTAAGTCACTTTGAACCTCTGTAGTTATGAGAGGATGTTAATGGCCATCAAACAGAAAAGTAGTACAACGTTCATGAACTCTTATCAAATGCAACGATTCATTAAATCAATAAGGTTATTTTGATCCTTTTGGGTACAAAAAGAAGAGACAAGAGAAACAGCGACCGAAGGAGAAGCCAAATAGCCAAATGGGAAAAAACAATAGTAAGATGGATGGATGTGCTGATGATCTAACCCACACCCATACAGGTGCAAATCAATATCTTCCCCAAGCTCTGACTGACCTTCACCTTTACGACAGTCCTCAAAGAACAAGGCGAGCGAGAGAGGAGAATGAAAGCCAGGAAAGAGGGAGAGATAAATGAAAGGACCATCACATGCTGTCAGCAGCCTCCATTCAAGAGCCTAAGGGTCCTTTAACTTGTCCAGTGGTTAAATTGTGGCTGCATTCATCATAATTAGTAGTGTTCTTCTTGATAAATCCCTTCAATCCATCAGTCCTGCTGTGAAAGAGTGTAGGTTTAACTAAAAACTGATATAACTCATTATTTTTTTCTGTAGAGTTCTATTGTTGTCCAGCTATTAGTTAATCTCACATACACTGCTGCTGCAAACACAACCAAACACATAATAATCTGCAACTGAATTTGTCCCCAGTAAATGCATCATTTAGGTCTCTTTTAGTGACTTCTGCTAAAAACTGCAGCATCCAGCTGTAAAAAATGAAATGATGTATATTTGTGACCTATTTTTGTGATTTTTAACTCTTCCGTAGGCATGAATGAACTTGAAGCTGCTTGTTACCCAACGGGGAAGGAAGTCATAAAGTATTAAAAGACAGACTACAGCAGTTGTAACACTGTTTAAAATTTAAGACCAAAACCTGCTACAACCATGTCAGAATATAACTTGAATTGTCAATGAATACAGTGGCGAGCTAGCCTGAAGCTAAACTTAAACACACAGACTTTCACTTTACAAGCCTTATTCTCTTAGCATAGCATGATAAAGAGACATGTCAAAAAAAAGAAATGCCCCAACATTGTTTAAGGCTCTTTTTGGAAAGTGTGGCTGTTTATGAAACGCAACATTGATTCAGGTTTCTCTTGGTTTAAACACACTCAGCAGCAGAATTAAACATTCCTCATCCCGAATCTGTGTTAAAACCGTAATTTTACAATCTTACTTCAGTTGATCCATCACACTAATGGTAAGTTAAATGATGAGAACAGTGGAGCTTTGTTACAATAGACAAGCTGATGTGCTTGCAGCTCTCTACCCTCCAGTGATGATTGTGAGATGTTATAATTACCATAACATTTTTTCAGAGTTAATATGAATATAAATAATTCAGGTTATCAAATCAGTGAAAAGCATTAGGGCAATAATGAGAGTGGAGGAGATGATACAATGCCTCTGTCAGCTGAAATAAAAACACCAACGCAAGAATTAAAACTCCAGCGGATGTAACTGTAATTACTATGTGATTTAAGTAGGTTTAAATTACCTGCTCCTCAAAGAGAGCAGCCTCACATGAATAAGTTATTACTTCTAATTGACCATAGCTGCAGGCCTGTAGCATGGGATGAGACAGGACATGATGAAACTATAAACTGCATCGCTTTATTTTCATGTAAATGCTACTTTAAAGCACATTACCCCTAAGTAGGGTTGTTGTTGTGTTGTCTCTCTTCCTCCCACTTTTCTGCTCTCCTCTCTTTTATATCACTTTATATGTGCTGTCTCCTTTAATCCTACTAATTGACCCTGATTTACAGGTTTGCAGCAACATTTATACTATAAATGTGTAATGTAGTACACGGCTAACAATTAATAAATTACAGCGACCTGGAAACCCTGCAGGCTCTCATGTTTTTTCCCTCATCATTCTCACCATCTCTTGCTTTTTCTCTCTATTTTATTATCGGTCTCACTTTGTTGTGTTATTCTTGTCCATTTTCCCCTTCATCTCCTACCTACTGACACCTTAAAATATGCACCTGTACATCCTGCTCAGATCTTTTGGCTTGTTTGCTTGTTTTGCCTATCAAGTCATCCGACTTCGTTTCCTTCCTCCTCCAGCTCCAGCTGAGTTTGTTCAAGCCCCTCAGTCCATCGCGCGGCCTGTCGGCACTACTGCCATCTTCACCTGCCACGCCCAGGGTGAGCCCGAGCCTCAGCTCACCTGGCTGAAGAACGGGCAGATACTGGAGCCTGGGAGACATGTCAAACTCAGAAACAACAACAGGTAAATAAATCCAAACTTTACCTTATGTTTTTGCATGAATGTATTCATATGTAAAGACATATCCCAGATTCATAAGGATGAGGAAAAAATAACGCATTGAAACAAAAATCCCTGCAGTGAATATGAAGGCAGTGAAGGTATTTAGTTTTTAGTTTTTGTCCACATTTTCAGAATTATTGTTTCTGCAAAGTAATCTAACTTTTTTTCTACATGATTAATAGTGTTGTTAAAGAAGGCATATGCTTGTTCATTGTTGGGTCTTTGATTTTGGACTCCTATTGAGCAGCTAGACACAACTGGCCAAACAAAAAGTCTGTAGATCTTCATTAAACTGTGACTCGTGCCCTCTGTCTTCCGTCTGTTCTCTGCTTTCTTTCAAAACGGTCTGTGTAGGTTACTCCTCCCCCTTTCCCTCATTCATGCATCCGCGCTCCACTGTACTCACAACCCCTTTACTGAAAATAAACACAGGTAAGACACTGATGAAATGTTATTTACAGTTTGTGCGTCTCACTTTTCAACCGGACCAAGCAACATGGGAAGAGATGTCCTTTAGCAGTTAATCCAGCTCATGTGTTAGTTGAGTAAGTAAATAAATCCACACGGAATAAATCCACAAGACACACTAATGCTGTCCACTTTTTTTTTAACAAAGTTAACTGTCAGCTTAAAAAAAAAAAAAGTATCCGACACTGTAACAACATTTATAGGTCAGAAAAGATGCAAAAGCATAATAGCTCTCTATTAGGCAAAGGAGAGGTTGGCTCGTTACCACTATTTCTCTTTACTGGTGACTCTTTTCTGGACATATTTTTTTGCATCTTGTTTTTTGAAGCTTTTTTGGTGCTTACATCTAATGCACCAATTTCTTGTGTATATGGATATATATATTCTACATTTAGACTTGCTACTATGAGTGATTTTGTTACAACTTTCAAATAAGTATCTGTTTTTAAAGATCTCATAGTCCTAATTAATGGCTTTGTTAATTGTTAATAAGTCATTTACTGATATCTATAATTTATAAGCCGTTAATGAGAGAAACTTTTGGACTGCGGGGTTGTGAATAATGAATGTGGCTGGTGTTTACCCTTCTGCAAGATGCTTGTATTTTTAGCTCTTAAATTTGTCAGAAAAACCCTCTAATGGACCACTTTCTTTAACTCTGCAGAGATTCTGGATCAAGATCCATTCCCTCAAAGCTCGTTAACATTAACTGCCAAGATTTATCCCCCAACCCTGACCACACTCACTGTGTCCTTTAACAGCTGGACCCAGCTCACAGAAGTAATATGGATGTCAGTACTAATCATTACTGCTTTGATCTGATCATTGGCTTCATCAGATATGCAACTTCCCTGCGTTGCCGTTGCCTCTAACACGGCAGCTGCTGGAATTCATGCCTGCCAAGACATGAGCCTCAATTTATTTGTGCCTTTGTATGTAAGCAGCGTATTGACTGGATGTTGGACGCTTTCCCATGGCAGTCTCCGAGAATGTCATGAGATGGAGGTCCTGTTTGTAACCATGCTCAGCATTGCAGTTACTGCATGTGGCGTTGGAACAAAATATTGAGGATTAACTGCATGTTGGATGTGCTTTTCTGCTCTGGGCTTTATCTTTATTTAAAGTCCCTATGAGAAA
>JAQLOL010000001.1:13208629-13220670 GCA_029783665.1 Naso thynnoides
AATACTGATGCCTCACATCTTACCTACATCAGCAAATGAGACAATAATTTAGGAGATTGGAGATTACTATCCTGTATTTTACAATGCCTTTGCCCGTTCTGCTCAGTCAGCGGAAACGCTACAAAGCGCTTTACGTTACACAGAACGAAAGAGGCGATTTGTCGTTTATGAGCATGATCGATCCACTGTTCTCTTTTTTACTATCTATAGTTGGAAGCAGGTGGATGTTTTTCTTCAGATAATTTTAGTGTTTCGTGTTTATGGTTGATTTTATATTGTACAAATAAATGGTGTGATAATTTCACTCTCTTGAAAAACAAATGCTCACGTAAGACAAGATCCTTACGACAGTAAGCAGTCCTGCTTTTGTCCACATGCACCGCTACAGTCAACACATAATAAAAGTCCCTCTGAAGGGCTTTAGAGTATAAAGTCTTTAAATGCTTTGACTTTATCTTATGAATTCAAGAAAATAATATCTCATAGAGATACAGATAAATGGTGGATAAAATGTCATGAAGATATGTGTATGGACCTTTGCTAATACTTACCAATACAAATTCTCCATCCATCCAGCAAATGTGTTTTTGAGTAAAGTCTGTCTGTTACAGCACAGTTCACTTTTTCCAGATGACCCTGGCAGCCAACCATCTGTATTTTGTTATCATTCAGAGAGAGAAATATGAAGTGAATACATAAATATGAACCCCCCCAAAAATCAATAGTTGCACTCTGTAGCAGTGAGTGATGGGAGCAGACACCTCCTTCGCTCATATACACAACTCCACTCCCACTTTCCTTCAACAGTCTTAGGCTGACTAATATAGACTGTCTGTATTAGTCAGAAAGATGGAATAAAGGATTGACAAAGGAGGAAGGAAGAGCAGAAAAGAGGGAAGAAATAAATGAGAGGCCAGACAAAGAAAAAGAAGAAAAATGAACGGGTGGTCAAAAGAGAAATGATGAGTTGGCAGGATGGATAAATGAGGAGAGAGGAATAAAGATGGAGCGAGCAGCCAGTGCATCACAGCGTTTCCACTTGCCACCATTAGTGTACGCCATAGATCTACTGTAATATGGATCTCGTGTATCACAAAGTCAAGTCTCTTATTGGTTAAGGAGGCAGACCTCAGCTTGAGATATACCATTAGCTAATTAGCTCATAAACTCAGCTAGTTGGCCAGGAAATGCAGTCAGCCATTTAGTGAACAAAGCAGCTTGATGTGCATCCCAGGAATTTTGCACGGTGCATCTCAACTTTGAGATGAGCGAAGAGAACATAATACAATCTGACTAATTTCATCTTTCTCCTATGAAGTATGTAATATATTTTTTACATGTAACCAGTTTGCTTTTCGTGGCAGAACGCGATCTGGGGTAAAAGTTTCTTTGCTTTAATTACATTCACTAGCAATTGAGAATATTTTCATCATTGATTAAGCTGTTATTTTTATTTTTATTCTTTGATTAATCTGTCTATTTTTGACCTCTCACCATTGGCAAAGATTGGCCCAGTGGTGTAGTGGTGCCTGAAGAAGTGGGTATACTTTCAATTCATGCCCCCATTTTTTTAAAAAATGGTTATGTTAACTTTCACTTAACTTCTGCTGCTTGACCTCATGGAGTACGGATGATCACTATGAAATCAACATTAGCTGCAACAGAGGTGCAGATTTTGTAATTAATACTGGCCCAGAGCCAGACTATAGGCTGAGACAATTACATAATGAGGCATTTTGAGTGAAATATTTCTTATTCCTTAGTCCATCCACACATGAAAAAAAAAACCTTGCAAGTAGTTCATGGGAAGCATGGACAGATAGGATCAGAAGGGATTTAGAAGCAGGTATGCTCAATGCAGACTGAAAAATAAGTGTGTATACTTTGTATATCTGCGTGTACTCTGCACTCCACCACTGGATCGACCCTGTCTTCTACAAATGTTGTGGTTAAGATTTGACCATGTGTAAACTTTATTAGATCTCAGACTGCATTTTTAAACCCCATTCACTGCCATTCATGATCAAACAAGGTATAAAGACACTGTAGGACACAAGAAAGTCGTCAGGTATGGGTAATTCACCCTTCTAAAGAAAACATTTGTGTTCATTTGGTCAAAAACAGCTGAGCATCAGAGAGAGGGGAGTCAGGAGTTGCAGAGACAAAAGTTTTTATGCCTGTAAATATAGTTCCTTACAAGTGCTGCCTTCCGAGCTCGATTTTAGCATGAAGAGGGATTTTGACACAGATGTTCTTTTTAACAAACATTATGAAACGTTTTCAGGTACTTTCTTCAACGTTAACTGAATATGGACAAAATGTAAACAAGCATGATATATTGCAGATAATGCTGTTTTGGGAAAAATGGGTGGGGTTTACATAACTTATGTGGCCGATGTTGGCAAAGGACAATGACATGTAGGAACACTAACATGGTCTTTAAAGCCTTAATGTCAGAAATAAGTATACAACACATCCCAAAGGCCTAAGTTGAGGTGTTGTTTGACTGGCAAATGTTCATTGAAGAGGAATGAAAAACAGCAAATATTCATAATTTCAAAGCCAGCAACAATTTTATTTTGTGAGGCAGCATATTTTCTATGAAGACACTGATTGATTAATGGACAAATAGTTTCAACTCTTCTGGCTGCGCTTTTCCAGTGCAGGAAGTGTGATGTTCTTTGAATCCTGCATCCCTTTTTCTGGTCAGTTCAAACTGCTACAGTTGGGTAAGATTATAAAAAATGGGGGTTTTGATTGAACACTGAAAATGTCAACATCAACTTAATGCATGGGATGCATTGATGATATCAGTGCTTCACAAAAAAACACAATCCTTTACCGAGCGGAACAAAGTGCTCTGAGTTTTCTACAACCTTTTATTTAAAAAACAAACAAACAAACAAAAACTGATGAAAGACATCAGCAGCAAACATGCTGTTGAATCATTTTGTATGAACATGTTAATTGTCCGGTGAACAGTTTTCAGATTCATCTAATGAAGAGATGTAGATGATAATTGGTATTTTCGATAATCGCAATATTTTAAAATAAAACATTTATATTGTGTTAATAATACATGTATAATAATATGTAAATACTACAGCACCTCTTAAATCATTTTCTCTTCTCTCTGTGCTGATTTTGTCACAGTAGGCGACACAGCAGGAGGTAAAGCACGCTAACGCTGCTTGCTGTCCGCCTCAAAACGGAATAATTCATTAAGTGTAATTTCTCTTTTTGTGTGTTTTGTACAGTTACGGTTACAGACTCTCCCTACATCCTCCCTGCACGAGTACTTTGAGTGTAATTTATTTGCCACAACAGAGGCAAAACACAGAATAATCAAAGTTAAAGATTAATTTTACTGAAAGCATTTTTATTCTGTAGATGTCATGGTAATAATGTTATCGTGAATTCTTCAGGCAAGATTTTTCATGTAGTGAAAATCTAATACTGTGACAGCCTCAGTTCATATAAACATTTCTTCATTCTGGTGAGTTCAAGGAAAACATTTGACAGAACTTAATTTTCTACAAAATGCTATTTTTTTCACTACAAATTAATGGCAATGTATTGATATGTGAGTCCGAAACACAATACACACATCTCAAGTACGTGCATTGGGGAAGCTGGAGGTCAAACAACCACCTCTGTGGTTAGAGATCCGCAGGCTTTCTCAGTGAGCCATAGCCACTTTGTAAATTTTAGTTGTTATATGAAATCTTTTTAGACCAGGTTGGGAATTTCATAGCTAAGTGACTTTTCCCTGAGGCCAGAAAAGCCATGTGATGTATGTTCTAATGTAGTGGAGGTTCTAAAAGGAAGGAAAATTATATGGCAAGGGGCACATTTACCTCCTGAATCAAGCCTAAACAACAGTAATGATATGCAGATGATATTCAACAGCTCCGGGCTGCACAATGATTCTGCTCTTATATATACACATTTGATCTAATAGGGAAGCTTGGACATGCAGCGAGTGCAGCATACCTAGCAGAGAGATTTTAATTAATGTGTGTGCTTGTGTGTGTTTGTGTAAAATATAAACACACGCAGAGGTTTCTCCTCTCGGCCATCTCTCATGACGCTGACCTTCAAAAGCAAATCGGACAAGGGAAGGAAGGGGAATCGATTGTACATTTCATTCACACACACGCATGCACACACATTAATCAAAAAGCAAGTAAGCCCATATGTGCACAAATAGCCCCGTGGTGCATGCCATCATTCATTCTGTGCACACGCATAATCAAACATGAAAATTCACAAACGTATTGCCCTTTAACTCCTCATCCTCCGCACACACTTTAGACACAAAAAGCACACACGGAGAAGACAAAGCTACATGAAACGCTGCATAAGATGATGTCAGAGAAGAGCTGATTGGCTGCTTCTGTAAACAGACGTTTGCCGCTTAGGGCGAAACTGCGTGTTTGCTCTCTGTCACATCTCAACAGATCTTCATAGACAAACACATGCACACATGCTCGGACCCAAGCACACACACATTACTGCTAGTCTATTCATTACTGGCCTTTGCTGACAAGGCTCCAGTAAAACTTGCTGTTGTGGCTGTTTGAAGCCTCTATGAAAGCTGTTGCTAGTTATGTGTAAAGGACTTGCCTCACTCTTAAGTCTCTAAAGCTGACAAGTGTGATTATCCAACACATACGAGCTGTGATCTCACATCAGAAAGTGTAATAATCGTGAGGTTGAAAGCCAGCCACTTCTAAAAGTGACTGTAGCTGATTAATGAAGGCACAAGAACAAGATCCCATGAGCAATTTTTTATTTACTCTCTGTATTTGTCTGAAGAGTTTGAAAACTTGTAATTCACTCACATCTGTTAAGATTTGCAGTTATAAAGTGAAAAAAGGGCATGTTTCAAGTGTGTGTGTGTGTGTGTGTGTGTGTGTGTGTGTGTGTGCGCTGTGGCATGTTTTATAATTAATGGCCAACATCTGAAGGAGCAGACTAGCACACAAATCTGGACATTTCGTTGCAGAATCCTTTCAAAGGGTTTTTTTTTCCTTTCTTCTCTTTTCTTTTTTTCCGCTTTCTTTCACCAAGACCTGCCTTTCTTGTTTGTGGCCCCTCTCTGTGCCCCACATCCCCCTTCCTGCCCCTATTACAGAGAGCTGGGGCCTGGGCATTGGCCTTGAACTCTGACCCCGCCTGTAATCAGTCATATCCCTGGGCCCTTCCCTCCTCTCAGGCCACAGACAGCTCATTGCTCCTCCCCTCCCCCTTCCCCACCTCTTCCTCCTGTTCTGTCTTTGTCCGTTTTTTTTTCCTTTTTCTCCTTTTTTTCTGGCTGGATTCAGAATGGCCAGGCTAGCTGTTGATGGAGCGCTGCTCAGAGACAACGAAGAGTAAACACAGGCTCAATAGCCAAACAACAGGCCCAGGGCTCCACTGCCAGCCACTCCCCTGGCCTTATCCATCAATCTGCAAAATGACCTTGAACTGACGAGTAAATGATGGTGTCAAACCGACAAGACAGGACAGCTTCACTTTGGAGCTCATGGAGGAAAAGTAAAGCGACCAAATTTAGGTCAAATTCCTTTTAAATCTTTTCTTCTTTTTCTTTTTCCTCTCACATTATTTTGATCTGCTGTATACATAAATGTAAATCAATCAGTGTTTTGGAGTAACTAGTTACTTGTTATGGAAATACATAATTTAATTACAAAATAAATGTAAGAATGTTTAATTAAATTACTGTTACTTATGAAAATGTTATGGTTACGTCCGACTATGTTCCCTGAAAGGCTTAGGCTGTGTGTTGAATAATGTTCATTTTGTTTCTTTGCATGTTGGTGATGTGCACAGTGTCTTCTTTTGCCAGTTACATTACTTATCAAATTGTAAGTAGGGTGACTAGTAATCGGTAACCTATTACATTTCCAGAGTAACCCTGAAATCAATCTATTCTAAAACTAGAAATGAGTGAACTGACATTTTCATGCTTAAATGAGGAAAAGTTTGAGTCCTCTTCTTTGTGATCTCTAGAAATGAGGTTGTCCAGACAAAGACTTTATAAAAACATCATTCTACTTTGCAGAGAAATTTTTGATTAAGTGAAACTCGTATGATTTGCCGATCTAAATGATTTCCCGGAACAAATGCTTGTTTTGCTCCCCTGGGGCTTTGACTAATTCAACACAATTGTTACCCAACCTGCAAACAACTTCTTCTAAACATCCTGGAACCGTAAGGTATTTCCTGAGAAATATCCTGGTGCAGGAAGGAATGTGGTTTGCATTACCAGCTGCAGCCACACAGTACAAAACATTAACACCAACTTTAAACAGAGACACTATGCTCCTTATTTACTGAGTTATTTCTAGAAAACAGTCCAAGAACAGAAAAGAATCTAGCAAAGATGGGACCAAAGTGAAGCCAAGACAGAATCATGCCATCTGCGTCTTTAAATTAAGTCACAGCCTAAAAGAATTTAACATTGTCACAGTAAAAATGCAAAAATCATTTATATGTTGTGATCATTTACTAAAGGATATAAAGCAAATATGCATGAATATGTATTAAAAAAAAGTAATGACGGTATACCGCTGAATTACTTCACTGAGTCTTGTTTGTTTTGTATATGCGGATACTCCGAAAAGTCTAAACCACTTAAGTTCTCACTCTGGCAGTTGAAAAGGAAGTTTTGACCTCAGGTGTGGAATTTCTTTAGCTGCATGTCAGCAGGATCAGAGTGCATGTGTGTGTGTGTGTGTGTGTGTGTTCATATGTACACGAAAGAGCAGACCTGCGGTGGACTACTGTGCCTTCAGAAACAAGCAAGGTCTTGTGATATTTCCCTGCATTCCCCATCCAGGCCATCAGGTAGTGTGTCCCCAGGGGCCTCTTTTCTTCGTCTGTGGCGTCTGGTCAGGCCGCCTGTCTGCTAACACTCCATCGCTGATATGAAAGGCTGTCAGAAATGTGATGGTTGAGTAGCAAACGGAGAGCTGGCGACTGCTGCCACCTCGGGGGTCAGAGGTGAGATTGGCTCAGCGAGGGTGAAATATAGTCGGTCTTTTTGACCTAATAATTATCCAGATTGAATCCACCTGGCAGACCGGAGAGAATAATAACTCTTCCACCTGGCAGCTTATGCTGACCCAGATTAGAGACGTACAGTAATTGTATCCCAGCACATCAATTCTGAAAAGGAAATGGAATGATTCACTCCTCCGACTTGCCCACTGAACCAGAAGAGCACCCACCTGTTCTTATGAATTCATTCTTACAAACCGCGGCAAGGCCGGTCTGAGGTCAGCGCTGTCTGTCGAGGGCTGAAATGCCACTTTCCTCATGTCTCATTTCACAGGTCCAGAAGGTGGTCGGCGATAGATGTTTCACTTCTGCTCTTTCAGTAAATTGCATGTTTTTCCTCATGGGATCATCCTGGCATTTCTTCAGAAATTTTGATTTAATACACTTCGTGTAACCTGTCCGTCCAACGCAGATGACAATCTGTTCGACAGGTGCTGACAAACTGCATGTGACAGACTAGCGGGATGCTGCAGATAGGATGTATTGAACTTTTCTGGCTTTCAGTTCTCTTATTCTAAGTTAATGCACAGCATGAGAAGTAGATGCCAAAAGGTTTTCGTCCTTTATTTTTTGAGAAACGCTTTTGATCCTTTAAAATGCCAAATGACCAAAAGGCCTCATTGTCTTGAAGTCAAGAAAATGGACAAAACTACAACTGAAGCCCTTTTTAAATTCCCATGGTATTCATTGCTTGTGTATTCTCTCTTTTCTCTTGCACATATTAAATCCAGAAGAAATGGCCTTGGCATGAAAATGGCATGAAGAAATGTTTTGTGCCACAGGGCCTCATTTCCATACTGTGTTAAATGTTTTATTTTTCAGTTTGCCTCAGGAAAAACACAATGAGATGAATAGATTATGTATTCTCGTCTAATAACACCTACTCAACATGAACACACATACACACACATTGCCTCCTTTATATTTATTATATAATGGCAGACAGGCCAGGTTAGAGGGAAGAATGAGAAGCACGGATACAGAAAGATGAGGACAAAGAGTCGAGTGGTTGGTGGAGGTTCGATAGAGAGAATTGAAGAAGAAGAAGACATGATTTACTTGGTGTGGGAGGATGTGTGTGAGTGTGCGTGCAGAGGTATGTGAGTACCGCATGATCTGATGAAAGATTTTACTGATGTTGGCACATTTTTTTTTTAAACACAGAAATATAGCAAACTCGTCTTCAGCTATAATTCAGAGATAAGTTAGTTTGAGCCTTTGTGCTTTGAAGGAGCGGAGTGAGGATCTTCTACACACACTGTTGCTGTCTGCACACACACACACACACACACACCACACACACAGATGAACACTGTGCCTCTTGACATACTGTCATATTCATCCTCTTTGCTTCGTGCAGTCCTTATCTGAGGTATAAAACGACTTACTGAAGTGTTTTTATTTAAATCCAGGTACTTCTTGTCTGGGGCTTTTGAAGTTCCTTTTGCATGAGATAAAACTGAACTACAAAATTTGATCCTTTAGTAGGACAATAAGGGCGCACTCACATACTGCCCCCCCCTTTGGAATAAAATTTTTAAATTGCTCTCTGGTATCCGTGATGTAAAAGACAGGCATGGATTTTCCCACTGCTCTCTTTCCAGACTTTGTATGCTGGTGTCTGCCTGAATTTAAGGTGAATCCTCTACAAACAGTCACAGTGATGTCGGCACTCCGTGCGTGTGCATCTTTACTATGTTGAAGCCCACCTCTTCCATCCGTGCTCGGGCTGAAAAAGCTGGTCGTGCTTTGGCATGGTGCAGAACACTCACACTAGTCAAACGACCTGGACTGTGATGGTCCAACGTGCTTGGGCACAGTACAGATTGCCCAGTGTGAGTGTGCCTTAAAAACAGGACTGAAAAACAACAGAATTGGTCTGTGGGGCAGCGGAGGCTCAGTATGTGGAGAAGGTCATCTACCAATCAGATAGTTGGTGGTTGGATCCCCGGCTCCTCCCATCTACATGTTGAAGTGTCCTTGGGCAAGATACTGAACTCCAAATTGCTTGTGTGAATGTGTGTGTATGAGTTCCATATGAACAGGTTGGCTGTTTGTAGAGAGATCACATTGCCCTTTGTTTGTGAATATGTGTGTGAATGGGTAAATACTGTCTTGTGTTGTAAAAAGGCTTTGAGTAGTTGAAAGACAAGAAAAGCGCTATATAAATTTTTATTTATTTAAGATTTCTCACAAACTGTTCAACACAATCAACTCCTGCCTTTCATGTCAATTTCCTTTTTTCTTCCTCACTTTCCTCTCCTTTCCTTTCTTTTTACAGCACACTGACGATAAATAGTATAAGCAGGGATGACGAGGCTATCTACCAATGTATCGCTGAGAACAGCGCCGGCTCCACACAGGCCAGTGCCCGCCTCACAGTGCTCTGGGCTGACGGACTGCCTGGTGCGCCCACCCACGTGCAGGCCGAGGCCCTCTCACCCACCACCATCCAGGTGTCCTGGAGGGAGCCTGATCAAAACACTCAGGACATCATCGGTTATGTGCTCCACATCCGCAGGACCTCAGGTGAGATTGCACTGAAGATCCAAATAGCTAGGTGCAGTAGATTGAATAAAACTATGTTAGAATGAAACAAAGCTGTAGATTAAGTAATCAGTGAAGCATTGTTGTTGTCATGTGAAACCATTGTCACAAGATGAATGAAGAGAGGAAGAAAAAAGAACAATTTTTATCACGCCAGTATGAACGATACTGTCAAAACAACAGGTCCCATCGAAAAGCAAAAAAACATTTTCTTTGAACATTCAAAAAGCAAAATAAACGTGAAATTTTGTCTGCAGCTGGTGTATAGAAAGAAAAGTTAATGTGCCAGGACATGGTCTCCTTTGTAAGTCAATGTTTGCATGTTGTAAATTTGGTGATACGAGTTTAAGACAAACACAGAAACAACCCAATCAGCAGTCTCCAGTAGAAACTATGATAAGTGCCTGTTGCCTGTTTAATGTTTCCTATTAAATTTATTTGTATTACATTAATTTGACAAACACTTCTGTCCAAATGTCTATACAGTTCGTATATTCAAACTCTATAGGAATAAGAGGTAGATACACAGTGAGAAAAAATGGAAATGCATCCCTTTCTATCGAAAGTCGGTTTAGCTCTACATTACATTTTCTCCCAATCTAAACTAAAGTTACCATGCAAGGCAGCAGGACTGACGAGATTACACAAGAATTCATCTTGCCAGGCTTCAGGTTATGCGCTTGTGTTCAATCTCTGGCGGCCTCGGGCTTGTTTTAGGTGTGGAGAACGTAGAAGTGATGACAGCAAGGGTGACTCTTCATTCCCACCTTGGGATTGATATGTCTTGACTATTGAGATGATGCTAATGTTTGTTCATGTGCATGCTTGTTTGCCAGTTTTCAGCTCTGGGCAAGTGCATGGGTGTTTATGTGTGTGGTTAGAGTCTCATATTGCCAGCTGGCGTTCTCTTCTGCAGTTCTATCAGATAGATGATTAAGGGCCCCGAGGGCCAACCAATAGGATCTGCAGTAATTACCGTTCCAAGATGGTATGGCCCAGTGGTTTGAAGGCTGGAGGTAGATAGTGGTTATGGTTGGTTGTCTCAGGATTAAGAGCAATAAAATGCTTTAATACATCATTTATAACTCCCCCTTTTACCCCTTTCATCTCCTCACTCCACCTCTGCAATTCACCCAACCATTGTCGTTCAGGCTTTGAGGGCAAAACTCGATTAGCTCTTACCAACCAGAGCTGCTCTGATAAAAACAGGAAAATGGACCATAACCATAAAATGATGACAGAAACAGATTCTATTTATTGTGTCCTTTCTTGATTTTTTTCCCACCATTCTGCTCCTCCTCCCATCCATTTTCCATTTGGGGTTATGTCTTTTCTCTTTCATTCTCTCACTCTTCCCTACCCTCACCTCCTCCTTCTTGTACTCCCTCAGACCCCGTAGAGATGGAGTACGAGGAGGCTGTCAGTAAGGTGACGCTGCAGCAGATCATCCGGGACCTGGAGCCTTCCACCAGTTACACCTTCTATGTCAAGGCCTACACATCCCACGGGGCCAGCAAACCATCGGACAGCGCCACTGAGAGTACTCATGGGGAGGGTGAGATAGAAGCTGAACACATAGACACACTCAAAGCATACAGTATAATTTACCAATAAAATGTATGTATGGAGATTGAAAATTATGACAGAGAAAATAAAAACAGTGGTAACATTTTTAATGTACAACAAAGTCTTAACTGTACAGGAGACTGCATTTGACACAACACACTCAGGTGCCGCTGCTGTCAAGTCGTTGAATCAGTTTGATTGACATTGTGTTGCAGTGCCCGCGCCTCCTTCCCTGTACACCAAGGTGATGAACAACAGTGTCATACAAGCAACGTGGGAACCTTCCTCTAAGATGGGCCAACATCAAGGCTTCAGGCTGTATTACAGAAGAGCCCACACACCACTGTTCACTGGTCCCATCACTTTCCCTCACAACGTCACCCACTACAACATCCCTCAACTGGGTGAGAGGCGTAATTTCTTTGGACTGCAACTGTCAGTAGCTGTTTCAACACTGTGATCCTAATCATCATTGTAATCTTCATTAAAGAAATTGCATTGGATGCTCGGATCTGGGCTTGTTCACTAGCACCTCAGAATCCCTCTGTGGAACTGTGCTGAAATTAAATTAGGAATAAAAACAAATCTAGATCGGAGAACAATTTCAAAGTTGTTTTGAACCTTATTAGTATACTCTCCTAAGTATTGTTAGGAATGCACTGTAGGTGCACTTGACTTATCTTAAGATATGAAAGTTTATGAAAAGGTTGTTTTCCCAGAGCTAAAAAAGGAGCAAATATGCGTGACTCTGAGAAATTATGTCATTAGGACTGAAATCCCCCTCTGAGATGCTTCTGATGCTGTTATCTCACTCTTCTTTTTTCTTTTTGTCCAGATTCCACATCGGTCTATGAGATAAAGCT
>JAQLOL010000001.1:13220786-13236709 GCA_029783665.1 Naso thynnoides
CTATGAGATAAAGCTGCTTGCATACAACCAACACGGAGACGGCAACGCCACCGTGCGATTCGTTTCACTTCGCGAGGTGGTGGAGAAATCCGGTGATTATCTGGCACATTCAAACACAGCCACACACGCTGCCCCACAATGCCCCAGTAAACCGAAGTTTGATGATTCTCACTTACTCTTTGTCATCTTTTTTCTTGAAAAAGGCTTAACGGATGTATCAGTTTGCCGATATTATCGGCCAATCTTGGCTTCTTGTGGATAGATCAGTATCAGCGAATATGTTCTCTGATATGTGCCAATATTAAAACTGTTTATAACGCTAGAAAAAATGTTTGGACAAGTTAGTTAAAATGGTGTAATTACATAGTTTGTCCAGCAGTGGGCGACCAGTCATTTAAGAACAATCAACTGAAGTGTTAACTGGTCAAAATGTTAGATATCCTGCCTCTATTACACATTCTTATTCAATAACCACATTCGGCTGATAGATAGATAGACAGGTTGATTGATTGATTGATTGATTAATTGACTGATTTTTGGGTAGGTGGATGGATGGATAGATAGATAGACAGATAGAGATAGAGAGAGAGAGGACTAATATCAGAGTATTCTTCATCGGCCCCAAAATCCTCAGTCAGTCCAACCTCAGTCTTAAGCAAAGTCAAAATGACCGTTAATTTCTCTTGCACACTCTTCAGTAACGGTGCCCTTGTTTTAACAAAGTTGGTTGTGTTTTAACTGCGTGCTGTATCTTCGCAGTGTTGGACGCCCAGTGCAACTGTGTAAAAGATGAACAGAGTAAAACATCTACCACAGGCATCATAATCGGCATTCACATTGGAGTCACCTGCATCATCTTCTGCGTGCTCTTCCTCGCCTTCAGCTACCGGGGCAGGTCAGTACCGACACGATGTTTAAATCCCCAGCAGCAACCAATGGAAACACAGGAAATAACTTGCCAAAGATTGTTGTTGAGGGTAAATGTCGGTTTATCATGTGTATGCAGCTGTAGTGTGTTTTATGTGTGTGTGCTCATGTAATTCCCAGGTTAATGATGTGTAAGACGGTTCAAGCCACCCCTCAGGCAGGACACAGCGCAGTGCTGGAATCCTCTTCCTCTTCCCAGGGGGCCTCTGGGCTGAACGGGACTGCCAGGAGAGAGATGGAGGCCAATGGCAGCGCAGCAGGGAAAAAAGTTGCCGACAGCAACGAGCTCATGAGACTTTTTACTCAATCCAACCTACAAGAAACATGCACGGTGAGTCCTCGTAGTGAGAAATGAGGAATGAAAGCTCTTTAAGTCATTTTAGTTTTAATGTGAAACAACACAATATAGGTACAAACATTTTAATGGAAAAATGTGGTTCATTGCAACACGGAATGTAATCTTGGGCATCATGTTTTGTAGGTGTAGAGAAAATTACAATTCATACTGTTGTTGTAAGCATACACCATACTTCTGATGTACATGTAATTCTGTTGTTGTTATCTTTAAATATTTAAATGTTCTTGCAAACACCAGAGGAAAAATCAAACCGAAATCAAAATTACTTTGCTTCTCATTGATTAACTTCGGCTATTATTTCTCAAACGATTAGATGAATCAATAAAAAGCCAATCATTTCTCACAAAAGTAAACAGTTGAAACAACACAATAAATGGAGTTTGAAGAAAAAGCTTTCTGCAGACCGTGAAGGTGTAGGCTGTTTTATGTTTCACACTTAAAACTGTGATAAAAACACTAAAAATGTATGTTGTGGTAAAGTAGTAAGGGAATTCAGACAATAAACAAAAGTTCCAACTGCACTAAAGTTTACCATCATATAAACAGAAGCAAGGCATCCTGGCAGTGTTGTTGGGAAACCTGAAAAGTAGCCTCTGATTCCTTTTTTTCTATCCTATCCCCTCGTGTCTGTCATTTTAAACTTCCTACATCCAAGAAAACAATTAAATACACTCTTAATTACTATTGTTTGCATGTTTTCAGTCTGGCTCCTTCGTGTTGAACGACACCCAACTGTCTATGATACCGCTGGATGAGTTTGCAGTGGAGCAAGAGACACAGTTCCAGGAGCCTCCTGCAGCAGGAAAAAGTCGTCAGGACTGAGGCTGATCATGTATGAAGGCCAATTCACATGACACTGTCCACAGTGTCCACTTCTCTTCTTCTCTCACTCAGGTTGACAAGCGTTTCCTTTCAAAATAGGTTTTTCCTTTTGTGCAAAGAGTTTTTTTTTTTTTTTAATCAGTAACTTAAGAGGATCTGGGACTGTATTTCGGAGTGTTTTTGGGCCTAAGGTTTGGGGGGAGCTCTCTTCTGATGGACGGCTGTTTCGAGCTCGACAGGCCAGCTAAATGCTCCTTATTTGTTCAGTTAGGTCTTTTTGTTGATTTTTCTGGTGTTGGGCAGCACACAGAATAGAGGCCCTAGAATTTCCTTGCTATACAATGATGATTTTATTTTAAGTTTAAAAAAAAAAAAAAATATATATATATACATATATATATATCTTTGGCACCTATATGTCAAAGCGGTTATAAGTTATTGGTCTTATTGAGGGGGGCGCGGCTCTGTTTGGACCCTGCGCTTCATGCTTCACGTTGTGTTTCATCTCTACTTTTCTGTGGATGTCAAAGACTCCTGCTGCCTGCTCTCACCTACCAATGATTCCACCTTCTCACTGCTAGAAGACTTCAGCCTTCGTCCAGGGATTCGATATATTCTGTCTCAGGACTTTGTTTCAGTGATATCAACATTTTTTTTTATTAGTTCTCGGCCTTCATACAGGCACTAGACTTGGCTGTGTGAACCTTGCAATTGAACATAAACCTACCTCAGCCGGAATGAATGTGTTGCGGGAAGCTTTTAGGGACTTTACCTTCCCCTGTGCTCACAATTACTTAACATGCGGAGGAACTGATTGGTTTGAAAATAACAAGATCAGGTGCCGCACTACCTCAGATGTCAAGAATCGTCTCTTTTCTTGCTTGTGGAAGCAAAGCGAAAAAAAATGAGTATCCAACGTAAAGCACTTCCAAATGCTGAAGTTAATGTTCTACCTCAAGATAGCAATGTTTATGTTGTTGCTGTTGTTGTTGTTTGTCTGTTTATTGCATAATGAAAAGCCCTCTTTGCCCTCTCAGTGAAATCCTAGCTTCCCTCTGTTGATGAATATGGTGTTTGTAGATACAATGTCAGTACCTCATGCAAGTTGACAAAATTATAACACTGTTGTATGAATTATTGTATGGTAGAATTATGTATGCATTATGATGTTTCATTATATGCTTTTTTATTTCATTCAAAAGTTTGTTTTTTTTCAATACAGTTACTTGAGTTGAATGAACCGTTGGAGATACACTGCTCTGCTAATGATATTTTTGGGACTATTTAATGCTGAACGAAATGTGATACATAATATTCAAGGGTTTGCAATTTATTATAATACGCAGACATCATATATGTGTCTAAAATTAGTGTTTGAATTCTCTCTGCCTGTGTGTGTGTGTGTGTGTGTGTGTGTGTGTGTGTGTGTGAGTGAGTGAATGAATAAGTGTTTTCATACATATATGATGTATGTAAAAACAAAAAGAAATGTAAGCACAAATCTTATCAATATGTCCCAAAACATTATTACAATGTTTTTGTGTAATAACTTAAAGGAATAGTTTGGCATATTGGTAAAAACAGATACTGGCTTTCTTGCTGACAATTTGATGATACCACTCTCATTGTTTACTGTGAACCTTTAGCAGGTAGGCAATTAGCCTAGCTCAGTATGCACAGTAGAGCACATATTTACCCAAAAATCACAAATTGTTGTTTTTACACAACTGCTTGAGTACAGATTAAACAAACGAGATGTAAGTTGTCAGTCAGTGATCTTTTTATGCTAATTACCGCCTAGCCAAATAACTAAAAAAAGAGTTTGACATGTTAAGGAGCTGCACAGATAGACGAACAGATTGATTGTCTGTACAGGTAAAATAATAAGTTACAGCCACTAGGCATTAGCTTAGCTTAGCATAGAGGCCTCAAATGGAAACAACAAAACCCACATACCAGTTCCTCTAAAGCAGATCAATTAATACATTTTATCTTGTTTGTTTGTTTGTTTTGTCCATATGAAAGCCAAAGTGTAAAAACAACAATCCGCTGTTATCAGGGTGAATATGCACCGTGCTATTACTTGACTACCTGAAGTCCCCACTAGTTGCCTGGCAACTACTCAGAGATATTTAACAGACTGACACAAAAGTGGTAGAACATCTATCATGTCTAGCTTTTGGTCAGAAAGCAAATAGGTGTCTTTCTCAAAATGATCATATATTCCTTTGAGTTAAAATGGCAGCAGTGTATTTCTAACCTCATTCTTATTATTTGTTTTCTGCCGTGCTCTTAGGGATTTTATTCTCACGTCACGTTAACCCACCTCTGTTTTCAGCACACTGATAGCCTTTTATACATCCAGTGCCCAGGAAACATGACAGATGCTGATCTTGCTTGAATGGCCTATTTTTACTCTTTTCCCAAGAACACGAATGCTGCTCAACCTTCTCCCTCCTGTTAACACCGGCAATTGAAGGTTCTGTATATGAGATTTCACACCAAAACAAATGGCTGCATCACAAAATCCCTCTCTTTTGCTCTAACCATACAATGCCAGATACTGGCTATGCCTAGCTACTTTTCCTGCATGACCTATTTAGATGTACAGTTTTAAAAGTATATACTAAAACTGCCATATGCTAACATAAAGAGTAGTGACAACAAAAGGGCATAGTTATAATGAAACAAATAGCATAATGGTGTGTAGTTGACTCCAAGCTCATTATGGCTGATTGCATGTTTTGAACCAAGCTCCAGTCGGTCTTAACCAAATTTTAACACTAGCACTGTAGCTGTAGTTTTGTTGACCCTACTTTTAGTTCAAGATTGGCCACTAGAAACAATTAAAACAAAGATGAGACATCTTAACCAGAGGCTACAATGAAGCTTGGGAAATTATTAATGCCAAGTGGGCTAATGCATGTCATGCTCGACCAAAAGGTTGTAAACAAAAACGCCAGAAAAAAAGAAAGTCCAGACACCACCATTAGCCCATTGTAGCATTGTAAAATCCATTGTACAGCCATGATATGCAACCATAAGATAACAGGCAATTGCAACATATGTTGAACAAATTCATAGGATTTGTAACTGCTAGTTAACTCGCCACCTTTAGCCAGTCCTAAGATAGAGACACTTAACACTATGTATCCGTCAAGTTACTAAGGCATGAAGGAGAGGGAAAGTTAGCTTAAAATCAAGTTGGAGTCCTTTAGCAACCTGAGGGCTCTTTTTATCTCAGAAGTCAGACCAATGTGGACTGTGGTCTTATCTCTCTTAGTCAGAGGACTTTATTGCCAAACAACACGGAGGAACTTTTAGAGGGTTGCCTTCAGTTATTGATCACGCAGTGCTATGTGGGAGGTCACTATCTTAGTCTCTGTAGAAACAAGGGGAGGACTAAAAGTTTTACAGCTACAGGCACTAACATATAAGCTAAGGCCAGGCCGCTGAAACAAAGAACAGAGAAACTTGACTTACAACATGTCTAATGGAAGTATGATGTCATTCTCTGCTCAGGACGCCATTACTCCATATTATCTTTACATAACAAATAGCTTTTTGCTGCTGTTTTAATATTCAAAATTTCATATATAGAACCTTTAAAGTGCTTCAGGAACAACGTGTTTATATAAAAAAAAAAACAGACAGAGTTGTTGGGTGGCTCTGAGATCACAGAGCTTCTCTCTACACCGCTCTGTTCTGTGTCATCACACTGTACAGGACTAGCTCTGATGCATAATGGTTACCTACCTCAACCCTGTTTTTGGCCAATTCTCTCAGGTCTCAATGAAGGAAACATACAGAGTACAAGCAATGAAATAGAGAAATATACACATATGTATATATTTATATTGCAATTGTTGACACAAATAAGTAGGCTAGACAGGGAGGGACACACACAGTACTTAAATACATAAATGGAGGGAGAACTTTTAGGACCTTAATCTCGTGCACTAATTATTAAAACAGTTCATGCTTAGTTTCTAGTGGATGTGAATGTGTAACTTATCATCAGATTTTTATTTTATTTTTTTCATATCACAAGCATTTAACTTTAATTTTTCTCACTGGTGTTTAATTTTATATCCTCTGTGGAAGATGTATCCATGATTATTAAAGTAAATGGAGAAAAGTAAAGTGGGTGGCACTTACAATTCCAACACGCACAACTGAACAGCTCAACAAAATTGGTTTAATGTTGCTTCAAACCCTGAGAATGACTCATTACTTTAACAACACTGCATTCAGTTGAGATGGGTGTTATTAGCAGCTGAGTGGGAAAAACAGTTGATGTGAGCCTTCCAGATGTAATTCTAAAACGGTAGCATCTGGAGCTACATTATCTTCCACTTTAGATTATAAAAGAAATATAGAACTGTCAACAAAGGGTGCTGTCCGTTTTTCAAACAGTCACGTTTAAATGAATTTGGACTTCACAGTGTTTTGTTGCATTGCCTGTGAGATAAGTTTGGTGTAATCCATTAAGTGAGCAAGCTAATTTTTTAGCCCGCCTGCATGCTAGCTTTCTCCATTTTGCATTGAAAAGTCTAGGTTAGTGACGCGTAACCATGCGAACAGAGACATACAAAAATTTCATTCAGTTGATTCACATAATTTAAAAGGAGTTATATGGACTATGTGATTTCACTCAACAGTAAACTAATTTAGACTGTTAAAATGGTCTGGCAGCGGCTAGCATCTTGGCTAACACCCCTGAGTTGGAATAACAGGAGGTTTCCAGTTTTTCCCATTTTGCCAACATTACTTGAATGCAGCATATGTTTTAAAGAGGAGTCATGAAATTGTAGGAAATTTTCTGTGTGTATTTGTATTATTTTGACCATAAAGGCCTACATTCCGCATTCCGCATCCGAGAACTGTACTTGTCCCCACAGCAGAGGATCACAATTCATCTTTGTCGGCTCTACAAACCTGCATTGTACACAGCTTCCATTTTAATTATCATTATAGGTACTGTAATTTTATGCCATTTAAATGTATTTTTTTTGTTCTTTTTGTTGCAGATTTTCTCCTTGCATCCATTTAGTGTATTTAATTGTACACCTCTGTATTAATATAATGTTACAAGTGTTGGAAAAAACGATGATGGTACTTTTTAAAGGAGCAGAAAAAATGGCCAACCCTAAATGTCTCCTGCTTGTATATTTATTAAGTACCAAGGTGATAGGCTCTTTTCTCTCCAGGGCTGCAGCAGCCTAAACCAGTGTTTTGACTTGTGTTCTGAGTAATTTTAGTAGGAAAACCAGAGGTGTGCTTTCCTCCTTCCTTCCTTCCTTCCTTTCTACCTTCCTTCCATACTTTATCTCTTGGTGTAATTTAGGGTTAATCTCCACCTGCAGGAAATTGCCCACATTTCACCCATGGATGTGACAGGTTTTAGTGCCATGCTGTTTAACCTGGGAATGTGGCGCATTGACGATCATGTTTACGTGATTAGACTTTGATAGGTCAGGTTGTCATTTTGCTGTATGATATTAGAGTTTGTGTGATTTAATGGAGCCCTCGAAGCTGTTCTCTCTGACTGACTGGCGCTGTAACACCATCAGCAGTCGGGATCAGATGATTCCTTCGCTCACACAGTTGGTGGGGGAAAAGAGGCCCTAGTCTTGTATATTTTGCAGCAGTAAGAGGTGTTATATCACCAAACTCTGCACTTGTCTGTTAGCCATTGTCCTTTTTTCATCATTTAAGGATCCTGACCTTTGGACAGGGAGAGTGTGTGCTCAGGGACTCTATGATCCTCTTGTTGTATGTCTATCAGCAGGCCACACTTGGCCTACTGGACATAATTTTCCTCTTTGATGTGTCTGTGCCCAGTTCAGACGGATTTGCTGTCAGTGGTGTCTTCTTTGTTAGTCAGGATAATGATGATCACTCCCCTAGAAACACAACAGGAAAGTTTTCCAGAAATGCCTCCTTAATGTCTCCAGGTGTCTTGAAAACAAGGGTGCAGGGATCACACAATAACATGAAGTTACAGCTTCTGCGGAAAAAAAATCTGCAACAACTTCAGGGAAATCACATTCAAAAAAAAGAGTTTAGATTTTTATTGTCGTCAGTAAAACATTATTACTGCTTTACGTAAATATTCATTATGGAGCTGAAACTATTAGACAGTGAATCAATATGGGAAATAATCGATTAATCATTCAAACCACATTTTCAGTGAAAATGCCAAAAAATAAACTAGTTCAAGCTTCTGAATTTTGAGAATTTGCTGCTTTTATTTATCATTTATGATGAATATTTGTTGGTCAGCCAAAACAAGCCTTTTAAAGAATTTGGGTTGAGCTTTAGGAACTTTTAACTGACAAAAATAGTGATTTTTCACTATTTTCTGACATAGACCAAACTATTGATTGATAAACTGAGAGAAAAAATGACTGATTAATCGATGCTGAAAAAAATCATCAGTTGCAGCTGTCATCATTCATACTTCTTTTTGTACACCTCAGGTTCTCACAAAGAATGCATCCTGAACTGGGCATGTGCACGGTTTGTTTTACATCGATTATGTTGCCAGTTTGTTACAGACTGTCTGTCTGTGCAGTTCTCTTTCACTTATTATGCATTATCTGAACACAGGTAACCAGATCAAGTCAAAAGGGTATGATAGGCTTTGACTGGCTAGACTGACGTTGTATCTCTGTATAATGTCTGTTATGGATGTGTGATGCTGTAAATTAGTGGCTGAGGATGTTTTGGGTGACCTGAAATATTCCGACTCTGGTTTCTCCAAAAGTCCAAAGCCTGATGCAACCAGCTTCTCCTTGAAACATCCTTTTTGTTCTGTGGTATTGATCGTTGTGGCACCAAATGACCATGCGATATGATTGTGAATTGATTACATTGCCGATGCATTTATCTCTGTGGTGTTCTGCTCTGAGACCCCCGATGCCTGTACATGTCAAATAATGCTGAGTTTAGTCAAATGGTGATTTAATGTAATTGTACTTTAATGTTTGAGATCAGTATTATATTTTATATACCTCTGTCAAGAAAGCCAATTGAATCCAATGTGCTTGAAGACAGTAGACAGAGAAAAACCTACAGTAGACCTGCATGAGAAACGAAAAAGTGTTAGTTAATCATTATTTGACTTGTGATGGTAACACTGTGATATTTAGCCGAATAATGGCAAAATAATGTTGTGATCTCCATATGGTGCTATTGATGGTCCTGTCTCACATTGTCAGTCAATCTGTTTTAATAGTTTGTATTGATGGAAATAGGTTGAGTGACCTTTTCTGTTGACAATTTTAACTCTGTCTTGCCCTCGCTGATGCCTGATGATCACCTCATCCTCATCCTGTTCTCACCAGTCATCCTCACGCGATTGACTCGAGGGTGAGGTCCTGTCAGCCCTGTTGCCTTTAAAGTAACAAGTTGTCTTCATTTTCCTTCAGAAACCATCTTAACTTGTGGAGAATGTCCATTCAGTATCGATGTTGTCAGATCTAGAGTGAGAGTCCACCGTAATTTGCCCTCAAAAATGAGGAAGAGCTCCAGAGCAGATTGTGCTCTGCAGGTGATTGATCCACGCACGCACCTGTCCTGTGATGTTAGCGTCAAACATGAAAGTCAATAACGACTTCTTAGTAACATCATTCTTGTTTAAGCCTGTTTGCAGGGACACAAATTGTGAAATCTTCTTGTGTGGAGCAACACTGCAGATTTGCTCTGCACTCATGATTCACAATCTAAGCCTCAATCCTGCATCACTGCAGGCAAAAGAGCATTTAGTCCTACAGAGAAAATGATGCCAGTGTATTGTTGTTCAGTACCAAACCATGGAGGCGTTAGAATGTTTGACCTTCTCTTGCCAGTGTTGCTAATTTGCATTAGGAATTATTCATTTGCATAAAATTTTAGAGCTGATGTAAGATTAAGTTTTAATCCAATTTTGGATTCAAAATTGACCACATTTTGTTGGCGCACAAAGTAGTAAGAGTTCATAAGAAATCTTGGATTTATAAAAGCTTGTATCTGCAAAAATTAATAATGAAATAATTCTGCAAAATTGAAAGTAAAGTTAAACTCCATAACTAAATTTAAAGCCCTGAGTGCCTAATTATGTATCTATAACTTTAAATATTATGATTAAATAGGAAAATTAGAAAAAAAAAAAAGAAGCAAAGTCAGGACAGATTTGACTGACAGCTGTGTGGTAAAATAACCAAACAACCATTATCAAATCAGGATTAGTACGATTCTGATTGTTGCAAGGATGTTTTCAAACCAGTGAGGAGGAGGATAAAACACAAATGTAGAAATCCCTTTTGTGAAATCACAAAGAATGATTCAACTTTGGCAGAAGCCTTTATTGTAAGAAGCTGATTGTGAAAATATGTTTCAGGGCCTTGAAATAGTTCATTATTATGTACTGACATCAAAACATGCAATAAAACGCATTGTAGTCGGTGTCAGCAGGAGTCCACCAAGGACATACATTAACAACGTCAACAACATGTAAGTAAAAGATTTAAGGAACATAACTGTAAGTGGTGGTGAAGCTGATTTAATGAGCAGAACAACAGTCTTATCATGTATGCATAGCTTGACCTCAAACACACACTTGGGTCCAGATGTGTTTTGTAGAAATTTAAAAATCAGTCTTCTTTTCCAGAGAAACTTTTAATTGACTTTATACTGACTTTTTTCCCATTCGTGGTGTGAAGCTCATTAGAATATCTGACCACAAAGGGCAAGAGAAGGGAAAAGGCAGTCTGCTGTTTTATTCTCACTCCATAGGAGTTGCGTTTAGAGACACTTCTGTTCATTTAAAATGAGTAAAACTTCTATTTTATCTATGCAGTTTTATTTATTTTTCTTAATCCTGCAGGGTTTAAATGTGGTGCCAACCTGAAACCAAAAACCATATGCATTACCAGTCGTGTAAACTACATATTTAATGTCACAGAATAAGCCTCAATTAAATGTGTTACCTACGTGTGATTCACTGATCCACCATTATGGATGGAACAAAGGAAGAACAGATCTGTAAGGTCAGCTCATGATCTCACATCTGTCTGTCTGCCTGTATGTTTTTCTGCCTGTCTGTCTCGTCGTGTGTCTGTCTGCTGAGGTCACTGCCTCTGTCTGCTTTTCCAGTTTAATTCAGGTCAGTATGAGATGATTTGATAAGCGTTCTCAGAGCATTATTGTCAGGGATCACTATTGTATGTTTCCGAAAAGTTATGTTTCTACAGTCTCTCTAGACAAAAGTGTCGCAATTCTAAATCTGTATACATATCCACATATGCAGGAAGTGCTGTATGTGTGTATGTATGTGTGTAAAAAGGCAAAATAGACCATTTTTAGTGGTTTGTATTGTTTTAGGGTTCATTGTGCAAAACTGAATAAAAAAACAATAACAGTGATAATAAACTAGCTCTAGTAATTATAAATCCAGTGATTGTCTTTATTCTGTGTTTGTGTGTGTTTGTACTTGAGCTTGTTGAAGAGCTAAATTTACAGACAGGTGTGTGTTCGCCTGCTTCCTCCCTGATGATCACCTTTGAGATGCAGCAGATCAATCTACAGTGGGCTCCTCCTCTCCCTCCCCCCTTCACCGTCCTGTTCAGCACATTAACTCACGGCCTGTTGGCCAGACAAAGAATATTGAGCTCAAGACCCGAAGCTGCAGGTCGATGAAGGCTGGTGCCGGACTTCTAATCACTCTGAATCCCAGTGCATGATTGAACTTTAAGACAAAGGGAAGGGACCAATATGGATCAACCTCCTCTTTCTCTCTCCATGGCTTCCTCCATGAGTTTTGAGTTAACCTTCAAAGGACAAAGCAATTTTATTTTTTGTAGTTTAGACCATCATTCCCTCTGGTAATAATAGCATTGTGCTCAGTTAATTGCTAAACAAATGGAAATGTAACAACATAACCTGAAAGAAGACCAGTTAAAACAAGAAGCATGAGGAACCAGATGATCTTACAGGTTTTAAACAAACCTCCTGGCTAGCTAGACTAATTAGGACAAGGAAGTTAAAGGACAACTCTGCTGATTTTTGAACCTCATCTCTATCAATCCAAATTAGAGATATAATGTGAAAGCCAAAAATATTGTATTTCAATGTTCTCCGCGTCTCTGGGGCGCTGCTTTAAAATGTCTTGTTCTTCCTGGAACCAGTGAAATCACTGATTCCAGGAAGAACTACAAACTGTTTCTCCCTCGCCTTTCCCTTCACACTTCAGTCAAGCCAGCGCCATGTTTGTTTTGAGACGATTTTCTAGCTCTGGTGGTACAAAAACCACTTGCTATTGAAAACTACACAATATTCAATAAAATAAATGTTCTGATGTAACAGACAACAACCTTGGAAGTCTGGTAAGTACTGCTTTTTGTGATGCAATGCATCCTGGTACATGTAGGCACTGTGAGAACGGCTGTGTGAGTAGGACAACTCCGAAAATTCAGCCTTCTCTGTCAATATAGTACAATTAAATTTATTTGAACAAATGTATTGCTTCAGTTGACTACGGTTACCATCAACATTGATTGGACATCCACATGAATGAATGGTGGTTTTTCCCTTAAAGGCTAATAGCAAAATCGTTTGAATAAGTAGCTGTTTGGAAGCTTTGTCTTATATCATAGTGTATTCATCAGCTTGGAGTCAGCGGCAGAAATTTCCTTTTTTTTCCCGAGTACTTAGGGGACTTCTCTTTCATGTTGATTTAGGCCTGAGGGTAGAAGCTCTTCCTGAGCCTGCTCTGTGCTTATTGATGTGCAGAAAAGTTAATCTAACTGTGTTTCTGTTTAGTTGTGATGATGAAAGCTGCTTCCTTGTCCTTTTATGTGTGAACATCAGATGAGAAGTGAGCTTTATGTATGTCTCTTGGTTAACTGTACTGTACAGACTTCCTTACAGCAACTGTATGGCTGCTGCTGTAAGGAAAGAAGGTAAGGTATGTAAATGTAAATGTACTGTGATGTGTAAATATGTGTATTTGCATGGGATGAGAGGTGTGTTGTGTAGGAGATTGTAGGGAGGCTGTTTGTGAATCACTGCTTTATTGGTGCTTTTAATAAAGAGACTACAGTAGAGTAGGTTTCCATAAGCAGCTCCCACTTCTGTCCCTCTCATGGACACACACACACATACACACACACAGTCCAGACTGGCCGTGTAAATCAGTGAAACTCTATCCCCGGCTGGACCACCTCAACTGGGCCCCGGCTCCTCCTGACCCCACAGCATTTAAAGCGAGTTGAGAAAGGGGACCTCGGTTTCCCAGAGAGAGCCCAGAGGAGGAGAAGGGGGGGTGCAGCTGTCTTCTGGCTTCTCACACCGCACGCCTTTTAGCGGCTCAAAGGGAGCAGCCAAGAGAGAGCGAGGCCAGAGGTCACGGCAGCCAACTTGCATACCCGCCTACCTCTGATGTTCCCCGTTTTTTTCCCTCCTTTGTTTTTACTGTTTCCAGATTTCCCAGCCGTAACACACTTCCCAGGTGACATCTCTCCTCTCACGTCGCAAATAATCAAAACCGTCATGTCAGCTCCTGTTTCTTTTTTAAATGCTATCCTGCGTGTGCGCGTGTAAGTGCATGAGATGTGTGTGTATGTGTGTACACAGTCTTTTCTGAGCAACACTGCAACAGAAAAAAATAGGTATAAATTTCACACAAATGTAACTTAAACATATAATATGTAATATTTCTACATTAAAGTCATCACCACTTTACATTAAGTCTACCCTTATGAAGGGTTATAGACGATTTATAAATTAGGTTATTAAGTAGGTTATAAATAAATAATAAGTATAAATGAATACCTTATAAATCATTAATAAACAGTTAAAAACAAGTTATAACAACTTTCATACACCGATGTGAGCTCACTCTTTGGCAAGATCAAGGTACTGCTGCATTGCATCTATTCTGTTAAATCTGAGATCTTGCTAGTTCCTTAGCTTACTTTATTGTGTCGTTTTATCAGTTAGCATGTTCGACTGTTTCTGTTATGGGATGTTTGTTATCCACTAATAGAAATAGATAGAAGTGCCCTTGCTTATAGGAAAGGTTAAATAAGACATTACGCAGTAATTGCCTACCACCGTGAAGTTGTATATTGTGATGCTTCATGTTGTTTAGTATTTTCTTCAGGAGAGCATTCCAGGTGTGCCACCGTTGTTGACCTTCCTTTACCTGGTGTACCACTCATCTATTCTTGGTTCCACTTTCAGATATCTGTGCCCAGTCTAAACCTACCATGGAATCTGTTGTTCACTGAGTTGATTCTCTCCTTACCAAATCGTAAAAGTTTCTTTGCATCTCATTTTTATGACCATTTACTAATGAGTTACTGACATTTAGAACTGGTTATTATTAATGACTTATAAGTTATTTATCACCCAATTAAATACCTAATTAATATATAATTTATAGTCAATTGCTAAAACTTGTTTTTAACTATTTACAAATGACTGATAAGGTATTTCTAACCTAATTAATACCCAAATTTATAAACCATTTATTAGCCTTTACAAGGGTAGAATCAGGAGCAGTTTACACGGTGCAAGTTTTTGCATCAAACAAAACACTTTTGTTGTGGTCCGGCCTTTCGTTTACATGACAACAGCGTGCTAGCGCCCCTGGAACCGCAAACTTTTGAAGCAGGATTCCGGAGTGTAATCCTTTGAAACCAGAACCTTCTTTATGGCTGTGTAAACTGGCAATTGGAGTGCCTGTAAACGCAGTGACGACGCTTACTCTAATTTTAGTGCAAGTCAATCCATTCTGCTCTAGCCACGACCAAACTCTGATTAAGCACTCTGCAGTGCACTAAAAGCAGGTCGAATATGTTGACAGTCTATTGAGGCCATGTTAAGTGTCTGTGCAATAATTTTTGAAGTCAAACTACGACTGAGTTTCTTCAATTTGTGGCTGCTTAGGGCTTAGGAGCAACAGGAAGTAAACAACTTCAGTAGTGCTGACAGTATGCCAATACGAAGTTACACTGCTAACTACTGGCCTGGCGTGCATACTACTACATACTTTCAGTTGTTCATGTGAAAATGGGCGTACTCTGAAGACGCAAAGGAAAGACCTGTCCATTTTTAATAGGGCTGCTCTTGTCTAAACATGCCCTTAATGTAAAGTGGTACCTTAAAGTCTCTACAAATGACTATATCTTTGTTACATATTTTGTTCAGTTTTGTACTTACATCCCAAATGTTTCCAACAATGTTAAAACCCAGAAAAACCCCATAGTTGTATTTAGTGTAATGGTGAGTTTCATTTTGCCCCCCATCACAAACACGGTAAGAGTGAGGAAGGAAGTCAGCAAACATTGCTTAACATAAGATGATAAACTCTAATACATTACCTCACCAGTGAACATTTCTACCCGAGTCAGTCAGATAGTTTTCGTCTGCAGTGGCGGCTGTTTAACAACGAAATAAACAAATCCCATGATCCCATGCTACATCTCTACATTCATTGTTTTGATTGAGAGATCTTTAGTGACAGAAATTCTATATTGTGTATGTAAAGCAGATGAATATAATCATCAGAACCATCATGATATTATGCAACTTTCTCTTTATTAAACTATTTTACATAGTAATTGCCAATTTCACGTCTATATAGTATGTGTCATTCTGGCAAAATCCATCTTTTCCGCCCAGCTGAGTACCCACACACCAGATATTTAAAAGAAATATTATGTGCATGCTGGGTGTTAAGGAGAAAAACAAAAGCTGGTGCATGCATGCACTTCATATCAAGCTGAGAGCAACAATCATTCCTGAACTCACGGTCACATTTCTGTCTAAA
>JAQLOL010000001.1:13243089-13254153 GCA_029783665.1 Naso thynnoides
GTATGCTAAATAAGTTGTTGATGCTTGGTTTTATGTGTAGAGACCCTAGTCATGCTACTGAAGGCACATGGTGCTATGTTGAGTTGTATTAGTTGTTAAAAGAGCCGGTTTTGCAAGTGTGTGTGCACTGCCCCATTTCGATGCGTGTTAGCTGTTTTTGGGCTGCAACTTAGCTCCGGTCAACGGAGTGTCCGTTCAGAAAAAGACCCTGAGATCATTTTACGCCGGATTATCCCTTTAATGAAGTGTGAAGAAGTGTCGTGAGAGTTTTCTGGAGAGAGAGTCAGCTAATAGGATGTGGGCCACATTGCTGGCTTAGCTGGCTATGACAACACAATTTAGAAAGTAACAGTTAGAAGCAGTTCATCAGAAAATCCATACATGACAGAGTTCAGGCAGAGCGGCTGGAGGACATCACAACATTAGCTTAATATGACAAGTGGTCTATATCAAGTCCTGAGATCAAATATCTCAGCTCCTGTAATGTAGAGATTTTTCTGTTGTGCTTAGTTAGACTGAGAGCCGTCTTTTTCTGCAGACTATGAGCCTGGCTGTCTGAGTCACGGAAGGGTTAAAGAATTCATCTGCAGGGGATATATCAGGCCAGAGTTGTTGCTGGTCTGTGTATGTGTCTTAGAAATGAGACAGAGATGGAGAAACAGAAAGAGAAAAAACAGAGAGAATGAGAATTAATCTTCATCTGACTCTCATTGGGCCATTGCAGAAAACAGCACTAGCAAGCACTAATATGCACAACCAAGCAAACAAAAGAAAAAAAGTTTACATATACATATGTGCATGTGGGTAAGAAAGAAAGAAAAGAAAGAATGTTGGCAGCAGTGTCGGGTTAGCTAGTCCTGCCTAAAGAAGCTGACCCTGTTCCTTGTGTGTAACGACCTTCTGTATTTGCCCAAACTCTTAAGTGTTGTGAATTCCTGAGTCTCACACGTTGCTCCCTCTGAGGGACCACAGACCTGGGTGGGCATCAGGTCCAGTTGCTTGGCCGGCGAGAAAGGCCGCTTGAACTAAGGGGCCAACAGGGGGAGCGGGGGGCCTAAATGGGGAGCTGGTGGGGGTGAGGTCAGCTTAAGGGTTCATGGGGAAAGGGGCAGATACGGGTCAGTGTTTGCCCAGCTGTCTCCTGGGAAGTTGAAAAGGAAGTTCCTGGATAGAGATGATCTGTGGGGAGGATTGTCATGCGTTATTCAGAAGGTGGTTATGATGGCCAAAAAGATGGCTGAACACAGTCAGGAAGTGATTTTAATCTTGCGTGTTATAGAGGTGTTTCCTGCTTTCCTAAATGCTGCAAAAATGGATTTGTTTGCTGCTTGAAAATAAACAGTCACTTATTTACACAACCAACAAATCAAAAGAATAATATCTGTCTCTGTAGCTGCTCAATGTTTCATTGTGTTCACCAACTTAAAACTTGCAACTGCTTGAAACGAACCAGACTGCGACGTTCTAAAACCTGACAGTTCACACCGATGCAACCAGATGAGACTGTCTCTTCCAATTCCAACGACTCTCTGTTTTCACTGCCGGCTTTTCGGACATTTTGTAGCTGGATCAGTGCTTGATTTGTAAATCAGAGGGTCCCCCAACACAGACAGGGTGCTGTTCCAGGGGGTCAGGGCGAGAGAAAATAAGTCAGAGAACACATCAAAAATCTACACTGGACAACACCGAGGGGCTCACAGTTAAAACTAAACAAAAAGTAAAAAACTGTCACCACTAACTGAGCATTATTTCCTTACATTTATTAATCAGAGAATTTGCAATAATCAATCAAAACCAGCAGGGAGAGAAGCACAAAACTTACGGTTTGCGCAAAACATCTCCTCTGTCCCTGTTGATCTCTCTGTCTTCTCACTTTCCTGTGGACTTGTGGCAGATGAACTTAGGCCCGAAACATCCTCAAACAACCACATTAAGCAAGCGGGCCAAGAAACCGAACTAAGTGACATGATCTGCCTCTCTGCCTGTCTATTGATCAATCAATCTGCACAGAGTTTCTTTCAGGGCTCTGGACAGCATTGTAACTACACAAAAATGAACCAGATCAACTGTTTTCATTATTTAGCATCACAAATGACCGACACAGTTCAAGCCCTGAGCTGGATATTTTGCATCTGAAACTATAAATGAGCACAGTGACAATGAGTTACTTACAGGTGAGTTTCTTGTAAGGCCTAATAACGAAATGACAAAAACAAAATGGGTGTTCATCGCAAAGTGAGTGTGTGGCTGAATTAATGAGAGAGAGAGAGAGAGAGAGAGAGAGAGAGAGAGAGAGAGAGAGTAAGAGGTGCATTAGAGTTGTGGAACAACAGATCAGTTAAATCAGTTAAGCAGCAGCACTCATTGATGACATGCATTGCGTTCTAAAATTGGACTTGGCGATTTGACATGTTCAGTCTTTTGAGACTCCTCTCGGCAACATCAGCCACGGTGCAACTATCAGTTTACACTGCTGCAGCTTTCCCCAGTAGACAGACAAACTAAGGTGGCTTTGCTGCATATGAGTTTTTTGGTTTTTTTTTTTACTTCAAATAAAGTATTTTACATATTAACTTTACATGTTACTTAGATGTACTGTAAAGGTCAAAGGTCCACTTACTAGCTTTTAGTTTAAGGCACTGAATTAGGGCAATAATATATTTTTCAGTATGTGAAACGCTGAACTTAGATTACTTTGTCATCCCAAATATACCCCAAATATAGTTAAATTACCCCTCAACAAGCAACAACATTAAAATGCTGCAAGATCAAGTTTGTAATATATCAGCCTTGTGTTTTGTCCCAAAGCGGCAAAATTTATTTATGTAGTTCATATAAATTCATTACCAGCAATGTGTCATGTTCAAATTCAGTCACTTCTGGTTCACCTTGAATTTGCCATTTCATGCGCTGTAGTAAGATTAATTATCTGCATGTACACAAAAAATTTATGGAGGTTTTCGCCTGTGGTCATACAATCTGTAGAGGCTGGTTGCTTATTTCTTGTGTCTTGGTTTAATACAGATTGTAGTCACTTATGTGCAATGCGTTGAAAGTCCTCTTCCTCCAAACATCTGAGGTCATTTTAATCCTCTCAATTTTAGCCTTCATTATTCTGCTGCCCTAGGAGAATTCATTTTCACCTCCTCATCTGCTTTACCAAATCCTGTAAAACAAGCTGGCAACATGCAGATCTTTAATCCTGAAACAAACATGGACACATTTATTATATTAAGTGCCGCAGGGATGTTTTGTAGCCTAACCCAACAGATAGTGTCGCTGTGGTTCTCCCAGCAAAAAGACAGAGGAGGTTTTTCTACCTTTTGTTCCATTTTTTAAACAAATGAACACCACTATTATAATTTAGGAACCAGATTAGGTATAAATGGTGTATTTATTTATGTGTTCTATGTTGTAGAAAAAAATGGTAAAGTCTATGATGTTTTTGTTAACCACAGACCTTATTTCAGGCATCTGACCAAAGAACTTTTTTTTTTGTCATTGACTTTGAGAGAAGTGGAAGTTGAACAAGTCTAACTTATTTCCCAGTTTTAAGAATCATTTGTGTCGCACTCTTTCGTTTAGATTTTGATATTTTGACCACTGTGTCACTGTTTAAAGTGAAAAGGTTACTGAGTAAACACACTCGATTTACAAATTAAAATTCCTGTTTTTTACATCTATTTGTTGCCTACCTCCTGTGGAAGCAAGGTACAGTATATCAGATTTTTTAATCCTTTGGGTGAAGCCGTAGCCCTGAAAGAAACAAAAGGCAAACAAGGAGATTTCTTGTATACAAGGTCTTTGATTGAAGCTTTAGATCCACAAAGGCTTGTTGTATTGACAACAGGAATATATAAAAATGAGGACAGGCCTGAGGGTCTACTTTAATCTCACTGTTGTACTTCAAGATTGGATCATGCGGAATGATTGCATTGCTCTCAAATTGCATCATCACCCGCAGGATGAAGGATAGTCGGCCTAATGGATGGACCTACTTCTGTGCTGAAACACTGGACCAATTTCCCAGCTTCATGTGATAAAGAGTCAGGTTAAGGTGGAGAGATGGTTGAATGGTAGGGGCCACAGGTGGAGGTCACAGTGGCTGCTGGTTTGTCTTATCAAATTAGAGAGTTGGTGTGGCGGCAAGGTAAAGGTCAGGGTGTTTGCTGCTGCTTCTGCTGCTCCAACCTGCCCCCCCCCCCCCGTCCCCGTCATCCAACACCACCACCTCCACCACCACCACTGTGTTCCTTTGGTCAATGTCCTTCTTTACCATTGACAGCTCACTCAATAACCATTACTCTCAACTGGACATAAAGTGGGTGGACCCTGCTGTGCCGCTAATCGCACGATCAATAGGTGAACATAAAATACCAGCGAGCTCACCAGAGGGATCTATTAGTATAAAGAATGTAACACTAACTGAATCACAGTACATAATGATATTAAGAGGGCAGCCAGTACAAGGATAACACGAAATATTATCTGCTTATACATCATATACCTCATGGTAATTTTTCTACAGCTGTACCCTTTTTAAATTGTATTTTTTATCTGTAAATCATTTTTGTGGCTTCATCACATAATGAGTAATTGCACCTGACGGACCATTGTCCTATCATTGCAGCCATTGCAGAGACTCTTCAACAATGGCCTTTCCTTTGTTGTCTCATAGGCACAGTGCTATTGGCTATTGCATGCCTGGTAATGTATGGATGACGCAACACACATGTACACACACACACACACACACACACACACTATAGAAAGACCCAAATTTTCTCATTGCACATAAAAGAAAAGCATTGCCACCTAATGGTCAGATGTAGTCACTGCAGCAAATCTACTTCACCATATAGACCTTTTCGTGTCTATGTATTGTCATGGTAGGAGTATGTGCTGTGAGTATGATTTAAAGGTAGTTCATATAAACTACTACATATTAACCACTTAGTTGCAACCAAGTCCATTTGCTTTTTGCATTTGCTCCTTGATAATAATTGGACCCATAACCATAACAAATGTACAGTATGAATCAGAAGATGAGTGTGTAATGTCCAAAAAATAAAGAAAAAGACTAAAACTGAAGGTTTTAACACAAGGAGTCATCTGACAAAATAACCTTTTCTCTATAAATACACAAAAACATTATAGCCTGTCGATTGGCATGAGGCAGTTTTAGATCAATTTTGTTGAGATCAGACCAATTTTGTTTATAAAAAAATATTCTAAGTGAATTAAGTATTTTCTTAAAACTGTAGGGTAAACCAAGTAAAAATGGGTCAGGGTCCTATTATTTTATTCATATTTATCACAAAAAGCTGCCTATCATAAACACTTACACCCTAAATTCTGCTTTGCCCTCTTTACCCACTAAACAAAATATACAGGCCTACGTGCTTGCATATATTTGCATGTCTTTTCCAAATTTTGACAGACTTGTTTCTAAAAATGATTTTGAATAGCTGTCATGCTCCAGAATAATAATAAATAAAATAATACATTTCTTCTGTTTGGGGTCTAGAAAGCCCTGAACTGAAGATAAAACATGGTTTCAATAGGTTAGATCTTTGTATCTGTAGCTGGTGTGGACAGCATTCTTTATGCAGTAGTCTTCCTTGCAGATCAAGTCTGAATGGATTTCTCTTATTGAGCTTTAAACAGGGAGTCAGACGTCTCTGTGGTCTAATCGATCCCACACAGAAGTAACATCACAATATAGAATCAGATGTTGTAGACTGCTTTTCTTTGTCTGTGAATGTAAACAAAGTATATATCTTGCCTGTGAAACATAATTTATTCATTTGGTGTAATATCTGTTGTTTATGCCTTTGTCTTTTGTTACCCTCGACAAATGTGCTAATATATGGGGAAAGGAAGGATTCCTTTTCAATACTTCCTTACAAATCAGTTTTTAATTGGGTTAGAAAAGCAAATTATAACAGAATTTTGGCCACACTGGCCTAATTGTAAACAAAACTTTACCTTGTGAGTGGACTTGACAAAGTTGTTCAAATAGCTTTTTATTTATGCCTCCAGCAGTTATGTATAATATTGTTCTACATTTGAAGCTGTGGGTCTGTCCAACTGGTGAGTGCAAGTCCAGTTTTCACTCTGGTTTAGTTCTGCTTTTGGTCTCTACCAGCTGTTGAACGAAATATCTGTCTCTGTAACTGTCTCCCTGTGCTCGGGTAGGGTGGGCTTTCAAGGTTTTTCACTAAGAACAGACGCCTGCTGTGGGCCAAAAGGGAGAGAAACCAGAACCACAACAACTACAAGACTTCAGAAACTTCTTTGAGCTTTTGTTTGTTTTTGCAGTTTGATATTGTTGCAATGGAATGAGATCGTCATTTCTCACTGCATGGAAATGTGATCCTTCAGTAAGGTGTAAATGTGTGCATGCAAACATTTGTGTGTGTGCGTGTACAGAACCTCAATGGAGGAGAGAATCCAGGTCGTCTGGGCAGTGATTGACTATCTTGCTGAGTATTGCTGACGAGGGTGCAGTTTCTTTGCTATGTCAATACAAACAGGCTGGTATCTCACTGGACTGACTTGGCGGACAACACACACACACACACACACACACACACACACACACACACACGCACACAGAGTCCATCTGCAACAACCATAAACCCTCGCAGGGCAATCAGTCATCCAGGGCTGCATATTGCTGTGTACAGTACACCAAGTAGCAATAAGGCTGTCAGAGATACACACGCTTTGTCTTCGCAGTACATATGTCTTTGTCACAATATTTAATGCGCCTCCAGCTTCTTCTTCTTCTCCTTGCAGTATACAGTGTCTCACTCAGGCTTTAAGGGGATCAGTTTGGATGTATGTGTCCAGAAGCTCCTGCATCCAATCAATATCTGAGGATTGTCAAAATTCCCCGGAGACCCTGCTCAGCGTCCCCCTGCCCCTCTCCTGCATCCGCTGGCTTAACCCCTATACCTGTAACCTGCAGATGCTTCTTTAGAGCTGCACAATGAACCGACCCTGTGTTGTTATTGATTTGGTGCTGATGTGGTTTGAAACAAAATTGTAACACTGGTTCGGACTGCCACAACAGTGGTTTCTCTCACGGTCGAGTGGCTAAAGTTTTAGCATCATGAAGAGATCTAAATTAGTATTCATTGTGTTGTTTTGTGATCATGTTTGTTGCATTTTGTGTTAATTCATCAGCTGCTGGTGTTTCTACAGAATACCTTTTGTTCAAGTGACTATGAGGAACTTTTAAGTATTTATGAAACAGTCTCACGATTCCTTTGATTTTTAAATTTCCCGGAACAGCAAACGAGACCCTCAGTGAAAATACTGCTGTTTTTAAGTAGTCACTATTAATGCCTGTGATTGGGTCCAAATCCAATTTTTTATTTGAATTGATTTTTTTCCCAGTTTCGTTGTTCTGACAATGACATAATTACATTCTTTGCCCACGGCTGTCAGTGTTCACCTCAGCACGTAACGTCAATGCAAATAGCTGTGTAACGTTAGCCTGCAGAAAATAGAGATTATAGGTCTTGGGGACATTAATGCCATGCAACTGGCTTATCACTTATTTCCTAGTCATATGTAAGTACATTACCTCATCATGATCCATCCTGCATTCTCTCTTTCACTCGCTTCCAAAACAAATACACGTGTCGCTGGTGTTATGCCGAGTTCTGCCCGCCTGGCATGTGCTACCAAAGATCTTTATAACAATCAGGGATTTTGTCACTCCTGCTTTTGTCCAAAGGGGCCACTAGAATTTTTTTTTAACAAATGAACACCACTATTTGAATTTAGGAAGCCGGATCAGGGGATAAATGGGACATTTACTGATGTGGTTTGTCGTAGAACAAAATGTGAGAGTCTCTGAAGGTTTTATTAACCACCAACCACCCAAAAACAACAACACATCTTTTAGTCATCGACAAGACCACCCATCCAAAGCAAATATGTCCCTTTACTTTTAAATTTGCTGCTATACATTGCCGTCAGACAGCCGCTTCCTTTGGGACAACTGCAGGTACGGCTGCGGTTGTGCGTAAGAATATGGACATTGTGTGGTTGAGGGAATGTAGTCCCAAAGGAATGTTGTGGTGCTGTTAACAGCAGTACTTTGTTCTGCCTGTCCAGAGGACAAGCTGACCATCATCTACAGCAGGTGAGACACTGACTAGGTGTAAGTGCCTCATACAACCCCACATAAAAAAAAAAAAAAAACTTTCCCTTTAAAGCCAAGATATGAAAATCTTTGTCTTGGGCAATAAATTGGGAGCAATCATGACCGTAGTTGAGAAATTCATAAATGTCCTAATGTGTTTGTCTTAAGCTATATGTTAGACACAATACCTGCCCTCACGTTTGCAGCTGAAGACGTTAACACTTAAACATGGCCTCTGCAGTTGCTGTATTGATGGTTGTCATTGTCTCCAGTCTGTCCACTCTGGATGATTCACTGCCTTCCTTTGCTGTCTGTCTCTAGAAGACACTCCCCTCCTGCACCCCCCTGCATCTCTCACTGTGGGGCACGCTAAGGTCAATGCAAGTGCCACAATATAACAAGAAATCTTTTTCCACATGCACATACTCACTTCCTCTCCCCCTTCTCCCTGTCACACACATCCGCTTCATAGCATAATAACACAAGACACTGTCCCAGTTCCTTTACTGCACTGAAGACGTCAGCGGCTGTGAATAATTAAAAGATGGCAAACATAAACACGATGCACAGTTTAAATAAGACTTACAGTTGTGTGCATGTGGTGACTTTGGCTACTTTCAGAGACACATTTTAGACACAAGACCAGTGCAGTGGGGGCCATTAGGGTAAGGGCAGGTCTCCAGGAAATTATTTGTGTAATTTCCATGAAAGTGACCTAAGTAAGTGTGTGTGTGTGTGTGTGTGTGTGTGTGTGTGTGTGTGTGTGTGTGTGTGTGTGTATAATGGGGATGATATGTGCATTCAAAAAAAGTGGAGTGATTTTCAGTAATGAGCATGGATGAATATGTTGAGTTGTGCTATAAGGCAGAACTGTCCCTCCCCTCACATCAGTTACACTTACCATGAAGGTCTTCCACCTTTATTCAAATATCACAACTATCTCCTGTAATTTGCATACACACGTACACACACACATATCTTGAATAATTTATTATGCATACAGTAGCACTGGCATCACTGTTCACATGGAGATGGAAAGGCAGGAAAATTCAAAGCTTCCTCGGTTGATTCGACTTGTTAATTTTCAGCTACATAATTGCGTGTGCTCCGACGCAGAACAAAGAGCAGGTCCTGTATCCACATTCAGTTGCCCAAAGCAATTTTATTTTTCACTGAAATATTAAATAATTAGTATTATTGAAGTATAAATAATGAGATAGCAAACAGTACAGTTAATTATTGTGTTCTCATTTTGCATTATATTAAAATAAGCTAGTTTTTGCTCCTGTATATATGATAAAAGGGAATTGAATTGAAATTGCTGTTTTCTTTCCCCCAGATAGATGACAGATGTTTTTTGGGGGTAAATACCTGTGTATTTGTGTATACATGTATTTAAATAACTACTGCAACTCTATTTTTGCATTCCATTCTATTGTGAATTTAATAATCTGTGAAGGTTTATAATGTATGTTCTGTGTTAACAGCAAGGACTGCACCTTCATTTCCTCGTGAAACCCTGTATTGCACAAGGACAAACAAATCACCTTGATTTCTTGGTCTCTAAAGAACTGTGTGTCCATGCCCTCAAATTTCCCACTGCTCCCTTTGACCTCATCATCTTCCTCGCTCTTCTTCCCTTAATTTCCTGCTGTGCCTCATTCCTCCACTCCTCCCTCTCCTTGTCATCAAATGCAATTATGGAAATTCATCTACAATTTTGGTGAAAAGGGGACTTAGCATGCAGTTTAATATACTATATTCGTTGCCCCACTGCTTCAGATCACATCGCTGTTTCTCAGGACTGCACACAGCTGGATGTCTACGATATCACCCAGTCTTCCAGTCTCCCATCTTCAGTTAGAGAAATGTGTTGATGTGCCACCCCTGTAGTGTTTTCCTTTTTTTTCAAATTTGCATTTCAATAGCTGAGGTGCCAAATGTACCTTCTGGAGAGATAATGCCTGTCAAGTGCACGGCAATAATGCTGAATGAGAGACTCCTCCTCTTCTGGCTGCTCAGGTTTTGAATAGAGACACTATAATTGCCACAGTAGATTCCACAGCTGGAGACACATCCAGGGATTGTCTGCTGCTGTTCAGTATGTATGAGCATTCATAATTACCAAGTCTTCAATTAGTCACTAATGCTTCAGGGTCAGGCTGGGCATTGATTTGAATATGCCTGGGGAATGAAGCAAGCGTCTGTATGTACATATGTGTGTGTGTGTCTGGTCATTGTTTTGCTTTTCATACCTCTGTGCTGGCGACAGCTTTGGCTGCAGGCATGTTGTTTGGGTTGGTTTTTGGGTTGTCGTTCTGTGCCTCTCATTCTCATAATGACATATTCAAATTTAACTTAAACCTCCTCTTGGACTCAAGAATGAACTGATTAGATTTTGGGTAAGTGTCAAAGGTCACTCTGACCTCACAAAACACGTTTTAGCCCTTAACTCCTAAATTCATGGCAAAAATTCACATAAAGTATTATTAGGATAAAATGATGACTTGATGACATTTTATATGCAAAGGGTCAAAAGTCAACTTCATTGTTACAGCATAATTTTCTGCAAAATCACTTCTGAACATTATTCAACACCATAACTCAGAAACAGAGGGGAAGATTGTGATCATATATTTTACATTTGGTCTGATACTGAATTAGTGATGCTAATCGTGAGTGCCCGCCATGAAGCTGTGCTGATTGTTTAGATCTGAAGATCAGAAGTTGAATGTTTGAATAGATATGGATATAAACTGCAACCTGACTGCTTTATTTATTGTATTATGCATATGTCAGTTTTGGCTGCTGCCATGCCTGACCATGAAGCTACAGCTTGCAGCTGCTTAGCTTAGCTTAGCATAAAGACTGGAAACAGATGCCTGGATCTAACTAAAGGTAACCAA
>JAQLOL010000001.1:13262560-13275957 GCA_029783665.1 Naso thynnoides
ATGTATGTATATGCACAGTAACAGTCCTTTAAACAAGTGTCAACATAATATATGTTTATTTTTAAATGTCCAATGTCAGATTTACAGGGATCCATTTGTGTATACAGTATGCATAAAAATGTTTTAATTAGTGTATACTCACAAAAAAAATGTTTCGTCTACATTACCTCACTTTTACAAAGCAAGTGGATCCTTAACAGTAGAGTCCACCATGGCACCATGGATCAGTGGTTAGCACTGTTGCCTCAAAACAAGATGTTTTGTGTGTAGTTTGTATGTTCTCCCTGTGTCCATGTGGATTTCCTCCAGGTGCTCTGGTTGCCCCCACCATTAAAACAAACAAAAATGTACTAGTCTATTCAGTCAAGAGTCAGAGTCAGAGTTGGTTCCCAGTCGCAGTGCTGTGGCTGCCCACTTCTCCTCAGAGATGGGCTAAATGCAGAGACAAAATTCTACAATAGCCCAGAATGGACAAACCAAATACTAGGACTTTTTTATTTTTTGCAAGTTGTGCAGTCACTGCGTGCTTTGAATATTTGAAAATGCCTCCAATAATGCTGAAAATGCTGGTATTGGTATCAGCAGGTACCCCAGTCCAGCACAGATCCAGTACCGTGTGATTTCGTAGTTGCTAAATGATACTCAGATACTTTCCAGTTAACTTAGTTAATGCAGTATAAGGAATTTAATTTTTCTAGAGTTTAGTTTTTAAGTTGCTGTTGCACTGTTTTAAAGTGTTCTATTTAAATCTTTTCATTTCAGTAAATTATGAATATACCTCACGTTTTAAAGAAATTGTTATTTTTTTAAGGCTGGTATTGGATCAGTGCTTGGTGTCGATTGCTACCCAAATTTGGGTATTATATCGGTATCATGAATTTAAAAAATGGTACTGGAACATCTATAATTCATTTGTGTGATATGTGCAACTTCAATGCTATTTGACACTCGATCCCACGCTGGAACTTTAAGTGACAGAGCCCTCTAGTGGCTGCTGCTCGAGCAAAGCAGAACGTTAGGCCTTTATAGTGAGAAAGGTTTGGTTGAATTGATATTTCATCAAATCATCAGACTTTAACACTGGTTGTTTCCTTTTTTTCCACGGAGAGTCAGCAATGTTTTTTAAAGCATGACCACAATCTTTCCATAACCTTAATTATGTGTTTATTATTATGAGTTTATTATTGTACCTATAGTGACAAAAGTCATTTAACTTTTAAGATTTAGGCTAGTCATTTTAACCCAAACAATAATACTGTAGATAGAAGTATGAGAATATTAAAAAAAAACATGTTGGTTCTAGAGCTATATAGAGTTAGTTATAGAGCTTATGTGGATGATACTGTCACATACACATAAGGTTGAAAACTCATTAAAGTAGTAATAACAAATGTTTTTTATAATGTCAGTGAATTAAACAACAGTGTAACAACGTGATAACATTACAGGTGTCAGTCAGAGAATTATCACCATAATCTGCAGCTTCCCTCGGCCCTCCCTTCAAGAAGCATAATTGAATTTAAGCTAATCTTGATTTGTTTAACCTGCAGCTTTTGACTTTTCCATTTATTCTCTCACTGCATTGTTTTTAGCAGGAAGATGTTTTCAGTCGGAAAACTCTTAAAAGCCCACGATACATCACCTGCCCTGTGTCAGTTCATTTAATTTCCGTATGTTTTTTTTGTTTGTTTGTTGTTGTTTTTTTTACTACTTTACTTTTTTTTAACTTACCTATTATCTATTCACCTTGTGCCTCATGGCACATAAGGCCTTCACAGAGCGCTTCCACTTTTACCTGTCGACTGCAGCAGTCCATGATTTCCACCCTGCCTCTTGTCTTTCTTTCTCTACTGTACGCCTCCAGATTGTCTTTGTCTTCCTTTTCTTCTTTTTCCTTCTGGTGCCCAAATAATTACTATGTTGCAGTCGCTGTTTTAGTCCTGTCTTGGTATGTGTCCTTTCATTTTACATCTATACATGTATTACTTCAGAAGTGGCGAAGATAACCACTTTCATGGTTCCCCTTGGTCTTTTACTGCACAGTGTTTTTTTTTTTTAATCGATACCCATGTTTTTCAAAGACACCTCAACTGAAGGGCATTGCAAACTAACCAAGGCCATAAAAGCATCAGTATATGGTATTTCATAATCATGTTGTTGATTTTCCCTTATCAAAACAAGATCAAATGAAAATATACAAAAGATGTCCTGTCAATATTGTCAACATGTTGCTCTACAATATTTTTTATCTGAAATAAATGTAATTTTTTAGTGCATACCATACATACTAGGCCTACCTGAGCATGAGTTCTCGTCACCACTGAGGTAGAGAGAGCTTCACTGCGTGTACATGTTGGCTTGCACCTTGTGCTGCTCCCTCTTTCTATTCTTGTCTCTGTGCTGTAAACATGCACGACATGACAGCTGAAAGACAATAAAGAAATATAAATCTGCCACATACAGTAGGCTTTAATTGGGTAATTAGGAAAAGCAAGATGGGACATTTAGTGTCCCTGCTCAGAGAAGAATAGCCCATTACCTGATGAGCATGACTGTTACTTATAGCATATAAAGACCCTACTACAGTGACCATTAATTACATCCTTCAAATGTCTACATGTGTTTGCACTGGTAAGTGTCTGTTCCCAGTTGTTTCTTATCTCACAGAGCCACACAGACTGTGCAGTTGTTTCGGAAGAAAATGATTGATAAGCTGATTGAGTGAAACCTTTGCTTAAATTTAAAGAAACAAAGACATTTCTTCATCTGAAAACATTTCCACTCGCAGGTTATGCCAGTTTTGACCTTTAAAGTCATCTGCGCTAACCTTTAAAAAAAGGTTAGCAGATGCCATAAAAAAAAAGCCCTCATGTTTTAATGTGAATCTGGTAACAGCTGGCTGGCTGTGTGGATTCACCCAGTGCAACCTTTTGTTTTCAGCACAGCTCCATGTTTGAGCTCTGCTGGGAGTGTTTTCTGTTTTTTTCTTGGATGATGGGTTTCAAATGAAAGCTCATTTTTCATTAAGTGGGTGTTGTTGTGATGTTGTTGGTGGAATTCTACTGCCAAACAGTGACACCTGGTGGCAAAATGAAGGAGCTTGTAATCATTTGACAAGCATTCAACCTGAAAAACACCTTATTGAAAAAAAATTACTTATTTCAGAGGGAATTTTAGGTTTAACCATATCTAAATAATACACTGGTAGGGGTATTACTCTTACAACCTGTCAGTTGCTGAGGTTAACACATGATATCATTTTCAACACTTGTATTTGGTGTTGGCAGCCCTAAAGCCTTCGGCAAAAAAGGGCGACTGCACGAAGCCCAAAACTGTGGATGTGGGGCAACCAGACAGACACAGTCTCTTATAAACCACGTTTGTAAAGACAAGTACCACACATCCTACGGAAATAAAATTATCGCACTGTTTTTTCTTTGGGCAATATCTTGTGATCCACTTTTTATTGATATAAGCTCTATGATGCATCTCATACTAGTTCAAAACAAACCAATCTCAGTGTTACAACAAAATGAATGAAGACTTATGACACGACAAATCAAGATTTCCATCTAGTTCACTTTCTCTGTGACCTTTAAAAGAGGTCAATATAAAAAGAGTGAACTATATCACATGTCTGACTGATGTGTGATCTTTTTTTGGTAACACCTTACTTAAAGCATGCATCTGTAATGCATTGTGATCGGAGTTAGAATGTGTTATAATGAGCCTATAGTGCTGTATAATCATAGTTATAAGCAGGGTTAGGTTGAACCCTAACCCTAATCCTAACCTTAATTGTAATCGTAACCACCTATAACGAAGTGTGTTTATAATGTGTTATATATGCATAGAATGTGTTATAATGCATTGTAGAGACGGACTTCATAGAAAGTGTGTGTCTCTCTCTCTGTCTTTTTTTTTCTAGGCGATTTTTCTCTGTAGGGATCAACACTAATCCTCCTCTAGAGGGCAGCAGTCTCATTTGTGCTCTCAATGAAAACTGGACTCTTATGTTTGACAAACATGGAATTACAGTCTATAAATTTTATGCAAACAACCTGTAAATTCAATTCAATTCAATCTTTATATTAAATTTGTGTGTGTGTGTGTGTGTGTGTGTGTGTGTGTGTGTGTGTGTGTGTGTGTGTGTGCTAATGTTTGTTGGTGCATTTGGAGCAGATGGTTTTTCCCAGCCTCAATGTTTCCTTGCTGCAAAGGAAAACTGTTTGGCTCGAAACAGAAAGGTCTTGAACTTTCAAATGAATTATGGACTGCTCAAATTATAAGCCAAGAGACATGGATGAAGTAATTCTACAGTAACTGCGCATCGAACACATTTCCATCCTGAAATCTTATAATTATTTAATTTTTAGCAACTCTGTTTAACTCTTATTTAATGTTCTCTTAATTTCTTTTAATAATTAAAAAATTGGATAAATTTCACACAATTTATAATCTAAATATTTGTGTTTAGGACAAACATGTCAGACTGAAATGTAAATGTATTTTTCCAGTTTATGGAACGGATTAACAGCTAGAAATTGTGAATTAGAAGATGGGTATTGGCTAAACAAATTAAAACCAACTACAGAGTGACTGCACGTCTCTGGCACTGTGTTTGTCTTTGGCTCAGTGATTTGCACATGCAGGATGGTTGCTATTGTGAAATAGTTGGGAAAAGGAAACAGAAATGAGGCCACAGAAAACTTTCTCCTACATGCAAAAATACAGTAATAGTATAAAGATGTTTGTCAAACACATGCAGAATTAAAAAACGTCCCACGCTGCACATATAAAACTGCATTCGCTTCCCAACAGGTACAACATTTTCTCTGTCTGACTTTAGAAACCACAAACTGTCCAGTAGCAAAGGCTGCTGCTCAGATTGCAAACAGATGTTGATCCAAAGAGAACATAACAACAGCCTTTATCCTCGCAGATTAACAGTATGTAACACTTAGATAATCTTTCATGTATGCTCACACAGATCAGCACGCCAATCTTATAGCCCACAGTTTTCCAAAAAATCCTAACTGAAAGCAGGTTTCACGCAGTAATTACAAGCAGAGGAGTGTGTGACCAAACTGTATTATCAGAGAGAAATATGTCCTCACTTCCACAGATGAAAGCTGAGCAGCAGATGTAGCCATTAGCAGGTCTGAACATTTTAAGCTACTCAGGTTGAGTTCTTGTTGCTGTTGTGAGGGTGAATAATGATCACCGTGTAATGGGGGGATATCAGTTTTCCACTGCGGCTGTGGCTGGTTTGATAAGCGGTAAGCGTGATGAAGGAAGGAACTGAAGGAGCTCCCAGACAATGATGTCATCCATTTCAGAAAAAAACATGCAGCAGAGGCGATTGCACAATCTCTTTCCCACTGAGGTCGCTGGGAGTTTTGTGTGGCAGCTTATTCATCCCTATTTGACCAATTAGGTTATGTTGTGAAGAATGTTTTTATAATTAAATCCAGTAATGAATGAATGTCTCCAGTAATCATTACTGTATCATATGTCCCCCCACTAAAGTCCTTTATCACGACACTAAATTACCTTTAGTTTAGTGAGCGCTGACATTTATGGAAATTGTCTACTCAATAACATTAAGCATTTTCATCATCAGCTATCTGATATGACACTGAAGTACAAGTATTTAAAATTCATGGTGGCAGATAGAGATTTTTGCATCAGTTTGGTCATTCATCTGTCGCTGTTCTTGCTGCCTTGACAAGATTTATCCAGAAAAATATGATTTTTGTCTCAACATAACTCATGTTCCAATAACAGTTTGATTACCTAACATAAATACTGCAACATTGTTTGTTTCTAGTTGTAATACCAACAAGCAAATGATTAAAAGTTAGAAGTGTGATCTCTTTGCTTTCTTGAATCTTTCCACCCAGCTGCATGTTTGATGATAAGTATGAATGGCCACTAAAGGAGCATTATTTAGTTTGGTAATCATTCAGAGGATAACTTAAAATACACAGCTGTGCCTCAGACCCACTGTGTTCTCTATTACTCTTGGCTAAAAACAATTTTGCAACCTGCAACAGTTTTCCTCATTACGCAACTCTTACATCCTGTACAGTATAACTGTTGTTCTTTCATGCCGTGATGATGAGGAGCTCTGCGACTCCTGCATTCATTTTTCTTTTTCTCCCACTTATTTATCAGGGGATACAGTGGCCTGAGAGGGAGCCCCTTTGTGTGGAACATTTACTATATGTCATGTCAGAAAACAGTTTTTCAAAACAAAAGAAAGAAAGAAAAGAAAAAGAAAAAAGATGCATTAGTCACAAATGTGGAGGTTGAACTGTGGGACAGAAAGTCACCTAAGTGGTATCTTATGAAGCATTTATAAACAGCAATCTTTGAAATAAATAAATGCACAAATATTACAATTAGCTATGTCACACAATAGAACAAAGAGGTTTCCAAGCACAAGACTGTTTTGAGCAAAATGCTGACATCAGCATGCTAACGTGCAGAAAAAAAGAAGAAAAGAAGAAAAAATGGAGTGACGTGTAGCATGTTCAGCATGTTCAGCATCTTGTTGGCACCATCTTTAGCATGTTAGCATGTTGATAACAACTGGCACAAAGCAGAAAATCCAGCTGTGGGTGACAAGAATGTCATTACTTTTAATGATATTTGGTCAGAGACAACCTTATGGGATAAAATGGAAATGTGACCTGATGATGGAGCGAGAGCTAAAAAAATCATTCAGTTTGAATTAATTGTCTCTGAGCCATGGATATCAGTCATGGCGATCCATTATATGGTGGGATACATTAGTCCGAACCAAATAGGCAGACTGACCAAAACACCAACACCCTTAGAGTCAGGTCACTAGCGAAGCTGAAACAGCTCACATGCTTTTTGCTGCATTCACATGGAATCAGGCAGACAGTTAACGGCAGACAGACACAGTCCAACCGAATGGAAGGATGGCAAAACAAAACACCCATGATGATGTGTTGCTTCGGTGACGTTGTATTGTATACAAAGAATGGAACAAAATAGCCTAAATTTAAGGAAATTATTTCGTGACTACTATTTTATGTAATTATGCTAATATAGTTATGCATGTAGTGGTAAAATGTAGTTTTCTCTTAATTTTTTATTGTAAACATAAAAGTTACATTTCCTCCAAAACAGTACCTTTTGGAGGACAATCAGCTTTGTGCTGATTGCCTTCCATGTATCAGCATTTCATGTGACACTTTGGTAGGTTTTCAGCTGTGGTAAATCTAACTTCAGGTATTATTGCACCTAAATAATTAGCTTTTCTAGGTCGAGATCAGACATGTTTTCTCTCTACTGTCTTCCAGATTCCGTGTGAATGCAGCATTATATGTCCAGGACTATAACTGTCAACAAACAAGACAAAAAGTAAATCTCATCCCCACTAGAACTAATTTGGTTTTCCCATCATCCTTTTCTCTTCCCTGCAGCACACATCCAGTCAAAGCCAACAAGAGAATGTTTTAGCCAATTCAGTGCAGCCAAGGAGGCGTCTGTCCTGCAAATCAGCAAACAGCTGAAAAGATTTGATGTTTCCCTCACTAGAAACGAATTAATGTTTATATTTGTATATGTATTAAAATAGAGATGTAAATTCAAACAGGAGGTTAGTTGGTATGAGGGACATTTTGATGGACACAGCTGCTATGCAGAGAGTTCTGTACGTTAGTTTTTTACTACTTTCAGTGGGGGAATTATTCTGTTTTTCTTGCTTGGATTGCAAAAGAACTTTCTCCCTACGAGTGAGTCATGTGATTTGGGAATAGTTAGCTGTGCAAACATCTCTCCCTCTCCTCCTGTTAAACTACAGCGGAATCAGCCGGATTTCAGACGCATCGACCCTCATGAAAACTCATCATCTTATGCATTTCTTCCAGCTGTCCAGTTTCCTGTCTTACATTTTTGGGACAGACAGCATGAAAAAATGATTATATTTACATAAATGTTCCTCTTCATGATCTGGACCAAAGTGTGTAATTTTTCCTATTGTAAAGCATTGATCGGCAGGACTGTCTGTCCTCATAAAAACATCCAACCAACAATGTGGCTCTCAGCCCTTTTGCTCCGACTGAGGACATCAGTCTCCCAAAGACAGATCAAAAATGTATACTTTACTTTTCTAAAAGAACTGAGCCGCAGTATTAGAAACTGTTTCTCAAACAGGAGGAAATGAATACATCATTTACTGACTTTTTCAGGCACAGATTTGGTTTGGTGCACCATTATCTATCAACTACAGCAGCATGGTGTAGAAAATAAAATGTTGAATTGACACGTACATCATAATATTTCTGTACGTCTGTCATGCCCAGTTTGGACAAGAGTAAACGACAACATTATTTTCCAAAGTGGAAACTAGTGGAAAATTATCTTTGGCCCATCTATCAGTTTATAACATATCAACTAGGGGTATAACGATACATTTTAACAACAATAAGATGCATATTACGATACATGGTTGGCGTCAGGATACAAAAACAATATGGGCTCATTTAGAGGGAAATGATGTGATACGATTCAATGACTAGAAATTGAAATAGTAATGTTCTTTTGCCAAAAATAGAGGAAAAGAACATGCCTGTGTCCATGCAGAGGTAGAGGAGGTGAAACACTGGAAAAACCTCCTACACTGAACTATATGAACATTCAGTGCAAGGCCTCTATTCAATCTGTGTGGACCGCAAACCCAGACTGAAAATTTATTGTCCTCCTGGTGCTTCCCTGCCATGATCCGCCATCATCTGAAGAGACGCTGTTGATGCAATACGCATTACCATGACGTCTGAGAAAGAACTGGGGTAACATTAAGAACTATTTATCGTTATAAGTGTGAAAAATACATCCACAAAACAATGTTTGATGTGCCTAATGCAAGGCACTGATTCTTGGTACTGATACAATCAATTTTTGCTTTGAAAAATGATCTTAGATCAATACAAGTCACACAAGAAGGATGATTTGCCATTTACCTATCAATGTAGTTTTATCATAGGAATATAAATTACAACAACAAGACAAGAAATACTCTGAATTACATAAAACCATGCTCGCAATTGCAAAAGAAGTTCTTTTTAAAAAAAAAAGTCAAGCCAGTTGCTTTTAATCCCACACCTGCTCCTCATTCCCCATAATCACCCACTCAGCATATAAACCTGCCTGGTGTCACAGTATTTCTTCCTCCCTGCTCGCTTTTGTATGTTTTTGCCCCGGCTGATGGTTGCCATGTTAAGATCTCTGCTTTGAATTAAGTAAACCTCATTTTATCTCTGTCTTGATTTTTGGTTCAAAGCAGAAATCCAACATTTAAGCAAAACAAGCAGCTGCAGCATCAGAGTATTTGTAGAGCAGTGGGGAAAAGTGGGATTTATGACGCTTGTTCAACAGGTCAGCTTACAGCTTACAAATATGAAACTGGACAAGTATAAAGATGACATTTACAGAACTAACACTTAGATTCGTTTTGCAGGCGTGTAACTGATGCATCATTGAAGACATTTTTATAAGGATTGAGCTCGAGTAGAGTTCATTTAAGGAGGGACTTCTTTTTTCGGCCCCTCTTTTGTCCTCCAGACCTTTAGTCCTGGGGTCTCCAGAGGTCTCCAAAACACAGTTCAGGAGGAAAATAGATGACCTTGTTGAGCACATACCATCCGTCTTTAACGTCAGCCCCACATGTTTCTAATCTAGCCCTTAATCCTGCATGTCTTCATGCTTTACTGGGCCACGGCCGGCCAGAAAACATGAAGGAGCTTCTGTAACCTTTACATGTGCCCTCAGTAATGTGTCAGCAGGAAAACACATGTGTGCTCATTTTTGCTTGTGACCAGGTTAACATACAGTATCTTTACTGTCGTGCTGGTGGAAATAGTTTTGCATGTCGGCCATGTTTGTTGTTGATAGTCGGTCTTTCATCGTGCAGGTGTTCAGTCTCACCTGCTTTCCTCTGAGAATCTTAAGGTGATCATTAGAAATGTGCCACATTAGCAGTTTTGTTATTTTTTGGGGGGGTTTAAATCGGTGGTGTGTGATCTAAACCTGATCTCTCCATTTCAGAACGCTACCATAAATGTGTCATCAGTGGGAGTGATGAAGAACAGAATGAAACAGATTTCACAATCATCTTATCGTGATTTATCATCAAAGTCTGCAGCACAAGTAACATCAGGTTCTTCGATAATGGCGCTCACTTTTCACAGATGATTTTTTTTTCCAAATATACTTAAAGCAGCTACAATTCACATTTTCATAATAATCTGTCAAAAAAAATGTGAGGACAGAATTATCTCCTGACTCTGAAGCCCCTGTTGACTTCAAAGTATTTTTGTTGTACTCTCACTGCTTTCTTAGTGTCTTTTTCAGCTCGCTGGTGAACAAGGTGAAACATTTAGCAGCTAAAGAGACTGGCAGTTCCCTCAGGAGCTAAAACAGATCAAACAGTGCAAAAAGTGAGTTAATATTGGACTTATATTTGCCACAGCTCCAAATGAATGACAAAAGTTGCTTTATGACCGCTGGATGTGTAAATAAGCAGTATGCAAACAAGTTCATAAACACATAGAAGTGATGTTATGTCCTTTCTGCTGTTGGAATGTGTTACATATTTCATAATGTCCTAATTCTTGTGTTTAGATTGATTACATGTCACTGTTGGTGTTGTTTAGCTTTGCGCAGTGAAACACAAGGTGAGAACAGTCTTAGAGTTATGTGTTATGTCTTTCAGAGTCTCGATGTCCTATTTATCGACCACCTTCTCCTGTAGAAGTTGTGCATATTTTTTTTATCCTTTTCTGTGACTTAATTTGTATTTATTGCACTAATTAAAAAAAAAACAAAAAGTCCAAGTAAACACAAATTTATGTATCTTTAACATTTTTGCATTCACAGATAACTGTAGTGATAAGTTGAATTTGTTACAGCCTTTTATGAACATTTTTAGATACAAGTGCTCCAACAATAAAACTAATAAAATACAATGAAACAATTGAATCATTCAATGTCGAAGAACAGCCTGTCAAGTTTTAACCTGTTTTTGTTGCAGACTTTTTGTGGTTTACTACGTATTCTTTAAATAAGCACCTCGCTCCCAGACACAAAGTGCCCCTTCTTTAACCTCCAATATCATTTCCATTGCAAAGAGACCTATTTTATTTTGCTGGCTTTGATTATGAGTGATGTAGCCCAGACTAATAAAATGATTCTCTGGTACGCTCTGTTCAAAACCTTAAGTGTTACTTTGATCCAGAGGGCACTCTGTTAGTAGATTAGATAGAAGACACTATTCTTAAAGCAAGAACTATAAGAATGTGCTCTTTTTTTTTTCAGTCATATGACCTCATTACCGCTGTAAGATTTTTTGTTTCTTGTAATCATTCCCCCTCTCCCTAAGTAATGCAGCTTGTAATTAGAGTTTAATGTAAGATATAAGGTAAAATCCTCAATCTTTGCAAAAGTTTTTCAAAGTTTAGTTGAAAGAAAGTATTATAAGGCTCCACAAAGCTGAGCAAAGTCACTTCAGTAAGTTCAAAATATGTTTCACTGATAATTTCATTACCAAACAGTTTGCAGCATTTCAACATTTGCGCTCTCAAAGTTTTGCCATTTGTCTCCTGTTCATCAGATCTGAACATGACTTGGTTGGCATGTTTAGGTGGTGTCTTTGATATATGCTATTTATTAGCAAACATGTGACATGTGACAAGCCACAGTCACTCACACCAATCAAAACGGCACTTCAAATTTCAGTTAAGATTTGTTTTTTCCCTGGTGAAGGTACACCACAATTTGTGTTCTCTGTCCACCAGGTTTCTTAATACAAAGTTAAGTTTTTGCTTAAAATCCTTTGATATCATAACCCTGTATGAGCCCTGCTCATGCCAAAATTTTATTTGTTAATTTTTTTTAATGATCTTGCGCCTCCCACCATGATGTATGCCACTTTTGGTGTCGATACAATAAATACTAATACAGTTCTATTTATATATAATTGTGTTTCAAAAAAATTAGGATAGAGGAAAATCTAACAGAAAACTTTTATGGTCCATGAGGCTTTTTTGTAAAGCACATTAAGCTGGACATGTGGGTCAAACTTCAAGTCACTTGGACTTCAGGATGTGAGGGGTATGACTTTTCAAAAATTCTAATTTTTGGCCTCAATAACAGCACCTCCATCTGGCCAACTGCATGTCAAATCAAGCTGATATCCTTTGAGTCACTCGAGTATTAAAAATAGAAACACAAAGAGGAAAGTTCATCTTAGAATTTAGAGGATTATCACTTTTTACACTGAGGTCACATGTAAGCTTCCCTCAACTTCTCAATGCATTTTTACAAAGAACAGAACTGTGGATTTTGGACCTTTTCCCCGTTGAGAAAAATACAAACAGACAAACAGTATCGCAGTGTATTTCTTGTAGCTAAAACACAGACTGAGCTTCCTGAAATGTTTCTCCAGAGCAGCCCAGGACAGAGAGGAGACAGAGGTTAGGCAGAGAGCGCTGACTTCCTCTTAATGACTCCACCAGTGAAAGTATGCAGAGCAACTTCTGCTACTGTCATTAGGGGCCCAGAGAGAGACCCCACTCCACTTCCTGCAGGTAAATTCAGGGGGGTCAGATTCAGATTAGAGGAAATTGCCATGTCATAGAGAAGTCAACACATGTGACTTTTGGGGAAAAACAAAATATTTAAACAACTATGTGATGAAGACTGACAACTGCTATCACCAGGAGAGGTTTTCTCAGTGGGGATGAAATCAGAGTTAATCTCCAGCTTTGACAGTGTAGTTAAGATTAGACTGAGGGAGCTTGAGTAAAGCTAATTTTCAATGTCAGATTTAAATCTGGTCATTCTAGTTTTGATGTGGAGCATAAATTCTGTTATTCTGCAGTTGAAAGCAGTCGTGGAAGAGATTCTTTCACTCATGCCAATTTAGTAATACCACATTGTAGAAATACTCAGCTACAAGTCAAAATCATTCATTAAAGAGTAAAACACTTAAAAGAACTTAGACTTTAAAGTTGCCGTACATAATTTATGCAAACGAGCTAGCATGCTAATGTTAGCTGACGCATGAGACTCGTTGGGAAGCAAATCCGCTGCAGCCATTTTAGCCACCTCGCGTTTTATCTTGTTTGTTGTTGCTCTCTCTTTCAAGTAAAGTTTAAACCAGGACGAAATGCTCGAGCTGGAGCTGATTGACAGTGTGGCTTGCAGACTCTCTGTTGTCGGCAAAGGTGAGTCAGAGCACTGTGAGCTAATCAACTCGTACCGACGTTACCTATCACTAAGAAGCGCAGCGTAGACCGACGAATTAGGACGGAGAGTACAGAGAGCGTCAATGATTTTTCAACCCCTCGTCCCAGTGGCAAAGA
>JAQLOL010000001.1:13276057-13298586 GCA_029783665.1 Naso thynnoides
AACAATTCAGCAGTGAATAGTGTCATTTTTCAACCATTATTACACTGTTAAAACCAGGTTATACGTCATAATGACAGCGTTAAGCCAAAAACGTTCTATAGTTTCACTTTAACAGAAAACGACAAAAAACTTGAGTAAGTCTTTACTCAGAGCATGCATCTATAATGTATTACACACATTATGAACATAAACAACACATTATAAGAGTATTTAAAGGTGGTTGGGGTTAGGGTTAGGCTGATTATACAGCACTACAGGCATATTATAAGGTGTTGCATAATGGGTGTTCATAATGCATTACAGATGCCTGTTTCAAGTAAAGTGTTACCAAAAACTTGCCCTTGTCAAACTGTCATCAGAGCAGATCTGATCATGTGACCTGTTCTGGTTTCTTTTCCAGCAGACATGAGTTGGTGTAATCACACCTTGCGGTGGTTGTAGTTCAGCACTGTTTGTTCTTGTGCATTACCTCTGTTTTTGTGCCAACAACCTCACCTCTGGAATTGACTCCAGCTTGGTAACTGATGTCAGGTCAGGATGTTGCTGTTCTTTTTGTTTTTCGCTCTGAGCTCACACAACAATGGTGAACAGACTTGAGTACGAACCAATATATTTATTGTAATGAAGAAACGCAGTCTGCCTCCTCTGTTAACATGACTGGCAGGTATCCTGCATGTGATGAAACATTCTGCCCTGTCAACCACAAACATTACAGGAATGTCTCAATGATACAGAAAAATTTCAGAATGAAGCTTGTCGTTATAGCAACTACAGAGTGAGAATGTGTGTTCCCTTGCAGGCAACGCCCTATTCAGTTTGTCAGTTTGTGCTAAAAGTTGTGTTTTCATACATACACAGAAAATCCTTTTTGTCCCAGAGATGTCCTGTAGAAGATCTATTTGTCCCGAGCACATTTTCTATCATCGTCAGGGTGACAGGGCAGCATTGTCACAGTCTGAGTCCGCCATGTTCCCTCAATTTTCTACAGTAGCCCAGAGCAGCCAAACAAAACATCATCTGTAGATCTGGGCCATTCATGTTTTACAGACGCTGTTGGTTCTTACATGCTCAGAAGAGGATGTTAAGGTGAGGAGCAGACAGTAGGTTGCAAACTGCAGTCTCACCACTAGATGCCTTAAATCTTACACACCGGACCTTTAATATATGGGGGTAAAAAAGCTGCCATATAAATGTGATGGTATGAAAAGAAAAATCTTTCACATTTAATGTAGTGGACAAGATATAAAGTAGCATAAAAAAAGAAAATCTTCAAGTAAAGCTCAAGGGGCTAGAATTGCACTTAAGAACAGCACTTGAAACAACTTTCCGTTACTGCAAAACACTGCTGCTGATGAATGTTTAATGGACTAAAACTGACAAACAGTGTAACTAAACAAACCAGTGAAACATTAAGTTTGTTACGTAAAATGTTAGAGTAAGTTTTTACTGGTGATGACAGAAGTTGCCAGAGGTCAAGTAAATACCAGCCTGATGACAGACAGCCCACAGCTTCTTCATGACATAGTGCTGCCTGCTTAATGCCAAAAAAGGAAACTAATAAAAATCACTTTCATAAAAATTGTGCGTCTTACTTGCTTTAATTCCACAAACTTTGGCCAACATGATTTACCTGTCTGGAATCCAGACTGTTAAAAAGTAGGTTGTGTCTGCTCCCGTTGCCCGGCAACTAAACTTTGCGTGTTTGCGTGTCCTTTCTCTCACTTTCCTATCCTCACATCATCACCTACCACCTCTGTCCACCTTGTTTACTAAGACATAAAGTCCTTTGAGCACCTAAAAAGTACCATAAAGAGGCTCAGTGAGCGGCTTGTAAATGTTAGGAAAACACGCAGCTGCAGGAAGCTACTGTCCTCTCTGGGCTGGAAGTGATGAGACATGAAACAACCTGACACCTGGAGTCTGAGCTGTGCAGGCCAGTGGATAAATGTTGGCAGATGCATGATGATATCTTCTACTGAGGAAGGTGGTTGACACTGTTGTATGGTTAGTTTTGTTTAAATTCAGATATCAAAACTATTTTGATTTGACCATAACATTTGTACTTGCATGGATTCCAGACAAGCATGTGACAGGAATTAAACAGATTAAATAATTGTGTTTTTCTGCCAGTTCGCCACTTGTGCAGGAATAAAAAATAAATTAAGGATTGTGGCTTCACCAACAATGATTTCCCTGGAGCTTTGCTTTGATCCTTCATTAACTACCTCCTGATTTTACCACACTGACACTTTTTTTCCTCCCACTTAACCAAACCAGCAAACAGTAATTGGTGGAAGGTAAACATGAAGTAAGACTGTGCTTTTTGAACAAAACTGTTTTTCCTCTGAGAAGAACTTTGTTTTCATGACCTGTACTAAGTAGCATCCATGTACACTTTGCCGCCAACACCAGTCATTTGTGCCCTCACCTGGCCTGGGAACTCAACGCAGCCTGGAAAGACTGAGGAGCAGGAGCAGGTTATGTTCTTCCGCTGCGTGTTCTTTGCCTTGTAATTGACACGATGAGGTCAGCTAATGAATGTTGTATGGAAAAACATCAGATACTGACAACTTTACAGGATCTCTAACAGGCATATCCCGGTAGACAAAACAAACTAAATGCGTGGAGGTAAAACACAAGAATTTTGTTCTATAATCTAACATCAAAACATTCTGCATTATTGTGTTATTGTTGTTTTATCACCCATAGTGTGACCATAGAAAGCGTGTGCTGTATGTTGGTTTGGCTTAAATGAGGGATATTTTTTTTTTGCTAAAACTTCCAATTTAAAACAACAACGGGAAATTTGAGTAACTGAGTATGTGCAGTTCTGTCAGAATAAAACTGAACAAAATATGGACAACTGAAAATAAGTTAGGCTTGTTATGGGCAGAAATTTAATACTGAAAAATTGGAAGTTAAAAAAATGGACTTCTGATTTAGTGTTTGGATTTTACAGTCATTTCACAGTCTGTATTGCAGTAAATGTAATTATTCAGCCTAGAAAGATCCAACTTTATTGCAATTTTTGCAATGGTGATATATTTATAGTTCAAACATGTTAACATTAGTTTCACCAGTTATTGTAGCTTTACTACAGAGGCCACTATTCCAACCCTGACTTCATGTCTCTCACAACATTTTACTGATTTTAGAATATTCTTCCATTTTCTAACTTTTTTAATTGACAAATAAGAAGTGTTTGAATAACCATCTCAGCCAGTTGGACTCAACATCAGGTTTGTTCTTTCTTTGAAACCGCTGAAGCACCACACTGGAAATCCACAGCCAGACCACTACACAGTTATTTAACAGAGCTCAGGAAGGTTTTGTGAGTTGTGGTGTTGATAGCATAAAATCAGTCTCAGATTTCTCCTGCGAACATTTGGTATGACCTCAGTCCAGTTGCCGGACAAATTTTACAAGTCTTTTAACATTACGTGTACTGCAGAGACATAGATACTTGTTCTAGAGATACACAAACAGGAGCTCATTGTGTTTAATGTTTGTTTGATTTACAATTTTGTTTGCTTTGTTGTATGTTTGTGCAGTACTCTGTGATTATGTTTTTAAAGGTGCTATATAAAATAAGTTTTGGGTTTTTTTGTTTTTGTTTTTGTTTTTGTTTTTTTTGGGGGGGGGAGTCAGATATGTTTTCTTTTTGCATTTTAATAGAATGCAAAACCAGTCTTCCTATTGTTATCTATGATCTGAACAAGAAGTCATGATTTGATCGCACGAAATACAGTAAATTCTAACGTATAACATAAGAAATGAATCAAGAATCAAATGTACACAGAACTGTTTTTCAGCTCTAATATGTGCTTGAAGCTCTATTGATAATACATGAACATAAAATTACCACATACAAAATCTCTGCTTTTTTTTGTGTGTTCAAATTATGCCAAGTACAGATGAGAGCAGCGAACAGGACAAATGCCTAGTTTGACACTATCAACATTGATCTTGGACATGCGGGGGCCCGGGTTACTGACAACAGAATGTGTTACCCAGACCCCCCGAGTGTCCTTCTTTCACATGAAGCACTATCTAAAAGCCATTTGGGTGTCATGGTTGTATAATGAAGGTGATGAATTGTGAGGATAAGTATGTAATCAGGAGACACTGTGGCAGACTGCTGAGAGAGGAGGGAGGGCTGCTGGAGGCAGCGTATAAAAGAGACAGGAAAGGAGTGTGTTCAACCAGAGCGAAGAACAGAGGAGGAGAGAAATGTGAGGGGAAATATAAAGACAGAAAAAACAAGAGAGTGAAAGAGAAAAAAGTACATTCCTAAACTTTAAAGCCAGGAGCTCACACCACGGACATTTCACTCAGTAAAAAGGTAAGAAAGAAAAAGTTAACTAAATATGTTCAGTAGCGATCTGGTAACGAGTAATTTATTTCAGTAGTTTAAGTTATAGAAAGTGAAGAGTTCATTTAAATTTCAAAGTCCTTTAATTTGAATATATTTTCCATTTGTTAGTTAGATTTTCACTTAAGATACTTTAGTCTTTACTCCAGATCACTGTTGCACACAAAACCTGCATGTCTGCTAAAAGCTTAAATTGTGAGTATCCCACTTTCATCTATTGCGTGTACTCCATCTGGCCCTATAAAGACAGTACATATAATTTCATCAGTCCATCCTTTGTGTTTTTTAGACTTGAAAGTAAACTTGATTTGTCTGTCATGTACAATTTTGCCAGTGCTTTTTTGTCTTTATTTGTAACCTAAAGTGCAAAAATGCAAACCTTGTGCGCGTGTGGGTGTTTGGATTACGTAGCCAGCGTTTTGTCAGCAGATTCAGAAATGTTTGAGCTCTCCAATGACAAATGGTGATGGCTAACACAGATGTGTAATCTGAGTGCAGGGCTTTGTCCAGCCATGTTTTTCACCCCAAAAGACAAAGAGGCTGGAATTCATCCTAAAAGAAGCACTTTTGTTGTCAACAGATTGTGTTTTATTCATTTTTGTCTACATCAATACTAAAACTCACTTTATGTATGTATTTTAACACATATAGCTGTCTTATTGACTAATATCTACAGATATGTGTTATGTTACATCAAAACAATTTAAATGCAACATTAAACACTGGTAATACTGAACACTGTTTTCAATGTTTCTGTTTTTATCTGAATTTTCCCACAGTGACACTCAGCTGCTTGGACCCAATTGCTTTGGAGTTCCTGGTGTAAAACGCACATTAGGAGGGGTGAAAGTTCAAGGGTCAGACGTAGCGGCAGTGTGTGAGAATGTCGGTGTGGCCACTTCTCATCCTAGTATTCACCGCAGCCACTGTTGCAGGAGTTACAGCTCAAGGTGGGTCATTCACTAGGATACACATCAAAAAGCACAACTGCATCCTCTCCCAAACACATATTTTAATATCTGTCAAATAAAGAAACTTGCAAATGTATATTCATCAAATGGAAAGGCTGTGAGTAGTAAGAGGGGTTGCTAAAACAGGCTAATTTGCTATACTGTAATTCCATATTTACCATGGCTGAAAGTATGTTCCTATTTGTGGATTTATACTCATGCTAAACTCAGCTGTGTGTGGGCACTCATGTTTTCTAAATCAGTGTCATCCCCCACAGCGAAACTCCATGGCGATATATGTTTTCTCCATCAGTATCAAGACTGGTGAGTCTTGATGTCCAAAAGTAACAAAGTCTCTGTTAGAAAACTACAACTGAAATACAGTTTGTAGATTTAAGATACACATAACTGCACTCATAAGTGGTTTCATATCAGTGTAATTAACTGTTTCCCTCCTAAAACGTCCTTCTGAAACTCTTAAAAAATTTTTAAAAAATTAAAAATTCATTAAGGATTTTCACAACCAAAACTCTCATACTGAAATGTTGTACTTAAATTTAGTATTTTTAAAATGTGTAATGGATGTATGTCATGATCAACTTACAATTAACCCACTAACTTTGTAGTAGTAAAAATATTTGATATTTGGTAATGTTTCAATTTGATTCTCTTGCAGGACCATGGAGAAGAGACAACAAACAAGCAGGTCCTGCTGTGTACCACTCTGATGGTAAATTCTATCCCAAAATTTTAAATCAAAGATTTAGTTATAACTGTAAAAAGTACTTTTTTTTTCTTTTGAGTCACATTCCTAACATATGATGGATGCAGTTAATTGAACAGTATGAGTTTGCTTCTGCTCTTTGTGTCCAGACAACTATGAGTGGACCACGTGGTTCAATGTCGATCACCCTGGAGGCCGTGGAGACTATGAGCAGCTGGAAGCCATTCGCTTCTACTACCGTGCCAGAGTGTGTGAGACTCCTCGGGCAATCGAAGCCAGAACTACTGAATGGGTCCCAGCTCGTGAATCTGGGGAGGTAGTCCATGCAGACCCAACTGTTGGCTTCTGGTGCCTCAATGAGGAGCAGGGTCCTGGTCGCAACTGCTCCAACTACGCAGTCCGCTTCCTCTGTCCCAAAGGTTCAGTCTTATAAAACAATTAATATTCATTCTGTCACCAAATGTTTGTTTTAATATAAAAGCAAAACTATACACAGTAAATCTTAAACATAAAAATCCTGACTTTTGATTTGAATTAGATTCTGATTTTGCTGATGATACTCATGCAAAGAGGAAGATTTCTTTATGTTTAGTTGATAATTTAACTGTCAACTTCAACTGTTTTTCCCAACAGATAACAATGCAAACATTCAGGGTACCTGGGGTCCATGGTCAGACTGGAGTCCTTGCCCAGCCCTGTGTGGTCAAGTGGGGGTCCAGTTGCGCTCCAGAAGCTGCCAAACTCGCTCAGTTCCTTGTAGTGGGCCCAAGGTGGAAGGAAAAGCATGCAATGGACCAGAGTGCCCGAAAATTGGTGAGCTGGATGTAGTTTACACTGACTGTTGTTCTACATTCTCCCAGACATGGGAGACCCAGTATTCACAAATTGTCTCAATTTGTTTAAATCTACCCCCTAGATTGCTCCCTGCAGTGTGTAATGGGGAGGGTAAATGCTGAGTGTGACGCATGCATGTGTGAAGAACACATCCTGCTGGGTTCTGTTCGTGGTGCTGGGGGTCTCACAGCTGAAGGTGCTACTATCCTTCGCTCTGGCAAGCTACTTACCCTTACTGACCACAATGGGCATTTTCGCATTCCTGGTATCTGCCCTGATGGCAACACCACCCTGACAGTCAGCCTGCAGGGTCATGCCACCCTCACAGTTACTGTGCCCCACAGTGCTGAACGTACTTCTGTACTCAGCATCCAGCTGAAAAGAGCAGGTACAGTGGATGTCTGTGGATTTACACTATAAGTTGAGCTTAAAGTTTTTGTTACCGTTTTGAACCAAAAAAGTTCATTTTGAGATGCATATTAATGACAAATTTGTTGAGCATGCAAGGAAGCTGATTGATAATGTGTATTTTGTCTCTAATTCTGATTTGACAGAGAAGCTTCATGTATTGAGCAACCCTGAGAGCAAAGTCAGGAGGGAGGGACAAAGTGCTGCCTTCTGCTGCAACGTGGCAGGAACACCACAACCTGACAAGTATCAATGGTAGGTCTTGTATTGTTTAGTGCAATCATAGCCCAAAAATGATATTAAGTCACATATAAGCATCTAGTATTTGAAAAATATATCAATGCAATATCTTTGCTGCCTCTTCCTCTGTTTGAACCAACAGGTTTCATAACAACAGTCTCCTGGAGGAGCAGTCCAAGAGCACCTTGGTCCTGAAGGATCTGCGTCCTGAGCACAATGGGGAGTACCACTGCAGAGCGAGTGGTCCACCTGGGGCTATTAAGACTAAGCCAGCTACACTCAAAGTCTTAGGTGTGTTGTCTGTAAATTTCTAAACATAACTCAACTCAACTCAACATAAAACACAGGAATGTGAAGAAAGAAACCTTGTGAACATTTAATCGAGGAATATCTATGGAGTGCATACTGTTTTTTTCCGTCAGAAAAACAGCAGTAATGATCAAAATAAATTAATATTCTGATTTTCTACTTCTCTTACACAGGTAGAGATGAGCCTTCATGTAATCCCAAGCCTGAATCCCACCTCATCCGTCTTCCGCATGATTGCTATCAAAACAGCACAGACTCCTTCTACTATGACGTGGGCAAGTGCCCCACAAGTAAGTGTGCTGGACAGTTGGACCATGGCATCAGGTGCAAAGACAAAGTATCTTACTGCTGTGGTGTAAAAAAGATGGAGGAGAGGCAGCTAACATGCCAGGGCTACCAACTGCCTACCATGGTTGTGACTGAGTGTGGCTGCCAGAAATGTGTTGAAACCAAGGCTAATGTGTATGGTAGGGCAATTGCTGCAGACAATGGTGAACCAATGAGGTTTGGTCATATCTTTATGAATGGAGTCAGAATCAGCCGCACGGGCTACAAAGGTACATTCTCTATCCAAGTTCCTCCAGACACAGAGAGGTTAGTCCTGAGTTTTGTGGACAATATGCAGAAATTTGTCAACACCACAAAGGTACTCCCATTTAACACCAAAGGAGGATCTGTTTACCATGAGATCAAACTTCTCAGAAAGAAAGCTCCCGTGACAATCAGCTCTGCAGAAATCAACACTCTGGAGCTTGGGGAAGTAGAGGGCCAAGAGGCTATGGTCCAAATCCAGATTCCTCCAAATTCTTTTTATACAGAGAGAGGGGAAGTCTTTACGGGTAACGTAAATGCTAGTGTAACATTCCTTGACCCCAGAGATGTCTCCACAGCTGCTGCAGCTCAAAGTGATCTCAACTTTGTAGGAAATGATGGAGATACCCTGCCACTGAGGACCTATGGAATGTTCTCTGTTGACTTTAGAAGTGAGGAAAACAATGAGCCCCTGAATGCAGGTGAAGTGAAGGTGTTCCTGGATTCTGCCCAGGTGAAGATGTCTGAGCACCTCAGCACCATGAAGCTGTGGTCACTGAACCCTGATACTGGCTTGTGGGAAGAAGAAGGAAGTTTGCAGGTGGAGAAGAGAAGGAGAGGCAAAAGGGAGGAGAGAACCTTCCTGATTGGCAACATGGAGATCAGAGAGAGACGTCTTTTCAACCTGGATGTCCCAGAGAACCGCAGGTGTTATGTGAAAGTAAGGGCCTTCCGCAGTGAACGCTTCATGCCCAGTGAGCAGGTGGAGGGGGTTGTTGTGAGTCTGATAAACATGGAGCCCACAGCAGGTTACTCCTCTAACCCACGTGCTTGGGGCCGTTTTGATAGTGTCGTTACCGGCCCAAATGGTGCCTGTCTTCCCGCCTTCTGTGATGAACAAAAAGCTGATGCCTATTCTGCCTATGTCATGGCAAACCTTGGAGGAGAGGAGCTGGAGGCTGTTCCCTCTGCTCCCAAACTCAACCCCAACCTCATTGGAGTGCCTCAGCCCTACCTGGACAAGCTGAACTACAAGCGCTCTGACCATGACAATCCCAGAGTGAAGAAAACAGCATTCAGCATCAATGTGGCAAAACCAAGTGCGAACACTGCTGAGGAAGGCAATGGACCAATATATGCATTTGAGAACTTGAGAGAATGTGAGGAGGCTCCATTCAGTGCATCACACTTCCGCTTCTCAAGAGTAGAAGGAGACCGCTATGATTACAACACAGTGCCGTTCAATGAAGATGACCCAATGAGCTGGACAGAGGACTACCTTACCTGGTGGCCAAAGCCCATGGAATACCGGGCTTGCTACATTAAAGTAAAAATCAACAGCCCACATGAGATCAATGTGCGGTCCCGCAACATGGGTGGAACCCATCCAAAGACGGTAGGCCAGCTCTATGGCCTGAGGGACACTCGCAGTATCCGTGACATGGACCAGGCAACTGTTTCCGCAGTGTGCCTGGAGTTCAAGTGCAGTGGGATGCTGTATGATCAAGAACGTGTGGATCGTACCCTGGTGAAAGTGATTCCACAAGGAAGCTGTAGGAGAGACCATGTAAATACAATGCTTCAGGAGTATCTGGTCAACCATCTGCCTCTAGCTGTCAACAATGACACCAATGAGTTCACCATGCTGGCACCCCTTGACCCTCTAGGCCATAACTACGGAATTTATACGGTGACAGACCAGGATCCCCGAACAGCCAAAGAGATTGCACTTGGACGCTGCTTCGATGGTACTTCTGATGGTACATCTCGTGTAATGAAGAGCAATGAGGGCGTAGCGTTGACTTTCACCTGTGGACATCGTGACACAACGCGCCAGAGTATATTTCAGACCCTGCAAAATTCTCAAGGTCAGACAGTAACAAGTGTGGTGAGAGGAGAAGGCAGACAGAATCGACGCCGGCAGAGGGCCAATGCACCCCGCAGCAGTCAGAGACGTAGCACCAGAAATCCTACAAAAAGACGTACGGAAGCCAGAAGCTAAACATTGCAGGTCACGGCTCTTTGTGAAAACCAAATCAACACTCAAGATGAAGATGGGAGTGAATAGAGTTTACCTTATATTTTGATACAAATATTTTGCAATGTCTTCTTGTGTAATGAAACAACTAGGTCTGTTCTTTTCTATCTTCCCAAGGAATTTTGGCGGTTTCTCCCAATTTACATTTACAACTGTACTGTGGTGAATATTTACTTGAAACTGTAAATAGAGTATTTATTACACATGCCTTAAAAGGATCAGTAATCACCAAGCTGGCATTATGTTGTGTACCACATCAAAGTCTTTCAATGATGTTGTAAACATGAAAGGAAAAACAACTTATTCTTTGACCAGTGATTTATTAAATTAGATGCTTATAAAACACTGCAGATGCTGTATCTTCCACATTGTATGTATCCAATTGTCCATGTAACATTGAAACTGGTCAACTGCTAGAAAAGAAAAGGAGAAACATGCCCCTTTGTACTAATTGTAGCCCATATGAAGACATGTTGGGGGTGAAGCCCATAAGCCCCCGCTCCTCATCACACTTGATACAAGCCTGCAGAAGCAATGATTAGGAGACCAGTTGCAGCAAGACATCCACTTGCCTGATCCATACTTTTTCTGCATTAGTAGAAATCAAATTAGTAAATTACTTTTGTCATGCACAAAAATACCTATAAGCACTTTTTGCTCCACATTTTCAAGGATAATCCAGGGATGTATCAAGAGAATGGCTGTGAGGTTTTAATGTCACATTTATTATACTTGTCTATCCCTTTTAGCTTACAGTGAATGTCATGTGCTCTCTGTAAAATAACAAATACTACTTACATGTTGTGTCAGTCTCAAATTACTCACAATGCAACTTTTCCAGAGAAAAGAGTTATGTGATGAATAATTGTTAAAAATTTGGCAACCAAAGTTATGGATACTATACACTTTCCTGTAAAAGAATCACCCACAGGTAAGTGAGACTTCTATTTACATGACATTCTGGTTAAAGAATTTGCATAGAACCTTATGTTTCTATGTCATTACAGTTAAAATTGCAATACTGCATCAGCCATTTTGACAGGAGCAACATTTAATTAAAAAAAGGAGCCCTGCAAAACTCAAGACAGCAGCAGTTGCAATATGTTTGCCATTGAAGCTGGGTCACCCAACAGATACTACATGATTATGTGTGTAAGTTGAGGCTAAATGAGACAAAGAAAAGGCCATTCCATATGTATGAACATAAAGAGTTGGTGAAATTTAATGCTCCCTGGTATAGTCCCTCTGGTCACTGAAGCAAATGAAGGGGGCAACACATAGTTCAGATTTTCCAGGATGGCACTGGACAGCATGAGAAGGTACAGCTGCATTTCTGATGATTTCAAGGGGGAGAGGGCAGTGGTGATGGAGCCAGTGTCACATGAAATCCTCATAGTCCTGGGCGTAGCCACCATCAAACTCTGCATAGTCAAGGTCATCTCTCAGCTGTGCTTTTAAACCACCTCCGGGTAAGACACCTTTCTTCTTCTTCTTTCCTTTGTTTTGCTATAAAGGCAAAAAAAACTTACTTAAATTACTTAAAATAAGATATACATTATTAAATGACTACACCTGTGCAGCACCTAGGCTGATTTCTACCAAGAGCATACACTGGGTAACAGGGCGAGATAAACAGCACCCTCTTCTGAATATAAACAACAGATCAGAATTTATCTGTGAAAGATACAAGCACAAAGGCACTCACTTTTTCTTGTTTCTGTTTTTCACTAAGTAGAACTGACAGGGAATTACTGACTTTCTTCAAGTCATCTACTTCCACTGTAAAAGGGAGAAAATAAATAGTTATTAGTCAAGTCTACTCTCATTGAAATGCAATGTACTGACTGAGTAGGCATAGTAATACATTTTGTTCAGTAAAAATGATCGTAAAAGGTGCTCAGCTTACATGAAATACAGAGTTCCCGAAACAATGAATCCAAGAAACTTGAATAATGCACAGATTTTTCAAACTGGGAAATCTTTTCTTTCAGCAATTTCTCAAACTCTGTGAAGTCTTATTTGGAAGATGGACACATAGCATCAATTCCAGTGACACTGTTAGAAGTGCTGCTGACACCTAAAATAAAAAAAAAATAAAATAAAAAAAACATTTAAAAAAATGCAGAAAGCAGGTCAAAATTTTAAAGGTGGCAAAATGACAGCAATACAAAAAAACTGCAGTACAGACATGCAAAACTATGTCTGCTGATATTTAAAAAGCTCAGGGATCCATATTAACAAACAAAAACCAAAAACTTGGAGAGTAAGGACAGCAATTTACTAGGTGCAGAGTGACCAAAGGCATTTGTGTTCTGCTTGTTTAATATATAGATGACAGTTTGTTTTTATTTTTTAAGGTCCGACATAACCCAGAGTACATAAACTGTACATGACACAGCATGCGACACAAGCAATTGATAAATTTAAATTTAAATTTTAAATCATAAGCTTCAGTAAGTTACATCTACAGTGTGAACAATGGATATGTGTCTAAGAAGTAGAAGAAACCAAAGGAGCAATAAAGCAAAGGCTTCAGCAATCCAAGCACAAAATAATCATCAAATATGAATAGAAATTGCATCTCAAATGGGGAAAATTTGCCAGAAAAAGGAGTTTTCACATTTGAATTTGGTTTTTTTTTTCAATGTGGAAAAATTATCTAAACTTACCAAAAGCATCTTTTGCTAGCTCCAAGTCGGCATCTTCCTGTAATTTCTTCACTCTTAATTTCTCCACAAGTTGTTCTTCAGGAGTTAGCTGTTGCTGTAATGACAGATGCCAGGGGTTATTACGGTTGACTGTTGTATTATAGAGAAAACTGTTAGCTTAATTAAGTGTGTACATAAACAAACTCACGACTTCCTTCGACTCCTGTTCCTTTCGCTCCTGTTGTTTTTTCTTTAGCCGGTTTTCTTTTTCTTTTATCTTCTCCATTAACTTTTTCTTTTCAGAAACCTTTGTTTCTGAAAATAAAAAATAAAAAAACAAGCAAACAAAAAAACAAATGTGAACACGTGAATTTGCAAAAAGCAGTGCACAGCAACTGATTAAAATACATTGCAGTGCACAACGGACACTAAATAACCTACACCACTATGCATTATGTCTTTAACTGTCACCTGTTTCACAAGAACCGACCTGTTTTTGTCACTTCTACTTTTTTCTCCTCATCTTCATCATCATCATCCCAGTTGTCCTGTGAATACAAAAAATGGGACAGGTTTCAATGTATTATGTAAGCTACACAGGCAACCTTTAAAAACAACAAAAGGAAAAATGACAAATTATGGCACATCATGATAAAGGGGTTAGGTCCAAAGTTTACATTATACATTTAAATTATGAGGAAATAAACACTGAAAACATTACATAAAACAGCACATAATTTTCACACAAACAAACAAACAAAAAATTTACAGGAAAAAAAAAAAACAGGGAGTCCTTATTTTTACTAAAACTGTCGTATCATTAACAACATTTTTACACACTACACTAAAAGAATTTTTAATGAGGTAATACATAACAGAGAAACACGGTTCATTGTTTAGAGAACCAGTTTGAAAGTTTTACGTGTGATTTGCAAACATCTTCCATAAAACTATATCTACATTGTTACTAGATGATTTTTAATATTGACTTAATGATTTCAGCTGTTCCAGCCCTACTTGACACCATCATAAAAAGACTACTGGTAGGAGCAGACCCAAAAACCCAGCTCAAGCAAGCAATTCAATGTCTGCCCGGTTATCAGTGGTGTACTATACTACGATATTTTTCTTATTATCACTGATTATCATTCAAATCCTTTCATTCATAGTCATTTAAAACTAAAGGTTTTTTACCACGCTTACCTAGAAAACGCAAAACCTCATAAACAGTTAAAAAAATAAATAAATCTAAACTTCACATACAGAGTGAGTTTTGAAATTCAGACTGTTGCTTTTGAGTATATTGTAAATATAACATCTCAATAAAGTCCACTTACACCTATGAGTTACTTTATCTTAAACAATAATTAACTGTCAGTTACTAGTTTGCCCCAAATATTTCATCGCTTCTTTTAGAAGACCATTGTTTGTTACTTCATACCACAGAGGTTATTCTTTGGTTAGGGAACCATATGTGACAGAAAACTACACAATTGAAGAGGCCTCTACCAGCATTTTCCCTTGGTCAATTATCTGAGGTTTCTGGACAGCAACCATGCCAACATTTAGTCAATAACCACCTGTATATCAACTGAGCACCAGTTTCCTACTACACGCCTGTTGTAAAGTCGGAAAGTTCTAGGCCTAACGTTAGTTCTTGGCTGAGTTGAGTCATCAGTTCAGCTTGTGATTTCACGTAATTGCGGCTAAAGTTGGTTAGCAAGCTAACGCTCCCTCATGTTGAACGTAAGATGAGGGAATTCAGGAAAGGACAAAAATGCGAACTTAACGTTAATCCCATATAATCATTTACGGTTGCCAACTTTGCGTAGTAATGGGATAACCGTCTTCATTAATCATACATTACTCAGGTAACGTTACTCCAAATCACTTTAGCTTAGTTAACGACGCCATCGGTGAGGTTAGCGTACCCAACATAACAGCGCTTTCTCAGACGCAAGCTGATACGGGAGTTAGCAAGTTTGCTAGCTAAGTGGCCCGGTTAGATGTTAGCTAACAGCTATGTTATGCAAATATAGCCCGGCTGTCGAATAATTACGTCTCCGGTGGCTTTTCAATAAACAGACAACATTAGTGTCCACTAAATTAAGTTTATTCAACAACCGTTAACTGTTACACTAACGTTCACTGTGATGACGGCGGCGTTGCGCTAAGACAGTTGAAAGCCAAGTAGTAGCCTTGTGTTAGCTAACTTGGAGTTACTACAGGCTGCCTTACGGAGCCACATGAGTTAGCCACCAACTAGCATAAAGCTAACACGGGCTCGGAAAGGACTGACAGGCAGCCTGAAACCAGAGTATGGCATCATAGTGGGGTGACAATGCTTCAGCCCAACGTCCCCTTCACCAGCTAACAGCTGACAAACGATAGCTAACATTAATCCCCGCTCGTACTAAGTAACTGTTAGTGGTGTTAATTTACCTTAACCTCTTCATCTTCGTCTTCGCCTTCCCATTTGTCCATCGCTGCCGCCTTTTTAATCGGCTCCTCCGGCTCGAAGTTGTCAGCGTCTGTAAAAACGACAACATGAAATTCGTTAAGCCAATCCACATCTAACGTGTGAGTTTGACAATAACTGAGTGTCAAGCTCCTAAAAACAAAGACTGTGACAAGCGGATGATGTACAGATAGCTATCCTTCCCAACTTAGTTTCTCACCCCAGTCCGCCATGTTGGCTGTGTTGGTTGTGTTTGACAGGCTCGCGCATTGAAGTCAGGGCAGCAGCCAGTTGGCCACGTTCAGAAACTGCTCCCTCCTTCTGGACGTCACTCTGCCAGCTTATCTAATGCCATTTACTGCTCAGAATAACTGATATGAAAACTCTGGTGTTTTAATTTATCAAATTGGAAACATGAGGTAAATGATATGGCGTGGGTTGACAAACCACAGGACAAAGTTTGGAGCACCTCATTCAAGCAAACTCATTTACCCTACTGTAAAAAAAATGCAACATTTCATACTTTATCCACATTTAGAGATTTAAATTCAAATCATTTGATACGTAAAGAGTCAGACCATTGACTTGCTGATCTATCTGTTGACTGGTGATGTCCAAACGCTGTCCAAGTCTTAATCTAATCTTTTCTATCACAAAATGTTGACTAAAAGAGAAGCTCAAAATAAATATTCACAGTTTGTCAATAACCTGGATCAAAGTAGTCCACTGTATTTTTTTCATTTCTTCTTTGGGGCTGTAGGTTAAATAGGCTACCATTACAAAACCCTTTACTGGTAAATGATGAGGTAATTTTATAACAGTCCAATAATAATAGGCCTAATAATTATAATTATAATAATAAACAGTCAATCAGAGGCAGGTGGAGTCAATTTAATAATGAAGGGCCACATTAATCACACCATAGAGTGTGCACAACAATACAAAACTCACAGCAAAAGTAGACTGAAGTTGACCAATACTAATACATTCAGGTCTTTCATTAGCTTTATCTAGGTTATCTGTTACATAATTAAGATAACCCATGGTAGATAAATAAATGTAGCAAACATCACAGCTCTGACAAAAATATGTCACAAAAATATATATATAACTTTGTAGTACCTCTTGCTCATAATAACTGTATAACAACTATATTTAATGCTTTTCAGTATATCAGTGGATTTTCGGGTTATGGCGTCACATCCCTGAGAAGAAAATATCGCGACAGCAGGGGTTCATACAGGTTTATCAAAAAGTAAATAAATCAATTAGTCATGTAATGAAAATACTTCTGTGGATGTTGGTTAGACTTGATGAAAGTATTTTATACTCTATTGTTTTTTTTCCTGAATTAAAACTATTCAGTTGGTTCCTTCAGCGCTGAATGTTGATACGTCAGAGTGACAGTTATACAAAATAAATTACAATCCCATTAAATGCAGTGTATATAAATCCTGAAGTGCTCTTCATCTCATAGAGGTATGGTATTGCACAGAAAATGAGATCCACTCGGCTATGTGGGTGCAGAGGTGTCTCCTGAGCCAGCAGGGGTGAGTGGGGTCATGTGCCAGGGCCGATCAGGGCAGGGCAGGGCAGGACGATCAGCAGCATCAGCAGTCCCAGCATGAGACACAGAGGACTGTGGTTCAGGGCCAACCCCAGTGACTTCCCTACAGGAACACAGTGAAACCCATACAAATGTAAAGCTATGCAAAATATAATCCTGCAGAGTTATCCGCCTTTGCATAACATAAACACTAAAAAACTTTTTTTTAAAAATGTATTTCACTTGACCATTTCTGATGTTCAGCATTTGTATTACATTTCTGTTCTAGAGCAATAAATACAGGAATGCTCAACTTGAGTAAGCCTGATCGTCCTTTTTATATAATGTTAGATTGTAAATCTTTAAGAAAGCACATCATTGTACAGCATGTGAGAAAGTCACAATTAATCTCCAGGTACATAGTGTTTAGTAATTAAGGCTTCCTGTAAAATGAATCTCTAAAAATATTGAATGATTCCACAAATACAGTCCCTAAAACAGCTAAATGTAATTGTGAAATCACTAAAGCACCGCTGTCTCCTGATTCAACACTACTTACCACCACGATTTTGTGTTTTAAATGTATTCTCACTGTCAGATTAAAATGCTAGCCCCTTTGTGACTTTAGCGGTACAAAAACTGCTAAGAAATTTTGAAATTCAAGTTTGATTTTTTTTAAACTTCTTTTTATTTATTTTCATCAAATTAAATGCAGTCGTACAATGAAGTCATCATGTACACAGATGGAGCTCACACATCTTTCCAGAGACCAAGAGGGTCCACTCAAGTTTGATTTTTGAGTATGCTGCAGATGCACAAGGGACATAAAGTTAAGGAGGCATTAAAACAAATGTAGATGACGATAATAAAGTTCCAGAATGATCTCAGACCAGAAAGAAAAACAAGGGTCTACAGTCTACGACAAACAGTTGATGAGTTGTGGAAGGGGGCCGGGCTAAAGTGCAGGTGTGTGTGTGTGTATGTGTGTGTGTGTTTCTATATTCTATAGAGTTTGACCATGTTACAAAAAATATATATATATATATAAAGTTTGGATATGATACATGAATACATTTAGAAGTTATGCGCCTTTTTGTTACAAGCCACTCCTGTGACCACGCCCCTTTTTTGCCAGTTCACCCGAACACTTAATCAGCTGTCCTTTGACTCCTGACCAGCCTTTGCATTAATCTTGTCCAAGTCTGTGAATGCATTTGAAACTTAGGCACCTTTTTGCAGTTTTGCCAATTGGCAGGAACACAAATACACACACACTCTCACACACACACACACACACACACACACACACACAAACACTTGACCTCCAATTTCAGCCTCCTAGGGCAAAAACTGTGGACGCCAAAGAGTGGGCAATTTTTGTAGACTGACCAACCAAAAGAGCAACCTTCAGAGCTGCTGGACGCTAAAAAAGATGTCTTTGGAAAAACATTTTGCATGTTTTTTTTGTTTTGTTTTGATTTGATTTGTGGGTTTTTTTCAGTAGTTTTCTAAAGTCATAGCTGGAATAAAAGACACTGTATATGACTATGAGTATAATGTATTACATAATGTATTGTATAGTATTACCATGGAGTTGGGACACAGCTTCAGAGTATAAACAAAAATTATGCAATCAGTCTAAAAATGACCCTACTTTGCAATTATCTGTGGAGTTTCAAAGAATTCAGTTTTTCACCTCTGAAGTCTACAGGCCTGGCCACCCAGGGTGTCAGCACCATATCAAGAGCAGTCCTCTGAACGTCTGACAGAGCAGCTCGCTGATCCTTACTTACTGCTGCAGCCTGCTCGTAGGAGAACATGCTGATCTGTCTCTGGTCAAACACCACCTGGAGGAAGTGACAAGACAGAGATAAAAAGCTGTCAAGATAACCAACAACCATGGCTGTAAAATCCAAGCAATTAAGTATATATAAAAAAAACGTGAAATCACAGTTGTCTTGATGTCCTAATGAACTTACAGCAAACTTTTCAGGTGGTATCACTGCGATAGCTGCAGGAGTGATTCCTTCAATTTGCTCTTTCACCAAAGCTGACATTGCAATGTCTGGGAGACCAGCTGTAAGAAGTGCAAAATGTTCACCTGACTTAAACCCACTGAGCTGCAATAGTAAGATCATGGCAAATATGTTTAGAAGATGTCAAGAAAACAAAAAGAAAGATGGCTTTCATTTAAGGTTGGAAGCACACACACACGCATTTGACTAAGCAACACAAATGAGGTATTTGCCAGATATCCAAATGACACTATTGAGAGTCACTTTTTTTTTTTTTTTTTGACATTACAGCTGTCAGCAGTCCGATTATCAACGAAGTGGGGAAAAAAGTACTACATGAACATGCAAAAATATTTTAAAAATTGGTAAATTAATTTATAATACCTGCCAGAACTCCAATCTCAATGAAGACGTCACTTCCCCATGAACTTATAGGTCCAAAAGCGAGACTGTGGGTCAGCAGTCCAACAAGAGCCAGCAGCTGCTCCTCTGAGCAGGACAGCTTCAGCTGACCCAGCCAGAGCACCGCATTACTGCAGCCACCAGGGGGCGACACAGCATGAGGAGTGTAGGAAGGGAAAATACGACCCAGCGTTGTCAGCAGCAGAGTCAAACATTTGGATTCTACAGTGTTTTTTATCTGCTCACCTGAACTCTACAGCGTTGAACAAATTTATCTCGGTGGTTTTGGCTCCACACACGATGTACCCCATTGCCACCAGCGTGCTGGAGTCGAGCTGGCTCGGACTCTGCCTGGTGGAGTTTAACCAGGTGGCAAACAGTGCAGCCAGCTGGGATGAAAACAAGAGTCATGATCCAGACATACTAAGTCTATTACTGTAGGGAAACCCTGCTGAAACTACTGCAGTTCAATACAACGACCTGGCAAAAAGACCCACTTTTATGATGGTTATCTTGTTTTGTGAGGAGTTGATGAAACTCTACGGGCATTTTGAAAACTCTGGTTATTGTGTTGTTGACCTGTGGTGGATTTTATTTTACTGAGAGTTTTTGTTTTTGTTTTTGTTTTTTTATATTTTGTCTACTTTCATTGCGCTAAATAGTACGGAGAAAATATTAGAAAAGGAGGTCTGCTTCTTCTTTGTGTCTCTCTGCTTTGTGTTAGGAGGTTCTTTTGCCTCCATATCTATTGTGACAGTTAGTAAATTTAATTAAACTTTATATTAAGGTGCACATAGTCCCCATTAACTAGTTGTCTGATAGCATTTATTTCTATTTCTATTTCTTATTCTGCATGTTTTTACAACTACTAGACTCCTCCTCAATACCCTCTTAATTACTACCAAGTAAGGAAGAAGTTATTCAACTTACATGAATAACAATCTAATGACCACTGTGCCCAAAATAAGAAAAATTAAGTGTTTTATGATAACTAATTAAGTGCCAATATGCTATTAATGTTCATGCAAATAAGAGGGTTACGGTTAAGGTGTTACTGTAGATCTACACGACATGATAACAGTCAAATCAGCCACCTGTCTGTTGCTCAAGCCACTGACAGCTCCAAAAGCAGCGATGCTCCTTCGCTCAGTCAATCGGAGGCTGCTCAACTCCTCTACAGACATCTGTTCCACTATTCCACCCAGCTGAGAGATCACAGACTGGGAAAAGGATGAGACGGGGCCGTATATCTTCATACCAACACGTTATTCAAGAGAGGAACCAATAAAGACAGAGCAGATGCACAGTGTTAAGACCTGAGGAGGGGAAGCTGCCCCGTGTAGCCTTGAATTCAACACATCTGAGAGAATGTTAAATAAAACTGAAGGATGGTGCTGATGAATTTCACCTGCTTGACTTTCTGGAGCACCTGTCTGCGCTGGTAGGATGCGAGGAACGGGTCATGGCCAATCAGCTCCAGGCAGTTGGAGAAAGCAGATGAGGACATGCTTGTCAGACTGTTGGATGTCCAGGCAGAAGGAGCTGTTGTATGCAGAATCTCACAGGTAGGGACCATAGGAGTCGCTGCTAAAGGACACAGACGCAAATATATGATGCGGACATGCTCTTGACATAGTTGACAAGTGAATAACATTAAAAACTTAGAATTTAAAAAAGATTTTTAAAACTTTGTTTAAATTTCATGTATTTTTATTAAAATAACAACAATTCTGAAGTATTGAAAATGAAATTAAGTATCTGCTGGTTGCCGGGCAACCCAGCATAGATGACAAGACTTTGGAACTGCGCCCAACCAAGAAATACACTTCAGTTGTTGTGTGGACTAACCAATAAGTTAACTAGTGAGTTAACTAGTGAACTTCTTGTCAAACTCTCTGCTGTAATTTAAATATGGGTATTTCCCAAAATGTTGAACCACAACTTTTATGATGGTCTGTTTGATTAAAGGCTCCCTTATAACTACATTGATGGCTAATTTCCCTTAAAGTCAACTTTTTTTAAACTCCTTTTATTGATCTTTATAACTTGTAACAGACAGTAAAGACCAATTTTTACACTTTTTTGTGAATGTGAACTTAAAGCAAAACTAGCATGAAGACAAAAAATGATAACAGTTAAATAATTAAATAAAATTACAAGAAAAAACCCAAACAAAACAACATACAGTGAAAATTTAACAGTGTAAGGGAAAAGAAATTTAACAGTGTAAGGGAAAGGAAATTTAACGGTGTAAGGGAAAAGAAACTAAATATCAAAATTGTTTCTTAAGAGACAACCACTGGATTTACTTCAGAGATTTTAGGAACCAAAGTGATGCTCACATGTCTCAAGATTCATTTTGAGGAAGCCCAAGAAAAACTGAAGAACAAACTGCTGCTTTTCAAACAGTGTCCTCCCGTCGTTCTCATCTAAGCAGTGGATCCCCACGTCACCACGCTCCCACTGCCGCTGGCTCATAAACAGCTTCTCAATACGGCCCACAGTCATCAAGGCCTGTGGGAATGCAAACAACAGTACACACGTAACACATGCACATGTAAAGACTCGAACGCACACTGGTGGTTTACGGGAAAACAGGAACTTCATTTGATCCTGACACCTTCTGGAGATGTGACACCTGGGGGATTTATTTACAGCCTTAGTTGGCCAAACCTGCCGTGGGATCACGTAACAATCCCGACACCTTACTATGCATTTCTGGACATTGAAGGAATCTGTTTCGAGAGAATGACTTTGAAATTTTCCTAAATCTGCAGCACAATTAAGAAGTAGCATCAAAATAAATCTTTTTAAAAAAACAGCAGTGAACTCACTGGGGAAATCTCCTGCAGTTTGTCGTCGGGCAGGAAGAAGAGAAATCGTCCCACCTGGCTGAGAGTCGTCTGGTTCCAGTTCTTGACCGGACTGTGAGGAAACACAAGAACACTTTGTCATCTTTCCACTTTTTCCTTCTGTGTGAAAAAAGCTTTTGTCCAGTGAAACCTTTCCTGCGTAGTCTGGATTATTTTAACGTTTTATCCATTTAATATATAT
>JAQLOL010000001.1:13298686-13310034 GCA_029783665.1 Naso thynnoides
CTGGATAACATGCACATCATTGAAAGGATGTTGTCTTTAGTTAATTTAGTCTGGCAGGAAAATCTGCTCATTTACTAAAAATAACACACACATAAAGTAACATTTAGAAAAAAAAGTAATTGCTTTTTTATATTGAAAAATTCAAATTCATTAACTGCAAGTAGTATAACTGTAAAACTAGATGTTCAAATCTGTAATATTATAGGACCTCACAGAGCCTGATTGTGTTTGCCTCTTTCTTTGAGTTGATTTTTTTTTTCAATTAATTTATTTCATTGTGTGCTCATTTTTTAAAATTTCTATATTTAATTTTTACTTTCTTGTTCCTTATTCGTATTTTTGTTATAATATGACTTAACAGACACATGCTAAAGATTCGTAATGCCCCATTTATGATAAATTTCTTTGCAATTTCATTGTTCAAAAAAACATTTAAAATGTTCGTTGGTTGGTTTGTTGGTATTAACGTTACCCAAAGACAGCAGCTTCCTGCAGGATACGAGCCACAATGTCCATCTTGCTGCTGCTGTAGCAAAGCCCACGGAGGAAATCCAGGTTGTCAATGAAGAAGCTGCGGTCCAGCTGAATGAAAACCTCATCCACCACAAACGGCGCCATAATGCCAAGTGAACGAAACTCCTCCTCAGTGAACACTCCTGTGTACATGCCCTGCAGAGAAAGACAAAACTATTATATCACAGAAAGTGTGTGGAAAAAAAAACAAACAAAAAAAACAACAACAACGTGGCAATAATGAATCTCAGCACTGCTGCAAAGCTTTTAAATCTTCCTGATTCCAAACTTAAAATCTTGGTTGTCTATCATCTTCTTTGCCCTGTAACATTTTAAAATAGGAAAGAGATCTACGAGGTAAACTAACTAACCATCCTCTGCACCATTTTGTCCACCAGCAGCTCTTGTTTTGTTCTAGACAGCAGGAGAAAGTGAAGAGGGTCCAGAACAATCATTATCCTCAACGTGTCCATCATATCAGTGGGAAACTTTTTAATGGTGCTCACCCTGCAAGCAAACACACCAACACACAGGAGCACAACGATCAATACATCTTTAAATCACTCTTCATAAAACGTTGTTTTCCCATGTCTTTCCTACAGTACATGCAGAGATTTTTCAGTGCAGGATTTTTGACGTAAAACTCTTATCTCAATCATTAGGGAAATATCAGTAAATAATGTTAACAGATTGATATTAGAGTGATTGATGCCAATGTCTGACTTACGGCATGGACAAGGCAATCTCAGCTCCGAGGTCTTTCAGCAGCTCAGAGAAGAACTCAAACTGATACAGCTCCTCGATTACACACCTTTTCTGTCCAGAAGAACAAACACACGTATCAAAAAACATATAGATCACATGTGTTACTGTAAAATGTCATCAGTTAAACAAGTAAGTTTACCAGTGAGGTGTGCAGAGGACCAGGCTGCTGCCTGAGGAAAGCCAGGATCCTTCTTACAGAGGAAGGCGAGGGATCGGCCCGAAAACGTTCCTGTAAGACGTCACAGCTCACACCCTGACCCACAGTTCCCAGACTCCTGAATATACAAGCAGGTGCATGTCAATACATGCATATAACCATTGCACATTGTACTTTAAAGCAGCAAAACACAAGCTCGAGAACAGACTGAGAAAATTCGATCCACTGCTGCCACAAGTGTTCAGACTTTGTGGATACAGACCACCAGTGAGCAAAGACAAAAACACACATTTATCACAAAAAATGAATTGCACTTACAGAAAGTCTTTGTTGATTAGATCTGGTTTAGCATCAAGCACCTCTTTGAAAATTGCTTTAGCCTGACAAACAAAGTGGAAAAAATGTTGTGTTATGCAAGTTCTTGCACCACGCTGCAGGCTTTCGTTCCCATTTTTCATTATCATAGAAGGGGGCAACCTGATATGAAGAGAGTTTTCATCCATTCACAGAGTCAAAGATGATGACGTCTTTGCTTTTGCTTCCCACTAAATAATTTAGCAGCTAATTCGAGATACTGTCACACAAACCTTCTCATGACAGACAGAGGAAGCATATTTAATCAGAGGAAGCACAAAGAGATCATGACACAAAGTAAAAGTCAAAGGCTCAGAGTCAGACAACTCTTACTCATTTTAATCCTGCTTCTTTCTTTTTTCACCTCAAATTAATAAATTATCAAAGTGTGATCATTCATTTTTCATATTTGGTCTGATTTGCAGGAAGTCATGCTTTACTTTCACCATGTAATCAAGAAAACCCTATTATGTTGAGCTCCTTGAGGTTGAAAGGTTAAATATACACTCAGTGGCCACTTTATGTACACTGATACAATCTTAAAACAATTCAAAAACAAAACTCTGAATTTTACTTTTAAAATTTATAACATTTCATTTTTCTAAACCAGGTCATAAATGGGTAAGTTCAATTAAATATTTACTACTTAGAGGTCATTGTTAAAGGGCAACTCTGCCGATTTTCAACCTTATCTTTATCTATCCAAATTAGGGACATAATGTGAAACCCAACAATATTTTTTTTTTCAGTGTTTTCCGCCTCTCCGGGATGGAGCTTCAAAATCTCTTGCTCTTCCTGGAACCAGTGATGTCACCGGTTCCAGGAAGAACTGTTTACCCCTGGCCTTTCCCCTCCCACTCCAGGAGAGCCATCAACATGTTTGTTTTGAGAGGATTTTTACTGGTTCTGGCAGACGTGTAAACCCCTCGTTATTGAAAATTATGAAAAGTTTTGATGCGACGGATAACAACCTTGGAGACCTGGCAAGCATTTTTGTTCTAGTACAGCAATGCATCCTGTTACATGTAGGCGCTTAAAGAATGGCTGTGTGAGCAGGACAACTCAAAAAAGTCAGCTTTCTGTTTTATAGCACAAACAGGAATTTCTGGCTTCAGTTGACTACAATTGCCATCAATATTGATTGAACATCCACATGAAAAATGGTGGATTTTCCTTTTAAAGGTCTGAATATAATGGACCTCCAACTATAACATTAAAACCTGATGTAACACCTTTAAGACAGCAAAAATATTCCCCTAAACATTGTGGGTAACATAAAAGCAGAATTTAAGTCTGAGCTGTTGTATATGACTATGTGAGATTGAACAGGTGTACTCAATAAAGTGGTCACTCAGTTCCGCTCCAAAACTTTCTAAAATGTAGTTTTTTCCTTCTTACACACTGAATAATATTTATGTCCTCTAACATTTGATCATGAAAACACAAACTTCACATATGCACACATGAGTGTCTTGAGCTAGCAAAGCTGTGCGAAACCTGCTGTGTTTTCCAGGGTCTCGTGGACACAGTGGTAATGTTTTCCACAAGCGTACGCGTCCTGGAGCGGACACTGAGCAGTGGCGCACAATACAGCAAGGGTCCCACATCATCCAACCAATCGACCACATCTGAAAAGCCCTGATCAGAGAAGAGATCAGAGAGCACATGGAGAAGTTTTGCAGCCGTCCCCCACAGTTAAAAACAATAAAATAAGTGTGAAAGTCTACCAAGACAGAATGACCAACCTTATTCCTTTATTTACAGTTATGTACTATACCTAGAGTTTAAAGTGAGTTACATTAAAGCGGCAGCAAGATGTCGTGCTCTTTATTTTGTCTTTTCAGTGTCAATTTTTACTAATATCGTACAGTCTTGATTTTTTTTAAAAATGGTTTGCTGTAACAAATGTAATCAGGAACAGAATGCAATTAATAACAAATAAACTGTGTTCACTGTGTTTTATACTACCATCTGTTTTCAATAAACATGTTCACCTAAGGAATGATCCAACACAGCCAAGCTGAATACACCTTAGCTTGATCAAACTTGAAGATTCTGACTAATCGGCACCATATGAGTTTGTCTTCCCACTGTTAGTGAGGTGTGTTGTACCCATAGTTTGGTGCAGACGGCATTAGCTTGTGTCGGACTGAGGCCTGGCGTGAGCTGGGCCATAGCGGGCAGGGATGACAGCAGCCTGTCAGAGGTCATGGTCAACAACATCTCCGTCTTCACTCCCACAATAAGAGGTCCGAGTTTCTGTAGCTGGCCCGGAGCAGTCAGCTGTGCAGAGTGGAGGAAGGCGTTAGTGTTCAAATGCAAAAATGCATGGAGCATCTCATATGAAATTCAAATTGTGATTAGTTTAAAACAACTCACAGGGTTACTTGAAGATGTCTTTTCTACAATTATGGTGGCCTGAAAAACACAGGATGATATAAAATAAATTACCTTGGAGTGGTTATGTGTAAAAGTTTGACATATATTCTGTTTCTACAGCTCTGTATTGCATGTATAATATGATCACAATAAAGTTCTGTGGGCTTGAAAAGCACGTTTTTATTATTTTGTCATTTCATCTGTGGGTTTGAAGAGGTTAATCCTCTAAAAGCCCCCAGTGACATATAAAAGCAAACAACAGCTGTGAGATTGAGGTAAAAGTAAAAAGGTCTGTTCAGATGATAGCTGATGGTATCTCATCATGAGCCATCTTACTTCAGGGGTCAGTGTGCTGTGGACCAACTGCCTGTCAGCTGTCCCTCACGACTACAAGCCCCACCAGCTGCCAGGAAACCCAACCACGCACAACAAATAGGTGCTTATATAGTGAAAGGGACTAATAATCCCCCACTCACTGACACCTGACTTTCACTTTACATGAAAGAATCAGCTCACTAGTAAGAGAAAACTTTTTTGTTTCATGGCAATCCATTTTTCACTGAACATTACAGGTGAGTGTGCTCCTCTACCTGTGCAGGGCTGAATGAAACAGAGTTGAGGGCAGGAAGGGCGGGTAGCAGCTGAGATGGTGTCAGATCCTGCAGGAAAGGCACCCCCAGCAAGGGCAGGAGGGGGGCAAGCTCCGCCAGTCGATCAGGACTGAGCGAGGAGGGGACCCTTAATTCTGTGCTGTTCAACAGCAAACTGGAAATCTGGACATAAAGGTCAGAACAAGCACAGAGGCAGTAAATGTATATTTTTAATACTTATCTATTAAATTGTTGAATAAAGCACAGACACAAAAACAAGAGAGAAATCGCATGTTAAGTTTTCTGTTCTTACCAGATGGCTGGACAGACTGAGTCCCCCTCGTGTGCAGTTCATCACCATGTCCCGGATGACAGTGAACGCCCCGGTGTCTTTGTACACAAGGAGGTCGTCTGGGTCTGCCAGGCATGAGAAATTACCCAGCCTAAAATTAAGCATTAAGCACAATTAAGCACTTTTTGAAAACATTCAAGTATACATACCTTAACACAGAGGAAAGTTTTCCTTAAAAAAGGCAAAATGTACATTTTGCTTAGAAAAAAAAAAAGTGAAAGACAAAGCTGTACTGGTAGCAAAACACTTTACATAGTAACAGGGCCTGCCAAAGCCTTTTTGGGGCCCTTAGCAACATTTGATTTACCCCTCCAACCTCCACCAATAATACTGACTATCGTCTATTGGTCATCTGTATATCTGCTGTAAATTAATAAATATGTTTTATTAGCTGTTATTATAAATACACTTGTTAAACTACCTTTGACCACCTAGTGTAGCTAGATTTCCATCCACAGGAGGATCACAGCTGTAGCTGTGTTGCTAACATCATACCACTGTCAGCCTGGCATGTTTTTACCCTTCTATGGTTTTCAGTCCTAAAGGGTAGCAAATTTAGTTACAGCAGTGGTTTGGTGTTGATTTTCACATTAATATTCAAAGTGATGCAGTACAAACTGGTATCACTGGTACTGAACATGGCATAGGTCTTTTATATGTCCACATTTCATGAACATGATAGGATAGAATTACTATATCATCAAACAAAAAATAAATAAAAAAGATTAATAAAAAATTAGACACTCTTAAGGGCCACCTGCTGGTCTTGGGGCACCAAGACGTTTAGTTCACTTATGCCTTGGGCCGGTAATAAGCTGAATGTTTCTGCTGGTACTCTAGTTTAAAGATTTATTTGTTTCAATCTTCAAAAAGAGAATTCATATCTGATTGTTACTTTTGTCAAATATAGTAAATTCTAAGTCGTGCAAAACAGTCATCATAATTGATATATCTCTCTATTTATCTGAAAATTAAAAGTAGGCTATGTGTCATTCAAATTAGAGATGGCTAATTAAGAAAGCAACAGGTGACAATTTCCTAATGTATAATGTAGTATTTAATATAATATTTGTTTAGTTATTATCCTACAGTTATCACTAAACAGTGGTTCAAATGTACCTGAAGAATTAAACTAACCAATCACATCAGGTATCAGTGTTTTTATGCAGGTTTTATTTGAGGTTCCTCATGCTATCCTAATGTTAAATGGACAGTGTACATAGACACAAAGGTTCAGTCATATCCAACCTCATAAAATCCTGAGCTGTCAGGTTTCTGTAGGTGCCAATGACGCTGTGAGCTATGAATTCCTGCTTCAGAGAAGTGAGGGTGTTTCTCTGCAACACATCCATCCCATCCAACAGCTGTGGAGAAACATAATGACAGAAATATAGCCACATCCATAAATGTCTGAAAATTAGGTATGTAATGTTTGTGCATTAATTGAATTAACGGCAGAGACAGGGCTAATGTTCACTTGCGGACTGAACACAAATTAAGTACATAATGCAGCTGTCTTTACGCTCTACAAAATGAAAAACTTGTGCAAAATAAAAGTTTGACATTTTGAGAAAATGCTTATTCATTATCTTGCAGTTAAATAAATTTTTACACCACACGTATGCCTGTATGGGAAAAACGATGACGCGTTAACAGTTAGCAAACTTAGCTTAGTGCAAAGACTGGAAATGGGAAAACAGTTTGGCTAACGTAGCTCATTGGTCACAAATGTGTTTACAAGCTGTCTAAAACTCACTGAACAACACATCACATCTTTTTTATCCAATCTGTAGAAACACAGAAAGTGTTAACACAGCAATTTGTGGTTTCACATATTGTTTACGCTAACCTAAGCCAACTAGGTTAGCGTCATTATATTTAGCAGACGGACATGAGAGTATAATCTTTCTCATGTAAAAAACTCCCGATAAGAAAGCAAATGAGCTAATTTCCTGAAATGAGGGCAATTCCTTTAAAACCTCCTATTAAATTCACGGTTGATTGCTGAAAGGTCAGTATCCCCTTTATCTCCAAGTCATTTTTAGGTCATGTGTTTTTATTTTTACTGATTAAACATTAGCTTCAAACATACATCGTTGGTGACAGAGAAAGAAGAGGCTGTCTGTGCTCTCTTTTGACCAGTATGTGACAAGTAGCTCTTCTGTGCCGCGATGCTAATCGAACTGACAGAGTGCTGGCTTCTCGGGTTTCCCAGCCAGGTGTCAGAGCTCAGAGGGCTGTTACCTGAGCAGCTGAGAGGTGTTGGAAGTTGTGGAAGGGCAGGTAGGCGATCAGGTTTCCAGAGTCCCTGATGAGTGACTGATGACCTCTGCTAATGTTGGAGGGGGGCATAACTTTGCTGTACCACAAGCCAAATGCCCGCCGCTGGTCCAGAGTCATGCGCCACAAGTTTTTGTTAATGGTGTCCCTCCTGAGAAAGAATAGAAATAAATGATATGAAAATTGTTTTCAAACTTGTGTGATTAACTGTGATACTTGTGTGTTACAATTTTACAGAATATTTGCCAGATATTGTGTATGGCCCGCTTAAAAGGACTGCATTTAAGCTATTTAAAGATTGAGGGGCAACTAAGCCGCTCCAATAGCAAAGGAACTGTTTGACATTTTGAGAAATGCACTCGTTGTTTTTATTTATTTATTTATTTTTTATTGAGTTTGATTAGGACGATGAACATCACTCTCATATCTGTGTTCAGTTTAAATCCACAACCAGGATGTGATAAGCTTAGCTTAGCATAAGACTGGTAACAAGTATCTCTACATATGATATCTCTTTTTGTTTGTTTTTGGTTCTACATGGAAAAATATGTACTAAACTTTCTGCAGCAAATTTTGTTACACTTGGACCAAGCAAGGTTATACATTTTTCCTTCTCCAGTCATTAGCTAAGCTACGCTAACAGCCTGCTGGCCCTGGATGTATTTACTCTGAAGTTGTCATGTGATCACCTAATAACAGACTCATTCTACTGTAAAAGAAACAAAAAGCTTAAAGGTGTTTGTGTAGTATTGTTTGGTAAAATTGTAACAGTTTGCATCTGTCAGCATTGTTTTAATCCCATACGTAATTGCACGATCTCATGTTGGATATATGCAGTGTTGAGGTCTAACTACTTACATGTAATGGAATTAACTGTAAATTCATTACAAAATAAATGTAACTGTAATCTGTTATAACTGCTTAGAAAACAATGTGCAGTTAAATAGTCACTTATGAAAATGTTAATGATTACAAAGGGGATTACATCAGAGTATTTTCTGTAAAAAGCTTAGGTTAGATGTTGAATAATCTTTTTGTTGCTTTGCATGTTTTTGATGCTCACAATGCCGTTTTTGCCATTTCCAGTCGTTTAATAAAGGCTGTTTAGTAAAGTTCGACCCTATTCTGATGCTTTTGATCAGTTCTCTTGTTTGAATTTGCAGCACCACACGTCTGCCATTAACTCTGACTGGTTTAAACATTTGAAAACAGTTAACAATTGAAAACATCTGGTAGAAATTTAGAAAAGTAATGAAAAAGTAATCAAATGTAATAAGTTACATTACCTTGATAAAATAATTGAAATAGTTACATTACTTACTACATTTTAAATACAGTAACTCGTAAACTGTAACTTATTACTATCACAGTGATGTTTATATGCACAGTCTGCGGACCAATTTTCCCTTAAGGGAATATTAAAATTTGACTTGCAGTGTATTGTCATTAGCAGAAAGTAAGTATCAAAACAGAACTAGGATGGGAGTTTACCTGTACTGCTTCACAGACAGATAGCTTCTTCCTGTTCTGTTCTGCATGTAAAGGTTCTATATGTAACATTTTAACACCAATTCACTTTGAGACTGTTCAATAGTGGCAAAGAAATGTAATCAAATCTGATTTAAATCATTTAAAAAAATGTTAATTGACGGGCCACAATATAAAGTGCAGTGTTTATGATGTAAAACTCCTATGTGGTCAAGCTGTCAGGATTTCTGGCTTTCGCCTTGGCCACAGATCCTTGTCTTTTAGTCAATATTCATAATGTTGCCATAGAGTGTTGCACTTCAATTACACTGTTTAAACGAGACATCAACCTTGCACATTCAGTACACAGAACTAATTTGACCTTTGCAAAAGGAACTCTGCATAAATTTGTGCAAAAAATGTTACATATAGCACCTTTAGTGAATCGTTCCTATCAATTCAACAGCAAATACCAACACACACACACATACGCACACACATTCTAGGCCCTTTGTAGATTGAAATCTAGTCAGTTGAGTAGTTTCCTTTACTTTCTATGAATAATTCATTTTCCTGGCACTTCAGGCTGCTAATGACACATCACTTCTTGCAAAAGCCTGACACTAGAGCTGTGTTCAGATGAAAGCATAATGTGTGTAGAAAAGTGAGACTGAGTAATTGATCACAACCAAAATAAATTATGGGGTTTACCATATAGCAGATTTAATAGAAAAAAATCAGAAACCACTTTTGAGATATAAATAATTCTAAATAAGAGAGTCTAAACTGTTCACAGGCATCAGACAGAAATTAAAAATGTGAACATTTACGTCCATATCATCCCAAAGTTATTTATAAAACCATCAGTGTGAGCAAGCCATATATTTCTTGTCTAAATTTTGAAAGGTGCATGACATTGGGCATGATCCTACTAAAGGGTCAATAACACCTTTTCAAAAAGGAACACTTTTTCTCAGCATTTAAAGGCAGGTTTAGTCTAGAGGTTTTCACTTGTAATGTCAATGTCTGCAACAGAACTTCTAAATATATATTCTCAATTACAAAGTTTCCCATTTGGGTTAATAAAGTTCTCCCTCTGACAATTGCTCCAGTTGAGGAATTTGGCACAACTTCTACTAGCAGGGGCCTGGAAAAGGGAAGCAATCTCAGAGATGAAAACTCTAGCAACAAGAAAACAGCATGCATGTTCCTCTACTAATAACATCATGTAAATCAAAAACTGAAGAAAGGCAATGTTTGGGAAACAGTACTCATCACACAAAAGTGTACCACAGAAGTACTCCCACTATAATGACACAATAATCAGAAATAAAAGTGCCTTACAATAACCAGTGTTAAGCTTATTATTTACTATTATATGATAAGTAATAAGCCCTTGTCACATACTTAATAACTTGTTATATACTTGTCAGTATATGGTCATTAGAATCAACTTCCTAATGCCATCACTTACACATTGATGTTGTTCTGCAATGAGGGCAAAGCCTGGATGTCAGCTGGAGCGGCTGCAGCCAGCAAAGGAGCCAGCTCAGGGAAGAGACTACCATCTATTACCAGGTGGGTCTGGAACAGCACTGACACCATGGTGGACAAGTACTTATCAGGCAACTGACAAAACGAAGCAAAAACCAACTCTGTGTCAGTAAGAATGCAATACTGACAAACAACTAAACAACTACTACAGATAACTAAACAGATATGAGACAATGAAAGGCAGAACCAAGAAGTCCAGGAAGAAAAAGGAAAAGATTGTTGAAAGTAAGTGTAAGTGTCACATGGATGTGCTTCTTCACCTGTAGCGTATCCTTGTTTCTGCTGTAGTACTGAAGGATCAGTCTGACGGTGGTGATGTGAGATGTGCTAAGCACTGCCCTTAGGCTGCTCAGCCGTATCCTGAAGTATTCCTGGACATGTAAACGCATAATTAGTCCATAAAAATATGAAAAACACAGTCAAAAGGACAACAATACAGGAGTGTCAATGGAAACATGTTTTTACATAACATAGACAGAGCCATGCTGGCTGTTCTGTGAGGCTTTAGCGCAGCTGTTTAAATTATAATGTCTGCAAGCTAACGTGCTCACAGTGACAAGGCTAACATGCGCTGGACAGCTGTAATATTTACCAACATTTTCTAATTAGCACTAAACATGGCACAGATGATGCTGATGGGATGTCATTAGTTTTGCAGGTATTTGGTCTCACACCAAAGCATTTGACAAATAATAGTTTTAGCATGTAACATTGCCAATGGAGAAGTTTAGAGATCTTAAAAATTGTCACAGTTCATTCTGACAAACATGTGATGAATACTAAATTTTATGGTAATTCATCCAATAGTTACTGAGGGCTGTCACCCAGAATCATAAATGTCAACCTCATGGTGGTGCCAGAGGAAAAGTCAGGGAATTTCCCAAAGTTACTTGCATATATCTTTTTTTTTTTTTTTTTGGGGGGGGGGGGGGGGGTG
>JAQLOL010000001.1:13318763-13332696 GCA_029783665.1 Naso thynnoides
AGTACATTTTAAATAAGCTACTGAAGTAGATTTTTTTGTACTCTTTCCACCCCCGTATGTTGGTTAACTCAACAATCAACCAAAGAATGTTTGCTTTTTCAATGTGTTAAGTTGTTTTCAGGTGTTTTGAGGCTCCATGTGAAGTTTGGTGCATATTCCCCTTCCCTTAGTGAGTTACAGCTGTTTATTTGCATATTATCTTGGGTGTTATTAAGCAGACAATGTGACATCATATAATTTTGGTGCTTTATACTTGGGTTGATTTCACCTCTGAAAGTCAGAATCAAAGTGTTATAGATCATTGATTATCTTAGACCTAAAATTGGCCCTGAGCACCAAAGTGCTGAAAGCCGAAAATCTTACATTTGAACAAAAATTAGAGCTAGTCTGTAAAAGCCGTTTAATATTTTGTAAAACATATCTCAGCGTTACATCGATACCACGCTAGGCTTAGAAGGGTTTAAGGGCTTTAAGGTTTTAAATGAAGGTTATTTTAGGTTACAAATTGAGGGTTGGTTTTAATGGCAAAACTCAGACAACCCTGTTATACTTCATTTACGTGCCCCTAAAACTTATCAAGAAGTTAAGTGTAGACTGTAAATGTTAACCTAACTGGAAAAGAAGGGATCAATATGAAATGGTTACTACATCTACTGGTATTAGGGGGAAAAAAAGAAAATTACACATCACAAGTCCTAGTCATATGACTACATAACAGTCAGGCCTACTGCAATTTTTTAAAAGGCATATGGCCTAAATTTGAGCCATTTTTGATGTAATCACAATGAATGAGGTGAGTCAGGCCCTATTAGTCAAAAATGTGGAAATAGATTCAGAGCTGCTGGTTCTTCACTTACATGCAGAAATGTAATTGTAATGTAACTGAACCCCTACATTACATTCATTGTATCTCCCATGTATCATCAATCGACAGAAATAAAAACAAAAGGGCATGCAAGAGGTTTTTAACTTTAAAACTTTGTTTCAGAAATTCAATGCAACTGTATATACACTTTACAATAGCATATAGCCTGACGGCTAACAAAGATGTCTTAAACATTTTTAAATACATCTTCAGCACAAATAGCAATTTTTGCAGGTAAAATGGCTTAACGGATATTGAAAAAAAAAAAATAAAATCATTAACACGATTGCTCTTTTCTGCAGAAAAAGTGCCATGATTAAAATTTAATTCAGGACTTTCCCACAAAGCAAGCGGTATTCTCTACATGCTAAGTTTAACAGTTCAGTAACATTGCGCTAAACTAAACATACAGATACTTGTAAGAAAAAAAAAACACTCCATCTGAAGTAAAGTTAAGTCTTCATTAATACACTTAAAAAGTAGATATGACATGCCTTTTGAAATCAAAAATACAAAAGATTTTCCTTATTTTAAGGATTTTTTTTAAACATGAAGCTGCATGTATTGTACAACACTCAGTGTACAATAAACTGGTAATGCACATAAAAATGAGCTGGGTGAAAAGTATCAAATGCCTCCCACCGATCCTTCACAAACAAGCCATGACTGTTATTGTACATAATCACAGCCCGCTGAGGAGACGAGCACACCTGGGCCACATTCACTCTGGAGAGGAGGCTTGCATACTAAAAGTTGGCAGTAAGGATGGTGAGAGGTCATGGGGGAAGGGGGCGTGGGTCGGGGGCTTCCATGGTGGGACCTCGAGATCTTTCCTCTTCCATGCGCATTGTCCTCGCCTCACTATTTGATGTGTGAGCGGCAGATACGAGCTGCCTGTCACTCCTCCACATCGATTTGCTCGAGTTGATGAGGAAGAGGACGCGACAGGGAGTTCAGGAAGACACTTAAGACTTCACCCCATGTACAATTTACATTCATAGTCTCGGACATGTGCACTCACAACATTACTGTCTGAGTAAACACTATTGTGCCCAGTAACAATTTTTAATTGAATACAAACTAATTATATTTTTGGAGAGCGACAAACTTCGGGTGAAAAAAAAGGCAAAAACAGACGGCGCTGAACAGAGCTTGTGTTACGTGAGCAGCGGGGATTGTTTGAGCAGGGCACAGCAGGATTCACCTGGTTAATTTACCCATGGGAGGGGCACAACTCATTGGGATCACAATACACAGCACATACGGCACACTGAGGGAAAAAAAAAGCAGGAGAAAGGTGGACATCTCCAGGTTTAAGTATCTGCAGAGCTTTGAGGTCTGATTGTCTCTTTCCGTTTAAGCATTTTGGGGGGGCCAGAGTGTGGGCGGGGGGAGGGGGAACTTGTGAGGTGAGGAATCGTATGGCACTGTACAGGCAACCCAGACAAATCCAAACGCTCACATTTGCTTAAACATAAAATCCGCTTGGATTTTGAAACTGCACGAGAGCTGAAATGAGTTCAACAATGCATGCCAAACTGTCAAGGAGATTTCAAGTTCACTCTTGAGGGTTTGGGCTCAGACAAGAGACAGCCTGATAGGACTGATTTAAAGGAGGCCAACACAACATCTACATTTCTGAATTCTGCTTGTCAAGTTAGAACAGTGGAGTAAAATGTCAGTTTGCCACGAGCGTCTGGCCATAAGTTAGGCAGATACACATTCATATAGTTACCATTCTTAAACATTATGCTTTAAACTGCGGCAAACATGATGGTTTAAAAAAAAAGAAAAAAAAAGCCTAAAAGTATGAAGTAAAACATATGAAACAGACAGGTAGAGGAGCAGTCAGTGAAGCTGACGGTTAAAACAGTATGTTGCTGGTGCCAGATATGGCTGGTACAGGGTCTGGCCATAGATTTCTACCACAGGTAGACTTCATGACACACTGGCAGAGATGTGCTACATTAGTCATAATGCTACTGATATAGCCATCAAATTACACATCGTAACTAAAAGAAACAGAGCTCTGAATTAGCCAGAATACTTGATTAGGAGTAAAAGACAATACTGATTATAGACAAATGACAAATCAAATACTAGTTTTAAAGAAAGGTTAACGCTGACACATATCACTTTGAAAATGAATGCCCTCAAACCTTTACAATATGTCAGATTTACAGGTAAGAAGATTCTTAATTCTAACATTTAATTTAAGGAGCCATGTTGTGTCCACAGTGAGGCCAACAGATTTAAAACTCTATTTGATAGAACGAGAGCAAACTATCCTTAGAAGTCCTGGATTAACTCCATTTCATGTGACTATGCAGTGGACTGCCGTCATGAATATGCACCCATGTTCTCCTAATAGGAAAAAGGCTTACAATAAAACTTACATGACCCCTTTTAAAATATCGTATCATACAAACAGAAGTAAAACATTTTACGTCTTCTTTTTTTTTTTTCAAAAACAAACACCAGTTTAAAAAAAAAAACAAAACTGCAACCAACAATAGAAACTTGACTCAGCTACGGAGGAATGCATATGATTTTAAAGGCTACAGATTGTAGGTTTGCCGAACACCACATCAGTGAGTGTGTATGTGTGGCTGGGAGTAAACATACACACGCGCACGGATTGATTTACGGGCCGGTCATTCCTGCTGAAAATGGTCTGTAGCCATAGAGTGTCGTTTTTCGCCAGTGTCAACAGCGTGAGCACCAGGGGTTGGTTTGGGTTCAAGGACTCGGTCGGGGTGGAGTTCCTCTTTACCAGGTGGAAATTTCATATCCACAAAACCAGCACCAAGACTTCAGATTTAGTGTGGAGAGGATGTCCGGCTCCACAGCTGGAGAGTCAGTCAAAAAGGGGGGATAATCTGGGCTTGTTCATACTGTGTGTCTATGTGTGTGATTTCACCTATACATTTAGATATTTAGAAAATTTCCCCCAGATCTTTAAAAATGTTTTTAAGTTTTTTTTAAAAAGCAATGGTGGATTTAAAAACGAAAAAATAAAACACGAAAAAAAAAAAAGGCTAAAATTTTAACAGTAATGGCAATGTTGTAGTTTGTAATCAAAAGAGGGGCTTTTTACACGCATGTTGTTTTCAGTTTTTTCACGTTTGTCCCGTTCCGAGAGACGTTGGTCGAGTTCAATCAGGTGGCAACAGGTCATGAAGCCGGAACCTCTCCCGAACGTGCGGCCGCACATCCTCATTCTGATGAGTTCAGCAGGCGGGAGAAGCCATGACAGGAGGAGAAGAAAAGAACACATCAGATTACATTTACTAAAACAGCAAATAGCTGTCGTCGTTAATCCTACAATAAACTGTTGCTGAGTGAGACATCTCACCATCTCGACCAACTTCTCCAGGAAGGGCACCAGCTTCAGCAGCTCGTTGTCGTTCTTGTCCATGAACCAGCTCTCTATAGGAATCCCATTGGACAGCTGCTGACACAAAGATAACATGTTATTTGCAATCAAATAAGAAAAGTCTGGATTTTTAACTGAACTCAAATGTGCTTTTTCAATGGAAGGAGAAAAGGAAAATCCTAAACTAAAGAATTACAAATAACTCACCTCAAAATTATGTATAAACCAGGATTTCCACACACTGTATAACAGTGCTGTCTTGACTAATGTTATAAGAAACTATCACCTTTATGAAACTTCAGGGAAAGCAGGAAGAGGGGCGATGTCACACAGCAAATGTCATGTGTTTACTGAGTGGGGCCTTTGTTTGGACAGTCATTTAGTAAATTAATTGATCCCAAGATTAGATGTGTCAGTATCTATCTGATTCAGCTCAGCAGGCTACAGTGATTAATCTAATTATACATTTGCCTTGTGATAATTAATGAAGACAGCACATGGCAACGTCAAGTGAGAAGAAAACACTGTTTTGTTTTGTTTTTCAAAAACAGAAAAAAAACCACCAAATTGGCTCAGTATTAAAACACAAACAAACAAAACCCCAACAGGCAGAATTTAGCTTGATAACTGATGTGTGCGCACACTGGACTTGGGACTAGCTGGATTTGTATAACACCTTCATGTTGTTTGCATCAGTACATTGAGGATTACATTGAAAATGGAATGGTGCTCTGTTTTAGATTTTTTAAAATATTTTTCTTGAGCTGGGCACACACTGTACAGTTTCATAAGTGTAGTTGTATTATTCTAACTCACACTCTTTGAGTAAATTGGCGTGATGTTAAGCCAAAGCTCACCACTTATGTACTCACTGTTCAATCGAGTGCTCACACTGTATGAGTAAAACCGGCCTGTCGGCCCCGCAGACCTTCCTTACTATTGACAATTGTCAATACAGATTCTTTTGAAAGCTCAGAGCTTCGTTTACTAGCAACAATGCTAACAGGGCTGAAGCTTGCTGCCTTAAAAATCTGTGCTATCCTGTGCGCTGAAACTTCTAAAAGAAAAGATGTGCCAGCATGTAAGGACTCGCAGATGGCGTGGAAGATGAGGACAGTAGCGTTATGACTTGTCCGTTTTGCAGAGAGAATTGGAGGTAAGTTAGATACTTTTACTGTTATTAACTTGATAGTTAACATTAGCTACACTTTGATTACAAGACAGTTCCCTCATTTTTCTGGCATTTTCAGAGGCTCTGTTGGCCGTGTCACACAGGCGAAGTAAGGAAAAGAATAGGCAGTCACGTTAAGGGCCTCGACTCCTGCCTCTGCTTCAACTGTGTGAGAGCCTGAGTCAGCCAATCACAATTTCTGACATGTCAGAAATTCATTCAGCCGTTTGGCGGTCTTGGAGTGCAGCTTATTGGCCCTCACTCCCCCTGTACACTGCACAGCAAACGCCCAACAAAGTTGAAATTCGGCCCGACTCTAAAATGAGTTGTGTGGCTCAAAAACTGGGTCAAAAACGGGCTAAAATCGTACAGTGATGAGGTTGATTTCTGAGGAAGTTACTCAAGCTTGTTGACAGCCAGATAACACAAATCCTCCTTTCATATTTTGTGACGGTTTTCACCTGATATGCAAAGGCTTGTGGTGAATTGTCGATGATGATGGTCTTTGACAGATCTCTGCCTAAGATGTTAAGGTCCTTGATGTAGTTTCCCTGGACACAGACACAATGCTCCCGGAACAACCTGTGTCTACAGTTACAGTACGGAATGAAAGGAAAGAGCAAAGAGGGAGAAAAAAAAATCAATCAGTGACAAGGTCAGAGCGATCAATAATTCAGAAAAACTACAACACTGACACCTCGACAGTAACACATGCCATCACTGGTGCTGCACACAGTATACTGAGCTCTACTTTTCAATCAAATTTGCAACAGCTTTGAAATTTGTTGTGTAATTGTGACACATAACACACCATACCTCACTAGCTGCTTTTTAGGATCCAAGATGTTTAGCAGTTTGTCTGCGTACACCTTTTTAGAGGCTGTAAAAAGGATAATCTGAGAGAGGAAGAACATACAGTTAGACTGTCTCATCTGACATAATCATGATTGAATAACTTAAGCAGCCGGGTCATATTTACCTCATATATTTGAGACATGCGTTCCAGAAACTCTCTGAAGAACGGCCTCAGGCGCACATACACCTGCACGAGACAACAGGTAAGCAAATGATAATGGTCAACACAGATTATGTTTACTGCAGCTCATCAACATGACAGACTTAAGACTACTTCTTCTTAAAATACTTTTCATTTTGTCTTTTGGAAAGGACAGTCCCCAAACCGTATGACCTCAGAGTGAGGTATCTTACAGATGGGACTTTATCCCCCTCTAGTGGCATCCTGAAATAAAACAGTAAAATTCCTGTAAGACAGAACTTGCCTGGTAAATGACATCTTGAAAGAGAACAGGGAAGGTAAGTGCTGCATCCTCTAGCTCATTTAAACTGCAGTGAACCAGCGTTTCATCCTAAGGAACAAAACAGAGAAATTCTTCTTAATACTGTGACATCATTCAAAACTAATAACAGAAATGCTTGTTAACAAAACAAACAAACAAAAAGAATAAGATTTGCTGTTGTATACTAAAACTGACCAGGTCCAGGACTAGAGAGAATTCAGGCGTGCTGCGTGTCTTCAGTGGCAAGGCTGGTTTACGTGTGAGCTGCTCCTCTGTCAGCGGAGGGACATGCTTGATGAAGAAATACCTACAAATCAATAAACCACACGTGCTTTAAGCCATATGAAACATCAATTTAAACCACAGTCTCAAAAGCCAAGTGGTGTATCCATGAGCTCCACAGCCACAAATGTATCAGCTTGTATTCACAGGACAGTGACTAACAAACCTGGACATCCTGATTTGAAAATCAACATGTAAGCTGCGAGAACAACACAATCACTATATAACAGTTAAAAAAATATTTCACCAAACATTTTTTGTAACAAGAAATGCAGGAACTCTCTCTCACAGTATGACTGATCATTCAGTAGAAATGAAACATATGTGCCGAGAATGATGACACATACATTTTTTTATTTTTCAAACTAAATTATTTTGCAGACTGCCATTAGAGTCTATTCAACCTAAAAGCAGTCATTAACAAAATGTCCTGTTTCTATTTGGTCAGACTGGAAACATTAACAGAAGGTTCAAACTTCGTTCTGGCTTTGATGCATCGCTGTAGGTTAGGGTGTCAGGTTGGTGGTCTGGATATCATTTGCCTTAACTTTAGTTTGACCTGGTCGAATCAAATGTCTCACCGTGCTACAAACAACAACCTCATTTAACAGAAAGTAACCCAACTTTTGTTCCACCTCTTACCCCACATGCTGGCCTAAGCTATCCTATTACCCCTCGCTTTCCATATATATTGGCATTCTGGTTTTGTTGTAAGTGCTTTTTAATGCGGTCTTGCTACAGAACTAAGCGCTTAATGACTGCAGTGTTTCACTCACGGGTCAAAGACTTCCCAGTCCTCCTCATAGGACGCCTCTGGTGGTACCGTGGTGGGAGGAGAGTCCACATATGTCATATCTGGACTGGAGCCCGGAGCTAAGACCGCAACAAGAACAAGATGAGAAACAGGAAGACAAAGTAACAAGGTAAGCAGAGTCCCTTACTTCATTAGTACCTCAACATGAATTAAAACTCTGATGTTACAGATGCACATGTTTTCAGCTGTAGCATGTACCTGTGAGCGGAGGAAGGTCAGCATCAGCTTCGAGCTCTCCCTCCTGTGCTGTAGGAGATATCTCGGGGATGTGTGGAGGTCGCAGAGGCGGCAGCTGTGATACACTAGAGTAGAAGTTAGTGGTGGCACACATTTCCTGTGTGGATGTGGCTGTGCTGGTGGGCGTCTCCACAGGCTGCTCCATGTCCAGCTGCTTGACTATCTCCTCAGCCTCCAGTGCCTGGTCTGGAGAGTCTGAGCCAGAAGAGGCTGATAAACAAACACAACCAAGAGGAATATTAGTTGAGTATCGGCCTGATATACCTGACACAAAAGACACTGATTTAAAAAAGCTCAGCATATTAAATAATGCAGCGGTGGTACATCAAAATATTTGTAAAAACATGAGAAAAGAAAACATGCAAGTGTGGACATACTAACATATGTTCACCGACGTATGTTATATGAATCAAACAGGCCTTCTCAGGGTTAGCTTACCATTTTTAGCTGGTGAGAAGAAATTGAAAACAGGGGAGAAGATGGTCCCGAGTAGGGTGGTCCTGGGAGGGCTGCTGGCCACCTCGACCGCCGTCGTCTCCTCCAGGCTGCCGTTGGGCTTCTCCTTACTCCTGTCATGATTTGTTGCCTCTGCAGAGGTGAAGTAATGGGTTTAGGAGAGCTAATAGAGACAAATGGAAAATAAACTAGTGATTAGCTTTTTTTCCTTTGACTGCCCACTTACGTCCATTGAGAGAGCCTCTCCTGCCAACCCTGCTGATAGTTTTGCGGGGGTTGTTTGTGTTTGGAGGGGTGGAGGTGATCAGGTTGTTGTCCACATCACAGTTGAGGCGTGCCTTCTTGGCTGGGTTCTCCGGCTGCACCTTAAAGAGACAAGACATCTTGCAGTGAGATAATTGTGATTTAAAAAAAAAAAACCAAAAACCCCAACACTAACTGAAAAACCGAAAGCCCCCAAATTCTGTGTGATTACTCAGATGAAGTATGAAGTAGATACATTCACCAACTGACGATTGAAAAGGTTTGTGACAAAAGACTGGCTAACTTTGAACGCAGCATGGCTGCTGGTGTCAGATGCGCAGGTTTGATTATTTCAGAAACTGTTAATTATCAGGGATTTTCACACAAAACCATCTCTAGGGTTTACAGTAAATGGTCTAAAGAGGGAAAATATCCAGTTTAAAAAAAAAGAAAATACTAATGGGCCTTTTAGTGATGACTGCATATATAAAGCAAACTGTGTGTCAGTCAGAGTGCAGGCTGACTGAGTAAATATTTACACATATTACCTTTAAAATATTTAGTACCAGTCAACCCCACAAAGGACAAATGTCTTCTGAAACATGGCCCCCTTAGCGCATCACTAACAACCAGGTGTTTTGAAGGCACAAGCAAACAACAAAAAACACAAGAACTTGAAGTCCACGACAATGTATGAGACAGTCAGTACTCAATGCAAAACCAACAGTTCAATAACAACTCCTTACTGCAACCGAAAACTTTTCTGCTGCATTCCAGCAAAAATCACACTCGTTTGACGACTTAATACAACAGCTGGCCAACGAAAATAAACAAGACCGCGCCATTAGGCGGCCGTTTGATGGACAACTCAGGAGTTAGCTTCTGTGGCCAGAGGCCAATGCGCTGCTATGAGCTTTGGGAAGCCATCTGCCTGGGAGTCGAGCAGTTTGATGTTGGCTCCACAGAGTCAATGGTACTTTCATGTTAGGTTGTTGACCTTTCTCTTACACCTCTTTTCCACTGGTCAAAAAAACTCATATAAACCCGCAAATATCAAGCTTTTGTGTGCAATGGGAATGTGTACACTCACCATTTACACGCAGGTCAATTGACTATGCCGTAGAGACGGGTCCCCCCCCCCTCACCTTAGCTCACCTTTAAATGTAAACGTAAGACCTGAGTGAACACTTTAAATTCTGAAGTATTCCACAATACCTGTCTTTTCCTTCTTCATCTGCTGCATCATGTCATCCAGACGCATACATCGAGCTTCAATTAACTGCACATTGCGCCTCTCGCTCTCCCGTTTAAAAGTCAACCTAGCTCACCCAGCACACAAGTCTTTCTCCCCGCAATCAGTTTCAACAAATAAAAATGCAGCCTGATCATCCAACTTACAGAGACCGCCCTGTAGCTGTGAGGGCATAAGAGTGTCATATCACGTCTACTCTGATGTAAGGACGATTTGAGAACCTCCGCTTTCATACAAGCTGTGAACGGAAGGAAGGCACTGTCGAGCATTTGTCGTTGTGATGTATCAGATTACATCTGCATTTGTCATTTATCATAGTTAACATTAAAGTTGGAGGACCTATCGTTTGATACCGTCACATGTCCGTGATGGCACTGAGGCACTTTTGCTGTTACATTCCATTACATCCCTACCACAGACTAAACCTGGCAGTCTGCAAGGGGCTTTAGCTAAACTCTTGATACAGCCCTTTCTAAAATAAAGAAGACTGCAACTCATATTGGAAGACCACCGTCACACAGTCGCCTGTCCAAAAGAAAATCAGCAGCTCCCTGCGTTTTTAAAAAAAAAGAAAGAAAAAGACTAATGAATAACTATGTCATAAGACAGAAACCCACCTTTGACATAGTATCTCTGTATGTGAGCGACACACAGCAGTGGCAGCTGTCATTCTTAAAGGATGTCTCATTTAGAACTTAAGCTGTCCACACATGATCAGTGGGGAAACCTGCTCTGCGGTGGCTGTGCTACTGTTTTCCTATGGGGAAAGCAGTGGCTACCCTTGGCAAAGTGCACCACTCGGATTTGCCACCAAGCGCTGCGCTCAAAATACAAATTATTTTTACTTTGATCTTGATTGCCGCTGACCTTTCACAGTGCAACAAATGAGATAACAGCTGTATGTGACGTAGCCAGAGGTGACGCATCCAAGCAGGAGAGGTAAAAAGTGTAGACATGGAAGAAAAAACTTATTCTGTTTTTTAGAGTTCCCAAACTCGAGAACTCCAGACATTAAACTTATAATAATCTCAGCAGCAGTCGTAGGCTACCAGGTTTGTGGGTAGGCATATAGTTTACAATACATATAAACATAGCCTGCACAGCATTATAGATGCGCTTTGCCGCTGCAAGCTCTGCAAATCACCCCGTGGTGAGCGAGGAGCAAATTTCTTATCATGTGAAGTTCACGTTAACACTTCTGAGTGGTCTATGGTTGAGCAACTAAAAGAAAATTAAACTTTTCAAAGTGCTGACTGAGGTCATCTTCATTGCATGTCATGATATCTTGGCTAAGCCTTCCGGATGCATTAAAAACTGATATTCGCTGGGAACTATTCAACCATTCAAACATTACAATAATTCTGGAAACGAAAGTTTAGTTCGGTAACATTACAAGACTTGGTCGAAACTTCATCTATGTACTGAGCAGTATTCTGCGAGCTCAAGAGCAAGGCAGGTTAAATGGAACACATAAAATTTCTAGAAAAGGTCACTGAAGTGCCCTTACAAGAGCCTAAAGCATCTCGCAAACATGGGCTTGTAAAAATTAACTTTGGGCAAGTAGATCTCTGACACACTTGTCAGAGGGCCAGTGAAATTTAAAAAAAAAAATCCTGCCTGAGGTACCAGGAACCTCTGTTTCCTCTGAGTGGTGAAACTCGTTGGCAGAAAATATGGTTAGTATAAAGAAAATTGCACTTGAATCCGATTAAGTCGTTCGCCCATCAGTTCTTTGTTTTTTAAAGTGCTGCAACTCTTAAATTAGAACTTGATCAGGAAATGTACAGATGACAATTACAAAATTATCTAAAAATATCATAAAGCCCCATTACTTCGAAAAGAACCCCTTGTCAAGCTGAGCTGACTTTTCCACTTGTTACTACCTCCTGTCCCTGCACACCAACTCTGTGAGCTAGAAGCTAAAATTAGAGCCGAGTCCGAGTTCTCAGACAAGCTGCTGCATTCCACCAGACATTTCTTGGGAAACATGACACTGTGCACTAAGAAACACTGTATTTAACTCAGTGACCTGGGGAGCACAGTACTAAATATTGCTTTAAAACAGAAACACTAAAAAGTTTAGGGGGCAGTATTAAACTGAAACACCAAGGAGGAGGACAACTTCAGCTACATTAATGTTGTGCCCGCTCACATTCATATTTGCATTAAACTCAATAAAAAGGTGGAATCACTTGATGTGATTAGAGAAAGTTGTTACCTTGACAGCACTTCCTCTGATGAGCTTTTTGATGGTCGAGAACAAGCCCCTCCCTCCACTGGTAGGAGTGTCCTCCTCTACTTCTGAGTGCCTCCGCTTGGTACGGGATGGGCGGCTGGCCAGGCTGGGGTTCGGCTGCTGAGACGCCTTACGCATTCTCAGCCTCATTGTTTTAGCAGTCACATGTAAGGCTGTTTAAGAAAAATCAGAAATGGAGAGAGATGACAGATACAGTGAGATGGAGAGGAAATCGATACGGCTGTTCAGTCAAAAACAAAACAAAACACATGAAACCAAACACTCAGTTGTCAAGACGGAAAACAGGTTGTTCAAACTATTTCAAATGTTTTAACTTTTTATAATGCCAAAGTCTGTAGAGTGTTTCTGTCTGTACTGGGGTAACACTGGTGCATTTTTTTTGCCAACATCTGGATGCATTCAAGATCCCATTTCACTTACATCACAGTGGATCACGGCAGCCACAGCTGGCTTTACTTTTAGTCATACAGTTTAAAAAAAAAATATAAAACATTGCACAAGCTCTTACTGTACACAAACTCAGAAGCACTCCCTATTAAAAGCTTGCATGAGAGATAGATGTTACAGGCAAAATTATAAAGTACAGTAACTGATTAAAAAAAATGTTGGAGTTGCAGGATTTAAATGCTCTATGTTTTCCTTGTGTATGCATGGGGAAATCTTAAAAACATTTACAGTGAACATGAATTGTCAGTCGAGCATGCCAGTCCCTTGTGCTTACATAACAGCAGATGGCTGAAAATGTGTCTGGACATATCCACAACTTGTCAGGAACCCTAAACACATAATAGCACCCTCTCAACACATATTGTACATCTCACATATGGTAAATGCCCTTCGCTACATCTGCTTTACATTTACATAGGGGTTTATCCATGAACACACCAGAAGTGTACGTGCTCTTGCCAAATCGCATGCACCCACAGAAACACTAACAGGCGCTTTAACAGTGGGAAAAAAAAGGGGGACAATCCTTAAATCTGCACATTTTACATAAATATCAATGAACAACCCAAATCCCACAGAAGTTTAGACACCGTGCAAAATGTAAATAAAACAGAGTGTAATCATTTGATAATCCCTTTTGACAGAGATGCAACTGAAAACAGGACAAAGACAAAATATTTATACCTAATGCTTCACCTTATCACCCTAACTGGGTTTTGTAAATATATACGTATTTCAAATTTGGTGTAAGTAACGCATTTCAAACACCTAATTGGAACATTTCCACGGGTCAGCAGGTTCATTGTTAACAGGTGATAGTATGATAAGAGCGGAATCCTCGAAAGGCTCACTCATTCAAAAGTACGCTGGGGGCGAGGTTCACCGTTGTGTGAAACATATGGTTGTGAAGGTCTTTGCTCCCTTTTTTTTATAGCTTCAATTCCATCGTGTTAAGAAAACAAAGGACACTTCTATTGCACTAGCTCCAGTTGTAGAGGCAGTAAAAACAGCAAGGAAAATGCTGATCTTCACTAAAACTTGATATTTTAGAACAGCCATCTATCATCCTTCTTAAAAAAATGTTGACCACCCCACCCCCCAAAATGACTTTTTTTCCCCCGCACAGTGTTTTGCAAAAGATCTCTTGGACTTTTGTTCTGAAGCAATGTAGGAGCAAACCTCTCTTGATGCCTTTGTGATTCTGAAGATTATCTTTACCTTGATACAACCAAAGC
>JAQLOL010000001.1:13345962-13362055 GCA_029783665.1 Naso thynnoides
TTGAATAAATTTTCACTGACTGGACCTCTTTGTGTTTAAGTTGAATACCCCTGATCTATCGTGTTTGCCTGAGTCCTTGAATGAGTGACAGTTGACCGAGGCAGAGGGCAGTGCAGAAAGAGATGACAGGACATACAGCATCAGTGTCAGCTGTTACCAAGACTTAATCCTGTCACACCCCAAGGTCCTCTTTAGACATGATTAAAAATACTGGCTAACATTATTTTTCTACATAAAAAATGAAACAATCACCGACCTCGTGCCCTGCCCACCACGGCTGCTTGTGCTAGAGAGCAGCGCGCATCAAAATGGCTAACAGTTAGCATCTGAGGTTTTTCCTAGTCAAACCCAGACTTAGACATGAAGTTTGTTAGGCACCGATATCGGTGATTAGCAAACACAGAATTCTGAGTGTTGTTAGCATCTTTTATGTGTTTATGTTGTTTGTTAGCTTGTCAGTTTGGATCCAGCAGTGGCTGACACAGCACTGCTGTTGCTAATGCAAACTCTCACTCTCTGTGCTGACAAGTCAGCTCTGTGCTCGAGGTTTCAGGTTTCCTTGCCTGCATTGGTTTTTAAGTTTGTGATGTATTATACCTAGCTTGCTCGGCTGAATCTCAGATTTTAAGGAATTACACAGACATCTTCCTCTTCAGCAGTGGAATGTAAAAAAAAACAAACTCTCTAGTGACAATTTTATCACAGACACACGTCGGGTCAGTCTAGGTCTGACATTTTTAGGAGTCATAAATATCTTAAACTTAAAAGAACTTAACAGGTTCTGCCTGAAATAAGCCGCATAGATGACAACGTGGCCACATTCTTTACAGAGTATAAAGAATTACAAGTTTGCATGATTAATGCTTGCACCCAAAGAATACAAGACTATGTACAGACCATTTTGTATGGAGGACTAAACAGTATATTTTCTCTGCATTGTAGGCCTCTCACTCTGGACATAGCGAGCATCTCTAATAAAACAGGTTCAGGCAGTTGACAAAGAAAAGGAGGGGAACTGCCGCCATTCAACACCTGCCTTAATCTTGATTACGGTAACAGCGAGCCGGTTACTGAAATTACAACCAATATACTATGGTCTCTTTATTTCACTTCACCCGCTACACTCACCTTACCAATAAGACAAGCAGCTAAGCCTCTTAAATCTCTGATACAAAAACATTTTTGACTGTCAGTTTAGCTGCAGAGAGGGGTTTTAGTATGAAATAAGAACATAAAATGGTTAGTAACATGTCAGTTTGTAGAAAATTAGGCGGTATTAGCAGATTGGGGAACTAAACAGAAGGCTAACTGTTACAGGGCCGTTGTTGTGCTCTGATTTGATTTGGCCAGTGTGCGTTGTTCAGCAGAAAGAAAGTTGCAGAATGGAAAACTGTTTGATACGATTCCCCATTTAGATTTATATAAAGAGATGACCCATTACAAGCAGTGTTATCTTGCTGGTCACTCAAGAAGCTTGGAGACGTGTGATGTGTTGAAGACAGCTTGTCACAAATATGGAGCGAAACAGTTACAGTAATTGTTACAAACCCAACATTTCAGCAGATTACCTTCCAACCAAACTTACATTTTTTGTAGTGTGCATGTCATTAGTTATCAATGGTTAGTTTGCCAACTGAGGATCATTTTTTTTCTCAAAAGGCAGCTTTCTATGAACTTGCAGGCAGGCATTAAGCCATATCTAATGCATCCTAGTTTAGTTCTACCAATTTGATTATGCCAAACAAGATAAACATTAACAAAAGCAATGCATGTCCGTCCATGGGAAAAAGCCTGTCAGACTGGATGCATATTACAGGAAAAATCTTCCTCCCATCTGCTGTTTAAATGTCTTCCAGGGCAGCTGGACTCACAACACAGTGAGCTGGCTGGGCCGTTGCGCAGGACAAAGAGTGGATATAGCCCTGTGGAGCATAAACGGGCCACATAAAGCCCCATAAAAGTATAAAAATGTGCTGACAAAATGAATCATAAAATATCAATACAGCATAAGGGAAGTTAAGTCCCATTTGTTTAGCTTTGGAAAAGCGATTATGTTTTTCTATTTTTTTATGAGGATTTGGTAGATGAGTGGGCGTAATGTAGATATGTAGATTTTCAAACAACTCAGCTCAACAGTGGATAGCAAAACAAGCGGACAAACCGACTCATTTTGGGTCAGCCACTAATCATTTCACCTCATTTTTCTGATAATAGGATCAACCCACAGCTCATGCAGCTAACAGTGGTGTGAATGATGCATTATTTATTAATAAACCCTAAAAACGATGACTTAAATGATAATGTCATCTGCACTTAAATATGTTACTGGCGGCTTTAAAGCTTAAACACAGTAAAATACAAAATTACACTTTGTTCTTCAGAAACATAAATGGATATTAAACAGTGTTAATGATACGTTTTAACAACGATTAAATGTGTATTATGTTACATGGTTGGCGATACAATACAGGAACGATACGAGCTCATTTTGAGTGAAACGATATGATACAATCCAATGACTAGAAATCAATATAGTAACTTTTTTTCCCCAAAAAACATAGAGGAAAAGAAAATTCCTGTGTCTATGCAGTGGTAGAGCAGATAGAACACTGGAAAAGCTTGATACACTGAACTACACAAACATTAAGTTCAAGGCCACTATTCAATCTGTGTGGACCACAAACGTGGACTGAAAATCTCGTTCTCTGTCCTCCTAGTGTTTCCTGCCCTGATCCACCATTGTCTGAAGCGTCGCTCCTCACGCATTACGCATACCCAGCCAACAGGAGAATGAGCCAGAGTGCTGTTTACAACTAATTACCGTTACATCTGCGAAAAATACATCCACATATCAATGTTTGATGTGCTAAATAGAAGGCACAAATTCTTAATATCAATACAATTTTTGCTTGGAAAAACACTATTAGATTGATTTAAGCCTCACGAGAAGGACAATTTGCTGTTTACCTTTACAGTTGGATCATAGGAATATAAATCAATGCATCGATACACTGATGTATCACTACTACCCTAATATTAAAGCACTTGGAGAGTTGTGAGCCACGTCTCCAAGCAATGACAAGTTGCATCTATCATCAGATACTTTAAACCGCAGGCTACACAAGACATCCCATTGTCCTGAGTTAAGTGTTCAAGCAAAGACAGTCAATTACTAACACAAGAACATTCATTCGGCTGCGCCAGTGGTGTAAAATGGTATATACACTTCCCATCTCCTAAATGGGCGGAGTCACGTCTCTGATGGAGACAGTTAGGAACCATAATCCTCCCCGCCTTGTCTGGAAGTGTTATACGGTCGTGTGAATGGATTAAAGCAGATGGATTTTGTGTTGCATATTTGTTTAATGTAAGTTTTAACTTTTACTTCATTGTTTCACCTATAGGACGTTTGTGTCCGTTGCGAAACAAGGCGGGATGCACCGGTTCCCAGACCTCCCGAGAGTGTGTCGCTGAGACAGAGACAGGTCTCCAACAAAGTTGATTTTCTCCTGTCTCTTTGAAAAATGCCATGTTTGTGTCAAAGTCTAATCTGTATCTGGGTGACAATGATGCAGCGAAAGAATTGGTCATAATCTGTGATCAGGTTCATTTCTCCAATAAGGATGATTGGGCTAAAGACTTCTCTCTTATCCTAAAGGGGTGAGGCGGCGGCGAAAAACCATGTGACACTGATACAGGAAATGAACAGTCAGTGAGACGTCTGGCTCTCTACTATCAACCATCTCTGGTTCAAGAACATGCTCCACCTGGTATGGGGGGGGGGGGGTGTATATAGATATTGTATATTGGGATGAGACAATACATGGTGTGAGGGCTTTTGTTATTGTAATATTAGGGTAAATTGGAAACACTATAATTAAGTGATATTACAGCTAATTAACACTTACCTAACTTGCCTGACTGGTGTAATGAAAGGAACAATGAACCTACACAGTCATTATCTTACCATAACTATTTGCTTTCTCACAGAGTACACCTTCCACTCCTTTAATAAATATTGATGGATTGGCAGCCACATCTTTTTTGAAAGTAAATATTCATAACCACACAATTAATAGATGCATCTATTAAAAAACTACAACGATTTGACTTTACTGTCAGCAAGCTTTACCAGGGACTTTTTAGGGTTTATCTACAGTCTTTGATAACTTTGGTTATCTGTTTATGTGGGTGTGTGAGAATTCAGGAAAAAAAAGCGACGTTACCAGTAACACTGAATTTAATTCAAGCAGATCTGAGATGAGATCAGACATTTCTACAATACCTTATCATCACTGCACTTTTTGATGAGCGCCTCCCGGGCCTGCAGCTTGCCCTCCAGGACGCTATAGTCTCCATCCTTCTGGTCGATCTGCTTCCTGTGCGTATCCACCTGCACCATCAGCTCCGAGTTCCGCTTCTCCAGCCGGCTCCGCGCCGCGTCCGTGCGCTTCACCTGCGTCTGCACCTCCGCCAGCTCATCCAGCAAGCGGCCGTGCTTGTTGGACACTGTCCAATAGTTGAACGACAGTATGGCGATGATCACCATCAAGAAGATGAGGATAAAGGACGGGAGGCGGCCTCCCCGTCGGTTTGCACCAAACCCAACCATTTCAAATAAAACAAAGTGTATCGTTACTTCAGGTTGTTACCGCAACCTACTGTACAGAGCTCAGTGAGTGTTCTCCCGCTGTAAAACACATCCGTCTACGTGACATGCTGCGTATATGCGGCGACCGTTTGGAATTATACACACTAACGTTACATATACAGTCATGAATTTTCAATATTTTTCAACATTTCTACCAGTCTTTAGTCTCCGTCCTCCGTTCGCACAGTGGACATCTTCTCTGCAGCTCGTCCGATGTCAGTGGGTTAGATGAAATACGCCCGTAGAGACGTGGCCTAGCTCAGCTGGCAACGTTAAACACAGACGAGACTAGACGTGGACAGCTACACGGCACCGTGGCAGTGAGGAGAGCAAACACAAACCATACAGCTAGCTTTATAACGTTAGCCTTCAGCTAATTCTTCTTTATTGGCTCTCCGGCAATTCTCCAATAAGCCCAACAGGACTGCATAGACTGTTCGGCGCTGTCTAATCATAGAGTCACCATTAAAAAAAGACTACCGATTAAATTTGATTCCGACCTGACGTTAATGTTAGCTCCCATTAACGATGTCCAGCTAACTTCACACAAGCTAGCAACGGTGGATGCGGGAACACATTAGCCGTTGTCAGCGAAAAAAAGTACCGTCCCTTCCTGCGGAGGACGGATATTATCCTGCTTTTATGACTGACAAGACCCTTACAATCACTAAAGACACAGTCTTTATGACACACTGTCCACTAATCGATGCCAACCATAAATGATATCTGCCTTGCGTGAAGATAACCGTTGAAAGTCGGTCGCTTCCGCTATTCTACCGAAGCAAAAATACATTTCAAAATAAAAGTCCGAATTGACCATTCGACAGCGCAAGTGAGGCATTTGGCTCTAGATAGATCTGTTTCTAGATTTGTTTAATATGATGTATGACACCTTAAGACGGTGTGTGGACTGTATCCTCGAGACTTGTGTCTTACGTAATGGAAAAAAACTCATCGGCCACACACTGAAAGCCATAAAGCTGTATGAAAAGATCGATTTTGCGAATGGTGCCCCGAGATCGGAAACACACGCCTGAATGAAAATACACTTTACAGTTCCATTGCATTACAGGACCAGATTTATTTTTTATTTGGATGGTGCGCAAGTGTTGCTTATAGCCTGGAAAATGGTGTCATAATTGGATGGTGAAACAACAGGACCAGGAAGCAACTTTTATCACCTGTAATCTCACTGGAGCTAAATCTGTCAACGTGCAATCTCAGGCTATTAAGAGTTTGCTAAGAGTCTGATTTCTAAATTCACTTGAGATAATTATTAATACCTCCTCCCATATTACTGTCAGCAGCTTAGTGCAGTTCAATGCATTGATTAACTGGAATGTCAAGGTGCTGAATGGCTAAATGTAGTCATTAAGCTACAGATTTCCTGGATTCTTTCCATAAAAAAACAAACAAAAAAGGTGTTTCTGGCATGGCTACTGTATTGTCCAGTAGTCCTATTTTTTTGCTAGCCAGGTGACCAGATGTTTAAAACACCTGCACAATGGACAAAAGCCTACATGAAGCCTACAGAAACCTTCACTGAAATAAGAAGAGAAACCACAAGATACAAACTCATATTTTATTGTAACACTGATAAGAATCGTAACACAATGAGGTAAGTTAAATAATCCACATTTTTGATGTTATTTGAACCAGCGGCACCACAAAATATTCACCACCCTATCAGTAACAGTTCCACAAAGTCTGCAAACAGCTGGTAAAGCCCAGTCGGTTCAGTTTACAGTTTAATACAAACATATTTCATCTTGTCTTTATGAGGACAAGAAGAATGCTGATAACACAATCTCCTTTGTCTTTCAGTCAAGGATCCAAACTCACTGGCTGAGTATTATTTTCTTTTGTAAGAGATGAAACTCAGTAGAAAAGATCCCCTGAGGGAGAAACATTCTTTTGTTTTTCTGATGAGAGAGAAGCCACTACAGACACTGGCAGGCTCAGTCTGAGTTTGCTACCATTTCTGCTGATGACTTGGCACGGTCTCACAGGGCACTAGGAGATACAGACCATTTCAGTTTGCCTGTGCTGCAGTCACACTTGGAAAATAAATCATCTTTCAACGCTGGAGAAGTTATTAATGACTCTACAGACATCTGCTGCACAGCACAGCATGGCTGCAACACCAGCAGCCTGAAATGCCCTCAGAGTCCTGATCCGAGTCTGTTGGGAGAGTGGTCAGAGAATAGTTTCCTTGCACTCAAGGCTTTGTTCAGAGGTGGGGGAGTCCAGGGGGTTGGTGGAGGCGCTGGTTGCTTCTGGGACATGTTTTGGACGGCGCATGGAAGGGGACGAACTCAAAGCACCGCAGCTCTGAAGATGAAGATCCTCGTGGCCGCGCTTCCGGGGGCTGCCAATGATGCTTTGGGTCATCACCTGTGCAACAAAACCATTCAAGAATGAAAGAGACACACATTGCTAGTTTTCTGGGTTTTGTTTCATTCTTTGCTTGTTTGTACATAATGATCATGTAATTCGGATAAGCCAGATTACACCACTTGAGCCAATACAATTCCTAGGCAGAGGTCAGCAACACTTAAATAAAAAATTAACAAGTGAGCTGCATTTTACTGTGCTGCACAGGGGCAGCTGGCACTCTGTGGCAACGTTTGCAGCTTGATTTGTATCTCTTCCTGTACATGTGTTCATGTACAAGGTACCGAACCCCAAGTTGCTCCAGACTGGCTGGAGAAAGCCTGGAAAAAGTGCTCCACCTGCATAAGAGCAGCCCTAGAAAATAATGAAATATTGTTCACATCTTTGTCACTGCTACTGTAGTTTTGAGGCTGCCATCCAAACTTGTTTTTTAATGAATGGAACAAGTTGCTTTGAACATTATTCTCTTCATCAGAAAAAGAAATCTACATCAGTTCAGTCCACTTGATTAGCATCTTGACTACCTCAGCTCACCTAATATTGATATAAGCATTATTGACTGATGTATCGATATGGGCCCATATTAAAACTGCTTTTTAAGACTGGAAAAAATGCTTTGACTAGTTATTTAAAATGGTGTAATTATGTAGTTCATCCTGTGGAGGGCGGTCTATTATTTAACACCTAACAAGTGAAGTGTTTACTGTTCAGTGCACTGATGTTTGGAATAAAGTTAATTAAAATGTAAGATATTCTGCCTCCAATAAATATCTCTGTCACAAGTATTTGATAACCACATTAGCTGAGCCTGAGTTCTGTCTCAAAGCTGAACTCAGGTGAAAGCTGGTTCAAGTCCTACAAAGCAGAGATGAGAATAACATGTCTCTCCTTCTTTCTTTCCTCTAAGTCTTTCCTAAAGCAGCTACTGTGCAGAGAAGAAACAGAGGTAACAACATGGCCTTTTCTTAGACCCCTCCCCCTTTTCTCCAAATAGCAAGGTTGTCTGGGCTGCTAGCCTAATATCTACTTTTAGTCTTGTGTGCTGATGCTCACCAATAAAACCAGAAATAGTCCTTCAAACTGCTGGTTTGCACAAAATTATCGGTGGACATGAGTCAAATAGAGTTACCTGATCTATGACATTGGCACTAAAAATGGCCTCCTCCATGTGTTTCTCATCCGACTTGATGACACACTTGATGTTGTTGACAACCTGCTGGACTTCAGGAGGTAGACTGCAACTCGAATGCTCCAGGAACTTTGCCACCAGTATTTTGGTGTCTTTGTACATCTTTAGGTCAGCCAGGGAGTGCGGGCGTTCGTGGGAGGAGTGTGTGTGCAGGGCCCGGGATTTCAGAGGGATGTCAGCTTTCCTGCCCTCCTTTTGCTGCTTCCTCACAGATATGTTACTAGGTTTAGCTCCAACTACTTCTGTTGAAACGTCTGTTGGCTCTGAAGATAAAACAAATAAGAATCCTCCAAATACACTGATAACATGCAGCACATGAAAAGACATTTTCTTAATCAGCTTGGTTAAAATTGGCTCAGGACTTTTTTTTTTATTGTCCAGCTTGATGACATTTCATTTTTTTTTAGGTGATCCAATGGGTCAATGGGGATTTAATATGTTTCTTTAGTTTAATAAATACTAGAATTTTCCTTAAACCATAAAGGAATACTAAATCCTTTAGCTTGTCTAAATATGAAAACCTTACTTAGGGATACTGCATAATCTTTACTGGACATACTAAACAGACAAATTATCTTTTAACAATAAAGTTATCCCACATCAGTCACACTTTCTGCTAAAGTACCTTGCTCTGGTGATGTATGAGTTGAATCTTCTGCAGAAGGGTTATTTGCAGAGGCGCAGCTTAAATTTTCTCCTGTAGAGGGAGACAAAAATTTAGTGTGGACAAACAAAGAGGGAACTAACTGATGCTAGTTAGTCATCCGCCATAAAGGTTGTATGACTGTAAATAATAAGTATTTTAAGTATCAAAGAATCTGCAAATTGTATTTTTATTTGACCAACTATTTATCTATATCATCTATTTTATTTTAATCTGTAATATGTCAGAAAATAGCAAAAATTTACATCACAACTTCTCAGAATCCTAGGTTATGCTTCAAAAGTCAGTTTACAATAACAGAGGAAAGCAGCAAATCCTTGATTAAGGTGCCAAAGAATTGAGTTTTTTTTTTAAATTTGACTTAAAAATGATGTTTTAGTTGACTAATTCTTTGAATGCTAAAAGGCTGATCACTCTGGAGTATTTAAGTGTCAGTGTAATTCTTGTGAAACAACCTTGCCGCACTTACTTCCTGTCGTAGAGGAGCAGGAGATTGGGTCACTGGTGGAACGTACAATGCGTGCCAGTTTGCGGTACCTCCTGGCTGCTCTGAGCCCCCGTGGCTTCTCTGAGGGCGAGTAGCCACTTTGGGTTGAGGTAGAGCTGGGTTGTGAAGTGGAGGAGGGTGACCAAACACTGAAGCACAGCCTCGGGCCGCGTGGTCTGCTGGGAGGGGAAGGGGAAGGAGAGGGAGCGAAAGGGCTGATGGCTGAAGTTCCACCAGATGAGGCCACAGAGGTGGGGGAGCAAGGCTGAGGCGGCGGGGGGAGAGTGACAGGGAGTGTGAGCTTTCGGCTCATCATTCGTGCTTTAATGAGGGAGTGTGTTGATGGTTTAGGTGGCTCCTCTGGTAAATGTTTGGCTGACGCAAGCTCATCACATATGTGCATTGCAGCCCTGAGTTCGTCACATGGATGTGTGTTGTCCGTCGAATCTTCCTGGTCCAGATTGCTATAGTTTTCTGAGGACCAGTCGGGAGAGCGTTCCAGAGACTCTTGGGTGTGCGAGGACTCACTGTAGCCTGTATCACTGGGGCGATGGTCAGTGTTATGCAGGCCACGATGGCGTGTACACAATTCCAGGCTGGTGCAGCTTGCATCAATGGGGGCAGTGTGGGGTGTGCCGAAGGGGGAGGAGTCAGAACCCTGGACCTCGAGGGAGCACAAGTCCTCTGAGGAGCAAGTCTGGTCCTGATCAACCACCTCAGACACCATCAGCGATGCACTGTCCACCGAGGCTGAAAATAGGGAGGAATTATCATCAGCAGTGTTACTACCAGACAGTCAACAACCCTCTGCATTGTTCACTGCATTGCTCCAATTAACGTTACCCTGAGTGCTGAGTCCTGCAGTGGTGTTTCTGTCACACAGGCTGGATTCAGTGGCCTGCTGCTCATTGCTGGTGGTGACCTGAAAAGAGGAAAATATTACTGGAAGGGGAGAACTTAACAGCGGCGCTTAAATAAGATAAATTGAGCTAATAAAGGACTGCACAAAGCAGCTGTGTGCCACCAAACCTTCAATACCACTGTTTGGTCTGCAGAGGGCTCTATAAGACCACAACACACTCACAGAAAATTCTAATCAAAATAGCAGGTGTGCCAGTAAACACTAATGCAGAGATAAATTAAAAGCTTTAATCAAATGTAATAATGTGAACTTAAAGTATGTTTACATGCATTTACATCGTGTGGAGTCATTAGCCTGAAATCATCAGCAGAGTTTCTCCTCCCCTCCGACTGTTTTCTCACAAAATCGATCTATCTCTACCTGCTTCCATCAGTTATTTACAGCCGCTGATCTATTGTTGAGAAAACCTTCCCGTTTGAAGGGCACTGTTCAAAGTGGATGTGAAGATAACTATGGATTTAACAAGAATAATGGAAATAATGGATTAAAAGCCCAGCAGGGAATATAATGGTAGATAAAAGGATTTCCTTGCACATTAAACAGTTATTTTTAGCCATGAACAATGAGATGCAGCGAAGCCTCAGCCTGAATAAAACTCTGAACAGTTCGACGTGACTGTCCAAGGAGACTGCCTCAGTGAGTCAGATGACATTCCAACTAAGTTGGCTGTGATTATTGCCTTAAACACATAACAAGCAACATCTCAAAATATGGGCCAAAGATAAAGTAGCTTTCCCATTTTCACACAAGTTAAAAAAAACAACAATAGAACATAGACAGAGGAACATCTGATTCATCAGTAGGTTTGTTAAATGTATAATATATAAAATTTCCCCATTAAAATATTTAAAAATGACTATATTTTTGTTTTTTGTTGAGGTGTGTACCAACATTATTCTGAATGTTTCCAATAATGTTTAATGGAGTGATACATTTTGTCACCTTTGTCTGACTTTCTAGGTTTGATTGAGAGATCTCTAGTGCCAGAAACGACATACTGTGCGTTTAAATGAACTTTTATACGGCCTGCTCTGTTCTTTTTCATGTCAGCGACCTTTACAACTTAAATTAACTTTGACTTAACCTTGAATTCTCTTGTTTTTAAGGCTGCCTCATTAAATTTTCCCAAGTCCTTTGATTTGTGACCAATTACCTGTAAAACTAATGACATCTCCATCAGGCTCAGCTGGACTTCGTGTTTATTGTTAATGAGCAAATCTTAGCATTTGCATACTGAGCTTATGTTTATGGTTAAAGAAACAGAGAAGCCTCTGGCAACAGTGATGCTTTAAGGACCATGTCAGTCTATTTTAGACTTATCACCATTAGCACAGATCACCTCTTTCTTCTGCAAATGTTGTTTAAATTCAACTATGTGTATACTGTAGTAGATCTCAGACAGCATTTTAAACCCCATTCACTGCCATTCACGTTGAAACAGGGTGTAGAAACACTACAAGACATGTGAAAGTCGCAAATTCAACCTTCTGAAGAGAACATCAGCATTTATTTGGTCACAAATCTCTGAGTAAGAGAGCAAGGGGAGCCAGTAGCTGTGGAGATGAATATTATTACGCCTGGGAAAAAAGTTCCTTTCCTAAGTGCTGCCTTCCTTGCTCGAATATCAGCATGAAGAAGGATGTTCCTTTTAACTAACTTTGTCACACATTTTTAGGTACACTCTGTAACGTTTGTTGAAAATGGACAAAATGTAAACAATACTTCACAGGCCTACATAAAGATATTTTGGGAAGGTGTGTGGAGTTTATGTAAAATATGTGGCCGATGTTGACAAAAGACAATTTAGTAACACTGGTACAGTCCTTTAAGAACAGAGCCGGTTGATTGTTCTCACCTGGCTGGCAGGCGTCTGCCCCACCACAGACTCATACGGGGGTGGCAGGTCAGTTGGGTACAGTGTCCCTGGGCTGTTGATGGGCACCCCATAGATGGCGCTAAAGGGAGAATGAGGAAAGTCCAGGTGCAGGCCTCTGTCAGGGGCGGAAGAGCAGAGTTTCAACCAAACAATAAATAAAAAAATAATAAATGAAGACAAATCCAGATCATATTGCCAATAACTGTAATACAACTGGAGAACCCTGAAGCATCCTGAGCCGTCTCAGAGTGTTTGAGAAATTGTACCAAAAAATCAGAACATCCATCATATCTGAATCACAACCACAGTATTGTTTATTAGAAAAAAAAAAAGTGAAAAGGGTGAAAAATATACCTGTGCCCTAAACAGTCTGATCCAGACAATATATACAAGTAGTGTATTATTCTACGTGCGCCACCGCTGGTTCATATGGTACCAATTAAGAATAACCAGCCATGCATGCAGTCATATCTTTTAATTACAACCCCATTCTCCTCTAAAGTGGTGGAGCATGAAATACAACCTTAGAGTTTCCACCAATCATCTGAGGCATGATGATGTCATGACACATCCCTGGCCCCAGGCAGGGACACCATAAATGCTTCCTCTGCCTTGTATATATTTATGGCATAATTGACAAACAGATGTGGCTTCCTGCCAAGTGGCTAAATCAGCAGCACTCTCTCTCTCTCTCTCTCTCTCTCTCTCTCTCTCTCTCTCTCTATGGCAAAGAAAATGGAGGGAGTGATGAGGGAGGGGTCAACCAATCTTTCACAGCAGCTGAGAATCACAGACGTCACAGCTGCATTAAAGAAAGAAAAACAGCTCTGAACTGACCGTGGATGACTGGGCCACATGTGATGGTCACAGTCACATAGTACACATACACATGCCATTGCTGCTTAATCTGATGGATGCGGATTTGTCTTTGTTTTTAACATTTGTATATTCAATAACTGACGAGAGATTTAATTGATATTTATGGCAGTCTTCGTGTTAACAGGTTAGTATGTTGGAATAGTTAATCATCTTTGCAGCTTCTCTATCAAATTATGAACACTTTAATGTCACATATACACCTCTATAATCTGATTTATTCCACGTCTGTGAAGAAGCATCAGTTCTCACTCATTCTTTTTGCAGACATGAATGCAGTTAAAGGAAGAGGCATTGAGTTAAGGCTGAGTCCTGAACTATTGCTCACCTGCAGTTTATGCAATTCTACTTTCAACACATAGTGCAGCTAACTTTTAGATAGGTCGTTAGAACAAAGCAACGTTAATTAAGAAGTCCTTCAAATGAATCGTAGAGAAAAAGCACTTCAATCAATACCCAGTTTGCCCGCTAAATACTAATCAATACCAATAAAAACAATACCAATAACATTATTATTATTATTATTATTATTATTATTATTATTATTATTATTATTATTCAAGAGCAGTATGTTTATTTTCATTTCCTTTTTTTAGTACAAGACATACCTTACACAAACACAACATCACATAAACATATATGCATAATACTGAAAGGAAAGAATAAGTAAGAGAAAAAAAAATTAGGGCAGTGGTATTATCAGTATTACCTCCAAATGTGTGCATAGTCACATCATATTAGTGGGTACTTTAAAACAGGCCAGCAGATGATCACTGGTAAAACTGCTCTTTCGTATTTATTTAAATTATTTTTCACATTTTTCACAATTATTACCACAAGGCCTTTATATATTTCTAAATTGGGTTCTCATCGACGGTACAAGGACACTATTGTTAGCTAATTACAATTTTGATTGTGCTACTCCTGACAGTATCCAGATATCCCGGGAGATGATTTGGCACCAGAGTTTTGGGAGTGTGCATTGAGTAAACCTACTTCTAAATCTCCTGTGATCCATCTGTTGCAAAGCACCAAAAGAAAAAAAAAAATCCAAAAGACTGTTTACAAAAAAAAACTGCTGCTAGGGTTTTTTCAAGTGTAAATAGACTAGGAAATAAGGGATAGTTCACTCATCACTCTATAGTCTGATACCAGGCCAGTACTGATTGCAAAATCTGCATTATTGTGGCTTATGTTAATTTCATAAAGATCCTTCTTACTCCTTGACGTCGAGCAGCAGAAGTAAAGTGACAATGTGCTGTTAGGCCTGCTACAGTCGCTTATATTTTTGCTGGACAGGCCGCTTTAAAAAATTGGGTCATAAATTAAGAGTCGCCCACTTCTCCAGGCACTGTTACACCACTGGCACCGAGCACTCGGTGTTAGCACTGTAAAAAGACGTGATGCTGATGAGTCATGTTTTGCCTCTCACCTCTGTCCATCCATTGAGGGGGTGCAGGTGTACTCTGGGGGGTAGTATGGTGGCGGGGGGATGGGAGGAATAAACTCATCAAAGTCCAGAGTTTGGTGGAGTATCGTTCCATGGGGGGTCATACAGTCAGCATTCAGCGCTCGCGCTCTGTGTGGCATAAACTGAAACACAACATAAAAACAATTATTATCAGGCCTTTATTACATGTGCTACTTTGTTGTTTATTCATTATTTTAGATCATAATTTATCCGCAGAGACCTGACTTAGCAAATCATTCTTTTCACAGCAACTCTCCATTATTATTTGAGTCTGTACTCACATCTGTGCTGTTGGTCATAAACAAGCTTCACTGCAGCAGCTGAAACAAGTGCCTTGCTCAAGGGCACCTCAGACAGCTGCACTGAGAGCACTGCGCATTTAATTTCCTCGCTCCAACTTTTCTAAGTGGGACAAATTTCCAGTCACAGCCAGCCTGCTTTTCTAATCTGCAGGCTGCCACTGCTGCTATTGACTTGGCTAAATTTACTGTGCTAAATAAAATGAAAGGGTAACACCTCTTGTGGTAAATGAGAAACTCTGGGAGACTGGGAGATAAGACACAGCGCTTTTGTCCTTCATTTTCTCCTTTTTGATTTGTCCTAGTTTATTTTAGCTTGTTTTTATCTTCTAATTTCTTTTCTTTCTTTCTTTCTTTCTTTCTTTATAAAACCCTAGTCCTGTTTGTGTTGTCTTTTCTCTCTTTCTACCTTTTCTTAATGTTTTTCTGTCTAATGCGAGGCCCTTTGAATCACCCTGTTGGTAAAAGGTGCTTCCACCTTCCCCTATTTTACTGATAAAAAAATGTATAATTATTATTAATTGATAATGAATTCACATCAAAATGCATTTATATCTCCAGGTTCATACGACAGGATGGCCTGAGAATGATGTGACAACAGCTCTGTTAATTTGAAATTGGGCCACTGAAGCTCAGACCAATGTGAATTGAGTTCTAATGTGACAATGATGTTTTAATTGCTGTATAATTCAAACAGCTTCTTAATCGTCTGCATGTCTCTTTTTAAATATCCACAGATGTAAAAGAGTAACCTTATTTCTGTGGTCCTGTCTCAGAAATTAAAATGGTATTCAATGTTTCCATTAGTGCAGGTCAACCACATATTAACTGTTTTTTGTGTTAACTAGGGCCAGTGGAAACAAGAAATAAACACAACCCCAACACGCAATCATCTTGTTAAGTTACTACGTAAGCAAACAGCTAACATATCTTTCAGACATAGAGCAACACTGAGTGTTGTGTTTCTGGCCACCTGGTTAATATAATTGCAATTTTCACTTCCCTTCTTGCTCAGTTTTGGTCTCCACCAACTCCTCAGCAAAGTATCTCCTTTTCTGCTGCTAAAGGCTGAACTATGTCCACTAACTATTCACTAACTTTATGTCTGTTTTTGGTGCTGCATAGTGTTCAGTGGGTTTATTGGAGATTTTTCAGCTGTCTGCTATGGGAAACAATGCTGATGAGAGCTGCGAGGGTGGACGAAGACAGCAAATCAGAGAATCAGAAAAGCAAAACTATGAGTCAGAGTTGAAAGATGTTCAAA
>JAQLOL010000001.1:13362155-13372987 GCA_029783665.1 Naso thynnoides
CTGTTTTATATAAAAACATTGATTAAAGTAGCTTAAAAGAATAAAATGTATTAACGGAAGGGAGCTGTTTCAATTATGGTGGTCATATATTAGTAGACATAAAAAGATAGAAATATAATAGTGATTTTTTTAGAAGATTGAATGAATGTTTACAGTTGGCTCAAAAAAACCTCAATACTAATTTGGCCAGATCTGATTTAGATATAGATCTTTGTTGACTTGTGACTGGATGGAGATGAAACTAATGAATGTCTGTACTTTGTACTGCGAGTAATTTATTTTACTAGCAACTATATAACTGCTGATTTCCTGCCACTTCAAGCTACTATCCAACCAAGCCTCACATCCAGGCCAGAGCGCCGGTTTTAATATCCAAACTCGTTTCAGCACAATTTACAGCATGGTCTATAAAACGTGTAAAAGGTTTTTGCATCCAGTATTATTGGAAAGCCATTTCTTATTTGGAACCATGCTGGCAGTGCTGCTCCATACCTTTCCAGTTGGTGATGTGTTTAGAGGCATGAAATAAATATTTTTGGATTGAAACACAAAGGGAGCTTGGCCATGCTAATTTCCCTCATGACTGAAAGCATTTAGCTGTTGGTAACAGTTTCATTGTTCCACATAAAATGACAAAAGAGGGCCACGCTGAGGATGGTGTCGCTTTGGGGGGAAAAGGAGAGAGGGAAAGAAGGAAAATCCAGTGAGATGTAACACTTTTTCCCTTAAATTCAACATATTTTTTGAGACACAGGAAACTCAAGGTTCTGTGGCAACTGACCTTCACTGTGTGTGTTCGCATTATCTCGTAATTCTGTAGCGGGATAATTTAACCAAAAATACACACATGATTCTCCGCTATCTCAAAATGAATAAAGGTTGGCACATGATCCCTGAGTGTTTACCTACCCTGACGAAAGTGATCCTTAGATTAAGAAGTGATTTGTGTCTAACTGCAGGGTGGTCACTGAAACATAAACAAAGTCAGTTATTGTTGTTGCCTGCGCTTCCATCACACTCACCATCTGCAGCACATCAGTGGAGACCATCTGCATACAGCACATGGCAGTGGCCAGAGCGCACACAATGGTGGAGATGACGTTAAGGGCACACACACTGAACAGCAGCTCCTAAAGGAGAGGGGGGAGAGGAGGAGACTGTTAGAGGAACGGGGAACAAAAGGAGGAAGGAGGAGGAAGGGTGTGGAAAAACAAGAGAAGGTGAGGAAAGGAGAGAGAAATAGAACACAGTTAATAATATCAACAGTAAAGAGGAGCAATGTGAGAGCAAGAAGGGATGAATGTGGAACAAGAGGAGAAAACACAGAGAGAACAGAAGGTGACACAAACAGCATTTACGTCACCAGTAAAGTAAGTTTAGAAAAGCACAGCATGGCGGCTCTGCAGTGAGAGAACACCTCAACACTAAGAAGAGTCTGCATTGTTGACATTTACAAAAAGCATTTTTTTAAGAAGGTTAATGCTGATGAAGAGAAATATGGCACATCCAAGCCAAGCAAACAAATAGAATAAATCGAAAACAACCTCACAAACATCCACAGTTAAGTCCCAGCATTTACACATTCACACAAGAGGACAAACTAGTATTGAATCTGTCAGCAAAACAAATGTGCATGCTGGTGAAATACAAGCCTCGCACCCTGAATCACAGAGGAGACATAGCTGCAGACAGTCTCATTTTGCTTCTGTTTGTGCTATTGTTCTAAAAGGTAAGAGAAAAAAAAACCTTTAAGTGGCTTAATTTTTGACAAAATCGAGTTTTTCTCGTCCTGACAAATGAACCTATAATAACTGTATCGTATGAATTAATTTCCTGAAGACGAGAACAGGGACAGTAATACCACCTGCCTGGAAATTGGCTCTGGAAATAGCAATTGTCTTGCACGTAGAGCCTGTTCGAGGAGAGAGGATGATGTAGCAGCTTGAACTGCTTTAAAATGAGAAAAACTGAGTAGAATTTATATATGTGTATAAAGTAGAACTGCGTGATATGCGGCTGCTGTCAGATGTTTAACACAATCACAAAATGTACACTGTTTGCAATTTTTATCTGTCACAATAAATTCCCTTATGCAATTACAATGATGATGCAAGTATCAGGACTGCAGTAATCAAAAAGTGTGAAACTGTAAAAAGATGAAAGAGCGGAGGCAGAAGCAGGGTGAATGTGTGGCAAAGAAAATTTGACTTCTTCCGCAATATAACACGATGAAGTGAATTAAATCACCTCAGGAATTCTCCATCTACAAACACAAACTTGCAACGATACACAGGTGCACAAAATAATCATGAAAAATGTGCTGCCAGAAAAATAGCTTTGAACATAATTATATAAATTCTTTAAAGAAAAGAGGGAGGACTTTGTGAACTTGAGTTAAAGCCTCCCTACAACTCACTTTCCTTTGTTTGTTTTGTGGACACAGGTGCATGAATGAAGCTTCCCAGTCACCACAGTGTTTTCCAGCCTGTCGCACAGATTATTCACCAGATTTAGGAGGCACATAATTACCAGTGACATTACAAAGCCCCACTTGTGTGAGGCTGCAGATAATCTGCAGAGGGGACAGCCGTCTCCTCTCTAACATCCACCAGGAAGTGGTTTGTTGTCAGACTTGTTGGCTTTTTAGAGGAGCTTCAGGCTAGACAAGTGGCAACTTTTCGCCAACCAGATCCCATTACACACTTTCGTTCCTTTTGAAGTGTGTGGTATGAAATGGATCAAGTTGACATCTGAGACATGGAGAGTTGCCAGCCCTGCAACTGCTTTTCAAACATGTTTGATGTCCAGTAACTAGCTGCCAAAGATCAAGTCCGTGTGAGCTGAAAGTTAAAGCAGAGATGAGCTGGAACCATCGAAGTTGAAGTTGCGCAGTGCCAATTATAAGAATACAGTTAATACATGTTTGCGTTGGAAGCTAACAGTTTTGGAACATGTTTTGTGTAGGAGGAAAATCTGGAGGACTTGTGGACGGAGCACGAGTCCATCTGACATTTTAAGCATGAAAATCACGCCCAGCCATTAAAAACAGAACTGATGAAAGGAGATTGTAACTGTTTTTAGATATCAGAAAAACATGTAGAGGAATTACTTCGTCTAATGTTATGTTAGGTTCCAGTTATGCCACGCTGAACATTCAGCCACGGTCTTGATTTTAATATTAGTACATTTTGCAAAGGCTCAGGAAAACTGATCTATCACTAAAAACATCATGTGTTTTAAAGGACCTACAGACAACTTTAAACTAGGACCTGACTGATATGGGATTTTTGGGGCCATTGCTGATACTGATATGAGGAAGAAAGAAAATTATCCAATACATCAGCAGATATTATATATATGAATGTGGTTATCAAATACTTGTGGCAAAGATATATAGTATACTGGTAAGATCCCACTTCAAAATCATCACCACAGAATATCTTGATCACTGAAGACACAGAGATACAACGTGGTACCTTTGCCGTTGAGCTGTTATCTCACAAGCTTTTGCTTATCTAGACAGAGGTAAACAATCATTTTGGACCCAACAATTTTTTTTTTAAGTAATTAACTTACAATCATGTTATGTTTTGTGGGGAAGCAGTTCTTTCATTCAGCACCTTTCTAAAAACTCTTTGGATTGTTTTTTTTCCCTTTAAAAAAAAATTGTCTACAAATGTTACAAATATATCTTGTTGTGAGGACAAATCAATCTGCACTAATAGGTTAATTAGCAAACAATTCAACATGTTACAACTCAGAGTAAAATTAAAATTTAAAAATAATAAACTTCAGTTAATGACCTCTAAATGACCTCATCCAAACAAGTCTAGAGCCTCTACAAGTCAACTTTTGTGCCAAAAAGAAGTGTTTCAGGGAGCGAAAACAAACTGTAACTCTATGTTTATGTTAAATATCTGTGAACTGACTTCACACTGACTGCTGACTGTATTCTCGAACTCTAGGATTCACCTGGGAAGTGACACCTGCTGCCAAGTCTAACCACAACCATCGTGGCCAAATGTGCCACACTTTGAGAGATCTTAATTGTCTGCTACTAGACTGCTGCTTTTTGAACTGTTAAGATACACACCAGACACAAACTACACACACAGCTCTACTAGCTGCTCACTCATCTCTGCTCTCTTTGGCAACCAAACTGGCTCTTAAGCATCTAACAGAAGGCCCAGCTTTCTTCTCTGGATGCCCCGCAGCAGTTTCAGGTCATTCCAGACTGCTGGCAAAAGAGTGGAGAGTTTCTAACCTCCATTGACACAAAGCAGCAGATGTTGTAGCTCTGTGTTTCCACTTTTCAGAGATGTGTCTAAATGAGTGTTGAACCTTCATGTCAGACCTACAGAGCTTAAATAGTCCAGTCACAGAGCATGCTAAAATTATTGTCACAGCCTGGAGCTGGACAGATTCTGCTCTGCAGTCTTGGTGGAACCAGCCTTCTGTCATCCTAGATGAACAACAACTCATCCAGGAATGTCCAAATCAAAATAAATAAGATGTTTCTACTGGATTTTTGCCTGAGGGCCAATATAGTACAAATAGGCGAGTCCTTAAAAAGCTGAAACCTTCTTCTTTGAACTTAGCACACAGCTTATCTTGATCTTGACACATCATCAGACCTCATGACTAGTACTGAAAAGACAGACTGATGATCCTCATGTCACCTTTGATCTTATGTACAAAAACTACTGCTTTCTCCAGACATTCGTGCATGTTCTGCACCTCCGCAAGAGAAATGAATTATAAACACCAGAGGAAAAGATGAATGTCATCATTCTGTCCTTGACAAAGTGTGATGTGCTGCATTTTACAAACACTGTATATGCAATGTTGTAATAAAGCAAAACAAACCTAAACAGACAGTTTGCGTTAGTTTCCTTGCTGAGAAACTAACAAAAGGCATCAGCAGAATAGGTTTTCCTTTTCTTACTGTGACTCTCTTGACATTTGCTCCGAATACAAATGAAGGATATGTCTGCCGTAGATGGAAGTTGTCAATCTTTGGTCTTACTTGAGGAAGACAACGAGGCACAGTGGAAAAATAAGCAGAAAATGCAATGATAATGGAGGGAGTCACAGATTCTCCAAGCTGAAAAACCAGTAAGGCAGTTTTTTCACACCGATTCGACAAAATAAATTGGCAGAAAAGCTACTGATTTGGGACAAGTGGAGCAAACAGTGCCAAACACACCACAACAACTACAGGCATCGGTCAACTAATAGCAAGGAAGTTGGCAGGAAGTTTTTCTAGCGTGTATCTCTGCAGGGAGTCACGATCAGGGCCTTGATGCGAAACATCAACTCTGTATATTCGGTGTTCACATAACGAATACTTTCCATGTGAGTTGTCTGACAGAAATGTGTTCAATGTCAATCATTTACTTATCCTGCTGTGCAGCTTTGACTGTGAGGACTCTTTTGTGAGATAAAGCTGAGGCAAGAAAAAAAACCTGTGTACAACTTGTTGTGTCTTTGTTGTGTGTTCTGGTGGTTTTTCCTAAAAATCCTTCAGCAGCTAAGTTGGAGATCACAAAGTCAAACTGCAAGCGATGTGTAAGATGAGAATTACTCATGATGGCTCCATCAACGTTCATTTATGTTACGGGAATGCATCTGTCGAGCAGATGTGAGACGGCACATTTCTGTGATTTCCCTTGTGAGCATGATGTACATAATGGCATAATAAATTCTACCAGGCAAAGAAATGTAATAACACCTCTATGGAAACTGCTTAACATGATTGTTCACCAGCTATTTAACCTCTAGAAGGCAGGCTACTTTGCCTCAAGTCAATCAGGTTAGTCAGTTCCACAGCAAGGTTATGCATCTACCCCCTTACAGGAAGTCACAAATTATCTCAAGACTCCCTCTGACTGATAATTTACAGCTTGAGGCAGTGCACAATGGAATGAAAAGAAATATGGGATGGAAATGAAATGCGTCGGCAAAGAGTGAATGGCACACATCGGCAGCAGCACAGATAATGCTGACAGCCTAAAAGCAAGACTTTAAAACACAGAAAAGCTACTGCTGAGAAATGAGTGAATATGAATCTTAAAGTGGTCTAAAACTCGGTAATTCAGCTCTCCCCGTACACCGTGTATTGAAGTGATGAAGAAACTATATGGCAGCTGCATCATGAGTTTATTAGGACCAGGGACAACCTAACGGCCGTCTGAAATACCCAGAGACTCTGGGGACTTGGACATGACAGCTTCTACTTCGACATAATTCAACACATCTGACTGCTTCGGCACTTAATAAAGGTTTACAGCACCAATTCTCCTATCTGTTTTAATGAGCTATGATCAAAATGACAAATGTTCTTGATCTTTCCTCTTTTCATAATCATGCTTCATCCTTTGAAGTCTTTTATTTGGTTATCAATGTTTTATAATCAATCAGGGACATAAAATGAATGGATATGAACGTCGTTATCCAATAAAGGCACAGTAGCACAAACTGTACATCATTTCTGCAGACACTCCGAGTCGAGATAATCTGTCGAGATCGTGCACTCGCCAACCATAGCCAGCCCAGGTCAGATACATGCTGCATACTAAGAGGTCTGCCTCTTGGGGAAAGACAAATGCTGCTGCCATTCTTCACTTCCCGCCAATTAATCTGAGACTGAACACTTACTTTTTTCCGGTATTTTCCATATCAATCACTGTTCTCACATGGGATATGTTACACAGTGAGAGAGGAAACCTAAAGACATCAGTTTGGACTTGATGATTTTAGCAATTTAGAGGCAATTACTTTCAAACGATCGCTGACTGTTACTCAAGTTAATGGTTTCATTCTGATCACAGAAGTAACAAGGCTACTCTGATTGAGTCTGGAGCCTAACACGCTCACAACACTTCAGCATGTTGAAGTGAGGCAGGTGTAATGTTTAGCTGGTTAACAAGCTAAAGGCAGTTTATTTTTGGTGTCACCAGGCAAAATTTCCATAATAAGCTTTCAGCATATCATAATTCAGGTGGTGTTAAAGATCACTAGACTTCCCCACCTCTTCTTGACTCTGTGTCCAGGCTTTTGAAAATGAAAATCGTGACAGACAGTTTTCGGCCAGTCACGGGTTATTTCATAGAGCCTGTGATCCTATACGATGCACTGCACTGCGCTGACTTGACAAGCTGAGTTGCAGAGGACACCATCAGTTTACACCACTGCAATTTTCCCTGCAAGCATTTCGTCTCGTTGTGAATCTTTGGTGTTAACTGGTCCCTAAAGAGAGAATGAGAGGGGAAGGTGTATTGGAGTTGCTCCTTTAAGACTCTCATGCTACTGCTAGCTTGATTTCTAGCCGTTGCCTAACCTAGTTGTAAGTTTAGTGTTTTCATATGCTGATAATTGCTATTTAAAGTGCTATTTTAAAATGCACTTTTGAAAAGTTAATGTCATGGTGGTGCTGGACAAAAAGTCACTGGGATCCTTGGGACCATGAATGTCTGTGAAAAATTTCATAGCACTCTATCCAAAATTTGTTGAGATATTTCAGTCTGAACCAAAGTTTCTGGCCAAAGCTGACTGACATCACCATCCCAGGAGCCATAGCATGGCGAGGAAGGTAAAGAGTAACATCTGCTGATAAAATCAAACAGCTTGAGGCATTTAATAGGCCCACACACAAATTTTCCACACATCAAGCTTTAAACTTTAGAGCTGCCAAAAAAGGAACATTTTATATAAATAGATACAGAAATCCAATTTTGTAAATCCAATTTACACAATGTGTAAATTGATTTTCTGAGCTGTTTCTCTGTCTGGCCACTGTAAAGGATTTCAAGCATTCACTGTCCATGGTAGAATCAGCAGGCAGTGCTGTTAAAGGACAATACCAGTGTTACTACATGCCACTGTCACATTTTATCATATTTAATAAACGTTACATAAAGTATCTGAAAATGTGTGACGTTAGTTAAAAAGAATGTCTGTGTCAAAATCCGTCCTCACACTAATTTTCAAGCTAGGAAGGCAGCACTTGTAAGGAACTATTTTTCAGGCGTATTAACTTTAATGTCAATGGCTCCCGGCTCCTCTTTCTATCGCATAGCGATTTTTGACCAGACACAGTCATTTTCTTTAGAATGGTGAATCACCTATACCTACCAACTTTCACGCGTCCTATAGTGTTTGTATACCCTGTTTTAACATGAGTGGCAGTGAATGGGGTTTACAATCACAGTTTGAGATCTACTGAAGTAAACACATGGTCGAATTTCAGCAACATTTGTATAAGATGGGGGCGATCGCTGCTAATGGTGACAATTCAAAAATAGACTAGTAGGGTCCTTCCAGGCCAGCCATGACAGCAGCATGAGTCAGCATCTACCGTTCCATGCAATAGACTTCGATACAAAATGTTAAAAGCAAGAGGATACATCCCTAATGCACTAATGATTTAGTACATGTGTTGTCATTGCCATAGCTACCAGTTCAGCTGACAGTTTGACAAATTAATCCAATTTACCTGCTTTCAAAAGACGATCCAACTCACACACAATTCTTTTTGAGAACATCATATCTCTGATCATCAGCTCAATGCAAACACACGCCGGCTGCCACTCACCTTGAGACGGAGGCGTATGGTGTTGCAGTCCATCAGTGGATTCAGTTTCAGCGTTTCTCCCAGGTTGTTGCAGCTTGAACTTTGCTGCTGCAGCTCGCAGCATACACACACTCCATCGCTGTCAAACTTGAGCTGGGGGTGAGAAGGGGGGAACACACATCCACACTCATGCATGAATGCCACGTACACAAAAACACACACATGCAAACACACGCACACGCACACACACACACACAGACACACGCACAGATCAGACCTGCGCTTAGTGTCCTCAAATTGAAGTTGGTGGATGACATATTTGCTCCTGACTTTCATTTTATTTTTAAGAGACATTGTGATAACAAAAAGATTAAATACTAAATACAAGAGAGATACAGAATATCATATTGCAGTGTGATTGCAGTTGAATGTGACTGATTAAAAGTGTACAACAAAAGAAGAGAAGCTGTGAGAAATGAAGAGCTAAAAAGGGAGGGATCGAGGTAAAGAGTACCTCTGCTATGTGTCCCAGATTGAGAGAAAGCAGGACATGAACCCAACAAGTATGGGTTAATTACATTGGGGAGAGGAGAGGAGGAACGTTAACGTTTCAGTCACGACTGGGGGAGGGTCTCTGGGGAGCCACATAAAGAAGTGAAGTCGGTCTACTCAGCCGGTTCCACTTTGCGTAGGAACAAAAGCCGCGTCTACTGAAGAAATGGTCGGGTTAGTGCGTTGGGTGCCGGATGAATCACAAGGGGCTTCTTCAGTCATGAAAAGGATAGGAACCCCTGGCAATATAAATTCAGCTTGGAAAATCAGCTTAACGCCTCATTATGAAAATGTGGAGACTGAGTGTTCTGCATCCAACTACCTCTGATCACCAGCTGCAAGGAGGAAAAGCTTAATGGTGTTATTTTGAAGTGTGCTGGATTCTTCTGCCCTCCATGATGTTATAGCACCACTATTCAAAATGTCAGGTACCATTCTGGTTGAAGCCATTTGTGAGAAACTTTTTTTAAGCTGTAATTCAAGAGGAAACTTTTATTTTCAAGGACTCCTGAAGTGACACAATTTAAACCACATGCACCCTAAGATTTTGTCAAAGGGTCCTTCATCTGATAAGACTATGCTTACAAATGTTTATTTCCGAAAAGTGAATGAAACCCACGATTTAAAGAGTCACACATTCTGCCATTATGTTAGGTATGAATGAAAATTTACATCTTTTTGCCAAGGACCACACAAAACCCCTATATGTACCCCTGGGGTTCCCCAAACCCCACTTTGAGAACCACTAATGTAATGTCTTTTGTGGCTCTGGAGGAGCTCTATCATGTATGTTGTCAGGTTCTTGACTTAGGCTTGTACACATAAAGTTTAGAACAAAAAGTCGTGTTTCACCTTGGGTTCATAATTTACAATGACATTTACGAGAAAAAAGGCGGTCTAACAAAACAAGCTATTGGTTGCATTTTGCTAGGTGAAGGGTCTTGCATTTTCAGAAAGTACAGCAGCTATAACACTGTTATAACACTGTTTAAATGTACCTATAAGAAGTTTAGGCTGGATTGAAACAGAGAAGTTTTAACCTTGCTAACTTTCTCAGCTCAGACCACCTGGCAAATTGCCGTCTGAAGATGCAACTAATGTCAGATTGTCATTTTTGAAAAGCTGAAGAAATGGTCAGAGACATATGCCCAAATTAACACTCAGTCTGTTTGCATGCACAATAAAGTAGAGCTGTGGTTATAACTCATTTTGGCTGTTTGGTTGGATGACTGTCATTCTCCCTGTGTAAAAGCACCAAGGGAGAATTAAGTGATGAAATTATGTCTGACCTCGCTGCATTACGTGGTGATATTTCCCCTTTCATCAGGTTGCTATGGGACCGTCTTCAGGTTGACCCATTACTTCACATACCAAACAAGCGTCAAACAAGTTAGCAAGCAGCAAGCTGGTTCCTTTTCAAGAGTTAAAAAGGATGGAGAGCTTTACAGTGCTGTACATTTTGTAAGTCCTCTACACTCTACAAGTACTTTTCTATAAACTACTCAACTTCAAGAAATACGACTTAGTACAATATTAATCAGACAAACATGTTTTCAGGTATTTTAAAAGTCCAGTTTCAGTCGGATTAATACGATAAATCAGCTTTTTCTAAGATCATGTAAACACACTGATTGGAAGGTTTTGAGGGGTTGGGGATTTGAAAGCTGTTCGAATATAAAACACTTGCTCCTGCTCCTGAGGTAACCTG
>JAQLOL010000001.1:13373087-13384010 GCA_029783665.1 Naso thynnoides
CTGGACCCTTTAATGCATCTCTATGCATTATGGTTGCATAAGTTTAAGTCTAGACTGCACGGCTTTGATTTTCACTCTTTTTTAAACTTCTCTGTGTCTACCAATCTTTGTAAAGCCAAAATACTCTTTTAAAATTGTTTATGTTTTAGCTTTGATTCAGGATAAGATGGATGTGATAAGCACAAGCCATGAGTCACAAACAGACTCATAGTTCAGTTTACTTCTGATGTTGACTCAGTTATGCAGCCTGCTCAGAACACAAGTGCTGCCTGTCAGTGTGCCATACCCAAAGTTTGTGAATTCAGACGTGGATCAACACGCAGACAATTAACACATGCCTGTTACGCACAGACTTTATAGTTACTAGTTTTTACAGATGGACACCAACCACAACAAAATTCAAAACAGATCTTGCTCATTAAGGGGAAAAAATCACAACCTCTGAAGTGAATAAACTCATTTCAATGGTAAACCCTTTAAAGCTGTGGTTGTGTTCAGCCATCTCGCTTTTGTTGTTTGTTTTTATGGCAGAGTCAAACATAAAAAAATAACCTTTACTATCACTTAAGTGGGTGAAATATCCCTTTAGGGAATAGTTCACCCAGAAATGAAAATTTATTCTTTATCTACTAACCCTCATGCCAGGGTAAGGTCATGAAAGCACTGTTGAAGTTTTACAGGAATAAGGTGTTACATTAATGGGAGCTGCATTCACTTGCATGTGTGCACACAACATAGGAAGCTCCTACACGCTACAGTGAAAAGTGAGGCTAAAAACATGACATCAGCCATGTTTCTCAAAAGAACTCAGCATGTGGAGGCCTCAAGACACTTGGGTTACTTCTGAGGAGCAGTGGAAGCATTTTATGGTTTTATTTTGTTTCTTTTTTTATGTTTTAAAATTGGTCACCATTCGCTTTAATTGTTTGGGAGATTTCTGCAATGCCTTTTTCCTTTGAAACTCCAGCTGTGTTTTGTGGACTAATAAACTTTACCTGACCTGCGATCGGCATGAGGTTGAGTAAATAATGACTGAATTTTCAGTTCTGGGGTGAACTATCCCTTTAACTTTTCATCTACATTGTTAAGACAGTGGAGTCTAAATCTGGAGAGTGTTCAGGTTTAGGTCCAGTTGGTCTCACCAGCTGACAGTCTTCCAGAGAGTTGACCATCTGAGCGTTCTGGCAGGAGAGGATGGAGCCCGCCAGGTTGAGCATCACACATACTGCTGACAGCAGCATGAAGAACGTGATCTGTGATGGAGACAGAGAAAGGACAACATGACGTCAAAATGTTGCAGCCTGCTACTACTACTCAACTTTTACGTCTTACTGATTTGGTGCTTGGAAGCAGCTGCAGTACTGGAGGCACCGTGCACTTTGCTAATGAATCGTCACTCAAATTGATCTCAACAGATGACCAAAGAGGAAATTAGCACAGATGTCAGGAGGAATCAATAACATGCTTGTCTTCAGACCTGCAGAGTCTGAAGGCGAGAGAAATCACAATTACAGAACAGCTTTTCACCCAGTGACACAAGAAACTACTTATCAGTGGGGGGAAATTCTTGGCCCATGGTGAAATGTTTTTTTATCTTCCTTACATCCGAACCGCTGCTAATATTCTTAATCCAGAATTAAATACCGGACATACATGAACACACATTATACAGTCAACAGAGATAATTTTCCTCTACACTCCAAGCTGTTAGAGCTGGCAGTTTAGGTCCAAAGTACTTTCACTCCAAATGTCCCCTTTGATCCATTTTCCTCAGGGTAAAAGCTTCTTTATAATCCCAAACTGACAGCCATGTGGATATCAATCCTGTTGGCAGAAATCAGGCTATCATTTCTGTCTTGTGAAAACGCAGGTCAAGCGTGAGGAAAAAAGCTTTAAAGAATTTCAAACAGAACACCAGCCCGCTCTGTCCAGAAAATTACAAACCAGGCAACAGCGATTTCTAAACTGACTCAACAACTTCTGGTTTTGTGGGAGCATGATGAGTTTCTCAAGCTCATAACTCATCCATTTAATTAAAAGCCACAATAATAGCCCATTTCCAAAGTTTGCAATTACAAGGTAATAGAGAAAAACCCTAGGGCAGTGCTGGGAGAGGACATAAAGGGCACTGGCAGGAGGAGTTTGACAGATATAAAGGTTGTTTAGAACACACATACACAGATGGAGAGGTGGAGAGGGGGAGAAGGGGGCGGAGAGGAAAGTGGAGGTGGCATGCAATAAACAGATGGAGCGATAAGTTTAAGTGCTTTTCACCATGGCAGAAAATTGAAAGATTAAGAGGCTGATGGGTGAGCTCGAGGAGCACATCTTCGAATGACAGAGGAAAATCAGATGAGGAGAAAACAGTGAAAATGCAGACAACAATTTAAAAAAAGGGGACGAGATGCTCATCAATAGACAGTGATGGAGATGAAGAGACGACAGACAGCGAGGCAGACTAATGACGATGCTAGTCCCTTGGTGCACTGGTGGTGAGGATGTGTAGACTGGATTAATTAGCATTTCATTTGAATGTGATATCAGCTGTCTGGCTCTGTGGTTGATCAGCTGCATGAGAATGTAATCAAGCCTCAGGGAGGGGAACATTTTACTGGCTGGATGCTGCCGTAAGTGACAGATTCGGCTGAGTTTTTTGGACACCATAATAAAGTTTGGAAGTTTCTGTGTACATGAGGGAAGTTTCTCAAACAGACTGATGGGATGTGCTGCACTGGACAATTCAAATTAATGATCAGAGTTTTTCTTTATCCATAGTGAAGGATGATGAAATTGATTACCTGGGGAAACATACAGACCTCTGAATGAATATGGTTTATGTATGGAAAGCAAACAAAAGTTGCTTATGCTATAATGCTGACCTTTATTTGACTTAAGTTCAGCTTGAATCCTTTTTTAAAGTCCATATGAGGAACTTTAAACTGGTCATGAAACAGTCCAAATTTAATACTGATGCCTCACATCTTACCTACATCAGCAAATGAGACCATCAGCGAGGATATCAATGATGCTATCCTGTCTTTTACAATGCCTTTGCCAAGTGTGTTCAGTAAGCGAAACGCTAAGAAACACTTTATGGCACACAGACCGGAAGAGAAGATTTCTTGTTTATAAGCATGATTGATCTGCTTTTCTCTTTTTATGGTTGGAAGCAGGAGGATATTTTTCTGTAGAAATTTTTTTATATTTTGTATTTATGCCAAACTGGTATTGTACAAATAAGAGGAGTATCTCTTTCACTCTCTTCCAAAACAAAATGCTCGCACCAAACAGCATCTTTATGACAAAAAGCAGTTCCGCTTTTGTCCACATGCGCTGCAACAATCAACACAAAATGTTCCTCAGAGGGGCTTTAATACAGCTGCTTCTCCTATAATAACTGATTGATTTCAAAAATAGAGTGTGAGAACTTTCTTCAGCTTCAGAAGGAGTTTGAGAGCCACTGCTTCACACTTTGTAGTATTCAGACACACTTCCAATACTTGGATTTACTTTATTTTATGCAGGATAAAATGAGCAAATGCAAAATAAGCTTATTATTGGACAGCAACGCTGCATTAACTGGTATATGCAGAGATAAACAGACTATCCAGATTAGCTCACGTTGTATTGATTACGAGAAGTGACAGTAATAGTAAACATTTCCAGAGTGCTGTTCTGCAGAAGTGAACACGCTGAAAGCATCATCATTAGTTCATGTGGGAGCACAGCAGTGTTTAACCTGAATGATGGCACGACAATAACTATCATGGCAAGGATATTGTAATGCACAAACCAGTGGCAGTAAAAGTTCCTTTTCTGACACACAGGCCATAAGTTATATTTTAATGAAACCTCTCCGGGATGCCAGCTGAGCCAGTCAGACACAATGCTGCAACAAACAATAACCAGCTGCATTTGCAGCTGAGGAGAAAACAATCGCTCTTCAATAAAGGTCCAGTGGCTGCTGGAGTGCGCTGCCATGATATCACGCTGCTTTAAAGGGATAAGTAGTTTGTTGTTGTGTGCATTCACATAAGTCACATTTAGATCTTGTCGTTAACCTTCCTCGTAAACTACAACTACAACAAAAAGGTAGCCATGAAACAATAAAGATGATGCCACCCTGCTGAATCAGACACTATGACTTAATTGTGTTTTTATAGAACAATAGTGAAAAAAAAGCCCCATGGTAAATTCACCTCATGTCCAAACAGTCCTCTCCAGGCCTGCGTGCAGCTGAGTGTCACCTACGCGTCCCTCACGCTTTTCCTTGGCTGAGCCGATTGTCTCGCCTTGTCCTGCACCAGTGCTTTCTCATTACCATGTAGGATCACATAGCACCATTTAGCAGCGAGTCATTAATTACTGCTGCGCTGCCCTCTGCATGTCAAAGAGGAAAACACAGACACGCAAGAAGCGACACGCACGCACTCTGTCGCTGTAACAGCCAAGGCAGATTTACACCTCGTGTCATCATCACATCGTTTAGCGCTCAGTGCGGAGGACGATGCAATGAACATCCATCTCCATGACACACACTCTTAGATTACAATCAAAGACCCGAGGTTCAGGTGTATCACTGTAATTCTCCATAACTGTCAGTGAGGTGAAAATCATTTGGTTTAAGGCTTGAATTCTCCTATCCTTCATCCAGTTGCAGTACTTCTTCAAACTGCAGAGAAATTAAGGACTTTTTGATGGACCATACAATACAGAATGTGGTTTAATAAATCGTAAGCTCCACAGTGACACCACCCATTGGCTTGTGGACGACTGTTTTAGAGCACTAAGTCAGGCATTGTGAAAAAAATCTGACAAAAAATAGTTTCTTTGTATTTTTATATCAAAATTCAATCACATTTTCATCCTGTTGATAAAAACGTCACATGACACGTGACTTTCGTCATCTCCCCAAGAGCAATGTCAACCAGTAGTATCATCAGTTGTTGGCAGAGGCCAAATGCCTAAACATATATGGCCTCATTGCTTTTGTATCACTGTAGTCCATCCAATTTTGTTTTGATATGTCCCACTTTCAATGGTCCAATCAAATCCCTCCCATTTTGTCTCGCCTGTATATATTGTTTATACGGGAAAAACGTCACGATATGAAAGTTGAATACTTTTCAAATACTTCAGACGGCAGTTTTCAAGGCCCAATAGCTTCATCCACTGTTTATACTGTCTACAGGCTTGTAAGCATGTTATTATTGTGTTTTTTTAGCTTACATCTACAGGGGTGTAATTTCACGGGTAACCTGTGTCCTTTTAGACCAGTGCTAGCGCTTTGGAAGGGAATATTTTGTGTAGTTTGTGTGTGAGTGGGTTCTCTATGTGGCATGTTCTCATGCACGTGGATGCTCTTACACAAGCATACAGGTGGCGCTATGATTCCATTGATCCACAGGCGGATGTGATGCGCCGAGATGTGCAGCAATGTACAAATTAAAAGAAAAAGAAGAGTGCTAGCTGTGAACATGGATGTAAACAATGCAGGACTTGAGAGAAAAGGATTCACATAATGGGATAGGTGTACTGGTGAATGCAAACAGTGTTTATATGTGGACTCTGTTACCTTTGGACAGAGCCAGGTGAACTGACTCCAACTGTTTACAGCATTTGTGCTAAGTTAAGCTAACCAGCTTCTAGCTGTTTTACATTTTATGGGCAGAAATGAGAGCAGTAATCTTCTAATCAAAATGTGTGCCTGAAATGTCCAGATTCAAAGTTTTCCTTTCAGGAGTGTGACATTTCAGTGAATTCAGAAAATCCACATAAGACAGTTTGCACAAACTCATAATATCAGCATGTGCATCTCACCATCAATAAAAATGTCTAAACAAATAAACTCATAGGAGGTTTGCACTCCTGTAATTCAAACACATCTCGCCTTTCTGTTTTAAAGCTCCATCCATCTATCTGTGTTGCCACCAACAACGACAAAACAAACAAGCTCATTCATCACCACTGTTTATCTAAAGAAGCATCTCACTTGGGAAACCGTACTGATGCAGCAGTAAACACTAAAAGGCATTCATTGTTTCATTATAAGCCAGCTCATAAGAAACACAAAGATATTTAATAAAAATTAGAACTGAGGAAGTACGGAGCTCATGTATCACCAACTGACATTCTCTGCAGTATTTTAAGCAGAAATGAATGAATATTTTATAAGGAGTATATTGCCTGAAGCTTGCACATATGCACAAAATTGTTATGTAGTCTCCACAACAATACGAGTATATAGTGTACATCTACGGTACATGCAGGCACAAAGTGTGCAGATGAGGCAATGTGCTATACTAGATGTTAAAGTTATTAAACGCTGCTGCTGGAGGCATCATATGTGCCACAAATTTGACAATGTACATATTGCAATTTTCTCCACTCGTATTATTATGATGATAAGACATTTTTTAAAAGGCAGTTCATAAAATGGAGTATATAGTGCAGATATTATATAGTAGGTTGCCGTCAGCATCAAAAACTAACTCAGGTACATGGTGAAATATGCATAAAAATAACCTTGTGCATAATAACCTTTGAGCATCTATTAGTTGGACAGATCATCTACTTTGCTTCATGGAGTAAGGCAAACAATAAATTTCCAACACAGTAAAACCTTTTTCACAGGCACATCAAAACTTCAAACCATATCACGCTTTGCAATGTAGAGTACATCTTCCTAATAAGCCTCACAGCTTCAAGAGCCACAATACTGGATGAATTTAGTGACCAAAAGAGTAAATCTAACCTGAATCACAGCTTTAATGATAGAAGGTGTTGCATGCTGTACAATTCATAAGACTCTTTCTAGAAACTTATGTGGGGTTACATTGTCAGTTGATGCTGTATTCACGCTGCTGATTTATGTTTATAAATCACCTAAAGTGATAACGCAAAATAAGTTTTTGTGTATAAATTATTTAACCTCAGATGTCTTGAATTGTAAAAAGTCTTTTTCAACAGTAAATGGGAGATTCCAAAAATGCGAGCCACTTACTTTTGATGGCAGTCTATGGAGATACACTCTTGAAAACATCAAAACTATCTAAAAACGTCCGTATGGTTTAGTCCAAGTCTTCTTTATCGCGTCACACGCTCAATACTTTTATTTCAGCTGAAAAGTCACTAAATTCAAAACATCCAGTTCAGTTCCCATTTTAGAAGCACAAAGTTCTTCTAATGCATGTACATGGTCAGGCACGTGACATGGAGCAAAACCAGAGAAAATTATTGATCAATAATGAAAATCAGAATTAGTTGATTAGTTGAAACTCTTTTCAACTTCTTCTAAGACAGGAAGGTCGAGCAGTTTATTTGTTTCTCCTCTGCAGAGTCTGGCGTGAGGCAGGTACTGACCACAGTTTCCAGCTCCACAGTTCTGATAATACTAATGTGGTTCCCAAATAGTAAACAGTTACTAGACTGTGGGATACAACAATTTTCAAATTAGCCTCCTTGAGGAGACATCATAACGTACAGCTGCTGTTTAACGTTTCAGAGGTGCCTCAAGGCAAAGTAACTAAATATTAGGCAGCTGTGCTCTGATGGGAATTGCATAAAAGGAGAATTTGAAACACTGTTAGCGTCTTTTGACTGCAGCACAAATTAGTATTTAGTCTGCAGCAGCACTGCGACACAAGGTTGTTTATTTTCAATTATCGCTGAGCCACTAGAGTCAGAAGCATGTTTTGTTTTTGCTTGTGCTCAGCAGATCACAAACCCTATGATTCAGTTTCCCTCTGACAGTGTATATCAATCCTCAGGCATCTGCACAGCTAAAAAACGTCTGTGAACAAAAGACACTTAAAGTATAATAAGACATTGTTTCTGACTGTGATCAAGAGGAAACAGTGGCAGGGGTTCTGGTAAACTGTTCTGCTGCTTAAAATTATGTAAAATATGCTAAAATACACAAGCTAGGGATGAAGCTACAATCAGTAAAGATAACAATGTGATTCTCCTGGTATCCCTCACAATGACTTTACAAACACACAAAAGAGAGCAAATCCGAGGCTGCAACAGCTGGTTCTCATTTGTTCCCACCTCTAACTGAGGTAACTCTCTACCTTTCTGTTCCCTCCTACTACTAAGGGACCTGGTGTATATTTATGCATGCATGTGCATGTGGGTGTGTGCGTGTCTTTGGACGACATCGCCAGGATCAGTCCCAGTCAGAGTTGAGTGACCCTGAGTTCAGCATTGGCCCAAATAAACACTGAGGTGTTGATACTAACTCTCAGCAGTAGAACCCAAGGGACGCCACACTAAACCAGACGTAATGACTTCCACAGACCCCTTAATCCTGCTGCGGAGTAGCTTGTCACAGGACCACACTTCCCTTTCAACCCTCATTTTTGAGGTAAGAGATACCAGGACATGCAAATGTTTGCAGAATCTATAATTCTAACCCGACAGAAACACTGATGATAATCTGAGGTTCAACTGGCTAGTACAGTGAGCAGAAAACCAAATTCACCCAAACTATAGTTGAACACAGCTTACACATTTGCATTTTTTAAGTAGGGCTGTACTGAAAGTCGTTTTTTTGACATTTGCAACTTCTCTCAAAGTTTCAAATGTCTGTTGTCATGTCAGATGTCTGTTGATGAATTTTCGGCTTGTGCTTCTCGCACAAGCTTGACGCTGGATTCACTGAGAGTTGATCTAAGCAAATCCTCTTTCTGATCCCAAAAGTTAAAAAAATAAACTCTGAGCTCTTCTCCAGCTGGTAAACTGCTCCAGATAAGGGCAGAATCTAGTGTGACTCAAACTGTTTATTCCTCCAGAAGCTTCGGTCAACCCTGACCCTCTCTCAGTCAACACTGGCAGCTGTCTGATGGTGTCTGTCCCTCCATCCTACCCATACAACCCACACAGTAGATGCAGAAGTCAAATGTCAATGTTATGAAGGAAATTTGTAAGTATTTGGTACAGCCCTAATTCTAAGTGCTTTAAGGCTACTAAGGGCCTACTCACACTGAGCTATTCATATCGCGTTCAAGCAGGTTTGATCCCAAAATCTTTTTTGTTAGACTAGTGTTATCATTCCATAATGCACCCAGGCACAGTGGGACGAGCTGGGCTTCAGCCCGGAGCAGTTGCATACTCAAGAGCACGAGCATTGGCATGAAACGTTGACATGACAATGACGCAATTGTTCCACTTAAACATTCAACATCAATAGAGGCGGAGGGTTCACATTGGTCTGATTCAGGGGTGAAATGTTTGTTTAAAATTTGGGCAGACAAGAACATATAAAGTCAACTACATAAAAGTCTCAAGAAATCAGATACTTTGGCAAAAATCGACAACTATCTCCTTAGTTGTGGATACCAGAGGACAACTGAACAAGGTCAGGACAAGGTGAAACAAATGAAGATTCAATTGAAGAAGATGGCAAGTACTTTGTAAACATGGCAACCCAGCAGATTAACAGCATGAATTCAAGTGTAACAACAGCCAGGTCAGGCCTGGAGTGACGTGAGCGCAGGCCAGCGGGGAGTGTGGAGGAGGGACAATCATGCTTCAGAACAGTACAGGCCAACCAGGCCAAGTGTGAGTGCACTCCAAGAAAGGATGCTAAGGAAGATTAAATTCACAAGTTTCATTTTAAGAGCTTTGCGCCTCCATGATTTTCATGTGGCTCTTTTTAAACAAGATAATGAAAGCATAATGGACTCTGTGTGCTAAGAAGTGATGTTTCCACGTAGACAATTTTACAATTCTACAATTCTATAACCACAGAGATCACAGCAATAAAACTAGGTGTAAGTTTTTACCTGCAGGCTTTATGTAAATGTTCTAAGTATTCAGGAAAGAATGCTGGATGTTTTTTTCTCTTTTTTCAGTTGTTGACTGTAGAGTTATGAAAAAAACCCACCTCCCCTCCTGACTTTGCAGGCTGTGATGTGAAGTCATGTTGACAGCATGTCAGTCTGCATCTCCACAGGATGTGATGGATTAGTTCCTGTGGTTCCAGACATCATGCTGCAGTTCCAGTCCAACACATTCTGTTGGAAGGTGAAACCCGCATCAAGCGTGCTTACCTACATCTTACATGTTGGAGTACTTTTTTTAATTTAACCTTTTAGCCTTCCACACATCCACATGAGGAGAGGGATGATAATAGGTAACCAGACAGGCAGTGTGTACAAGAGAAGTAGAGGTGCTTTGCATAAGGAGGTAGAGGAGTTCATCTCAGTGCCAGCGCTCACACTTATTGATTAAAACAGACCATGAAAGACGGTATCACCCTGAGGGTCAGTAGCTGATTAGCCTCTGCTTCTCGACGTTTTAATCAACCACTGACCTCTGCGGAGCTAAAACAAGGAGGCTCTGTCTTCTCCCTCCTCTCCGCTCTCAGTGTAATGATACAGGAATAATGAACCTGGTCCCAGCAGGATGACGTCTCCATGAGCGAGTAATGATGTTGTAAAACTCTGTCAAATCTGTCACGTTACACACAAGACAGTACAGGCTGTGACGTGATTGTTTGGTGTACCTCATGACAATTGGGGGTCCTCTGCTGTCTGGGTACAGAGTAGGCTAATTTCAGCTACATGGATCCAAATAGCTATACAATGACATCACCACATTATGCAGTAACAGATATTAAAATTATAATATATAACAGACAATAAAAATTAAAATCAAGTTTAAAAATGTGAGGGGCTTTTCTAAAATCCCCTCCTGAGGTTCGTATTTTAAAATTGCAGCATACAACTATTTGCTCTATAAAAAGTGATGGCCTCCTGAGAAGAAATGAGTCACACTTCTTCTGTGTTTATGTTGTAATTCTAGCTGCTCTGTTTTTTAAAATTTTGGTAGCTGCTTGCTAAGCGTGCAAGTTTTTTTTTTTTTTTTTAATTATTTATTTAAAAATTGAAACACAGACAATCAGATGGCAGTGGAATAAAT
>JAQLOL010000001.1:13436541-13481465 GCA_029783665.1 Naso thynnoides
GTGCCATCCTGTGTGAAAAGCCGAGGAAATGATAATAACTTTATTAAAAGGTTATCTCCTCTCGCACACTTCACAAACCACACACGCACACACATACACACACACACACACACACACACAAAGGTACACACACACAAGCACACAGTTTTCTTGCAGAGGGCCTCTTGGCTCTGGTCCTCCCTTACTAAGCACAGTTGGGAAGTATTGATGAGTGCAAAAAAAAAAAAAAAAAGCTTATATACAGCAGATTTTCTTGGTTTTGCACTGCAGTGCTGTGGCAGTGAGAGACCTGCTGATGTGACTGCTGTAACTTTTGTTTTTTGTTTTTTGTTTTTTCGAAAATAAATCCAAAATACAAATAAATAATAAAGATGTGAGCAGACAGAAACAGGAATATATGAATATAATAACATAAAAGAGAAATATACAAAAGATGTAATGCTGAAGGCTGAACTGGATCCCCAAATTTTCCTCTATAGGGTTTTTTAGAGCAGAACAACCCAAGAAAACCCACATTTCATTTTCCTTTGACAGACGTGCACTCTCCTGAAATCTAAATCACTGAAGTCCCAGAGGCACTCACACTCCTGGAGCCACAGCTGAAACACAGCTCCTACAGAGATGTAACCTCCAGGGACGGAAACAGGCAGCGAGTCGGATCAAAAAGAGTGTCGATTATGAGAGGGTGGGTGAGGGATGAGGCATGCTAACCAAGCTGAAGCGATGCCAAAAGAAACACTCTAGAGCTGGGGAGGAAGAGGAGGGAGCTGAAATATCAACCTGAGGGAGGAGCTGATGGCCCGGGGGGCGGCTTGCCTCCTTCATGCCAGAACAAACACTTGCAGATTCCCCATCAGCCCCTGCAGCACCAGATTGAAATCAGCAGCAACATCACACTTACTTTCTACTCCTTTCCTCTCATTTTTGCATAAATCCCCTTAAATAACCAAGACACCAAAAAAAAGAAAAGAAAAGAAAAATCAACTTGTGAATTCAGAGAGAAGAAACAGCAACTCCCACAATCAACTCGAGCCCCAGGACAGTTTGAAAATAAATGAGCGTTTAGCTCTTTTCCCTTTAGCAAGAAACAGTGGAGAAAATCAGATTTTTCTCTCCTTCAAAATCTGCAGTGTCATTTCAAAGTTCCACTGCAAAGACAGCAGAGTGAGAAAATGTGGTGAGGAAAGCAACTAATGTGGAGATGCACAAGCAAGTTTACTTAATCGGAAAATGACAGTAATACAATCAGTGTTAATATGTCAAGAGTATTAAGAAAAGATACAGCCGAGGTGTGCGAGAAAGAGTGCAAACAGTGTTTTTACAAATGAACCTCAGCTGTACAGAGAGAATAAGACGCCCCTGTGATATTCTGGAGGCTTTTGCTCTTATTTAACTCCCACTGAGGCTCCTCTAAAAGGCAGGTTTGCAACACTATCAGATCAGTCAGTCCTGCCCTTTGACCTCTTCTTCTCCAACATCTTTTCTTCGTTTTTTTAAACTCATATACATGCTTGCAGGGACACTCAAATACACACAAAGTCATTGGAAAGCATTGAGAGGAGCTGGTTGGCCCGTCTCCCTCTTGCCAGTCCCATGTGAATTGATGAGACGACAGGAGCAAAAGGAAAGCACGAGGAAATGCATCATGCAGGCGATTATCAATGACAAATGACTATAAGATTATGCTGCCGGACTCCACCAGGAGACAATGGCGACTACATTACAGGTGACAAATCTCATCACTGCTACTTGCTGAGCGATTGTGTACGTGTGTGCATGTTTTCTAGAGTACGGTCGAACTGTTGACCTTTCGTACACCATTAACAGCTCTTAAAGGTTTGACCTCTGACCTGAAGAATTAATCCTCCAGCCTCGTTTATCCAAACAGACAGATTTCATCCATCTCGCCCACTTTCACAAGTAAACTGGTGTATTGTCTTAATACTGTGGTGTTTTCTCTGTACTCCAGATGAGGTAAAGAACCAGAATGTTGACACAGTCTCCAGGCTAGCTGCCGTTTTGCTGGCTTCTCTAATTTAATAAAATGTCCCATTAAGGGATTTTTCATCCAACTTCCTGAAAAAGGGACCCATAACCCCGGGTTTAAAGGCCTCAATGTGTTTTGTTTCTGCCTTTAATATCCACCAGCGATCTCTTTTTAACCCTTTGATTCCAACTTCAATCCCTGATGTCAGAAACTATCTCTTCGACTAAGACGTAACTAACAATTATTTTTACCTACTGATAAATCTATCAAACATTTTCAGGATTCTTCAGTTAATATGTTGTGTGTGTGAAAAGTGGTAATTAAAATTTCCAAGAGCTCAAAGTGACGTCTTCCATTTGCTGCTTTTGTCCAAACAAAGTCCAAAACTCCTCAATAAACATCATAAAAGACAAAGAAAAGCAGAGTATACGTACATTTAAGAAGATTGAACCGCAAAATTTTTGACATTTTTTATTTGAAAATGACTTAAGGCTCCTATGAGGAACTTTTAACTGGTTACGAAGCAGTCTAAATATAAAAGTGATGCCTCACATCTTACTTACATCAGCAAATTTGACCATCGGCGGGGAGATTGGAGATTACTATACTGTCTTTTGCACTGCCTTTGCCTTTGCTTTGTTCCTTACAAGCACGCTACAATCAACACAAATTGACAGTTCCTCACAGGGGCTTTAACGGACGGTCAAAACAGTTGCCAACTAACTTTCTTTTAATTCAACCAATCAAATAATCACTTTCCCTGTTCTGCTTTTGTTATAACTGTGTATTAAGATTAAAAAATCCATTCTCAAAGCTGCAGCCACTCAGAGTCTGTTTTGTGACATTAAACCTGTGACTTGAAAGACTTTTAAAACAGATATATCAAAAAATATTTATAATACATTAAGCCTGGACAGCAACAAAATGTTCAGCTAAGTGGGGCTGGATTTGTTTGTCGATGTGATTTTTCTTGTAGTCTCTTTCTGTCTTCCTTTTAAGTTAAATTTCAGCTCTCTTTTTCCAAATGTTTTGTTTTTGTGGTCAGACTTAAAGTTTTGTCCTTGCAATGTGGAAAAAGCAAATGAGCTAAAACGCCTCTCAGATATGTCCTCAGGCTCTTCATACACCTTTCTTATCCTCTGATTAACTTCAGCTTTCTGCAGGTGGTCGACGACTTTCTGTGAGACTGGGAGAGTAAGATCAAAGATAAAAATACATGAGAAATGTTGTGACATGCTGTCTCTTCTTCCCCTGCTTGCTGTTACAAAAGATGCATCTGCTGCCTTTAGCCCGAGTCTCTACAGACACAAATAATCTTCTTGCTCAGCTGTTTGCACATCACTGTGGTCTGCATTCAAAGAGATAAAGAAGGAGCGGCTACATGACCAACCTTTATGTCTACTCCTGCTCTATACAGACAAATAAATAAGCAGGCATTTACGTCCTCCTGACCTGCCCTCCCACATGTGTACGCACATAAAAGCGCCAACGCAGTTGCTAATCACAGAACAAAAGGAGGCTCCAGTCAGCAGGCTTTCACATTGATCAGCTACAGAAGGCAGCAGGGAGGGACAACTGTAAGCTTTGTTAAACCAGAAACAAGTTATAGCTTAGCAGCAGGTAGAAGAAATAAGTCAAACACATCAACAAAGCACTATCTGTCTGTCTGATATCAGGTCTTCACACTGATGATGCCTGTTGCAGCACGCCACTGAAAAGCTTTAATTTCTTTTTTAGACATCTTCGCTCGGGTCAAAGCCAGGAGGAGGAAGCGGATGTCTGTCGCTTCACTGCAAACCAAAACTGTCTATTCACGCCAAAGAAAAGCAAAGTCTGCTTCATAAATCTTCTCTTTCCTGTCGGATTTGAGCACAATGGAATTAAAAAATGTAAACACAGGTGATGTACAGTTGCAGCACCTGCGACACTCTCATCTCATGAACCAACAACAGAATAAGTGAATCTGATGACAGACATTTGCCTCTGGTCATCTCCTGTCTCCCTTGCTGCTCTGCTGCTCTCTGCTCTGGTTTCCCTCTCCCTCTCTTTGAGTTCAGTTCAACCCCGTTGGCCTTTTCTATTCAACAGTCCGCAGGCAGACCTCCTGGCGGCCCGGTTGAGGCTGTTTGTAAAGAAGTGCAGCATCAAGCATTCTGTCAGACGTGTCGCGGGCTACAGGTCAGACGAGCACACAGGCGCACTACAAACAAGAGCGGGCGGAGGAGAGACAAGGTGGATTCATGAGAGAAAGATCTGCAATATGCACATACAAATATATCATGCATTCAAAACATAAAACAAAATTCCCCAAACACATGAACCTGTCTGTCTCTGTCGGTCCATCTGTCCTCCAAAATGTGTTTGCAGGGGTCAGTTCAGGCCGGGAAACATCCAAAAATACAGACAAACCTGCAGCTTTCATTACATATAAACCAGCTTCATTCTCCAAACATCAAAACGATGCACAATGGAGGCTGTTTGTGTTTGATGTGTGTGCACACATGAAAGTGTCTGTGAATACAAAGAGGGTGGGTTCGCAGGGATGTAACGTGTGCACACACACACACGCAAGCACAGATGTGTTTGATCATACTGTGGTATTTAAAGATCAACTCCAGGCATGTTTTAACACATAAATATAATCTGCTTGGAATAATAATTTCTGTCTGATATGATTTCTCCATTAAAAAGTTTCATTACCGGGTGGGAATATTCTTTTACATCTCCTCCTTTTCCCACAATTAAAAAAAGGATACATAAATGTAAATATCATTTGTTTCAACTTGCCTCCTTCACTGTAAAGTCCCTTCTCACTGTGTCTTTTACTGGAGATTTTAAATTAAATCACACGTGAGTAGGAGAGCACAATATTATTGGCATGTTATTGGTATCGGCTGATATTGGCTTAAAAATTAAATATCAGATATCGCCAAGTACGATGATATCCACCAGCATAATGACTGATAAAATAATGGGCTGCTGGTTTCTTGATTTAACGTCCGAGTCAACGTCATGTTTCACATGTTCTCTGTGGACAAACGTTACGTTTACTCACTTTGTCACTTGTGATACAGGCAACATTTGCCCTGGTTGTGGGTTTTGTTCTGACTGTCTAAGGGAGAGTAACATCCAGTTTTAAGTAGGATGTATCTTACTTGTTTTGTTTTTTTTGTTGTTGTTTACATAATGTTAAAGTATTTTACTTCTTTTGTACAAGGAACGAATATTACATCATTTTAAGCTTTGTGTTTGCCAGCCTGTCAACACAGTAAGAGTATGCATAATAATACTGCATGTAAATTTCATTACAGAAGAGCCTTACATTTCTCAGTGCTGGCATCAATTATCAGCCAAATGAGTTGTTAAATATCGACATATTGGATATCGGCAAAAAATCCAATATCCTGCATCCCTGCATGTGAGAGTTGAGTGTTAAACCATATTTGGCTTTCACAAATGTTGTGATCAAGTTGTGATTCAGGGTGAAACACGCTCTCTCCCTCTTCAGCATACTCATGTGAAGTCTTCTTCACAGTCTACTACCGCCAAACTCTGCACAAACAACATTCTGCGCAGAGAAGGTCAAACACCCACAACTGAAGTAACAATAAGCATGACACATTTGAGTGAAAGGTGACTTTAAAATTTAATTTTATAAAGGTCACAAGTGACATTTTTCCTGATTTTCAGTCATGTTGCCTTCGGTAGAATACAAAAAAGAACGTGAAGTCCTCACTTTGCATTCAATAACACAAAACCACAGTCTCCAAACAGTCCTGAACACCTCATTTTCATCAGTACACCTCTGTAACATGTTTTACGTGATTTAACACGCCTGCAAAGTGTGAAGTTGGTGGGTGTTCAGGCCAGGAGAAGATTTTGCTCTTCAGCTGGTTTGAACGTGTTGCTTCAGGTGCAGATGAGAAGGTGAGCTACAACACATTCATGCTCATTAGAAGCCTCAACACAGCACAGCGGTGTGGGACAGGATTTAACAACTCTCGAGAGTTGTCATGGCAACAATCATTTGAGCGAAGCTGCAACAACTAGCTGATCAAAAGAACAGTAATCGGCAGCTATTCTGATACTTTTGTCAAAGTCATTTTTCAAGCAAAAATGCCGAAAATTTATAAAAATGGAAGAAATAACCAGCTGATCAATCAATAATAAAAATAATAATGACTTGCAGCCTTAATGTTGTCCTCTAACTCAATTTAACCAGATAAAACTGTTTAGTTCTCATCAAGTCATCTCAGAAGAATGGGCACTTGCACTTATTTGAAAGGCCAGCAGTTTGTCGCAAGATGCAAAAACCAAGTTCAACTATATTTTATCACCAAACTAAAAAGAATTTTGTATAATTTGACGTGTCTTTGGTCTGAATGTGGCCTGTGAGATGCTTTTTGTACATAATGTTGAGAAGAAAATGGGTTTTTGGTTTGATCTGATGTAAAATTCCCTCAAAAAAAACCAAAACATGAAAGCAGTGGACTCAGTTAATACTGTCAGTTCTTTGACACAAATATAATCCTGAAGTTCATCTTTTTCTATTGGATTTCACTGATGACTGCTTTGTCAACCAAGCGGAGTACAACACCAGTTTTTCAGTCAGGTTGCTTCTTTGCTTCATTAGGCAATTTGTGGCAAAGACAGAGAAAAAAGAAGGGCACCGCATGTGACAACAGGGCTTCTTAAACTTCTAACACAGCGCACACTGGAAAGCTCAGACAAGGGGACTGAGGAACAATCTGGATGCGTCTTCAGCGTGTAACAGCAAAGCAACAGGGAATTAGGAAAGTTGACATCTTGAAATATTAGAGCTTCCTCGAATACTGTGTCCTCTCTTTATGTGTGTGTGTGTGTGCGTGTGTGTGATGAAGTGGTGGCAAGGAAACATTGTGCTCTCCACCATTATGGTGCTCACTGGTTGCACTGGAGTAGGGGGAGGATGCACTGGAGGGTCCTTAGAGTGATGAGTAGCAGCAGGTTGAGTGCCTACTCACTTATTATGGAAAGGTGCAGCAGAAAAGGGAATTAACTGTTCAGCAACACCTCGGGACAGACCCAGTGCCTAAATATATGACATCATCACACCGAATGACTGCTATAAATACAAGAGTGAGGTCACTGTGGAGATGTTAGAGCACCACCGGCGGCCCATGTAAAAAATGAAAGTAAACACCAGACTGATGATTGATGGAATCCATCTAATTAGTTGATCAATATGAAATTGAAGACAGGCCGTGAGTCCAGCAGAGAGAGCATGTGTGCTGACCACTTTGTCCATTTAATTTAAACAGACAAGATGAGAAAAGCAGCCGAGCAGCATTGTCCTCTATTGACAGCTGGGAATGAATGGTTGCATCAAAACAACAAACAGCCCAGTGGACAGTTGTGTTGAGTGACAGAATGATGCGTTTTGTCGCACTGTTTGCAGCTGGACGGTCAAAAAAATCAAAGAGATTCTACAGTTGCATAATGTGTAGCTGTGACTTCAATATAACACCACAAAGACGAGGTTTTTCTTGACGGAATGTAACGTAAGAGGAGGATTTTCTCCAAGCTTCCTCTGAAACCTTTATCTCTACTGGTAACTATGCGGGAGTTTTGTTTCTACGTAGAGCCTGACTGATATGTCAGTTTGCTGATATTATTAGCCGATATTATTCACTGGCAGATATAACTGTACTAGTGTATATGTTCTCCGGTATCCGCCGATATTAAAATTGTTTTATAGGGCTGGAAAAAATGCTTGGCCTCATGATTTGAAAGGTTGTCATTACATAGTTTGCCCAGCAGATGGCAGTCTGCTGGATATATATATATATATATATATATATATCTCAACAGCAGAATTTTCTTTAGTTTTATTAGTCCAAATTTTGAGACTTCTGATGAAATTAAAATAAATAATAATATGACATTTCTGAATAGTTGACGAGTGTCTGCAGCCTGCAGGACCTGTAATTTATTCATTCACAATTCAAAATGTTTTCATTGACAAGCTCTCTACCAAAAACCACTGACTGATAAGTTTTACAAAAAGCACAGTGAAACATTCAGGATAACAAAACAAATGAACTCTAAGGAACGGCAAAGCTCCACGAGTGACACTAAAAAATGTGCATCTAAAGCTCTTTAATACACTGAGTCACAGTTGTTTCTATTCATGCACAAAATTACATGATTAGCAGCTGTGACTCATGAGGATCTTTTTGTAAAAACACATCCAAAAACAGCTAAATAAAAATGCTTCATACTCCCCACTCCCTTGACGCTGCAGTGAAGTATTGATCTCTACTTTGAAGGCAGAGGAAGGCAACTGATTGAATGTTACTTCTTTTTTCTGCTCACTTTGATGTTATGAGTCACTACTGATGCCAAAAGCAAAAAACCCTTTGCAGTAGTAGCACCTCTGTATTTCTGACAACCTTCACATATGAGCTTAATTCATACATACGCAACACATAGTAAGTCTGAAGTTTAGTCTCACTTTGAAGTATGAAAGTAGACATGTGTATTTGTGTCTTAAGACCAGTTGCCAGGATACTACCAAAGTCTAATAAGCCAGTTAATGAATGATGATGCACACTCCCTTGCTGCAGAAGAGCAGGAACAGCAGAGCAGAGCAACTGAACAATCAAATCAAACATTTGTTTTTGCTCCTTTGTCTTCATCTTCTACCAGAACTGCTGCTTTCCTCACTACAATGAATCAAGAAAAATATGGCAAAAAAGATTTTCCTTCATAAACAAGATCAGACATGTCAAAATTTCCACTTTATAACTTACTTTTTTAGAACTTTACTTGAGGCAAACTGTTGATGCGTGTTTGCATCATCTTTTCTGTTTTTCCAGCTTCCCAGTCTCAAAAGAGGACAAAATGTAATATTGAGCTTTGGTTTTAGAGCTAACTTTAAACTCCCGCACTAAGAGCGGATTGGTATTGTCTCAACAAAAGGAAATTCAATCTACCAACGATAAGAGGTGGGTACAGTTACTAGTACTTTTATAATTTTATTTCAATGTCAACGGTTGTGTTTAGTAAGTCTAAATATTGTTGTGAGATTGTTTTTGAGATTTGTAGCAAAAGGAGCATTTTTTAATTTACATTTTATTTTAATGGAAACTGTTTACTTGTGATGCACTATTGCATTTTGCATTTGCTTGACATTAGTAACCTACATATGTATTTTTAAAAAAAAGCATAAAATAGGGCCCAACCAATTTATTGGTTTGCCAATATTATCATCCGATATTGGCCTACCAGGATGTATCTATATCGGCGTATATGTTCTTCACTATGATATTGATATTATGATATTAAAACAGTTTTTTAAGGCGGGTGTAATTATGTAGTTTTGTCTAGCAAAGAGCACTCTGTTATTTGATACCTGTTAAATGAAGTGTTTGTTGTTCAGTGCACTGACATTTTGAATAAAGTTTGTTAAATTGTAAGACATCCTGCCTCCATTACATAACTTTGTCCCAAGTATTTGATATCCACATTCAGCTGATATTATATACATTTTCAACATTATCCGATATTTCAGATATCAGAATGTTCCTCCCCCCTAATATCGGTATTGGCATCAGCCCCAAAAATCCCATATGTCTCTATCAAATATTACAGACACTTTGTAAAATAAGATCCAAAAAGCTGTGCTGTTGTGTTGCATCCTGAATTCACTACAAAAATACTTTTCTTTTTGTGTATACAGTCAAAGTCTGAAACAAAAATCTGCCACCCCCCCCCCCACCCCCCCCCACCCCCCCGACACACACACACTCAAAAAGAAACTAACTTTAAAAAACAAACAAACAATAACTGCTGTGCAAGCAGCCTTGTGATGCTAAATGCTAACATCAGCTAACATGCTGACGCTTTGCAGGTTTACGCCTACTGTAACCTTGTATTGTAGCAGGCTAATATTTGCTATCACCACCAAACACAAAGAACAGCTGAGGCTGATGGAAGTGCCATTAATGCTGCAGGTATTTGGTCATAAACCAAAAATAAACATTGCCTGTTAGCAAAGAATGCAGCTACAGCCAAAACACCAACATCCCCGGAGCCGCTCGCACCGTTAAAAATCAAGCTGTTGCCAACATTTCACCAGTGTGTACCTTAGCATTCTTTATGCACAAACACACACGCACACGCACAGACAAACACAAAGACACTGACAGATTCCCAATATGCACCCACACCCCAACAACAACCCTCTACAAAACACTTTGGAGCCTGCTTTTCAAACACACACGCAAACGCACACACAGGCAGATTAGGGCAGAATGTGCTGACAGTCGGTGCTGGAAATGCTGCCTCACAACAAACACCAAGAATACCGTCTTAAGCCGTCTTTGTAACGGCGCAGTCTGTAGATTTGGGATGTTGGAGTGTTACTTTTAGAGAGGCTGTACACAAAATCCACATTCATCTTCTACCACACAACCAGGAGAGCGGGGGAGGGAAAAGAGAAGTAAATCCTTCTGTGGAGCAGCAGGGAGGAGAGGAGAGGAGAGGAGAGGAGAGGAGATGTCAGAGTGATAGAGAAACACAGAGACAGAAAGCATCCAAATCTTATGCGCGTTTGTAACTGATGCTTGCAATAATTCCTTCTGATGGATTTAAATATTCATATAATTTGTCTTAATTCTCTGTCACTATGAGAAAATAAAGACGGAGCAGCTTTTGTATCATCTGTCTGTGTCTGGACTCTTGGATCAGTTCTGATTTTAATGCATAGAGATGCAAAGTGATCGGTAATTTGTTCTGCACATCAGCTGCTGACAGCTGCAGCGGCTCTTTGGCTCGCTTGGCCATGTCGCCTCATTTACTGGCCAAAACTCGGCAGAGCAGCGTGATTCACTGCAGAACAGGTAAACCTGCTGGTAATCTGGTCGAACGGAGCAAAGAGGAGCGACTGTTTGCCTGCAGGCCTCGCGCAGTCTGCAGCCTCAGAGTCTGCACGGCTCATTTACAGCTCTGCGTCATCTTTTGTCACCAAAATCATGTCTCCAGGAAAGTGACTGCGGCTGGCTGCTTGTCTGCAGAGCTAAAAAAGTTACAGCAGGGGTGTGGAATGATCACAAGCCTCGGATTAGGTATGAGGTTATGTATCTGTTTTACCCCGCACAGGTCAGGATGACACAAAACGGCGAGTGAGATCATATCAATAATATGCAGAACAGTGAGGTGGGATACATTTGTGTGTTTCTGAGAAGGTGTGTGTGAGAGTGTGTGTGAGGAGGAGGAGGGACAGTCAAGCTGGGCTCATCAGTGATTGCTCTGTGTAGGAAGCAAAGATTACACCTTTTCTCGCTGTGACCATGATGAAATCCCACAATGCACGTCATCACACAGAGATCCTTAATGACGTCCCACAGTGGCCACACGCACTTGAGTGCAGAAGATTTAAAGATGTGCTGCTCCCTCCTCATTAGCTCGGTTTTACCAACATGGCAGGAAGCTTGACATAAAGGCCTCGGGGTTCAACACAAACATCATAAACATGCAGGAAGAATCACATTGTTAAGAAGCTGAGGGTTTTCAGTTCACAAACACATGAATGCAGAATATCAACGGTTCACATTAAAGCCACTCCGAGGAATTTTTTAATTTTGTGTTGATTGTAGTGCCATATGTGGACCAAAGCAGCACTACTAACTGCCGTAAAGATCTTGTCTAGTGTGAGCATTTGTTTTGGAAGAGAGTGAAAGAAATACGCCACTTATTTGCACAATACCAGCACCAGCCACAAATACAAAAATTGAAATTATCTGAAGAGAAACACTCCCCTGTTTCCAACCATAGATGCTAAAAAAAAAACAACAGTGGATCGATCATGCTCGGAAACAAATTGTCTCTTTTGGTCTGTGTGCCGTAAAGCGTTTCATAGCGTTTCTGCTGACTGAGCTGGCAAAGTCATTGTAAAGACAAGAACAGTAATCCGTAATCTCCTCACCAGTGGTCTCATTTGCTAATGTAGGTAAGACTTGGGGCATCAGTTAAATTTAGACTGCTTCATAACCAGTTTAAAGTTCCAACAGATCTGGACTTTAACATGGATACACAACACTGACTCTTTTCTCCTTTAACCCCATGAAGACTATAAACTGCGGACACACTCACACACGTCGAGCCAGACAGAAAGAACTCTTGCTGCTCTTAAATTGAGAATATTTTATTCCCAGAGTCCTAAAGCTGAGCATGCTTTTGACGCTCATCCATTAGCCTAAATGACAGAACAGAGCTGCAGAAAGCATCAGATCCCACCAGACTAAGAAGCATTTGATTTGTCTGTGTACACACACTTCAGAAACCACAGATGAATTTCCTGCTGAGTTTGAGCTTATCTGATAATGCTTCTTCTTTCAGTTCAGAGTTCTAAACTTTACAATGAGTGATACCCACTCTCTGACTGCTTGTGGGCAAAATCATTCCATCATCGAAGTCACCACATTTATCTGAGTTTTGGCACCACCGTGACTGATGGTTGTTTCTGCGCTGGCATTTTGTTTACAAGTTCAAAAATTTTGATGGTTCACACTCATCTTCAGCCCGACAGCACAGAGGATCTATAGTCACGTAGAGTTAGAGGTCAGGCAAGATTTGTGTCACCAATTCAGCTTCCGATCAAATGTGAAGTATGGTCACCATCTCCCCTTCTGTTTTAAGTCATGGTGTTGTAAAATGGCCAGAGGGGTGTTTTTGCAAAACATCATGATGTCACAATGAAGTCGACCTTTGACCTTTTGGATATAAAATATAAAATATCGTCATTTTATCATTTTCTCCTACTGTAGTTAGTGTGAAAATTTATCACCATTGAGAATTCTTCACGTATGACTAAAAAATTTGTATTGTGAGGACACAGTAGCCTCAGCCATCGACCATCCTTTAGTCCAAGTGGACGTTTGTGCCAAATTTGAAGAAATTCCATCAAGAAGTTCTAAAGATAAAAAAGATACAAGAGGCATAACAACATCAGTCCAAAGCAGCATTTCACCAAAAAGTCAAAGATCTTTGTTTACATATTCAGATTTGTTACCTTAGCTACAGAAACAGGCAGGTTGATGCATTCCCTGAAGGAAAAACCTTGAGCTGTGTGTTAGAACTGAACCTTATTTTGTCCCTTGTTGCCATGCAACATTTGTAAGAGGAGACGTTCTTGTCCGACAAATGCTAAATTTTTTGGTGTCCAAGTCCATGTTGGCTACGATCAATGACATAAACAATATTACAATATAACTACCAAACTGTGTGGAGTTGATGTTTGTTTGTGTGAGTGTGTGTGGGCACAGAGGTGCATCCGGTTTGGCGCACAAAGATAACAAAAGGTGAGATGCAGCGCAACGACAGGCTGACAGGCCCGATTTTGACTGATCAGCTCGAGGCGATGATCAAGAATGTGCATTGACCTTTGCCCTCTGACCCCTGCGGTGATTTACCATTCCTCCTGTAACTATACACTCCCACACATGCAGGCCTTAACACATGTCCTCTCTTCTCCCTCTGTCTCTCTCTCTCTCTCACACACACACACATACACACAGATGGCCTCTGTGCCACAGACCTCCCCTCACCCCTGCACTCTGCCCCACCGCCTCTATAATTAATGGACTCCGGGTTTCTGGCAGGAAATCAGGGAAGTGTGCATTCATAAATATTTACAGCAACCACCATGAAAATTTCACATGAAAAACACACAATATCTCAACGACTGTTCTCCCAAACACGCCAAAATGTGCCCATGAAAGGCGGCACTCCATCTCTAGATGTGTGTGTGGTATTTCTCAGTAACACAGAGGCTCTGCATCCCCACAACCAGGATGCCTTAAATTGGCTCTGTCCTCCAAAAAAACCCCCTAATTTCTTGATATATTTTTTTTCTCATGGTAGTGACACCAATTAGCCTACATTAGCTCTAAACTGAACCTGTTTGAAATCCAGAATCACTAAGCTGCTGGCTAATAATACACTCACATATGAACATGTTGAGGCTCCTGTATTACATCCAAACTCATTGAACAAAGATATTTAAGTGCAGTGACAGGTAGGCTAATATTCCTATTTTAAAGAAACTAAATAAAACAAAAATAAGTTATATTTCCATCATATTGTAAATCTGAGTAATAGAATGCTTTAAAGCTACTTCATCATTCTTGTTTTAGGAGATGAAAACTTGCATCATGCTTGATTCATATGTCACCCACAGACACGAGAAGCACCGTGGAAATGTTTGAGGCTACTCACCGAGAAACCTGCCCAGAAGGGACACGAGTGCCGGACTCTGGGTGATGTGGTGAGAGCCAGAGCTGCGAAGCTGACGGCCAGGATGAGACTTCCCAGGACCATCTGAGAGACCCCCAGCGCCAGCATGATCCTCGTCCGGGTCCGGTACTCCCTTAGCCGGGACAGGCTGCGGGACAGCGACGCCGGGCTCAGGGACCCCGGGCCGCCGACGCTGCTGCTGCCGCCGCCGCGGGGCAGCGCGTTCACCGGCATTGTCACTGAAGGGTACACAAACACGGCAGTACCGATCAAGGACTTACAATAACATCCACAGACAGCAGAGTCGCTGTGTTTCAGCCTGCAGTGCGCGGGTAAACGGTGCAATTCGAGGTCAGTGTCCGATGTGGATGATTTCCATTAATTAGGATGCTTGGAAGTCGCTCCAATTAGAGCTGCGCTGCTGCGGATTGGAGGAGAGAGGTGAGAAAAAAGCGGACTGGAGGAGGCACCAGATGTTTATCATAACACACGCAGAAAGTAGGGATGTTTTCAAGTTAAAATACACAGAATAAACCTCCGGGATTCTCTGCGTCTACATCAGCAAAGAGCCCATTCCGTAAAAGTCCAAGCGCAAAAAACGCAAAAACAGAAAAACGCATCATCCTGCTGACGGCCAGCTTTGCACCATTGTCATGCTGTCATGCTCGCCCCTGCAGGCTCTCCAACAACTCAGAAGCGAGAGATGAAGCCTGGATAGGACGCGTGTCAAAAGAAAAACTGCACACCTTGCAGATGAGGGTCTGAGGGGGCGAATCCGCGCTGATATTTCGGGGTTTTCGGTGTCTGATTATCCGCAGTAGTGAACAAGAAGCGCTTCCTCCGTGTGAGACACCAGCCGCGGTTTTCACACACGACAGCAAAATCTAACAGCCAGGACAGGAGATGCACACTGCGTATTGGAGGTGTGCCACTCTGTGCGTCTACATGGCGGCGAGCTGCGCGGAGTGTGTTTTACTACGATAGTGAAGGCGGGGAGGTGGGATCTTTGATTTGTTACCGCAGCTGCTGATGTAGTGCGGAATGAAAACGTGGTGAGATCTGATCAGCGGAGGCATGTTTTCCCACCAGGACGCGAGGGGAGCGCACGTTTGGGATGTTTTGTGTTGCATGAAGCGGCTGCAGTCTTCTGACGTTTTCATCATGTAACAGGAATCCTGGGAAAAGCAGTGAAAGAAACGTTGGCTTTAAATGCTGATGGGTTCATGTTGTACAAAATAAAGTGGCCCAAGATTAAAAGTGACGCAGAATCAGGACATCTGCATTGTCCATGACTCTGTAGCTTCTGTTCCTCGTGATGAAGAGGCAGGTAACTGCGACACACCTGGTGAGGATTCTGCACGCAGAGCCCCAAGATAAGAGACTGGCTGCTCAGTATTTAATGAGAAGTTATTATTTTCGGATTGAGACCCAGGAAGAGGAATCCAACTCCAATTGTAAACCCCTCCTCCACACACGCGCGTATAAACAGGCCCACACCTGCACGAAATTGTAGGCAATTATATTGAACTTCATGTTTTCAGTTTAATTCTTAAAAATGTGAAAAGCCTTTAAGAGAGAAAGTCTCCACTCTTAAGAGCTCTAAGAGACATCCATTTCTTTTTCTTATTGGTGAACAAATTATGGGGTCTCTTTGCTGAAGACCCCCCCCCCCCAGTACCATAAATGCTGATTTTTATGTGGAAACAAAAAACCCTGAAATAGATCTTTAAAAACATGAAGATCACAGCCGATATGCGTTTGTATTTCTGACCTTGCTCAGCACTCATTCAGAGCTCACCTGCGCCACCTAGCTGTAAATCTGAGCCATGCTGTGGCCCATATAAACACACACAGCTCAGCAGACCTAAAACAACCAGTTCATTGATTAAAAAAGAAAAACTGTAAAAAATTAAATAATTAAGTTGTTTTTCTAACTGTCAAAAAGGTGAGAATTTGCTGTTTGTCTTCGTCTGTAGAAGTAAACTAAACATGAGAGTTTTGGGCTGATGGTCAAATAAGACATTTGAAAACAGCTCTGGAAAATCCTGATAAACATTTTTCACCATTTTTTCATATTTCATTAATGAAATAATTAATGGATCTGATCAGGGAAATGAAATGTCAGATCAACTGATAACTGATAAGAACAGAAAGTTGAGGAGAATCTGTGGTTGACGGTGGTGAAAAGAATCACAACTTCATCACAAACACACACTCTTTACTTTAAAAATGATTTTATTTATTAATACAGTGGTATACTTAAAATTGTGTTGCAGAAGAGAAAAAAAGTCAGCCACACGTGAAGAGCTAATATCCAATTAAAGCTGTGTTATATCTAAAAATAAAATGGTACTGGTGTGCCATACATCATATATTGTCTATTAGTACAAAAATACATTTAAGGGCACACGATACAGCATCCAGTATCACAAATCAGTGAGGGGGACACTTTGAGAGCACACCCTTTGAAAAAACAAAAACATGTTTTAAATGTATTTTAGCCGCAGCACATTCCTGATCCTTAATGAGCCAGAAAAGACCTTATTTTGAGACTGTAACATGGTGTGAATATATTTGTAGAAAAGGTGTGATGTATTATTGTCAGGTTACAAGTTCCAAGGCTCGAGGGCATATCCAGAATACAAAGAAAACCACGTTCAATTTCTTCCACTTTTTAAAACATGTTTTCTCTAAGTTTTATACAAAAAAGAAAAGACATACAAAAAGTTCATTTACAAACAAAAGAAACAAGGCAATACGCTAGCTTTTATTTACAGCCACTTCTTTTCGTTTGTTTTTATCTTTAAATGTAATGCATAGCAGATAAAAGAAGAGCATACCTTTGTTATCCTTTATCAACTGTTATTGTGTGCTAAACCCAAGTTCATTTATACAGTGCGGGTTCACAAAAATGGCAAAACAAATGACATTATACCATAATTTATCATAACTTATTTTTTTCTTCTTGATGAAAAGTGAATAATCTGCAGATAAGGCATCACTGCTTATTTGTGTGTGAGTGCAAGAGTGCACAGAGAGAAATAACAGAGAGAGAGAGAGAGAGAGAGAGAGAGAGAGAGAGAGAGAGAGAAACAGAGAAAGAGATGTGAGGAAGGAACTGAGGAGGCTACTGAACCTGAGTAAAGAACATGCATAGATCTCCCTCAGGCTGGAAGGAGAGAGGTGGTACTTGGTAAGAAGTTAAGCTACAAGATGTTACTGTAGGAAAAAGGAAGAATCAAAGGAAGAACGTCTCGAAAAGTGTGCTGCTTGGGTTCATATCCAGCTCGTGTTTTTCGCAAACTCCTTCAACAGATACATGCAGACGTCACCATCACTTCTGTCTCAAACCTTCATTAAAATTCCCTCAATGTGGGAAAAAACATGGGGGTACATATTGTTATTAAGTCACCTGAAATGAAAAAATAAGATGTCTGACTGGTAATTGAATTTATGAATACAATTTTAGTAAATCTCTATATACTACTATATATACTGTCTGCATATATAGCATAAAAACACCGACACAGAGGTTTGAAGCATGTATGCTGCCTCAAGAGCCATCTATCCATTTAACTTCATGTAAAAATTACATTAAATATTGCCTTATATATAGTGTCAATCCTCAGTGGCATGGGGCATGCATTATTTCATTTCACATTAAAATTTCAATTTGGGAAAAAAAGTTTAAAGAACAGCTTGTAATGGTTATCAGTGTCTCGCCTTCATCCACGGGTGCAGTAAACAGCACTGACTGGGTCTTCTTCATACTCCATTATGTAGTGTGTGTGTGTGTGTGGAGTGAGCTGTCAGTGTATGTTCGTGGTGTGTGTGTGTGTGTGTTGTTTGTAGTGTGTGTCCATCTTCAGTTTTTCTCCTCACGGTTTCACATTCAGTAACATCACACCTGCTGGTCCGTCCTTAAAAGTGGTCAATGAGCACAGAAACACAGTTAGCTCCCACCAGGTAGTTTGGGTCCCCGGGGACCGACTTGTTCTGCCAGCTTTTTGGGTCACCTGCAGGGAAGACGGATGGGAGGGGAGATGGTGAGTGATAACAGCTGATTTTTTATAGAAAATTTAAAGGACCACACCAGTGTTACTACATGTCATTATCCTTTGACAACATCGGCTGCATAGTTAATATAAACCCCGCACAATTTTCACAAAAAAGCTTTATCTATAAGACATTCTGTTTGTTTACATTGTGTCCATATTCAACAAACGGTACAGGAAGTACTAAAATGTTTGATTGCGTGAGTTAAAAAGCAATCTTGTATAAAGTACCCGAAAGCCATACTTGAGTAAAAGTGAAGATATCTTACTGGAAAATGACTTTGGTAAAAGTAAGAGTCGCCTCTTAGAAATTTTACTTGAGGAAAAGTCTTAAAGTAGCTGGAATTTACTGTAATCAAAAGTATCAAAAGTAAAAGTACTGCTGCGCCTGATTTGAACACAACAGGCAAAAGTTTAGCTAAAGCAGAATCTGTAACCCGGCGACTGCTTCTACGTCACACCAACAACATGATTTAAAATCAGACAAAACATGACTGCAGCAGCACCCACAACTTAAGAGCACCTGTTTGCACTCGCGCCTAACAACCAATGATCTAACTTCTTGCAGTCTGTGATTCACCATTATTGGCTAATAAAACAAACAAACAAACAAATCTAACAAATATTGGCTAGAGGTCTACCAAATTTCTTCTGGTTTGATTCAGTAACTAGTGACTAAGATGCTTATTTGAAATGTAATGGTGTAAAAGTATCAATTTTTTAAAAAATGTAGTTAAGTAAAAGCAAAAGTCATCAGAAATAGAAACAGTAAAGTACAGGTATCCAAAAAAGTATAGTAACAAAGTATTTCACTGAGTTACTGTACAACACTGTTAAACAGAACGTCCATGTCAAAATCCTTTCTCACACTAATATTGAAGCTAGGAAGGCAGCACCTGTAGGGAACTATTTTTCCAGGCGTAATAACTTTGATCTCCACAGCTCCACTCTCTCTCTCTCTCTCTCTATCGTTCAAAGATTTTTGACCAAATAAACGCAGGAGTTCTCTTCACAAGGGTGAATTACCTATACCTAACAACTTCTACATGTCCTGTAGTGTTTCTATACCCGTTTCAACATGAATGGCAGTCAGTGGGGTTTAAAACACAGTCTGAGACCTACTGAAGTAAACTCATGGTCGAATTAAAGCAACATTTGACGAAGATGGGGCGATCTCAGCTAATGATGAGAAGTTAACGATAGGCTGGTATGGTCCTTTAAGCTATAATGCATTTTATAATTACTATTCATCTGCAAACTCGTCTTCACACCAAAAACAATACTGAGCAACAAATAAATGATCAACCAGTCTAATTTGAAAACAACAGACTGCAACATGATGGCATCTAATATCTGAAAGCCATGTCAAGTACAGTATATTGCATCATTTGGTGGCCTATATCCAGCACAGCAACACAAGATACAAGTAAAAGCAATTTCATATTTTTATTGAACATCTCCTGCCTCTTGTTGGCTGCAAATTAAACCTCAGTCACTATGAGGTCTGAGAGTAATTGCAAATATAAACATACAGGTCTGTGCCAAGAGGAAAGTTCCAATCAATCAGAGCGAGGGAGGCCAGCTCGGCAGAGGTCCATCGACACACTACAGGCTAACTATACATGTGACAATATAAATAAAGCTTCCTCGTTGACATCGACCGACCCTCTTTAAACTATCAATCGTGCTAAAATCTGGCTGATGTTGCAGAAGTAAAATGTGATCATAACTAGAGGACCTTCTGTTTAGGTATGCAAAGTAAAAGGTGGATGAACAAGAACCTCTTTGACAGACATCATTTCGGTCGGGAAGTTTTTTGTTTTTGGTTTTGGCTCAAGGTAAGCCTGAGACAACCCACTGCAGCCAGCCTTCACATTCTTACCTATAGTCAGTACCATTTTCCTTCAAACACACAGTCAGTGAGGGAGTGAATGTAGCCTAGACACTTTTAAAGTGCCTGAATTTCCTTCAATTAATGATAAACAGAAGAGACAGAAGAAAGAAGTACTTCAAATAGAAAACTGCATCTGTGGGATGAATGTACGGCTATTCGCCCCTTTCAGCGATGTCTTCCGGCAAGACGTCACCTTGCAAGAACAAATGTTAACTTTCTGTCAGTTCGTCAGGTATGGAAAGCACAAGCTCCATGTCTGGTTGTCAAAAGGGGTTGATGAGAGTTGAAGCAGATTTTCATTAAGCAATCTCAAATATTTCAGAAATTATAGAGGAAAACCTGACCGATCTGAGGTCAGTTCTGCTCAAACAACAAAACTTTGTATCGCATCGTCAAAAAAGGATCCCACAACATGATGTCAATGGCCTCCGGTGGAATAACACTTTACATTCGGTGTTTCTCACCATAAAATGCACTGTTGATTAATCTGGCCTTACATTTACTAAAAAACACTGAATCACATGCCTAATTTTATGAATGATTACTTTACTCATTTCTACAGAGACAACAGTAGGGAATATTTCCTGTTAGAATTTCCCAGAATCCAATGTGCTTTATTCTAAGTCCTTGTTTTGTTTGACCAAAAAAAGATATATTAAGATATTTCGTCAAATGATATTAGACAGAAAAGCAGCTAATCCGTACATCAGGGTAGTTGAAGGGACATTTTTGCTAACAGAAAAAAGGCTTTGCAGATGTGTCATTTCTGAAGGACATCGGACTGAAAATACAAGATTCATCTGCTAGAAGTTTTCTGGAGCTTTCAGCCGTATTTTGTGTCCTTCATTAACAAACAGTTTGTTCAGTAAGTTGGCTCCATCTGCTGGTGGAGTGCACAGACTGTCTAAAAGCTCTTGAAAACTCCCAGCAAAAGGACTGTGCTGAGAATTTTCTGACAAAATGATGAACCTCGATGAAGCTCGATGTTGCATCACAAAACTAAGCGTGACAGGTGGTGAAGACCCAAGAAATGCCTCTCAATGGACACATAATCTAATGTCAATGTCTTCCATTTCAAGGGCTCTTCAAATCAAATTTGTTCAACATAAACCTAAGTCTGTTTCAGAGCCAAACTGTATCACAGTGGATCTGATTTAAGCAGGCAAGTTGACACAAAGATCCACAGACTAACACAGCGTATGCAGGGCAGAGGCAGGAAGATGCAGAGAGTTGCAAAGGGGGAAAGAGGAGAAGCAGGGAAGCAAATTGAGAAGAAAATCACAGAGGGGACAGGAAGAGGCCAGAGAGTGGCCTTGCTTTACAATAAGAGGATTACAACGCGGCCCGATAATCCTCCCACAATTCAGCAGGACAACGGAGTGAGCTCACATCTCATTCAGCCCACCAAGTCTCATCCTTAAAATGAGGCTAATTAGCAGCTTATCCTGACCACTGCCAAAATTACCACTGTTTTTGAAGATGGAGTGTGAGAAGGACAGTATTAAGAAGACTTAAACTTTCTTAGCAGGAGTTCAATTCGTGAGCCTCAGTTATTCCTCATACGTGAGCTTGTTTTTGCTTGATTATATAAAATACCAAATCATGACCTATTTAAAGAAGTTTGTCTTGGTTTTCAGCCGAATTCTCTCTTTATCTCTTTTCTGTCCTGAACACATTGCTGATCAGTTGTAATGCTAAATATACGTAAATACCCATCTGCTCATCTGTCTTTTGCAGGGAGCTGGAGTCTGTGCATTTGCCAGATCATCACAGAGCTCATTGTAAATATGGATTTCACAAAGAGAATTCTGCTTTGTGGTTTCATGCGAACTGTTATGGGAACTTTTTTATCAGGTGCTTAACTACTTATAATATTTTCTACAGTATTTAGGGGGATGGGACAAAAAAACCCCTGCCTGTCTGAATAACCTCCTGCAGCCGCTGACAGTTGTGCACGGTTTATCTAAAATTTCTGTTTCCCTGTTTATCCCTGATCCGAGTTCATACATGCCAGTGTTCCTTTAGTACGTAGACTGAGGCCAGTCTGTTCACAAACTTTAGAGGAAGGAAACTGAATTTGCAGAGTCCAATTCCAACATTTCAACAAAATATCTTTGTATAACTTTTTTGCTTGTTTTGTTTTTTTGCAGGATAATTATGGGAATTATTGGATATGACAGTGTCCCACTTTCGGGAACATCAGTGAAAACTGTTCTCCAGGTCAGGATTTGGGTGGCTATGTGACAATAATCACTCTAAGCAGAGCAGCATGCACTCTAATTCTACCTGATGAAATTAAAATTATTGTACAGCCAAGCGTCTGGTGCGTGAATGTTAAATGAAATCAGAGAAACTTGTTAAGGTGAATGGAAACCAAGAAAGACAAAGTGGAAATTCAGAATGTAAAAACAATGAGAAGACTTTGATTTGAACACCAAACAAAGAAAACCTGTGATACAGTGAAAGATAGATTGAGTGAGTGGGTTAACTACTAAAAATGTAAAAATGATGAAAATGAATTGACCAAAGCCATATTTATAAAAAAAAACAAAACACAGGTTTTCCCCCCAGATTGATTCTCAGACAGATGAGAGTGACTCAGTTATCGTTACAATTTTTCTCAGTTTACGTTTTGAATAAAGAGAATCACAACTAGAGGTAAAAGCTGATTAAACAGTGACCCACAACCCTCATAATCACACAGCCAGCCCAAACGACCCCGGAAGAACAGAGAGCACAGCATACCCGACGAGGAGTCGGAGGATTTTAGAGCAAAAGACCAACCATCAGGGGTCATAGACGCACAGTGAGGTAAGCGCAGCTCCACAGGCTTCAAAAACTTGAGGCCGTGAGGTCCACACATCACCAGAGGGCTGAGCAGAGTCTCTCCTGTAAACACAAACACAGACACAGACAGAATGTTGGAGTAAACTCAATTCAAAAAGATTTTGAGTAAACAAGCACAAGCAGGTCTTGCACATATTTTTTCCCCTTCAGCACTGGTAGGCTTGTGGTTGATGTGATTCCTTGTGAGCATTTTCATACTGGGAAATGTACAGATTTATTGAACAATATGACACATCTGGATTACGGTTAGACAACTGTGTACGGTAGTTTTGTTTGTTTTGTTTTGTTTTTTAGCATTTTCACTAAATATCTCTTCCTGCTGCAGCAAAAGCAGTGCTATCCGAGAGGGAGAGCGAAGCAACGCAGTAAATTTGAGTGCTGAACAGATAAAAACTGAGCTGAGATTCAACATAAACCTGAGTTACGTAGAAGTTCAGCTGATAATTCTCTGTAGCACTGATTATTGCACGTTCTGTAAATCATCTCATAATCAGCAGGAACATCAACAATTTGTTACTGTTACTGTCAATTGGCACAATTCTCCTTAAGATACTGCTGATCTCTTTGGACCTAAACATATCACATACACAACTGCTATTTGCTGCCCTTATAGCATCTGAAAAGATGCTTGTGATTAGAAGGCTACCACCCCTTTCTCTCTCTATCCACCAACTGCATCATTCTATGACTGATATTCTGATGTTGGAGCTCTCTACAGCTAGGATGAACCAGCTTAGCCAGAATGTACCCTAAGGACAGAAGCACTTCACTTCCCCAGAACTCTTACTGAAAACTGAAATGGAAATCATTACTAGTTTTACTCAAAACCCTCTTTAAATATTTCTATCTTTCTTTTTTCTATGTCCTATGTATGCTTGTTGACCACGCAGCATTGCAGGTTGGGAGGATGGGGGATGACAGGGGTGACAGGGTGTTGTGGGTCAAGGAGGAGTAACAGGAGGATTAATGTAGCCTCAAGGCAATACAGAATCTAACTGCTAATTTCATTTACCCATCAGAATTGACTAACTATTTGTGACACTTATTCCATTGCTGCTCTGATGTGTTTATTGTTCTGTCATCTAACATTGCTGTTATTTGTTTGATTGTTGTTGTTTTTTTTTTATTTTATTTTGTCAATGATCTACAGTGTTTTCCCCAAAGGAAATGATGACTAAAAAACTTGTTCACAAAAAAAAAAAAAGATACTGGAAATCTCCCTAAGAGGGGAACATGCATAGACCATCTGAGTTGGCTTCATAAAGCATCCCAATAATTCATATGTTATGAAAGAAAACCTCCGGGCCTCTTCCTCTCTCCGTCTTTGGTAGGTTACCTTTCTCCTTGTCGAGTGGTGGCAGGATGCTGTTGTCTCTGCAGACCTTGAAGTAGATCTCCTGCTCCACACCTTCAGGGATGGCACCCTGGGGGATAATTATGCTGACTCCTGTCTCGATGGAGCTCAGGACGCCACCATTAGAGTTAAAGATACCACGGGCAGTTGCGACCACAGTGTGGCCCTCATCTTCATCCTCATCATCATCCAGGGCGCTGGGGCTGAAAGACAGACACCTTTACTGTCACGCTCTTATTGAACAGAATAACTTTGATCTTGAGTCATGCTGAGTTTGTTACCTCACAGGGATGGCCTTGGGCACAGCATTGATGTTGTTGTGCTGGTGTTTGGAGCGGTGGTCCATAGTGCGTGTGAAAGTGTCCAGGCCGCTGTCATGGTCTGTGTTCTGGGGCTGTGGGGGTATTTGAGGCTTCACAGGGCTGGAGCTCTGGCCCTGTTCCAAACACAAGAGGGAAAAGTGTTAAATTGATTCATTGCCATTCTTAATTAATGATCCAGTATTGAACTGCAGGTAAAAACAGCAACAGGAGTCTTAGCACAAGAGCTTTAAGCTATCGATCTCATCATTAACAAGTGTGACAAGTAAACAGTTACAACATAGTTTTAAAACAGTGAACTCAACATGCAGAAATGCCTCTAACCCATTCTACAAAAAAACCTGTAAGCATAAAGTGAGAAATTACATTGCAGAAAAAATACATGTGACTCAATCAAAAAAAGGCATTATTAGCCCCTTAAAAAAAGTTCTCTGTTTACAGCAACAGCTTATTCACCCTCTGATAACCTACACAGACAAAGAAACGCATGGACATAGTTTTATATTTTTGCCAATCCTGAGCTTATCTTTCGCTCAGTAACAACATCATATGATTCAGAGGAGCCTACTCTTTCACATGTCAGTGTAGCGTAAAGTCACAATCATGCACTGCCTTTATGTGCGCATACCATATTATATGCCTAAAAATGCTTGATAAAAAAACTTGCTTTTTGTTGGATTTGTCAACCAGGGAATTTTTGTTTTTTCAATGAGAAAAGTTGTATTCAGGTGCTTTTAAGCTTCATGTGAAGTTTGGTGCATATTAACCTTTTCCTCAGTGAGTTACAGCCATTATTTACACATTATCCCGGGCGTTATTTAGTGGACAATGTGATAACATATAATTTTGGTGCTGTCACTTCTGAAAGTGTTATTCATCAGCGATTGCCAAAACCTAAAATCAGCCCTGAACGTCTCACAGGCAACATTTGAAATGCTTCGGAAAGCTGAGAATCCCACAGTTTGAACTGAATTTAGAGCTGGTCTGTAACTTGAATGGTTCAAAAGTTATTTAATATTTTTTAAAACATATCTCAGCGTTAAATCAATGCCAAGCTGGATTTAGGAGGGTTAAATATATTAATTAAATAGTTAGCTTGGTACTTCTGCATCTGAGGGCTTCAGTAACGTTATAAGCATTATTAATACCAGCATCTATATACTGTTTTTATTACAGTATAAACTCTGTATATCAGGTCTTATGTTGTGTGTTGAGCTTTAAATAGTGCACCCCCCTGTGCATGATTATTTAACTGACCATCTTTTTGAAAAAAGCTTCACTCAACTCACCGCTGGCCAAAATCTGCTTACCTTTGGAGCAATTTCTGGCTTGTCGTTTGGCAGAAGGTTGTGGTTGAATTTAGGACTGTCGAACATGCGTGCAAAAGGCTTGGCAGATGTGGTGTAGGGCTTGGGCGCATAGCGGTTGTAGTTGGATACTGGTGGAGCTCCGGTGCTTGTGACTGTTTTTGGAGGCTGTTCGCTGGTGCCGTTAACTGGAGATTTCTCAGGGAAACTCTTGTGAGGAAGGAAGTTGGTCTGGACAGTGTCCTCTCTAGTGGGAGGCTTGACTGTAGAAGAGCGAGGAAGGTCATAAATGAGCTCTGCTGTATGTTTTTAATGTGCATGCATGTATTTAACTGTGTGAATTCTGGACATTCTGGCATACACAGCAGGCAGTGTTTCTCATGAGACAAAGTACCAAGTGTGAAACAGAGCACAGATGCATCTTCTTGAGAATAAAATCTTGTATCAGATAAAATTTCAAACTACGTAGTAAAAACGGTAAATTTCACCTTCAGGTGCTGGTTTAGGCAGTGTGGCTGGTGGCAGAGAAGGTGTCACCTGGGGAACCGGTTCATACTTTTTCTCCACTGGACTTGGTTTCTCCACCGACTCACTCCTGCATCACATGAGCAAAACCATCAAATTAAGGTTCATAGTAAAAATGACCAATGACCATAAAACAAAAAACATCTTAAATCTGCGAATGCTCGGAAATGTGGATGGGAGTGAGCATCACCTGGGGTAGTTGTGGGTTGCTTGTGCTTGTGGCTGAGGTTTGTTGGGACCGGCCTGGAGCTTATCAAAGTAAGACAGCTGCTTCCTGTAGTAGTCCTCGTCCTCATCAGGGTCGTAATGGTTGGAGCGCACAATGTCATCAGTTACATTGGACTGAGGCTTCTGAGGCCCTGGAGCTCTAGATTTGTGTGATAAAACAGTTACACAGGTTAAATGCAAGGCAGAGAAAGTGAGAGTAGAACAGGGCAGTTTACAATGAGAAATGGCCAAGTTAAAGATGCTTGAGCAAACAGATCAATCTTGGAATTTACAGGGAATAATTACACAATTTTATTTCAATAATCCTCTGACATTTTTGGGTGCATGAAAACAGAAGCATAGGCTCACCTAAAGGCCTTCTCTTGGTCCAGGTTGCTCAGAGAATTTGCTTTAGGAATCACTCCACCTGCTTTCAAAGGTAAATCAGCTGCCTATGGTAGAAAAGCAATAAACATTCTTAGTGGGATAAAAAAACAAAAACAAAAACAACCAAAAAACAAAACGAACAAATTAGTTCATTAGCAACTAACGTGTGAGCTGCCTCATATAATGCATCTGCAAAAACACCTTACCTTGTTTCCAGATGAATCCCCTGCATCTCTGACTCTGTCCACAGACACAGAGCGCTTGTTCTCGAACATCTTGACCCTCGTCAGGACTGACTGTGGCCGCATGGCAGGGTCATCCTGTGGCTCATCTCTGGCAGGGACAGACTTCGGAGCGTCTGCAGGGGATGGCGAGGGGGCCTCTGCTTTGGGAGGTGGTGTAGGGCTGGTTTCAGAGTTCACAGGAATGGGGTCATACTGCTGAGGTTTGTAGCTCTTTTGTTGTGGTGCTGGTCCCTGGTTGTAGGAAGGCCGCTGGGCAGCGGGGTCTGGAGAACGGGCAGCTGGGGGGTATGTGCTCAGGTGAGGATCCTGGTCGTAGTGCAGGTCAGGCCCTGGAGCAGGAGGTGGAGGATCAGCATAACGGTTGGGCCCTGGACCCGTAGGTTTGCCATAACGAGGCCGTCCATCGAATCCCTGCTGAGGTGGGGGCTCGTCATAACGGAGAGGAGGGGTGTACTGGGAGTCAGGGCCGTCACTGTATGGCAAACGGGGATCGTAGCCCTGGGAGTTGGCAGTAGAGAGAGGCTGGCTGTAGGGGTTCCACTGTTGCTGGTCATAGTGAGGCACACTGTTCTCATAGGTCAGGTTAGAGTCATAGTTTCGGTACTTTGGTTCTTGGTAACCACCTCCACTGTTGATTCCGCTGCTGCTGACATCATACCGACTGGGCGGGTGGTCGTAATCTCTGTATGGCTGGTCAGGGTGATATCCCTGCTGAGGGCTGTAAGTCACAGGCTTCATGCTGTGACTAATGCTTCCTGTGTTGTCTGTGCTGTACGGATCCTTCTGAAACATCTATCGAGCAAATGCAAAACAGAGAAAAAGGTTAAAGAACTGCACATAATCGGCAAATACCCTGCACCAACATAAAATTATCTGATATGAAAAATTAGATATACAACAATCAGTTTAAGAATGAAAAAAAGGATAGTTTTAAAACAAGTCCGTCAAATTAATTTGCAGAAGAGGAAACAAGAAGGGAAAGACCTGAAATAGAGAAACTGAGAGGAGGGGGTTACTGGTCAGATAATGTGTTAGATTAAACAGAAATCACAGCACAGCCAAACAATCACTGCAGCTTAAAAACGTAACAATGTTCCACGGCAACCCCAAATTAAACACTAAAATCAAACACATAGTAACAAAGTTTGTAAAAAATAAATAAATAAATAAATACAACAAAACAATGGGAAGCATTTTTAGGGTCCAAACTGACAAAACTGTATATAGGAATGTGGTATAAAATCCTTTTTTTTCCCCCTGACACATTATGTGTGCACTGCTGCATTCACAGAAAAATGTCACCCACTGTCTTGGTGCAATTATAAAAGGCAACTCAAACATTCACAATCATGTTTAACATTACAAGCACAAACTCATTGTTCAAAAAACATATTTAAAACTCTGATATTTCAGAAGTAACCATTAAGTATCCATCCAAATCTGAATAACATTTGTGTTCAGGTGGTCTTTGTAACTGGGCCATGACATTATGAAAGACGGCATGGACATGCGTAAAAATGGTTGGAGAATTAATGGCTACTTTTACAAGAAAACAGTCCATTTAATCTATACTGATAAACGCAGCACAAACGGATCTACTTCTAGTCGTTAACAGAGAATAAGGCAAACGTGTTACAGCCATGCAAAGAAGATAAGCAACAGTGAGGGCTGCAGGATTTTCACTGCTCCTCTACATGTAGGCACATCAGCGCAGCCATCACCTCCTAAGCTCACTGTTGTTTATCAGAATTTGCTCGCACTCTAGCACATGCACACACACTCTCACATACACACACACGCATATCTCTCTGTCTCTTCCGGATGGGCAGCACTGTGGTCAGCAGACATGCATGGCGGAAGGCGAGAGAGAGAAGCGCAACAGCAGGAAGTAGGTAGGTAGACAGGCAACAGCAGCAGCAGCAGCAGCACAGGAGGTCAGCCAGGTCAGACCGAGCTGAGCTGGGCCCGGGTCACGGAGCGTCCAGTGACGGTCAGATGGATACCTTTGGTTCTGAACTGGGTGGTCCAGACTGTAGAGGTTGTGGTGTGATGCTCTGAGGGGCTAGCTCAGGCGTGTTCCTCCTGAGCGAGCCAGCCTCTGGGATGGGGCTTGGCTGGCTGTGGGGAGTCGCAGGAGCCTCGTCAGGGCTCACACCCCCTACAGTTTTTACAGTAACGTCAGCAGCAGGGGGCACTGTCTCAGCCAGGGGCTCAGGCTGCGGGGAGATGCTAGGGACGGCAGCGGCTTCTGCTTTCTGTGAAGTGGTTCAGAAATGTTTAATAACACGCGCTGACACACTACGCTGCAGTTCTAACAAGTGCTACTACCTTCACAGCCCCTCCTGTTCCTCACAGATTCAAACAGCCAATCACGCCTTCACATTTAACAATAGCTGTAGATCAACCAATTGCAAGTATCAGGAATTAGCAGCAAGACAAGTTTTCATCATGAGAGTATTCTAATTAGATTTTAATGCTGCGGTTACAATACAATAGTTTCTTTTTTTTGCAATTTTATGTTCATTAACAATCCATGAGACGACAAGATTTGGGTATCACAGCGGCCAATCGGGCTTCGATTAATACATTTCACAGGTACACTGGATTAACACTGGCATTTCCAACATGCACATAATACTTTCTTGGGTCGTATTGTCACAGTCCCAATCACAGGTTAAACAAAGGGAGTGCATATAGGTGAGTACTGGTACAGACACTTAGACAAACATAAGTTTCTTTTCCCAGTGACATCAGCAACAGTCACACCAATAAGACATCTTTTGGTAATACAGAGTACAAGAGTAACAGTAAAGCTTATCAAGTTCTTCTCCTCTTCAAAAATAAAAAAATCACACACTCACAAACATCAATCAACAAACACATAAAGGCAAATAGATAAAATAAATAATATCATAAATATAGATATATGTTTCATATAATATTTATATATTGCGATAAATACCTGACCACAAAAGTTTTCACTTTCTTACTGATATTGTTTTGTCACAGTAGATAGACAGAATAACTGCAAAAATAAAAAGAGCCTTCAATAGCGCCTCCAGAAAACCCTTCTAACGCACACCACGTCCTCCAGACAACAGGGAAGACGTGCAGCTCTCAGAAACGCTACCTGCTGCGGCACTGGTGCCTTGAATCCAGCCGGGTCGATGCGGTTCAGGGGGTCCGGCTGCACTGTGTGCGGGTAGCTCACGTAGCCAGGGGGCTCCTGGATGACAGGCGGGTCCTCACGGACAGGCTCAGAGGAGCGGGTGATGGCAGGCTCCGTGGGTGGACCCACATCGTCATTCAGTGTCTCGTCCAGCTCCTGGTCAGTGTAGGCTCCGCCCTCTGTGTCTGTGTCCTCGTAGTCAGAGGTATGGCGGCTGTCGGTGCTGTACATGGAATACTCACTGCCTGGCGCCGACAGGTAGGACAGACGGTCGTCGTGGATGTCCAGGTCATCCTCAGCTGCTCCGTCAGCCTTGAAAACAAAAAGTGAAGATTATTCCAGTTTACATGGTTCTGTGGTTGTGTTTGTGTGTGTGTGTGTGTGTGTGTGTGTGTCAGTCTTACCTTGCCCTCTGAAACCCAAACCAGCTGGTTCTGCTGCTGCTGGATTATTTCTTTTAGCGCTCCAAACCAACCATCATTCATGTTGTTCAAGTTAATAGTTGCTGAGTACACAAAGAAGAAAAGGCAGAAGAGAACAAAAAACATCTCTCTGATCAGTTCAGCATTGATTATGCTACTAACAGTTAAGTATTACCATTAATTCATAATTAAAAGTTCCTTCCAGACATGCATTCTAACCAGTAAACGCTTTGACACTTTCATTTAATTGGAATCTTGCCTGTGAAGGTCTGTTAAGTTGCTTTGCTCATTTCCCCACTTGGAACCAAGTTGAGATTCTCTTTGCAGCTCAAATGCAAACACATCAAATCATAATGACAGATAAAGGAAAACTGCAGTGTTTGGGGGAATGTAGCTGATAAATTCAAAATCCCTTTGTAAGACAAAAAGACTGATGCCTTAACCTTCTAGAAGGTCACTAGACACCCACCCACGCAAGCAGCTTTGCACATTCAATGGAAGTGAAAAGGAGACGCCTTTATCACCCTCCAAAGCCTCTAAAACACATTCAGAAACCTAAAACGTGCTCCATCTACATGTCATTACCATGCACGTTTACGCACTATAGAGATACTGTCATTGTGTAGGAAAATAATTTTGTGAGCATAATAGCGTTGTGTCTAAGGCACTTTGTCACTACTAGTTCAAATGCGTTTTCGTCCACAATGACAAAGTCTCCACAGCGTGGTGACTATGCACGGTCACGATATGCAGATGAAGCCTGTTGGAGACTTTTGAATGTGTTTTAGAGGGCTTAAGACGGTGGTAAAGGCATCTCCCTATTACTTACTTTGAAAATTGCTTGTGCAGGGCGTTTAATAGCAACCTACTCAACACACAGGGAAGGAAAAGGCATTAATGTTCTAGTCTTACATGGATGAATCACCTACATTCTAAAAAAGTGAAGTTTTCCTTTAAAGCTCATAATTTTAAAGTTATTTGTTTTTGAATAACATGCGCAAACCTCTCACAAGGAGAAATATTTTATATAAACAATTAGAGAACTGTTGACCCTACATCTACATAGTGATAACGAAGCAGCTTAGAAACACTTTGGAGAAAGTAATTTCTTCTCTTGTACTTCCCCAGATTTTAATATAGAATATTTTATCTTCATGTCTTTAGACACGATTATGAGACTTGATTTTGAGAACAATTTATGAACGAATTACAGAGGATAACAACAAAGAGGCCCAGACGCAGCACACAGCGTGATAATTTTCTGGACAGATGATAATCTGAAGAATTTACATGTGTGCTGCAAAGCATAAATGTGAGCCGAGAAGAATGATCGAGGACCTTTCTTAAATCTTCATCACCATTAGATGCTCCTATAGCATGGTCACGACCCGTCCCTCGACAGGCAGAGTGCAAGCCAAGAAGGGGCCTAAGGGTGCTCTTGTATGATGGTCAGTGCTGAACAAGCTTTTGTGTGAAATCTGACAGAATAGGGCCAAAAAAAGTGCAGCGTAGCCATGACCTCTCACACTGCGGCACTCAATTGTCAACTGACGATTGAAATGTGTCTTTGCCCTCTGTAAAATATCTCCCACTCTCCTCCCACTGCAGAACCAATCTATCCTTCCCTCTCTCCCACTGGACTCACTGGTGAAGAGGTGGTGGTTGTTCTTCCTTAATTTGAGGGCTCGTTCATAAAGCTTTCTGGCGCTCTTCCTGGACTCAGGGCAGAGGCGGGTCCTCATGTTCTTGACGCCCTGCTTTGTGTCTGGGTTGAGGAACACCACAATTGGATACCACTGAGCGTAGTTCAGACGGTCCACTGCATTGGGGGTAATGTCCAGCACTGCATGCTTGTCCTTTTTAATCAAAGGAAACAAATACAAAAAAAAAAAAAAAAAATGTTGAGAGTGTCAGCCCATCAGTCTCACATGAACCTGCTGCAATACTATACACCACTTTAGTGAGGTGTGTCGTACACCAGAGGGCAGCAGTGAGCTGTACATAACATTGAGGCTGGCTGCCATCTTTTCATCACCATAACAAATCTCTCAAAAGATGTTTATATGTCTACCTTTTATTGTATATTTAAACATGTGTGTGCAGCGTCTAGCTTCTCTCACCCGGTCAATGATCTGTTTAATGGTGTGCAGGCGAATGATGCCGGAGCTTTTCTGGTCGGTTCCTGCGTCCCTGGGTTCACTCTCTATGGAAGAGAAATGGACAGAGTCACTGCATCAAGTCAACACATGAGCAGACAACAATAAACACAGGCTGTGCCCCAATTAGACATCCTTGTAGCATGCAATTGTCGACTCCCATAAATAGAGCTGTTAAATATGAAATAATAATCTCTGTACAGGAGCGGACAAGTGCACGTTTCTGACGACTAAATAATAAAGACGAGATAAGGACAGCAGCAAATTCATGCAATAGTCTTTGGGGTATTTTGGCTAGCGTTATGGAAATTAAATTTGGTGTAAAAAGAATGTGTGCGTGCAACTGCATGTAACAGTAGAAATTATGGTGCAGGAAATATGCTGCGTGAGAAACACTGACATGAGCTATGCAGATACAAGAACAAGAGGGTCATTTGGGATTGAAGAGAATATAGTGTCACTGCAAATCCAAGGGATTTAGGCAAGGAAGTGAAGAGTAGATTATGATTTACATAAAGAAAAGCCTTGGTTTCCTGCCTTGTCACACAAGGTGCAAAGAAGGGCAGTCATTGTCTCACCAGGATGTTTAGTAAAGTAATGAATTCAAACACATTATAGGATGAGGCTTCATTTCTAACATTCAGAGGGTCTACTATCTATAAAAAACTCTGCTCTAAACTACCAAAAAGCATTTTAAAAAAGGACAGATAAATACAGCCATGCAACAAGTCAAGATCCAAGCGTGTGCAGCAATGTTCAGCATTTAATAGTTCGATAACTGTCCCTGTCAGCGTGAAAATTAGGGGCTTTATACTTCCATCACTGTAATATGAAGTTAAACTCTCTTACACACACACAAACAAATCCATTTTTCTTCTGTCTTACATGTGGGGACCCTAACTGACACAATGCATTCCCAGGCCCACAACAGCCTTTTGAAATTTTGAGCTTTACCGAGGTTACCGGGTTTGTTTAATTGTTGCCTACACTGTAAGCCGATAAATGACCAATTGGAATCAAATTTCACATAGACACACTTTTAGTCAAACTTAAATGAACCTCATAAATAAGTATTTAATTTTAACTTTCTCAAAAGCCTGTATGGAAAATGTGTCTAAACACATACAGTGTAGAGAAATACAATATTTTATTATAATTTGTATATTTCAACACAAGTTTGGGGCATTTATTATTATTATTATTATCATTATTATCATTATTATTATTATTATTATTATTATTATTATTATTATTATTATTATTATTATTGTTATTATTATAAGTTATTTTACAAGACATTAGATCAGAAAAGCATACAGTTGGTAAGTTAAGGGGCAAATACTGAAAAATTAGAACAAAAAGTTTATCCACTTTTTAATATTCCATGTGACATTGTTGGAAAGCAACTTCAGACATCTCAGTTTTCATGCCTTGCTTTTGTTTTTTTACTTGATGCAACCTGCCATTAGGAGGGGAATACCACTGAATTTAATGATAAAATCATTACGGTATCCATAAAAGGACACTGAACATTAATCAGTATTTATTAATAACTTTTTTATGCAACATGCAATATCACATTGACACACAGTTCCTTAATTCTGAGCAAAACCATGCAGAATGGAAAACAAACATATACAGTGACCTCAACAGTAAATATATCTATCAAATTTAAACCAGTTTTTATCCATGTCAATCTTCCACAACTGTTAAAGATGTGCAAGGTGTGATCTGAATCCATGCAGCAGATCAATTGTTAATTCTTAAATAGATACATTTACACTGATAGATACATTATTTTTTTTTGCTTAAGTCGAGGCTCAATTTCAGCTAACAGGTAATAAAATATCAAGGGTTAATTATCAATTAAGGATTAGCTGCATGTAGGTATGATATTGCATATTATCTTCTGTCATCAATGATTCTTTTTTATCATGTGACTGTGTATCATGCCAATATAGTGAAAAATTGTTATCTCCAATTGTAATGACAGATGCAACCTCCTTCATCAAGTGCTATTCCCCTTTACCAACTGTTTTAACATCTATGGGTCAGCTAGCCACCAAACAACAGTTTACAGATTATCTGCCATTCACTGAACCAAATAAAAGAAATAAAAGTTGATGCACTAAGTGACATACTTTCCCCTCCTTGTTGTTGCTGTGTTTCTTAAAAGAAAACACAGTTAAACAAACATCACTGGAGTTACGCAAATAAACATCAAGGTATGGAATCACTTCAGTGTGCGTGTGTACTGAATATGTGTGTGGTTGAACTGGAACGTGTGTTTAAGCACTTTAAGTACTTGTAATCCAATACTGAGTGTATAAAAACACACATTAAAGAAGCTCGCAATTTCATGAAGTAAGAGGCAGTGGATGAGGACTGGACTGAAAAGGTGTGCGCAGCTCCGTCTGTAGTGTGGAAGGTGAAAGATATACAGAGAAAAAGAAGAAACAAACTGAACAAACGAAAGAAAACCAAATTAACTTGACCATATTAACTAAATTAATAAATTAAAAAATTTGGAAATGCTATTAATAGTAGCACTTATCTAAAATTGAGCAGAATGCCATTTATAATAAAAGAAATGTAAAAAATTATGAATAATCCAGTGGATGATGACTGCTTATTGGACTTTAAGCTAAGGATTTAAGTAGCTAATAGCAGTGGTCTATATGTACAGAAAAAAAAGATTAAGATGAAAGAAATGAACAAACAAAATATTATATTTTTAAAGCCCCTACGAGGAAATTTCACTTTGTGTTGATTGTAGTGCCGCATGTGGAAAAAAGCGGTACTGCTTATTGTCAGAAAGATCTTGGTAGCAAGAGCATTTGTTTTGGAAGAGAGTGAAAGAAACACACCACTTATTTGCAGTTCAGCCATATACACAAAATATTGAAATCATCTAAAGAAAAATATATTCCTGCTTCCAACCATAGACAGTAAAAAAGAGAAGAGTAACCAGTTAAAAATTCCCCTCAGAGACTTTAAGCCTCTGTAGGGTATCTATATCCCAACAATCTTGGTATGAAAACTTTTTCACCCTGAGTCTGACCTGTGGTCAAAACTTTTTACTGCTAAAAAACAGGTAGGCTTTTTAAATCAAATAGTAAATCGAGTTAATAGTTCAACCCATTTTGCAACATCAACAAGCTCGTTGTCACTGAACGCTTTGACGTGTCAATTCTTAAAGCAAATTAAAAAAGGAAAGAGCAGTGATGGCTGACGAAAATCTCTTTTGTCTTGGAACAAGTCAGGAGAGTAACGCTTCAACAGCTGTTGGATAATGACTGCTGCTGTGAATATCTGATTGATGCTGAGAGGTTAAACAGCCCTCAGCTTTAGGGATGCGTGATGTGTGAATCAACAGTTTGGTCTACTTTCAACGCATGACACACAGAAGGACATTACACATTACATGAACAGTAGGTAGTTAATGACTTACTTGCTAGTTCAAATATGTCTGGCTCCTCCCTGGCCAGTTTCTCTCTGGCCACATCTGCTATTGGCCCAAAGATAACCACAGGCCTCAGGAACCCAGCTGTACAGGAACAAGACCGTGTCATGGAAATTACCAAAGGGTTGCATTATGTAACTCTCAGGCTGTACTCAGATCGAATCAGGTGTTGCGTTAATTAGCGTAGGGGTTTGTAGCACTGTGTCAGTATCACAACTGAAAAGCAATAGTGTGGAATGAAACAATGCCGGTTTGATCGCCAGAATGATTGACCTCCGTGAAGTGACCTCAGGTTGTGTTTCTCAGAAAGTTGACTGTGTTTCAGCTTTCCGCCACAGGGCTATGATTTGACTTTTTGGATCTTCTGTGGCCCACACAGCTGCAGCCTAAATATCCACATTAAAATGGCTGATTTAAGCTGGTGTTTTGGTCACAACATCTGATCTGGTCAGAATACAGCCTTAAAACCACAATATTAAATCAGACCATTACATCTTTCTAAATTTAAACCTGACTGATAAAGCATCCAAAATGGCTTACTTTTACTTTAGCTAGAGCTTCTGCCATGGACTACATTCTTACCTTCCCTCAGCACCACCCTCTCATAGGCAGGGAACTTGGTCTGGACCGGCTGGGCTGACAGGTCCTCTCTGCTCTTCCGCAAATTCCTCTTGGAGCTTCGCAATCCTCGGAATCTCCAGAAGTCTGCTCTGTCGCCTCCTGGTGTTTTGGGAAGGGTGTACTGCACACTGGACAGCTGCTCGGCTCTGGACAGAGCAAAAACAGCACAGTCAGTAGTCATGACTTTTATCAAAACTACAGTCAAGATCACTTTAAGATTGTTCTGCTATGTAGCATTCAGCATGCTATGGTTTGGACTGAGAGGCCACTGTGATATACTGATACTGTAACTGCAACAATGTACAGCTGATCATGGAGTTGCCATAAATGACTGAATAAGTTTAATTTATGCCTGAGAAATTTTCAACACCTTAAAAGCCATTTTATTGTCAGGCAAAATAAAAAGATGTCTTAAAGGAACAGAAGAACAATCTCATGTAGAACTCAGCAATCATAATATGAGTAGAACTAAATGATTACTCAGAGAACTAAAGGCTTTTCTTTTGTTAGCAAAATAACAGCATCAGCACTGTGATATCCACAAACTCATTACTTTAACCATCAGTTATGTTTGCAAGGTCATGACATTTACATTAACATCGAAGTGGTGCTCCATATACATACATACTGTACAACAGAAACTAGGGTTTAGGATTACAGTGAAATGGAAAACCTTATTTATGAAACACTGACACACCGTCTAACATTAAAAATTCACAAATCAAGAATTTAACTTAAAGGCCAATCTTTTCCAGTATCTGTTTTCTTAGAGCCTACGTGGAAAAGAACTCCTGCTTAGTGACTGAATTATAATGGTCTTTCTTTTGATGAGTGTTCTCTACAAATGTTATTGAACAAGGTTTGATTTACTGGTTTAATGTTTTTAGATATCCAGGGAGGCAGGTTTAACTTGGCGAGGAAGCTGAGATATATTTCCCAGTGCTTAATCTCTGATAAAAATGCATGCAGCATGTGAAAAGCTCTCTCTTCTCTTTCAACAGGACTGTGAGAAATTGCTGTGTAGACACTGCCAGAGGCTGCTCGAGACTGCACAGACAGGCCTAGATAAAATGATGCTGTTGGCTGGACCATCATCTATATTACAAATCCTCAGACACACAGGCCTGAAAAACATTACACAGTAGATCTTTATAAAACCATTTTCCTTACCACCTGTATGTATTAAATATGCCCTACTGTAAAATCAGTTCCAGTTTATAGCAGACTATTAAGCAGTCCTCAAGCTTTTCTTGAACAAAATCACAGAAACACAAATAAGAAGATATGAAAATCAAGATAAATCTGTAAAACTCAGCAGATTAAACAAATCAGTTAATGGAAATTGTCCTTAAGCGCCACTCCCAGATCAACTGCATTGCTTCTTTTCCTTTTCATGCACCCTCACACATTCATAAAGAGTCAGATCAAGCTGTACAGGTATTACAGTAGTGACATGAAACTTCTCTTACCTGTTCTTGTTAGGAATGATGCCCCTTTCCACTTCCTGATGGTTTTTGCCAATACGGATAGCGAGCCAGGAGCCTAATTTGCCGTTGTAGAGTGTGTCTACTACACGGAACACCTCGCCCTTGATAAAGCTCAGGCCGTACGGTGACTCTTTTTCATATTCAAAATGTGTCCGGATGTAGAAAGAGTCTCCAACATCGGATTCCACTATCCTCCGATACACTAAAAAAAAAACAACAAAAAAAACGACAGCTTACAGTTATACTTTTATATGTGCTTTTTTTAACATCTAATGCATTTACCCTGATAACACAGTACTTTATTGTGCTATCACTCACCATCTTTCTTCTTCTGAGCAAGAATAGTAACTTCTTCTCCTCTTGGGAGATCCAGCAGGAACAGCACAGCCTCCTCCCGGATGATGTTAGCAAAGTCCACATTATTCACCTATAGATGCAGAACAGAAGCAAAGGAGTCAACTGGAAGGATGAGTGGGCTAAATAACAGGCAGTTAAAATCATGTTAACATTGGCCAACCTAAGCCTACATAGTTTTTAAATCATTGTTGCTGTTTAAGAAATTGCTGAAAGTTACTAAATTAAGTCCTCTCACTTTTAATCTCTCAAAAAAATGTTTCTTCTTATATTCAATAAATAAAACTATCGCAAGTATCTTTCTTTTGATATCTCACAGAATAAGAGGAACAGGGAAAGAAAAACTGGCTCCACATCAGAAGCAGGGTGATGTGTTCCCCCAGCCTCCTCCTCACCTCCTGCTTCTGTCCCAAACACAATAACTACTGTTTATTGACTCTGCTTGAGGGGCAGCGGGGAAACCAGAAAAACATGGACTGAATCACTGAACCTCAGAAAGACACCTTTATCCTTCCCAGAAACAGAAGGGCTTGACGTCTGTAACTCCCCTCGCACACCATGAACAAAGGGAAAATGGAAAACAATGTCCTGGAAGTCTCTAAAGTGTGTTTGCACAGTGAGGACAACACAGGCATCAAAAAAAGAGGTCTATGCTGTGAAGTGGGAGGAACATAATATATTATGTATTCATTAAGAGAAGAAGATAAGGTAGTGGATAGCTTTGTTTATCAGATAAGTGAAGTCCGTAAATGGTTATAGTTACGGGTTGTGAAAAAACATGCAGCTGAAGATTCGTTTTTTTCTGCACAGTTTACCTCTACACAGCTTCACAGTTGCAGCTTTAAACACACAATAGCAGGTGTAATCCTTAGCTGATGTATAAACATGTCAGAGTGGATCCAACACTGACATCAAGAGGGTTTCCATCATCCCATCCACAATGTTACTCTAGTGTTCAGTCAAACAGAGAGTCAACTGTTCCGAGGTCAGAGTGCAAGAACAACATCTATTGTGTCCTCGCATTGGAAACAAGGGGAGTTTTGACACGAGGCAGAGCCCTGCATGACTCATAGACTGACATGCATTGTACTGTATTCCCTGGATCTCTTTAGATAGAAATAAAACTATTGTGGCCAGGGGATCACATAGTTTCACCATTGGTTATCTAAGTTAGTGTGGGCAGCTACAACTCATCTGTTTTGACAATAACACCAGATGTTCTTCCCACTTTCATACGTGTGATCTGGAAAATAATAATGTTTTCACAGAATTTTATAAATAGACCTCTTCAGCTGTGGAAAAAAAACTTAGATCTACTTTTTTCAGTTTTATTTTTTGCTTGACCTTCTGTTTAACTATTTTGAATCCAACAATGAAATGACCTTGACTCACCTTTGTACTACTCTACCCCTCTGAAACATTTTTCACAGAAATATGCACATCTAAAATTGTTAAATACATGTCCAAGAAAAATTGTTATTCCAGAGAAAAACACAGCTGCATAAAAGGGGATACTTTTGATGCCTCACCAGTGTGTAAAAACTACATTTTGCATAGTTTCTTGGAGTGTATCATACCCTGAGAATCTGGTCCCCCTCCTCCAGCCCCTCCTTTGCCGCAGGACTGTCCTCCAAAACTCCTGCCACGAAAATTCCCACGTCGTTCCCTCCGGCTAACCGCAGACCAACACTCTCTCCCTTCTTGAATTTGACCAGCTTCATACTCGGCCTGCAGATAAACACAGGTAAATTATTAACAAAAAAAATACTATCAATGTGAGTAATGCATACACTGGATATATATTCCACAATGCAGATCAGTACTCGATACTTTCAGATGTTTTGGATGAGTGTATTAAGGACATTCACCTGAGGATGCTGTCATCATGAGCAGCGCTGGGTACGGGGGCGTCAGAGGGGCTGACGGGCAGATCAACGTCAGGCTGACCAGGCTGTGCATAAACTGGCTTTGGTTCTGCCAAACACAAATACAGTTTTTAGAATAATACATGTACTCCAAAGGAAACTTGTACACCACCATGCAAGTTTCATAATTTCACACAGTAAAAATAGTTAGCAAAGTGCAGGGTTATAGCGAAACAAAGAGGAAAAGTGAAAGCACCAGCCTTTATCCCCGCCAGATTTGGTGATTAGTAATTGTTTTGTAGTATAAGCCTTTGTGAATAATACCTCTTTCCTGTAACACCTAATTGGAATAATAATATTAATATTTTGTGAAATAAGAGGTGGTGAAAGCTTTGTTAAACATTGGAGACCCCAGTAATACCAAAAAGTGAGGGTTGATGGGCAGGGGATTCTGTACCAGGCAGCGGAGGTAACAGTTTCTCATCTCTGGAGCTGGCCTGGTCGCTGGCCTGTGACAAGACACCATCATCAGAGCTTTTCACAGGTGTGGACATGGCCCCTGGTTTGGATACGCGATCCTCATCTCGACTTCGATGGCTGAAATAAACAAAAAGAACACACTGCAATTCAATATGAATGGACTGTTAAAGCTGCAAACACTGACTGTTTAATCTGACACTTTACATTTATGCATTTGTTTAAATGACTGCAACATCATTGCTGATGTCAGTATGTTCAAGTATGGCCTCGTGGTTTTAAATGCAAAGGGAAATAGCATGGACCATGAATTGCTTGAGGAAGGCAAATGGACAGAAAATGGATGAGAAGACAAGATAGTATTAAAAGAAAAATGTCTGACACTGTCAAAAAGACCCTGACAATTTGCAACCAGTTTAAAGTTCTTAAAAAAAAATTAATTGTGTGGTCTATGCAGTACGTCAACAGCAAACCACATGCCAAACTTATATTAAGTTCAGTTGGAGCTGGCAGAGTTTATAAACGTGTCACTTTCCAAATCACACAAAATTTATGCTTAGTCTAATTGTATAAAGCGTTCAGTAGCTGTTTCAATAAAAGCACAGAGATACAAAATCAGACCAAGTCTCCCAACATACACTTTTGAGTTAGGATACTTTTCAGTCCAAGTTCCCGTTTGACCTGGATCAAATAAACAAGAGAAAACTGTTAGCGTGTGTGCAGTAGGCTAAGTCTAACAGAGTAGAAAAGACTCTGCTGCTTAAAACAATGGTTGAATTCCAATGTGGTCACATGACTGTCGGCTGGCACAGCACTTGAGCTGTATTCAGAGCTTTTGCAGAAGAATGTGAAGGTGCAGGCTGTGCCACCAGCACAGACTAAGCAACTTTGCCCATACCCAAAATACACAGCACAGTGTAGTTAGCCATATTCCCACAATATAACACATTAAAACAAGGATCCAAAACCAGTGCATGACCTACATCTATTTACACGCAGTGACTTATACTTTACATGTTCATTGAAGATTGACCTTTTTCAACTTTCCTGAATTTGTACAGCAGCTCCCACAACAATTTAGTTTTACACATAATTTTGATCTGTGCAATTTTGCATGTCAGCAGAAGAAGCATCAGCGACTTGTAAGTGCGTTTGTTGTTGAGGGAGAGAAGGAGAAATGAAAGCTGCAGCTTGAGGATAAATAACAGAATTGTAATGGGAGAGAGACAGACAGAGTGTGTGCCTGTGGTGTGTGTGTGTGTGTGTGTGTGTGTGTGTGTGTGTGTGTGTGTGTGTGTGTGTGTAATGGATGAATGAGAAAAAGAGTGTGGGAGACAGAGAGAAAAAAAGAGAGACCAACAAAGCAAGAGCAAGAGAGAAGGAGAGAGAGGAGTGAGAGAGTCTTTTGGCCTAAATCTGCTCTTTCGTACTGCAGCGTGGTGCTAAAAAAAGGCTTCACACTAACAAACACTATTTGACAGAAGCCTTTGTTCAATCCCTTTGCTTACACATTCTTACAGTGTGGGTACAGGCAAGCTAGTAAGAGACAGAAAAAGCAAAGTAGCAGGAGCGATGTAGCTGCACAGACAACAACAAACAATGCAAAATATAGTCCTGAATCTCTACACTGCAAAACAGTCTGGAGCTCGGTAATTTCATGCCCATCCACAAGCTTCAAAATATTTACAAAATAAAACTGACTCAACAAAACTGACTAGACGTACAAACATCTCTTTGCAGAACAAACAAAATGTACAACAGCAATATTACACTTGTGCAAACTAACATTCTAATAATCAAACATATCATCAATAAAAAATAAACAATATTTTAAAAACAAAAATTTACTACTCACACAGATAGATCTATACGTTGAACCATGACGCTTATTAAGAGAGTTTAAGATCAATCCCTTACAAGACAACACAGAGATCCTTCTGCATGTACACAACGTATACTCATGCTCACTGAGATGAACTGTATTGAAAACAGGGAACAGCATCGTGCCCTGGGTAAAACAATGCCTCCAAGCCCTGCAGCCAACCAGGTTAAGAGATCCATCTGGTTGGGGCAAAGCTCTGTGGGAAGTATGTCAAATTCCCCTTCTCCCCTCCTAAACTGGGAGACAGTAAAAACATTCCCTCACATCACAGTCCAGTGACAATCAGACTGCCTGTTACTTCAGAAACTACAACCACATGAGAAACGGGTGTAACTCCACCTATGACACGCAATGTGTTTACCAGATAAATCTTTCAAACAAAATGTGCAGTGGTACACCAAAATAAATGACTGAACACAATGTCAGTGCTTTTGGGAAGATATTTGTTAGATAAGCAAAGATAAAAGAGGGATTAGGAAAAGAGCAAAACAATGGAACTGTGAAAATGTTCAAAACAAACATACTGGCCTTTTATCAGAGAAATGCATCACTTACATTGGAAGAAATCTGTTGAACAGTAAACCTGCCCTCATCCTGCATTGAAACAGGTATGGTTACTTCACATTCTGACACAATGTACTGTGTAATGATATGGCAGCACTGGAGGTTAATCCACACATATGGAATGACTGAGAAGCCACTAAAAAGCCAGAAAGCTAAACTAGTCACAGCAGATCGAGCTAAAATGCTGCAACTACAACAACAGTTATAAGCGTGTCGTCGGTGCAAAACAAAAAATGTGAGTTATATCTTAATAAGGCCTTTGGTCTTTCAGCTCAAGAGGAGTTTTGTGCACTTACATTTAGTCCCCTAGAAAAAATATTTTAAGATATGTCTTATAAATGGCAGATTTGGCACACAGACTGTATCTAGTCTGACCTTTATTTCATCCAGATCAGAGAAGTCTGAAGAAAACTGATTCTATTTTACTGCTTTCTGAAAGAACACCTCATGTTCTCTGTAGCACCCTTTTTGTTCAGACTTTTTTTTGTTTGGAATATGACAGCCCACTTTGTCTGCAACGAAATGCCCCTCTAAACATAATGAAAAGAGGCACAGGACGCAGACAGTCCAATCGAACAAGAGCTTGAGGGCAGCATGGATTCAGGCCCCTGATTTTAATACTCACCACTACTTCACAGAACCATTTACTGGTCAGAAACTAGCAACATAACCTCTTGTTCTGTCTCATTGCAGCAGAAAGCAGGATTAGCATGTGTCTGCTATCAAAAGTTTCAAGCCTGTTTTATCAACTGGATTCGAGTCTACAAGAGCTTGTTATCTCGTCCCATTCAACCAAGCTTAGTATCTTGTTCTCGTATATTAAAGGACAACTTTGGTCATTTTACACATGCAGCTCTATTGCGCAAGCTACCCGAGACTTGCTATTACCAAAGACACGACAACACTTGGTCCAGCCACGTAGGTGTCCTCGCCTGGCGACGCAGCACTTACTGCTAAGCCATGGGGGCAGAATTTTAAACTGCGTTTTCAACGTCTTAACATACTCCAAATCAAACCCCAAAAGATATGCAACATCAGCAGACACCCTACAACACAGCAC
>JAQLOL010000001.1:13481565-13492751 GCA_029783665.1 Naso thynnoides
CTGCCAGTGAGGGAGTAAGCCGGAGTAATACCCTGCTTGAGGATCTACTAGTTTCAACTACCTGCCTGTAAACAAACCGGTAAGAGACTGCTTGCACAAACACACCGTTTTAACCATGTTTGTATTCGTTTTGAGCCATACACGCTAACGTGCTGTGTTGTAGGGTGTCTGCTGATGTTGCATATCTTTTGGGGTTTGATTCGGAGTACGTTAAGACATTGAAAACACAGTTTAAAAATCTGCCCCAATGGCTTAGTAGTAAGTGCTGCGTCCGCGCGGGGACAGCTTCGTGGCTGGACCAAGTGTTGTCGCGTCTTTGGTAATAGCAAGTCTCGGGCAGCTTGCGCAATAAAGCTGCATGTGTAAAATGACCGAAGTTGTCCTTTAAGCTTACAACACTAAAGCTGAACACTGACAAAAGGAACTATAGTTTTACATGCATGTCTTTCTTCTAGCTTTTCTTTGCCATCTATATGTTCATAAGCTGCAAGAAGCTACACAAACTCTAAACTATGTGGAAGATAACTTACTGGAAGCTCCAACTGGTAATAAGAAAAAAGGAGGACAAAGAGACAGTATGGAAATTTGAATAAACAAAAGGAGTAGCAAACAATGTGTACAGAATTTATGCACAAAATAGCTATCAAATTACTTTGCATTAATCTGATACACATACATAAAACATGTAGATCCCATTTCTTGCACTGATGTTTCGTCTACTTTAGAGAGCACAGCAACACCAGAAAAAAGTGTCTTTAATATTTAATAACCAAGCTTTAAATGTTTGAAGAAAGTGGTTTTATACCGCTATGGTAACCTTACACCATTTGAAGGTGAATGTCTGTTCAGACTGTGGTTATACTCTTGAGTATACTTTCAAAACAAGACCTCAGTCCACCAGGAATTAAATTAATCGTTCCACTCCTCCCCGTCCTTCTCCCAGAGGAACGCCTTATTGAGCTCAGTGATGGTTTCAGACGGGGTGTGATGGTTTATGCATGCAATGTCCTTATCTATTGATTAATGCATCAGTGGCGCAAGGTACTGACTCAGCACCCACTAACCTGTGGGCGTGAACATGATGTATGAAACAGAGTGGTGGGAGTATGGATGTATGACTGTGGCATGTGTGACAGCTGTGTCCCATTAGCAGATTTGTAGTCCCGGGCGTGTGCGTGACTCCGCTTACCTGCCATTGCTGATCTGTCGAGGTGAGTGACGGAGATGGTCCGACGGTTCAGGCCTGTCAGGCGAACGTGATCGACCTCGCCCGTGGGATCGATTGGAATGGTCTGAAGTCAGAGAATGTATCTCTGAAATGTCTGTGAAATTTAAATATGCATTAATCAATAATGTAAATCAAGATAGAGCAAAAATAAGCAAATGAAATTATACCTTCTAGGGGTTTGAAAACATTATATACATTTGTCTTTTGTCATGAACAGGTTGTGCAATCACACACGAGCAACATCCAACAACGCATTGTCTCACCATCTCTGTCAGAGTTATTGGCTGATGGGATGCTGTCATCAAGGTCAGGAATGTTGAGCAGTGTGGCTCGCTCATCTCTCTGCACCACCATCTTCAACTTGCCCTTTGATCTCTCGATCAGCTTCTTGGCATCTATCAGTGACAGGTTCTCTGTAACTGTGCCATTGATCTGCCAAAGGAAGAGGAGCAGCTTAGAATAAGAACAGAAAAGACGAGTCGTTTTCACTGCACAGTTTGTCTTGTAGAGCCCACACTTTGCTTTTGAAAACTAGGTTATCATTTCCAGGCAGAGAGGAATTGTGAACAATTGTGAACCGCTGCATAAACAATAATGATGTATTACAAAGGAGAAGTAGAGGAGAGTACAAACCGGTTTGAAAGTGAATAATATAAATGGGCTTATAATGTTTGAGTGAAGTCAGAGACACAAAGAGTCCACAGGAATCATTCTGTATCATATATATTTTACAAAGCAAAACTTTATTATTTTGTTATCTTTATTCAAGTATTTTTTTTCTATTGGGTTTTGACCTACAATCACACTTGAACTAGAAAAACAAACCCTGCCTCTCTACAGAACAATTGACACACTGAACTGGATTTAGAATGCATCTGTTTACTGTGAATGAGGATTTTTTTTCCCCTTTGAGACTGAGAGGATAAAAATTCTAAGAAATAATGGAATGTGTAGTATTTCTACTGGTGAGCCTGCATACTAATGAACTGTGACCTCACTCCCTGATCCACTTTCAGCAGCTCACAGATTAACACAGAGGACAAGTGAGAGTTTTCAGTAAAAAGAGTACCTTTTTCTCACACCATCAGATTCCTCCTTGTTAATGAAATTATTTAAGATAACTGCTTTACACATTCACCTTATACACTTTTTCTTATAATTTCTTTTTCGTTTATTTCCCCATTACAATATTTTCCCACTTATAAACCTGTCTTACTAATAGGCTCATTAATGGAAACACTCTCCTTTCTCTCACCTTCAGTACAACATCTCCCTCCTGGATGTTTCCATCTCTGGCTGCGAGGCTTTCAGGGGAGATATCCTTCACAAATATATGGCTGGCCAACCGCAGTCCATATTCTGCTTTCAGCGTATAAAAAAAGAGATATTAACAGGGCACATTATTTTAACTACAGCTTTGTTCTTTGCAAACTCGTCGACAAAAACATTTTGATTGATTTTTTTACTTGCAAGTACCAGCCAAGTTAGAAAACTGCAGAATCTTACTTCTTATATTACTTTTTTTTTAAATATCTAGTTCAGTATTTTAAAAATATTTTTTTTGATTTTGAGTAAACTGGTCATATCCGCACTTTACATGTCAACTTTTCAGGTGCTTGGATAATGTGTTGCCCACCTTCATTTTTGCGGGACTTGACAAGAGTGACCTTTGAAGGCCTGGGTGGAGCCGAGGAGGCTTGTGATCGGCGATCAGAGCGCGGTGAGACGCTCCGCTCCCGCGAGGCACTGTGATCTCGCCTGCCGCTGCTGCTACGCTCACGATCCTGACGCCTGGCAGTGCCCGTGCCTCCGCTTGCTCCTTCGTAGGCACTTCGGCCACCACGACCACTGCGATGGTCATAGCCATCATCCTCATCACTGTCCTCTTCCTCATGCTCTGACATTGTCTCCCGGTCTCCTGGCCGAGAAACAGGGATCTGCACTTTCCTTTTCCGGCGAATAGTCTTGGAATGGACAGAAAATTTTGGAGTGTTTAAGAGGCAGTTAAGGTCTTCCTCACATGTGATGTACAACATGACAGCATCATTAATGTGGCACAAAACATTAAGTCAGACTTACTATCTTTGCATTTTTGCCACTCTTTCTGAGCTGCTGCACAGCATAAGCATGTTCTACGTTGTCCATAGAGACAGCATTGACCATCACCACTCGGTCATTTTCTCTGAAACAATCGGGAAAAAAAATTGATTAACAACAGTTGGAAGGATTAGAGGTTAACTGACAATTGGTTTTTAAAGGCCGAGATAATAAAGATAATTTGGAGAGGAGGAAGCCGACATTGATCCAGGACTAATTCTAAAGGGCTAAACAACCACTTGCTAGCGTAAGATAAGACTGATTTTTGAAAAGGTTTACTTGATAGATCACCTGATTCTCTCAGGTATATTAAGAGAATTTAATATACATGATTTATAAAACACAATATATTTAAAATAATTATTTCAAATCATGGAAACTCAAACTACCTATAAACAGTATACATTGTTTAATGTACTCTGTTCCTTATTTCTGTTATTCTTTTTCAAGATTACAAACTACATAATATTGTGCTGTAATGGGGGTGATGGTTAAGATTGGCAGATTGATGTGAGGTAAAGTAGTGAGGTGACGTATCATATTTGTTGTCAGGGTTTAGTTGTTCTACTGTTGAGGCGCACATTAAGTGAAACTGTCCCAGTGCTCCAGTTTAGCAACAGCCAGAGAGTACTTTAAATTCAGTGTCAATGTCAATCTATGCGACCCATACCAACATGGTTGACTCACAGTATTTATAGAATAAAATGGCAAAGGGAAAATTCTCATCAGGAGCTTCCTTTCAGTAATTATGAGGTCAAACTAAGGCTAAGATCGGACAACAGGATTTTTCAAATAGAGCTGCATTATTCATGTATGTTTTCACAGATGTTTTTCTAATTTAAAATATACACACACAACTGGATTTGGAATTGATGTAAATGATGCAGATGCAAACAAAATGGAGACAGATATGATGCAACAACTTGCTGTAGTATTGTTTTTCAATTATAAAAAAAACAAAAGCATTAGGCTGCCAGTTTTAGTATCTATCATTGGCTGCTGTGATTTTGCTCAGAAAAATCTGCTGTAATCATCCAGATTTTGAATCCTAAACATCAAACATGTTTGATAATATCGGGTCAGCCTCGCTGAGGCTGTGAGCAGTTCTGAAGGTTTAATACTGGCTCTGTCATGCCCTCACATTACCAGATAATCTGGGCCAAACATCGGTATCGGCCAAAGTGGCTGACCAGATTTCTTCTCCGATTGTTGGGAGGGTGAATCAGGATTAATGCGGCCAAAACCTCTTGTCGTCTGAGCCCGCCATAAAAGTGTTGAAACAAATCTATTGTGTGTAAATGTAACATAAATCCATAACCATTATACCACAAAATATTGATTGCAACAGCCAAAGACTTACTGTAGCAGTCCCTCTGCAGGACCTCCTTTCAGCACATCAGATATCACAATGGACGTCTCCCCACTCTGGAAATGAGGGTTGTCTCGCCCACCTGAGATGGCAATACCAAACCCAAAACCTGGGGCCTATACACATAAAAATACACACAGTTCTGACTGATTACAGACTGGATTACATTGTAACTAGCAGTTACAATGACACTTATAAGAATGAAAACAGAAGGGGTTTCTTTTTGTTTAAACAAACACATCAATCCAACTTTACAAAATATCATGTCCTGACAGGCATAAACTTATTCTTTATGCAGCTAAAATGACAGAATTTTATTCAGTAACTCCTAGAATTAAAGTAGCAAACAGCTCCAACCCTATTACTGGCTGGCAAATTTATCAGACTTGTGTCAGGCTTTGTTGTAAACAAAAACAGGCTAATAGGCTCTCAGTAGGCTCCCAGTTCTTAATGACAAAAATGTTATGTGTTCTATGCATTGACAGAGGGTTCTAAAACTGTGGGAAAGAAGGTATGAGTTTGTAAGTGATTTTGCTAATTTCCCAAGGAGTTTCAACTGAATTTTTTTGGGACTGCTGTGTTTCATGCAGTCAGCTCACTGGAAGCAAGCCCTCTGATGTAAATGGCTAATCATACAACCACAACACAAGAGAGTTGCAATGCCGTGAACCGCGGGCCTCAGGGCAGCTCCTTCAGCCTCAATAAAGCTGCTACTAATTAGATTACAGCAAGCAGGCCAGTCTAGACAGGTGCTCTAAACAATCCTGCGGCACAACAGCATCAACTAAGACTTTACTGTCTCAAAGCCAAGTACATTCAGAAATTAAAAATATAAGCAATGAGTGTATTGATTTTATCAGCTGTCTGTGGCTTGGACTAGTTTGATAGTTAGCCAGATGATTCTGATTGAGCCAGAGGAGATAATCAGTCATTTGTACTGAGGTTGGGATGTTTTTACAACTGATCATAGTTACATGTGACTTTACACAGGAAAAAACGCACAAGGAGTAAAACTATCATCCCCTTCTTTCCCTGGAGTTGTGTTAAGGAGAAGAGTATAACGCCAAAAGGAAGGAAGTGAAATGAAGTAGTAAGGAAGAGAACACTGATTTCTGTCTTCCTTAGTCTTGTTTCCTGCCATCTGGGTTCCTTGGCTATTGTTTTAGTACCACACATCCTGCTGCTACAGCTGGCCCTCTCAGTACAGAGAGTAAAGAGATGTATGGGCAGAGGACGGAGAGGAAAAAGTGGAAAACACACAAGATACAGGGCAGGATTAGGACAACAGGCAGAGAGCGAAAAAGACAGATGAGAAGAAAGGGGAGCGTGGATTATGGAGTTGCAAACACTTACCCTGTGAAGGGTCACTGTGTGCTGTTCCCATATGACCGTTTCCTCCATCGCTGCACTCTGCAACACAAGACAAAGAGGGACAGGCTCAGCATCTTGAGTCCAATTTATTATATACTTTATATCCCAGCGCTTTCTGTTACAAAAACTCTGCAAACACAGTCCCTGTGGCATTTACAGTACTCTAATCTTGTTGACTTTGAGTCAATGCTTTGAGACAACACTTTCCTTTGGTGACTGAGGCAGCAGTGCCTGTGCTGCATCAGACTGCATTATGATCTACTGCTCTTTTTTTTTTTTTTTTTTACATACATGAGTAATACAGCCTCTAAGTTGACACCGAGCACCTCTCAATAAAGAAAAAGTGAGCAAGTGCACATCAACATACATCATCTGGCTTTTTCACATAACTGAATAAGAGAAGACATACCTTTAAGTTTACTTATCCTCACTCAGTGGGGGTGTGTTTCACATTTTATAAACCAGTTTAAACATGATAGAACCAAATACTAAGTAAAGACAATAATTACAGGTTTTGTAATATGGGATTTTTTTTAATGGATGTTTTCTTCTTTTCTGTTCCCATTAAGGAGTGGAGTGCTACCTCAATGAGAACACTATGAACCAGCAAGGAGACATAACTGAATAACACATCCATCTACCTGCATATGGTGCTTGGCAGGAATCAGTTTTGGACCTTGTGCTGACCCATACAATTCTTTATAGAAAAAAAAAAAAGTTTATATGCAGCTTAAGGTGAGAGTGACAGTTTAAATACTGCATGCTAACTCATATCCTGCTCAGTTCCAGCAGACAGAGTTGTTGTTTGGCTACCAGCAAGGTAGCAACGCTATTTATTTGCACAACTAAGTCCTGAAATCCTAAAAGGCTACATGTGAAAAGATTATGAATGACAGCAGCATGAGTAAACAGCCGGCAGAGACTGACCGAGGTTCAGAAGACTGAGTGAACATTCCTGTATTATTCCTGGCTGGGTCATCCGAGAGAGCTGAACCAAAGAAGGTATTTAGCTGCTCCTCTGACCTGCCACACTGGATTAAACCCATGCCAGACAGGCATCTTTTGCTTTCACTTATATTCTAACTCAGTTACATCACACAAGTTTCTCTTCACGGGGATTTATCTTAGCATATACTTTCTTTTAAGTTTTATTTATGTGTCTGCCAGGCAGCCAGTGCTTACTTTGATTAATCGCTGCTGATGGCATGAAGTACAGAAAATGCAAGTTACTATAATTAGGTCAAACGAACACTCCTCAGTTTGTGTCTCAAAGGACTGTTTTTTTAATGTCCCCAGCTTTAAATTACAGTTTTACTGTGCTAACCCCCAGCTGATTAGGCAACACTGCTGTCCTATATGTCTGCCTGCCTGCAGGGATGGTACAGCTGTCTGTGGCAGAGTGCTGAGCCCAGTCCAATGTGGCAGGGAAAGGAAAAGACATAAACACCACCACACATGGCAGACTGCTCATTTACTACATTTTCTACAATCAGCTTTTTAAAATAACACACTAAGTCATCTGTCCGCCCTATTATCATAGATAATCTCACTCTCTCACCCCTTAATCATCACCAAATCTCCAAACCATCTCACCTATCATCTTCTGATATCATCATGATTACCAGTGTCATCACTTACCCTAAAACTAACTTTACAGTTCACAGGAGGTTCACACTACACTGCAGCCAACTGTATGTGATGAGGACAGACACCAAGAGCTGAGGAGAGCGTTCGCTGACATGCCACAACACATAATACTGTACTGCTCGGAAAAAGACACTACTGAACACAAGGAACAGAATACTGATTTCCTAAACACTTAAATGTGATGAACAAAAATCTATGTTTATTGACTTTAAAACAACATTAACAAGAAAAACAACTGCTTGGAAGATAAAATTATTACGCCACCAAAAGTAAATGAATCTGCTGTTTGGAAAAACTGATTTATTAGAGTGGTTTTCAGAGCAAAAACTCCAAACATTTTTAGATTCTGGCTTCTTAAATATGAGTTTTTGCGGCATTTCTCTATCTCAAAAGACAATAAACCTAGAGTTCCTGTCCAAACATGTTTTCAAGTATCTTAAATACATTGCAGTGAGCAATGTTTTCCACTCTGAAAAGAGAGGGAAAAGGGAAACGCATGTATTCTCTCCCGCAGTGAGAAATTCTGCTTGTATGAATCACAGGCCCGCTAAACTCCACTGCTTTCACTAGCTGTCCAGGGAAAGAGCAGTGTGTATCGAGCAGGCTGGGTTAGATAAAACACTGCAGAGATTCAGACATAAATTTGTTTGAGCTTCAGCCAGAACCACACCCAATTAAGGAAGTCTGTTTGCTCCTAAACTGGCAACTAGCAGATGTGTTAGAATGGTAAGTGTTGTTAGCATCTTTTATTTGACACATTGTTTGGGGTTGTGCTATCGTTTACTCCCCGCACTGACAAGTCTGACATGTCTCAAGTTTCTTTGTCTGCGATTGGCTTTCAAATTTGTAACATACCAAGTATATCTTACCCAGGGTACACTTGAATCTCACATTTAAGGAAGTGCACAGGCATCAACTTTTAACACAGAGGCATGTGAAAACATCTCCCTAGTATCAAGTGTATAAGTCCTTATAGTCAATATCTGACATTTTGTATTACAGGAGATCTTTCATATCTTGAGTTTTAGACTCTAGATCAACACAAACTAGATTACTGCAAGAATCTATATTAAAGTTATGGCTGTGAGAATTTCACACTGTTTTACAGAGGATGCAGTGGAGTAAAATAAATCAGGATCATCTGGCAAACATGCTGAAATTCTACTGTAACACAACATCATCCGCCAAAAAGCAGATGTGTTGGCGAATCACAAACATACAAGTGCACATTTGCACCTGAATAACTTTGTGATGTGATTGCCATCCTTTGCTTGTTAGCCTAAACAATATACTTTTGAAAATATGAAGTAGTTGCCACCATAATATGTCAGAATTGTTAAATTCCATCAGTATTACAAACTGTTGTGCAGTGTTTTGGCTTCTGATTAGCTTTTCAATTCATCAATCGGTCACTCCAACTGGACCTACTGGATCATATTTTATTGTCACATTGCAACTGGTACATAACAAGTTTGGCGGATGAATCCCAAACATCAGTATAGGCCTCTGGCCCTGAAGGCATTAACACTTACTGTAGTCTCCTAATCTGGGTTTGTGATCCTATCACACCATTCAGTTTAGTTGGCCTGAACCTCTAGAATACACAGGTTAACCCTTTGACCCTAATTTCCATGGCAGCTCTGTGTGGAGGTTATTTATGTCCATAATTGACGCAGAGAGCTTGGTTGCCCCCTCTGCTGCCCCTACCACTCCCACAGTAATGCCACTATTGTGTGAAAGGACCTGACCTATTTAACCACGGCTCCCCCGACATTCCCAAACACATCCATTCCTCTAAAGTGTTTTGTGATATATTCATCCATCCGTTCATCCATTCATTCACCAACAGTCTCGGCAGACGGGGGGGGGGGGCTACGCCAGAGAACAAAAGTCCGCTGGGGTCATGTGATCAGGCGGTAAGGCAGGCAGGTGGCCTTGTCCTTGAACTGTGGGTTGCACTTAAAGAATGGGAGAGGGAGGAGGAGGAAAAGAGCAAGGCTGTTTGCTGCTTATACAGCTTCCATATGCAGTTCCCAATAGAGAGGCAACATAAAACTGTAGAGGATGACATGTTAAGTGATGTGTTCCTTTTGATGCTTTGCCCTTTTGTCTCTCTCCATAAAATTAATACTAACCATTCAAATAAATCCCTATTCACACCAAGCTTAGACAATGACAAGGACTTGCTAACCTTTTGTGCAAAGCATATTTTACTCCACCAAATCTTACTTCTCTGAAAACACTTAAGTCCTACACACCCACTTCCAACACGAGACAGTGTATGAGCCATGAGGGCGTGGACATGCTTGCATGAGTGTCAGGCCATGAGTCAGGTGCAGCGATGGAAATTATCTTTTTCTTCCACCAATTACTTTGCCGGTTGAATTCTTAATTCCAAGTCACTTGTATTTTCCACAAGCTGTCATTTTGTAATGACAAAAATACTCCAACAAAAAAATAATACACATTTTTCCCATACAATGTTAAGTTTTTAGTATGCATTCATTTAACGTAACCCATTTTAAAATCTCTCTCCCCAACAGCACTCACAAACACACAGACTATTAAATTGCACAAAATCAAAATACAGACACACGGATTGCACTGCACAGTGGATCTATTTTCCATAGAACCACCGCTGCCTGTTTGCAGGCCTTGCCGGTCAGACAACAGGGTGTTCTTCAAACTAGCATTAGTGATGTCCCGATCCGTTCATGTGATCGGAAATTGAGTCAATCACGTGATTTTCAACTGATCGGGATCAATTGGAAATGATAAGGTTTTTTTAAATGTAATGTTTTGCCATAAATATTACACAGTTTACAGCAGGCAGGGAGTAGGCCTAGCGCTCAGTTAACATTAGTAGCAGTGAACTGGTCGCCAGAGCAAACATGAAGCTGGCGCCTTGGGACAGTGAAAATGTCTGTCAGTTTGGAAGTATTTTAAATCGGACAGCGAAGGCAGTGCAACAGCCACTTGTAATGTGTGCAAATTGGGCATTTCGCGTGGCGGAAAGGACAAATCTGTGTTTCACACTACCAATATGATACTCCATGTGAAAAACAAACACCCTGCACAGTACTCCGAGTTCACTGCGGCAACTCAGGCAATGACACTGAGCCAACTGACACTGAAAGAGACTTTGAAAAATAAAGAGAAATTGCCCGAGGACAGTGAAAAGGCCAAAGAGATCACAGCCAAGACAGCTAAAATTTATCGCGTTGGATGACCAGCTGTTGTCTGTGGTTGCAAACGTGGGATTTCGCCATCTCCTAGAGCACTTGGAGCCACGGTGTGAGTTGCCTTCTCGACACTATTTTACTGACACAGCTCAGCCGGCCCTTCATGACAAGCTACATGACCACCTGCTAGTCCGTGTAAAACACATGCCTTCTTCTGGGTTTACCACAGACATATGGAGTTCGTCTGTTTGCCCGATGTCACTGCTTAGCTTCACTGCACAGTGGGTCGACT
>JAQLOL010000001.1:13495859-13506943 GCA_029783665.1 Naso thynnoides
CAATTAGGGCTGTGCTGAATAGTTTGAAGTTTTAAACCTTCATTTTTAACACTGAATTTTAAATTGTAAATCAAAATTTCAAAGCATATGGGGCATAGCGTGGGAGGAGCTGAGGGGCAGCTGCTGGGACACATGGAGCTCTGGTGGACGAGGCTCTAAAGGAAATAACATCAGAATTCGGCGATGTTGACCAGCAGTCAGAGAGCTAACAAGTTAATAAAGATCTTCATCGATCATTGATGAAAACAATGTGACTTTTGATGAACTGCTGATCAAAATCACCTCCATAGAGTCAGATATACAGATTCTTGAATTGGAAAACAAAAAAAAAAAAAGGAGAGCATTGATATTATTCAGGACTTGCTTGCTAAAAAACCCGAGGTGCATTCAGACCAAATCAGGTGATCCTTTTTCATTCATTTGAATGAGGCTTGTCTGTTCAGTCTGAGATACACGGCTGCCCAAAAAAAAACGCAGCTGGCTACGTACAAAAAGTTGAAACCAGCTCAACTTTAGGAAAATGCCGCCCTATGTCACGCTGCGGCAGCCATTCACGTAAAGGGGTTGTCTTTAACCGACCAACCGCCATTCTTGGATTTGGGGATCAATGAGTCACAACTTGACACAATTTGTCCTTTGCCGCACTACGCTGCAACGTTTCGCCGGATCATCTGATTTGGTCTGAGTAAAGCCTTAGGCATTAGAATCAAAACTGGAAAAAAAGGTTAAGTCCATCCATTGTGCTTCATGAAGCATTTCTAACAGTTCTGTCATAACACTTAATGCAAAATGACAAGTTTTGTTTGTTTGTTTTTTTTTTACACGGACATGAGAATTTTTTTTTTCTCACTAAACACAGTGCAGCTCAACATAGCTGATGTGCAGCTGGCTGTTCACTGCTATCCACTGACCCAGACACACAGCTAGGCTAGACTAGCATCTCGTGCGTGGCTTATCCAGCAGCAAAGTAACCCAAGTTCATCCACACACACAACTTGTTCTCTGCCTAGAGAGACAGACAGTTCTGAGGTCACAGAGGAGAAAAGTAACTTCTGGTGTGATTCTGACTTTCCACTTTTCCAAAATACCTTAGGTTGATTTAGTTCAAGCTGGGGGTTTTTTCAAAAACTTCAAAGTTTCAAATAACCTCTCAGACAGTGGCTCTCACTCTAGGGATTGAAGGGCTCCCTCTCACAAAAAGTGATACACCAGGGCAGTAGGACATTTAAGTAGGAGGAACAGTTTTCACTTTTATCCACTTAGGCATTCAGGTGGAAGTTGTGTTGGTATAGGTCCAAGGGTGGAACTAGTCTCACATAGCCAGCTCTATCTCCACATCGCTGTGTCAACGCATTATCACACTGCTGTAAGGGGAAAAATCTGGTTTGGCTGTGGCTTGTTTGTACTTCTTTAAACCAATCACAATTGACTTCAATGGCGTTAAGCCAAGATGCAGCAACGGTGCCCTTGTAAAACAGTAATTCGCACATAGTGGAGGAGGGGGGGAAAACAACGACTGACATAGTTGCCCAGTGGTGGATGCATAGCCTACATCTGTTGAATCATACTAAGAATTGAAATGACACCCAACAACATATATGTCTCCATGTAGTGTGATAGATTTCATTTTGTTTGTAAAGCACTGAATGGTTTAGGGCAAAATACATTACAAATCTTCCACAAAATAACAAACCGTCCAGACCCCTCAGATCATCTGGGACAAGTTTACTCTGTGTCCCTAAAACTAGAACTAAACACGGAGAAACAGCATTTAATTTCCATGCACCAAATATCTGGAACAAACTCCCTGAAAACTGCAGGTCTGCCTAAACCCTCAATGTTTTTAAATCAAGACTAAAGACTTTCATGTTTGCTGCTGCCTTTCATTAAGTTATTACTTTTTACTGCGGTATAACTTTTATTTTGGAATTTTATAACTCTTTTATTGTTTTAGCTGTCTTTATTTCTTTTTCTTGTCTCTGAATGACTTGTTTTAACATTGTGTATTTAAATGTCTTTTTCTTGAGTGTTTCTTTTGCACTTTCATGCTTAATGTAAAGCACTTTGAGTTGCCTTGTTGCTGAAATGTGCTAGATAAATAAACTTGCCTTGTCTTGATCCCTTCAATCACATCATTTTGCAGAACTATGGTCATTTTGCTACTTAAAGTGATCATCACAAAATAATAAATGATCACTTCAGTTGATGTCTTTGCTGATTTAAAGTGTTTGAAGGATATTACTTAATGAATCCGACCCATATATGTAATAGCTATTGTTATCAGCATTTATTGGTGTGTTACACTTCTCTTTACCTACTGGTATCAGTTTGGACTGATATGAAGGAGTACATGCAGGAGGAAGTACTAAGAGATAGGTGACTGACTATTGTTTTTCATTGTTGTTTCTGGTAGACTGTATCTGTGGAAACCAGCTGTAAGCCAAGGCATTAAGAACGATAACCAGATCCAGCACTGAAACCTTTGGATTCAGCCAATCACCTGACACGTTACTATCAGTATTCCCACCCTACCCCTCCCATCACACACACATACACACACACACACTCTGCAGGAATGTGCAGATAAGGAGACAGAGGTCTTACTACTCTCACTCCTGTTTCTCATTCCAAACTGTTTCCCTCACCTTTTCCCAGCCTTACTCTCATTTTCTGCCTCAGTCTCCCTCTGTGTTTCATACAAACCACAAAATAAAAACAAGAACAGAGAACGACAAGGCAACAACAACGTAATAATATAAAGTGACTGGCGATTATTCCCAACAGTTGAACGCATCGGTGTGACTTTATCAATGACCAAAGGTGAGGTACAAAGATGAATAGTCTGGCAATAATGATTTCTATTGTTACTTTCACGTTCTTTATGAAGTTTCATATAAATTACTGTAGTATAAATGCCTGCCTACGTTCAACAGAATCATGTGTTGATACAGCTTGTGATGCATTTACTGACAAGAGATGAATTTTGTTCAGTAAAGTACCTCAGAGGCCGTAGTGTAGGCTGGACAACAGACAAAATGTGTCTAATTACCAGCATTATTCATCACCTTCTCGTGACCCAAACTTACTCGTAACAGAATCCTACATAATTAGACTGACTGACTACAACAACCCTTAAAAACTCACCAGAGGTTTGAACAAGCAATAACCCAAAGTCTTACACCAAGTTCAGAATCTGTGTTAGTTAAATTACACGAAGTGATGAAACAAAATCAAGAAAATATGATGAACTTGTGTTTTTAAATAATATCTAGATCATATTCTCCCAATAAAAAACTAACATTTACATTAACCATTAAATCCTTTCAGTGTCTTTTCTTAGAACGTAATATAAACCACAGTTACAGCTGTTCTCAGCATGAAATTACTCATGGAAATTCAAACTTTTCATTGCAACATACCAAGTGAGCTAAAGGACAAATGACAAGAAGCTCAGGGTTCAAAGGGTTTTGGGAGCATCTGTGTTGTGTTGGGAATGTTGACAAAACTAACACATTGGAAGTCTTGTGTTTTGTAAATGAGCCTTTCCACTATGGCTTGGTTTGACGGTGATGAAACTACAGTGTAAATACAGTACACACACAAATACACGCAGACGGCAGACAGACAAACACACTCACTCTCTCGCTCTCTCACATACACACAATAAACAAAGTGGTGATTCAGCAAGGGGTCTTTTAGTCTGCTCATGTTTGCGTGCCTCCACAGTACACACAGGATGACTAAAATTAGCTACTACAAGCAAGCACAAATGTAGAGAATTTGTCTGCACGGATGTAACAGCAAAGACTACATGATTGATTATTATAAGAGCAGCAGCATTTGAGTGTACAAACATAAACCTGCAGCTCAAATATTTGAGACAGAGGCAGAAACATGACATTAATTGCATTCCAAGTTGCACAACATCTTCCAAACTACGTAACACGAAACCACAACTCAAAGTCTGCAGAGTCACGTGGTGCCATAAAAACAAGAGGCCAAGCCCACTCAATGACATTCCCAAGCCATCTGAGGACTTGGCTACAATAGGCATGTTGTGGGGCAGAATCTATAGTGAATTAATGAGTTACTGTTGGAGCGGCTATTTTCCCAGCACTTAACTAGCAACATAATTACCATTCCCCCCAGAGATGAGAGATAGGGAGGGGATGTGTGCATTCTTTAACGAGATGCACAAGCACACAAAGATAATACATAAATGACTTCTAATGACCTCTGAAAAAGAAGTCTTTAGCACCCTTACACGAGAGGATGCACACACCCATCAATGTGCCTCATGAACTAATTGCAATATGCAAAGAACAAATTTTTGTTATCCCTTAACACATTAAAGTGATTCAACATTATTTTTTATAGACCACCGGAAACTATAGATTATGGAAATGAGGAAGAAACGACTACATTTATATTATTGTGATCCAAGTCCTTTACTTACTTTCAATGACGAGTTTTATTTACATAGTACACACTGATCCTTCAGTAAGCCCACATTAAGCAATGCACTTTATAAAATGATAAAACTCATTGTGAAACATACTATGTGTCGATTTTTGTTTTAGAACATCAGCAGACCCCATTCAGCACTCAGTGAGCTTCTCATCTTTGAAAACAAGCATTTGTTGTGCTTTATGCAGGATTGTTGCAGTGCACATGCTAATCTGTTGTGGAAACTAGCAGTGGCGTCAGGAATGAGCATGAGTTCTCTAGAGTGCACGGCTCTTCTTAATGTTGCTATTGACCGTGTATATGATCATAAATACACTTTTGATAGGGCTTAATGTGCTAAAAACCAAACTTCTCCTTTAAGTAGAACTGACGGAAGAACAGCTCGTAATCATGAAAATACAATCTGCACCGAAACTTTCCTTTGATTGCTTTTTTAAGTATTTCACACAATACTAGAACATGGACAATGAGGTCTGCGGCTGGTGTAGGAACAGAGAGATTAGCCTGCAGTCTGATAAGCTGTTAGCCTGTTAGCATTGAGTCCAGCTTTAAGTAGTTTTGCTCAGATGCAGCTGTCTCAGACTGTGTTGACGGCTGAGATGTGTCAGCATTTCTTTGAGGTCTACTCACTGTCAGATCTTTTCATCTGTCAGTATTTTTTTTTATTATTTGTTTGAAAATGTCACATTCAATATTCAGGCAAGGTGCAGTATAGCACATGAATAAAAATGAAAAAGCGGAGTGCCAACAGAATTATCGTTCTTAACTTACTTAGACTACAGATAACGTTTCAACACTACCAGCTTAAGAGAATCAATGAGCAAAACAAAACACAGCAGTTTTAAGATTAAAGATGGTGACAGTTCTTGGCACACAGTAAAAAACACAGTTCATGATCTACAAAGTGATGAGTTATTTTGGGGTTTTTGGAGAGAAAAACAGGGATAAAAATGTAGAGAAAAGTAGAAAGAATCACAATGAATGACCAGAGATGTATACTGTTTTTTTTTAAACATAAGAGGAGACAGATTTAAACATGTGTGTGTACTAGATTTACAAGTAGAAGGCAAAACATGTCTGTTATCAACTAGATGATAGTGTATGAAGTAAAAGTTGATGTAGTAAAAAAAAAAAAAGGTCTTCAAGAGAAGCAATGCCCTTGTAAGGAGTTTGAGGTCAGGGAAATTTAATAAAAACATAAGCTTTAAGTCTCCATTTTCCTGGTACTTAGTCAGCAGCATAACACGCAATTGAGCTCATGTGTGAACAGAGCAGGTCAGGGGAAGTCTCATTTGGCGAACTGGTGTCAATGTTGATGTTCTCACGCTGCTGCTGGACACACACCCAAATGCTGCAGCCTCCTCTCTCCAGTAAGATGAACATGCACAGACTGCAGCTTACCTGCTGCTCTTTTCTTCTGACCTGTACATTGCTTTCCACTTTCATCGATAACCGTTTACATCGAGATGCCTCCAACAGATCTCACCAAAACCCCAAGGAGTATTTCCAGTATGTGAGAACATGTCTGACCTTGATTATCTGTGTGCTACATGTGTGAAAGGGCAACACAACACATGGCCAGATCTGATTTTGCAGACATTTTCCAGAGTTTTTATGTGAAAACAGTCATGTACTGCTAGTGCTGAATATGCCTGATATTACCTGAGGCAGCAGACAGACAGTGTCTCCCCACACAGGCTAATGACTCCATTTCCCAGACAGAAAAGACAGAGCTATACTCCAAACATAGCAAAAGATAAGCAAATGAACACACAGCAGTCTGCATGTGTGTGTAAAGGCATGTAGGGCAACAAGCCTTGGGATGAATCTGTTCCAGCTTCTTTCTCTCTTCCCTAACCAGCTGAGCCACGGCTGCCACATGCACTCTCTCTCTCTCTCTCTCTCACTCTCTCACACCGTCTTTTTCTTGCTCTCTCCCTGTCTCTCTCACGCACACACAACACCCTATGTCAAATCCCCGTGCCTGCAGTGGGAATGATAAATCCCTGCAGAGACCTGCCTTGCCCTGGCAGAAAGGGTGCAAGGCTGGTTTGGAGTGTTCTAGCATTGCTAGGCTGGCTGTTTATTAAAATGCAGGGGACTAACCAAGTCTCAAGGCTGTATGATATTTCAACATCTGTCTCAGTCAAGAACATCAAGTAAGTGGAATTCTGCAAACAAAAGTGCAGGTAGGGCTGAGTCAAGCAATACTTCTTTTTTTTTTTTTTTTTTTTAAATCAAGCTTCTAGTGAGGTTTTGAATGAAGCTCCAAATGTCAGTCATCATGTTTTATGACCTTTACATCCCCCCCACCAAAAATATCCCATTTTTGTTTCACATTATTCAGACGTGTTTGACTGTGGGACAATTTGTTTGTTCAGGCTGTTTACATGAACCTGACCGCAAGACAATAGTCAGAATTCTACAATAGCTGCAAGCTAGCAAGCAACGGCAGCGTCTGAGGGCGTGTGTGTGTGTGTGTGCGTCTGTGTGTGTTTGTTTTCAGTTCAGTCTCAGACTGAACTCAGCACTCACCACGCTCAGGTTCTTTCCGTTATTTTCTCTCAGTCTTTTCTTTTTCATCTCCCTTCAATAGGTAAAGTACTTCTCTTGTCTAGTAAGCAATCAATGAAGAGAGACTCTCAGAGACTAATTACAATAAATGTCGGCACACTGGTGCTGTGGATGGGGTGGAGATAAATCCATTTTTTAATCCTAAAAGTCAAAAAAAAAAAAAAAAGGACTTCCCGAGCAGGCGAGTGCTTCACATGTGTTTTTGGTTATGTCTGCTACACCCTGATGGTTTAGCATCACCCAGTCACACAAGACCTGGTAAGCTCAGTTTTCATCCAACTGAAAGATGATTGAACCAAGTCAGACTGACCAAAAAATAAATATTAAGTTAAAGCATAATTTTTTTGCCCCACCACATTTCCAAACCTTGCTGACAGTCACTACAATTAGAATTTAGAGATCTAAACTGAAGTATGATTGATGATGATACGAGTATTTCACAACATGGCCCATTGCTTGTGTCATTCATTTCAGACACAGATTTTGGTAAAAAGTTGAGAAACTTAAAAACGATTCAGAACCACACCTAAGTTTTACCAGAATAGCAAGAGACCAATTACATCAAGCAAGTGGTGTAGTCATCCAGTAAAGTGTAGGAGGGGTTCATGCTAATGTCTCAATAAAGCAGCTGTCAATCATTTACTGTTAAGCAGACTTTGAATAACGTCCTTCTTAAGATATGTCATTTTGTCAGGCTTTTGGTCTTCATGGGGCAAGGAAATTCTCCCCAATCCATTTTTGTTCCATTTGAATTAAACAGAAATAGATTTTAATATGCTTTATAACATGAAAAAGCCCAGGAGCCATAATGCCATGATTATCAGAGGCAGTCTTTTTAAGATCTAACATGTGACTCTGATTATAGCCGCTGCATCCCTCTCCCACTCCTTCCCTTCTCCATTTCAGCCCTCCAATAACCGCTCCTCACATCACCTCCTCCCTCAGAAGGCATTTTCTGTTTTCCTTCATTTTGTCTCTGCTATCCACCTGCCTCCTGCTGTGTGCATCTGCCCTAGCTTTCTCTCCAGGGATGAAAGGATAAGCAGGTCAAATGTCCTTGATAACTGCTGCACTCCAGAGTCCCCTAGCATTAAAACATCGCAAACAGCTGCTTTCTCTCAATGTTTATATCTAGACTCTGACAGTAAGTGATACTTAAGTACTAATGAGCCCATTTTGATTACCATAGTCCACTGTCTTCTCATTTTCAAAAGTGGCAACAATGAAAATTAAGCCTCTTTCATATGTGCAGTCCATCAAAGGAATGAATCAGGAAATATTTTGGGTTCATATGCGAATGGAAACAGGGATGGATATCCTGAGTCAAGTATACCATTGATTGCATTGCAAGACCTAGCAGCATTTCAGGGAAAATGCTGATATAGCTGTGTTGTGAATGAAAGCGCTAACATGCCAGGGACAAGTCTGACAAACGTCATTTTCACACGGAGAGAGTCAACCAATCACAAGACCCTGCTTATGACATATGTGATCCAGCAACTTGTTTACTGTCAGTACATCATGTTAAACCTTGCTATTTATAAATATATTACCAGATCACTGACCAAAAACAGCCTCTTGCTCCCCGTGATCCTGACATCTTCCACCACAAATACATACAGTATGTCTGGCCTTTCCTCATCTTCATCTTCTCTTGATTTTTATAGTGGTTGGCGTCCATGAAGTATGTCATCACTACAACCTGCTGCGCTATGCTGCCTATCCATTGTGGCATGGCATGCGTGAAAAGGCACAAGATGGAAATTTTCCTAAAAGTATTTGCATGTGTGAGTAGAAAAAAATCAGTATTGTTGCCCGAGGTAAGGTTGTTCCAGTAGTTTACCAGGAACTGTGAGAGAAAGAGGCTTTGGGCTGCTCCCTTTAGAAGTCATATATTACATACTGAATCGGGGCATGTGGACACATTAAGTCTTTCATGTCTCATGGACCCATGCCTAAACATTTGTTTTTGACTTGCGCTCAGATCCAGATAGGTCACAGCCGCAGACAAACTAGCCAAAAAACCAAAGCCCAGCTGAACCAAAAGGCCCCCGGCTGCTGTCTTCAGTATGGACAACTGGCAGCTCTCTCATCTCACGTACAGAGACAGCCTACACCTGCTCTCCTTTAAGGCTGGGACGACCTGAAATCAAGAGCCTACGATCAAAGACTTGGCTATTAGTGTAAGCAGGAATGAGTGGCACAGTTTTATGTTTTGCACATAGTAAAGGTGATCTCACTTTCTTTTTTTTTTCACTCAGGCTGAAACTGGACGCTGTTGGTGTGGTTGCAAATTATACTTTCTCCAAAAATGTGGGCAGCAGCTGCTGATCTGGATTCCCTGGAAAATGATTGATTGGCCCTTTGCCGTTTAATATTTCTTAAACCTTCTTTTTCCATTTGATATCTGTAACAGTCTTGTACTGTCCACTGGTTGCCTGATCATCATGCAGGAGGAATCCCCTCTAGATAAATTTGCTGTTTCTACATCTGCATGGCGGCACACTGTGTGAGGCTGTGCGCTGACCGTCCATATGGAGCGCAAACGTGTGAAAGCATGTATGAACCAGATTGTAGAATGAAAAAAATATGGATTTATGTATGTAGTATAAAAAGAAAAATATGCCTGCCAGCCATTTGCATCTGTTTTGAACTGTACACGGCCCTTCTTACTATGTTTTTGGGAGTGTTTCTTTGTTCACACTGATGGGCGAAAGTTGATAAGGTGGTGGTGAGTTGATTTATAAGTTACATCCATATGTTAAAATGTAGGCATGTGAAGCCATTTATAAACTGATGGTGTGACTCCTTCTCACAGACGCCAGACATTTGCCGTTCTTTACTCTGTTAATCACATCATTCTCCGAAAAGGATGAGGAGAGCTAGGACACAGAACAAAAACACCACCAAGACTCTTTTCCTCTCCCTCGCACTTGGCCCTCTAATTACATCTTCCTCCTTCATTGATGTAAATGGAGATGTGTAATCATCAAAGCAAAACAGAGGCTGTTCTTGGCCCGCTGTGCAACTCTAATTAATACAACCTCCTCCATCCAAATGCGTTTTCCACTTATTTTAGTCTGTCTTTTCAAATCACACATCTAAAAGCTGGAGGGATTGCTGATGCTTCAAATTACGTTTTCTCTTGTTGTGCTGCATTTACAAAAGTAAGCGTGACTGGCTGAGGGCCAAATGCAAAGAATGAGGCCAGCATTCACTGTCAAAATCCATAAATAAGATGATTGGTAAATATGTTACATAATGATCATTATCAGCACTAAATAAGTCAGTTTTATTACTGTGTCTTTAAATGATGACCAAATAAATTTTAAATACATTTTCACTGTTTTCTGTGTGCCCTTTAAACTACTTACTATGTTTCAGATGTTCTGAGTTGTCTGACTCTGACACAGCTTTGAAATATTACTAACGGATGCTGACTGGCTTGATTTTTTCCCCCTTGAACTGGAGAAAAAAAGGCCATTCACGGCAATAATACCAAAAACGATCTGCAATTATTTTGACATAATTTTAAATACTGGCTGCATTTCACAGCTCTGGAACTGGGCTGCTTTACACCCAGTTTTCAAAATACTGCCCTTTCCTCTCTACTTGGTGGTAGACCAGGAACTTTGGCACCAAACAGAGAGAGACTTCCCTTTCCGTCTTCATGGAAACACACCCTCCTCTAAACAGCAATTAGAATACACTGTTATTTTGACGTGCAGGGCTATTACGACAAACCGCAAAGCAGCATCACCTTCACTTGGATACGGTTAGATAAAGTGTTTCATTTGTGTTTATCCTTGTTGTTTTTGCCTGACTTGTCAAAATTGCCGTGAGAGAATGCTACATATTTACAGAAACATCATACTAACCTAATGACACACTGCACAATACTGTGCAATAAAAGCAAAACTAACCTCTGAGACATAAAGTCAACACACTGAAACAGGACACTGCAACTATTTTATTACTTTTATCCTATTGTGTCCTTCATCGTTTGATTGTGTTCTGTTGTGCTATTTATTGTGTTTTTATCT
>JAQLOL010000001.1:13507610-13518304 GCA_029783665.1 Naso thynnoides
CTTACTGTGCAGCACTTTGGAAACCTTGTGTTTGTTAAAATCGTGCTATATAAATAAAGTGGATTGGATTGGATTGAATTTTATTAGTGTTAATTATTAACTGTAGGTTTATATGTTGCGTGTCTAATATTGTGGTCACTGTGGTTCTTCACTGCTCATCAGGTGGGAGTTAATGACTGGATATTAAGGGGTGAACCACAGAAATAACTAACAGCTAAAGGCAAGTTTATTTCTGATAATGCATGATGAAATCTGCTGCCACAAAATGTAGTTAGGGTGAGTCTGTCTGACTAGGAGCAGCTTTGGATGCTTAATGTGTCTACTGTCTTCGCACTGCTAGCTAATCAGTGCAGTGACCCCTGAACACAAGTCACTAGGCCTTGTGTTTTAAAGAAGACACAGCTCTACTAGGTTTTAACAGTTGGGAAAGATGGAAAGATGAAATAACAAAACAATAAGGGATCTTGTGCCTCTGCTTGACAGAACAGAGTCTACATTAAGATGCTGACATGCTTCAGAACTTTGACAACTCTTCTGTTCTGTGAGCACAAAAATACGGAAGGAAATGCATTAACAACACTGTCATCTCGTCCTTACAGTTTCACTTTTAATTCAAAGCAACAATGTTTCAAAGTCCTACATATTGTATTAGAACACTTGATCAAAGGTTTTCAAGGAAATAGAGAATAATGTGAAATGTCTGAGAAAACACTGTAATTACTAATATGCACATGAAACAACTGGCTCATTTCCAACTGCATGCATACTACTGTAGTAAGTCTTCTGTCTAGGTGTGACCGCAGCCATCATAACGTCATCGGCTGACATGATGGAGCTGGTTTCGTCTAACTGGAACAACCAACCAAACCTGAACACCACCACCTCTATTAGACAAACAGAGCACATTCCTCACCTATCAAACTGAAAAAAATAAGTCCCCTCGGAGAGAAAAACTATTGAATAGAATGTTTAAAATATTTATTCTAATTCAATGATTGGAACACCTACATTAGATTCACTAAAACTTCTTAATTCTCAATTCATGTTTGTTTTTTCAAAGATATTAACAATCACAGGGTGCATTTGTAGAAATTCTGAGGTCACCTGCTGTAAAAAGGCTACAGTCAGGGCTCAACACTACTCTGCTTCAACAGCTTATTTAACTTAGCTTTTCAATCAGTAATGAAGGAATGCTTATATTGTAGTGTTCTTTTTGCCTCAGACACATAGGTTTGTTCCTACCTCACATGTTTCGACGGTATTATTATAACATGTAAGGTAGGAACAAACCTATGTGTCTGAGATAAAAGAACACTACAATATAAGTAAAGTATAGACACTATGAACCTCTTTGGATTCAATGAAGGAATGCTTCTTTACTGACTCATCCTCTAAATTATATGAAACTAAGAATAAGCAAGGCTTGAAAGACATTCCTCCAGCTGTTTATACAGATGAATGAACAACAATTCCACACAGCCAGAAAGTGCTGCAGCTGAAAACAGTACATATTAAGCTTACGCTAGTGGTTCTCCAAAATGGGCTTTTTAAATCTGAAGTAAATTAGGGAATGTCAAAAAAGAGTGAATACTCTGTCAGTTGCTTAAAATGCCTTCAATAGGCTGGATTATAAAAATCAGTCTGTATGTAACGCATGGCTCTTTATCCTGTTGCAATTATCACATTACTGATCAATATTGTCAGTTTTACTTTGATTTTCTTTCACAAAACACAAACTGAACATAAAAGTACTCTCAAAATGGACCTCACCAAATGTAGACTGTGGTCTGCTATATTTTGGTGTCATATTTTGCGTGTATGTAAGAAGGGGGATCCTTCTGCCTCATTGGATAGGACTTCCTGTCACTGTTTTCATACACTATTAGGACTGGGGCTCTACATATCAACAGGTAGCCGAGCTGAGACCTGCTATGAACACAGCTGGGTGACTTATCAGTGGCAGCTTATCAACAGTAACGTTAACAGCCGGTATAAATCAGATTATTTTGAACCTAGCACAGGAGAAACAGCGTGGCTAACTGGCTAATGTCACTAGGTGCAGATTTCAAAATAACTCCTAAGCAAAACAAACGCGCACACACACCAGCCACACTCTCTCACTCCCACACACACACATACAAAACATTCAGCATGCTATCTTATCACTTCCAACAGTCTACAAGGAAAAGTTACGTTATACAGCCACATTACAAAACTCACTTCCACTATTTTGCCAATGTTAGGGTTTCATTTTATCAGCGGTCCTAACTTATGACTGAACTAAGCACTTCATACTTATCCGGTCAGGTACCCACCTTATTTGTAGCTTTGGAGGACATTTTAAACTCCTATCCCGTTTCCAAAGTGTCAAATTAAAAGTTGTAGGTGTCTTTGTTCTGTTAATCACTGGGGTGAGTGCGCTTTTCCCCTTCCAGTTGAATTTTCGCCCAGCTGCCGCCACGCCGGGCTACGCTGTTATTTTATTTTATCCAGGTCGACGGAAAACATGTCACGAAAAGCCGTATGGAAAGTCCAAAGTTCATTATCTTATCTTCATTACCCGAAACGCTAACGTTAGTCCAGTTAGGTGTCGACTCATTAGAGAAACTCGAGTTGAAAAAAAGCAAGTAAGACCACCTGGCTTTGACGGTTTGTCTTTAACCTCTGGGTGGAAACTTGGTGAGAGTAGGCATCACTCGGACGGTACACTGCAATGGCAGGCTGTGTAAACCTCTCCCTGCTCTAGGCTCTGTGAGCAACGGCCGTGTCGTGTCTGTGCGGAGCGAACCACTGCACGCGTGGAGGGGTGCAAGACTCTGGGAAAATGGGGGCATTGGCCATTCCACTCGAAAAATCTCCTGTAATAACATTTTTTTGGAGCACTACATTCGTTTAGATTTTGTCACTTCATCACTGATTTTGTGAAATTCATGTTTCCTATCAGTTTTAATCGCGGCTGTGAATGTTTCCACCTCTGTTTTCCAGTGGAATAAACAGCCCGGGATACAATAAGGAGAACCGACGCCGCTGTCCCTGCTGATGCTGAATGCTCACTTTCACTGTGTCGTGATGGTGAATGTTCTGCCACAAAAAGACTACCGCAACCTTTAAAATCTAAAATTCAACTCAAAACCCACATGTATTCTATTAATGCAAAAGCTGTGATGCAAAACAGGCTGCACTCAGCCTGCAAACACAACAGAGCGGCAGCATATGTGAGCGGAATATCTAAAAAGTTAGTTAAGAAATGACCGGTCACCTTCCCTCTCAGTGTTTTTGCGAGTCTTTAGGGGTCGTGCATCTTGTATGGAACAAAATGAGTCACTAAGCTAAAAAGTGAGTCCGACTTTTATAGCATTTCTCAGCAGAGAAAATTTTACAGTGTTTGTGGTTGATAAGTCACCTCACAGGAAACCACAAAAGCCATTCAGCTAAGTTCCTATGACTTCCTAAACTCGACCCCACCCACAGGATGCAAGAATCTCAGCATGTATTGTTTCTAAGTTTACTTCTGTTTCCAGCAAACAATATATGCAAAATTAAAGTGGATCACAGGAGAGATGTGATCGAGCAGTGCAACATTATGAAACTTCTCAGCGTCCTGTGCAACAGTACATGCAATTGTGAACCTGTGAGCACAGAGGTACACCCTATCTTCTCACCCTATCTTTTCCAAACAAACTGAGCAATCACATTCCCAGAATCTAGCTCCTTTAATGAGCACTTCCTCTGTGTGTGTAGAAGGGTTTGGCGGCAGTGTAGGTGGTCTAAGGGGTTAATTCCCACCAGACATAATCCTAAAAGGCTAAAATACAGCCACTCAGGAGAAGCAGACATGTCTTGAGGGTTGAAAGCAGAGGATGACCTTTAGGAAAGCCAGGTCTTTCCAAGAAGAGGATCAAGACAGATGAACAACTCTTACACCTGCAGCCTTGCTTCAGCCAGGGAAACACACAGGCAACTCACACAATTTTTACTACAAGAGTTCAGCAAAATCTTTTGTAAAATAATAATGCATGGGAAAAATGCATGATCAAAACAGACACAACTGCGTTAAACATGCCCCGTGGATGATACATACTAGTATTGATGCAAGTCGCTCACTCCTCCTGAAGCTCCTCAAACGCCTGTCAGGATCGATCAGAGCCGACAGCAGGATGTTTAACATGATCACTCGGGTGTCAATTAACAAAATTTGCAACAAAAATAACCAAACTTCAGTTGGAAAATATCGATAATAAGCTTTAAGTCTGACAGTGAATGGAAGCTTTTCCTCTGCTGCTCGCCTCACTCTCATCCACACCTGTGATGGTACCTCAGATGTTCAAACAGACAGGACCAAGACATTAGTGACACTCCAGTGTGATCAAAGCTATCTTTGTCCTCTATGCTTGCATCCCTGATTTCATCTCTGTCTCTCTCTCTCTCTCTGTCACACAGAAAGACAGACACACTCACGTACACAACCACAGAGACACTGCTCTTTCAGTCAGAGAGTCCGCTTCAAAGCTCAGGTGTGCGTATGGAAGAGCAGGCACATGGAAAACAAAGGCGAACATGCAGGCCCACATTTGGTTGGAGCGCATCACAAGGTTCACTCAACCCAGCTTCTCCTGCAGCGGAAAGGCTAATGTAGAGTGAAACAGCATAATGTTCATATCCTGAAAATATGGAGCTGGCTGTTCATGCGCATAGAGGCAGTCACGTAAGCAAACACACAATTTTGTGATTATGACTAAAGAAGAATTTAAGGTTTGAGATGAACCATTAATTTTGTGTTGTTTTGGAAGTTAAAGCCTAGATGAAACAATAGTTTGAGAGTATCTAGCATCTGTAGTGTGACATATTCGTCTGAGCGACACAGGACAGGCAGGGGGAATATATATACGATTCGCTGGTGCACACTGTGGGTATTATTTTGCCATTGGACGACTGTCAGTCAGCATTCTCTCTCTAGGGCTGGGCATTGAACTTAATACTTACCGAACTGCCTCAATACTATCGAGTATCGAAAAATGTCAGGTATCAAAATCTTGAATTGAATGACCAAAGGAGTTTATCTCATCAGCATCAGTGAGCCAATTCGCGTGCAGCATGCTTGTTGTGCTAAGATCTAATAGTACTATTAATTGGCTGTGCTCTTGTGTTTTGCAGGAAAAACAACAAGTAACACCTAGAGACAGGGTTGACCACAAGTATGTGTAATATAATCTTGTGTTAAAACAGATTAGATAAAATTGGTATCAAAAAAGTATCATTCAGAAAATGGTATCGAAGTCAAGGTATCAGTAATGATATTGAATTTTTATTAACAATACCCAGCTGTACTGCTTTCTTATTTGCATGTTGACATTGTCAGAATCCCTGCTGCTGCATCCTGGACTTAGTGCTGCCCAAGATGACGGTGATCGGTTTAAAGAAAAACAAACACGTTTTGTTATTTTTCCCCTGTATAGCAAATGATAATAGGTGTAGCGAGACTTTTTTCCAACGCTGATGTAGAGCTGAGATAGGGCTGGCGATGTGAGACTACTAGGGACACAGCATTGAGAGAAGCTTGATTTTAAAGCTGAAAAGTGGACGTGTCACCAAGACATGCATGGAGACTTACAGTGCTTTAGAGTTGGATACTAGTCTCCATTAAATTGTGGAGGATTTCTCGGCTCCTTCAATACCTTTAACATCCCTGACAGTGTACACTGACAAGACAGCAGTAACTTTCCTGGTATTCCATAAATTATTACCAGGTGTGCTGAATATGGTATCTTATTGAAATGGAACAAAGTTTGAGGTGGTGAACACCCGAAGACACACGAGCGAACCACGCTGTTGCTAGCTAGCTAACTGCTGAATCTTAGCCCACTGCTGTCAAGCGTTGAAGATTACTTGATGGAAGGATTATCGATTGAAACAGTTTGATTCAAGCCCAAGTTGTTATTCAAGAAGGTAACATGACTATATTTTGATATGAGAATAGAAATACATTGGGTTTTTTTGTCATGTATTGATTAAGAGTTGTACAATATGACAGAGGGTGTGATGTAAAACTGCTGAAAAGTTATTTTGTGTTTCATCTTGACTTTTAGCAGATGTTGTTTCCCTATGTTCATCTGTCTTGAGTTAGCTCTTTTGAGAGGCTGTGCGACCCCCCCCCAGTGCCCTGTTGACTCAGGGCTGCCCCGCAGGTCCAGCCAAAGGCTCTTTGTTTCTTCATACTAATAAAAACCTTCTGGAGACATGGGGTCGGCTGAAATTCTCTATCAATCCTTGTCATGTTCTTGTAAACAAGGTAAACAACACTGAGAAGACGTTCATCTGTGTCAGTTACATAGATATATATATTATGTTTGGTACGCAAATATTACAGTGATTTATGTCTATACAAAATCCAAAGAAAAACCCCAAACAACAATGAATTAGTCCATTTCAGATTTCCCTACTGATTTGTGCTTACTTGATACGTAAATCGGTAAAAAATGATTTACAAATATCCAAATCTCCTTGAGCCACAGGGTAAAGTTTTTATCAGGGGTTACTCAAGGAGCATTTAATAACCTGTAAATAATCATTTTCAGATGCAGATTACGACAAATTTTTTGCTCTACCAAATTGAAGTCTCTAAAAACATGTTTTGTTACGTAACATGAAAACAAAGTTTTTCAGATTGACTCAAAAGAAGCTCAAGTGCACTGCCCATGTTCATGGTAATGAGCGGGTAATGAGGGAACATGTTATCAGGCTTTTAATACAGCCAGTACTTGTTAGGAGGATTACTTCATTTTTTGTTTTCATGTGATTTGTTGAAAATAAAATAAAATTTAGAATATCTCCAACCTTAATCTCCTCACCTGGAATTTGTTTTGAGAAACTTTCACTAACACCATATTAATCTGCTCAATGAGGGCCACAAAGGGAAAGGGTTGTGGTTTAACTGCTAATGATCAGTATAGTAACGTCACATCTCTACTTAAGAGGCCAACTGTTTGTGACCAGATTAGTATCATATGACAGGATTTAGCGGGCAACTCTAAAATTCACCCCCTAACTCCCAGTCTATATTGTTCAGGTTTTTGTGGGGACTTAAACAGTGAAGACAAATCAGGTTTCAGGATTTCAAGTAACTTGTACTTTACATGTGATAAGCCCCACACATAGTTCAGGGTTCAAGGTCAGATTTATTCATCCATAAAATCAAGGAAAAAACAGTGTTCCTCTTCTGATTACAGAAGAAAACAAATACCCAAATAACACATAGAGCAAAACAAAAGCACACTACATTTCACAATATGAAATTAGAAGAGTGAAAAACCATCCCAACAATAATATAAAATTATCCAAAGCCTTTAACCAACATCCTACCTTCCCCGTATCAGTTTCACAACTGTACAAACTCACTTCCTAACTGCTGCTGGCCAAAAGGCCGTGGAATGTACACATATCCTAATAACAATAACTCAGTTTTCCATCTCCAGGACAGCCTCTAAAGCTACTCTCACACTTAACCTGTTAACTGTTTCTTGTCTTTTAGTCTTTCTCTATGATCTTCAGGCACAGCAAAAGCGATTCATCAATCCCATCTGCAACATCACACAGAAAGTACTATGGTTCCCAGCAGCACTGTGCAGGTGACTGTTTAGTAGTCTCTGCTTTAGCTGAGAATTATTGCTTAGTCAACATATTGATGAATACAAAAAAATAATAATGCGCCATCATCAGAATCTGCTTAACTGGCCACAGATGTGTGCACATACAGGGATGCACTAAGACAGGAACAGAAATAACAACTAGAGACAAAGATAACAACGTTGAACAAATAAAGCTATAGAAATGACTTTGGGAGACAACAGGTTAACTGCTTATAAGAGGATGGTAGGGTCATTATTGCAAGGCTATGCCATTGTTCTTTAGAAAGCATTGCCCAATATGTCAGGCTATATGCAAAACTAGACACAGATGCAGTTGTGTTACACAACATGCTTGCCAGAACTCTTCATTTTACACAATGTCGGCATGATTTCTAGAGTCACACATTTAGGCCAGCGTTATCTCGATGTTGTTTGGTTCAGTCTAAAAACTCAAAGTCGGTGTAAATAAAGGATTTTTTTGCAGTAATACTGCACGATGTGTACAGCTGGGCATACACTGTACGATTTTCAAAATGTTGTTGTTTAATTCCAACTCATACTGTACGAGTAAATCATCATCCGATTGTTGGCTATGAGCTGAGTGCTCACACTGTACATGAAAAAACAGCCTGTCGGCCCCCGCAGACCATCCTGCCTATTGACAATATTCAATAAAGATTTGTTTGAAAGAACAGAGGTAGGTTTGTTTACTAGCAACAATGCTAACAAGGCTGAGGCATCCTGTCTTGATAATTTGTGCTATCCTGTGCGCCAAAACCTCTAAAAAAAAAAAAAGAATTGCCGGCGTATATGGACTTGCAGATGGCTTGGAATACGTGGACAGTAACATTATGTCTTGCCAACTTTTGCTGAATGACTTGGAAGTAATTTAGACACTTTTACTGCTAGCTTGATGGTTAACATTAGCTACACTCTTAACACACTTGCAGTTGTGTTTCGCCATGGCATTTTCAAATGCTCTGTCTGCCACTTTGTGCAGATGCAGTAAGGAAAAAAAGGCACTCACGATAGGGAAATCGACTCGTGACTCTGCTTCAACTGTGCAAGAGCCTGCGAGAGTCAACTGACCAAAATTTCAGACATGTCCGAGATTCATCCCGCTGTCTGACAGCTGTTCGGGGCCAGCTTATCAGCCCTCGCCCTGCCTCACCTGTACACTGCAAGGCAAAATTTGACCCGACTCAAAAATAAGACATGCAGCTCAAAAATCGTGTCAAAAATGGGCGAAAATCATTCAGTGTATGCCCAGTTTAAGAAGAGTTACTGTAGTACGGCTATGCCATTAACATGGCTAACAAGATAAACTATTACAAAATCCACTTTTTGTTCTGTGATCCTGTTTTATCGAATCCACATGCACTCTCAAACAACGCCAAATATTTTGTTAATATAATGCAGCTAAATTGAGATTCCTGTATATCGAAGGATATTTAGTTCAGGGAAGCACTCAGGAATGGCACTTAGCAAGAGCTTTACTAGAAATCTAATAGATTTAATAGAAATTCACCCCTTTCAAAGTAGTTTCTTACAAATGCAGTTGCAAATCCTTCCAGTTTTGTTCTTCGCCAATCCATTTACAACCACAGAAGAAAAATTAGCTCGTGTAAGAATAGTCTAAAGTGCTGTTATTTAGAGACACACTTAGTTCCGCTTAGTTCTTGTGATGCAGAAAAAGGCTTTTGGAGTACTAAATTTGCCATGGTGGGTCTTTAGTCACTGAGAGTGAACCCAGCTACTTTTGATCTTCTGAAGACATTTACTCCAAGAGGCAGCCTGTGATCAACCAACCAAAAAAAAATTCTCATTTTCCTCTTTCTCTGCCTCTCTCTTGCTCTTTCTCTTCTCCACAAACAAGGCTTGCTGAGCCTTTTACAGCCACAGAACAGAGACTCTGCTGCAGTGAACCTGCTTGAACTCCACTCTGCTTCTTAGAGATATCTTAACTGCTTCGTTGCAGGTCTACTTCAAACTCCCCCACTTCACTACTTTAATGATAATTTCTCAGCAAATGAAAGCTTTTCTAATCTATGTTTTCCTCCTATGAACCAACCTTAATGCAGAATATTTAATCCCTGTGTTTGTTTGAGACCCACTCCCCTTAAGAATCAGTATACTGTAATAAATCTGGTGAGGAAAACTGGCCATTACGTCATGCTTTCCATCCACGTGACGACCCCATTGTTTGCTGCAGAATGAGACTGTAAATTAAAAATATTGCAAATCCCAAGGTACAAGCCACAAGGCACTCAACTCAGTCTAGTGTGAGTGTGTGTGCGCGTGTGTGTGTGTTTTGCCAGTAAATACTTCATGAAAAGCAGCTCAACCTTTTCCCTTCATTGTTGCGTTAGCATATCACACAATGCAAATGCAACTTCAAGCAGCATTTTGTTACAGCCCATATTTAATGGTTAATACAGATAAATGTATTACAGTGTGTCTGTGCTGTGCCAGGGTGTCCTCCAGCTCGCGATACAGAGAAAGTACAGACTGTTCTCCAAAGTTTCATATCAGACTCTTAGTATAATCAAGTGTTTTTTCCTATGATAATGGTCCACGTTGTAAGACCTACAGCAAACCCTGACCCACTGTCCAAAACTGATATGAAAATCCAGCAACCTTGCAAAAAACGGACAAAAAAAAAAATATCAGTACAAAAAATCTCCCATTAAATAACCAAACTTGAAAATTTGCAGTTGTAAGGAAAAGAGTAATAAAAAAAGTCTGTTCTTGTCGCACAAATGTTTATATTACTTTCCAGGCTGTACTTATATGTGATTTTTATTCTCCAGTTACAACGAGGTGCACCTGCTGTAGGTGACAGAAGGCTGCATAGATGTATTTTGTTGAAATTCTGTTGACACAACCACAATGATTTGTGGTGTGTAATTTTACAAGATGTAAAATTTTGATGATGATTTCTCCATAATCAGGGAAAAGTGTTAAGTTTAGATGTTACTTTAGATTTTAGATATAGTTTTTATTATTATTATTATTATTATTATTATTATTATTATTATTATTATTATTATTATTATTATTATTATTATT
>JAQLOL010000001.1:13524701-13542967 GCA_029783665.1 Naso thynnoides
ACACCGTCAGCCGGCTTGAGTCACGCTGAGACCAGTTTACACCTCTGTAACTTTCCCTGCAACCGTTTCATCTCATTGTGAATCTTTGGTGTAAATTGTTCCGTAAAAAAGAAGGACAACAAACGAAGTAAAATGTGAGCCAGAGCAAAAACTGGTAGGGGAGGGTGCAGCTGAGTTGCATCCTTCGGAGTCTCATGCTACATCTAGCTTTATTTCCAGACATTTCCTGCCCTAGTTTTAAGTATATTGCTTTTTGACTCAATGATTCATTAGTTATCGAATATTTGAGATTTCTTTTCTGTCAACGATTAAAAAAGAAATTAACTGACTATTTTTTTTAGCCCCCCAGAAAGACAATTAATTTTATATTTTTTCATCTGTAATACAACAGAAAAAAATGACACAATTTTAAAGAGCTACTAATGATGAGACTTGCCATGAGTTACCCTCTCTCACACTTGGACAATACAACTACCCACTGACAACTTTGAGACCTTTGTAATTAAATGACACAATGCTAAATTATAGGATTCATAATTCATAATTTCATCTTGTACGTAACAACTTCAAGACTACCATAGTCCATCCAAAACTGGATTAGATTTTTACGGCTGATGCTGACATCTGATACCAACAGGATGTCCTGGTGCTGCAGTTGGCTGAGGCACAGACCATGTGACCAGGACATCATGGGCTCAGCTTTAGCTTTAATGTTACTTACAAGTCATTGACTGTCTCTTGTCCGTCCACTTTTTATATATATATAAATACACAAAAAAGCTTTAGAAAACTGAGAGGAGAAAACAATGTAAATGCAGCGTGGGTATGTCGTATTTGCATAAGCTGTGCCACCAACAGGGAACAGAGCTTAATGTGGAGATGTTATCTGCTTTTGTTTGCTTACAGCTCCTGTATCACCTGGGGCCCCTTTAGTTGAACTAGTGCCACTGGTCTAACCATGTGACATGAACAGTAAACAGCATATGGAAGCAACACTGCTGGGACAACAACACATGGGAACACAGAATAAAAAAAACACTTTAACACTGCACCACTGTTTTACTAATGTTTATACTGAGCACTCAAAGCAGATAATCTCTGCTACCATGAATATTATAGGTTTTATACACTGAAATCTGAGCTGGAGTCAGCTGCACAGGGCACAGCTGAGGAAGCCTGGCTTATTGAGATGTGATTACAGGTATCGCTGCGATGTTAAAATTGTGGAGTGAAGCTGGTTTACTGCAGCTGAGTACATACAGCAAATAACATGTATGAGCAACTGTATGAATGAAGGGATAAATGCATGCAAAAACCTTGTCAACTTTTTTTCTTGTTTTTCATCTTTTTACTGAGTGTGATGAATCAGGTGACCCATGTTAAAGTTACTGTTAGCTATTTTTCCAGATAATTTTTTATCACAAATTGATTTCCTTAAAGACCGTAAGAGGAACTTTCATTTTGCGTTGATTGTAGCGGCGCATGTGGACAAAAGTGGTACTGCTTACTGTCGTAAAGATCTTGCCTAGCGCGCATTTGCTTTTGGGGGAGAGTGAGAGAAATAGCCACTTATTTGCACAATACTAGTACAGCCATGAATGCAAAATATTAAAATTAAAATGAAGATAAGCATCCCCAGCTTCCAACCATAGATATTAAAAAGGGGACAGTGGGTCGATCATGCTTGTAAAAAAAACAAATCATTTACTCTGGGGAAAGACATTGTAAAAGACAGGATGGTGATCTCCAGTCTCATTTGCTGATGTAGGTAAAATGTGAGGCATCAGTATTATATTTAGACTTCTTTAAAATCAGGTAAAAGTTCCTCGTAGAGACTTTAAAGCCAAATGACTGTTAATACTCACTTAGGACATATTTTTTAAGCCAATTAAAAGCAAAGCATTTTCCGTTATTATCCTCTGACAAGAAATGAAGTTATGCTGTTCAACAAGAAACCGTAAAGGTTATAAAAACATACAACCTGTCATTCTAGGGCTGCTATGAGACAAAAAAATTTAAAAAATAAGTCACAGAATACAATAGAACCTAAATAAGCATATGAACTCATCGATGTCCCCTGTGTTCAACTAATGGAACATGCTTATCTTTAATTACAGAGTGTAACGGAGGGAACATTATGCAGACCACAGCTTCGAGGCTGTGATTAGTTCTGTTGTCATGCTGTTAGTCAGTGTGTAATGTGCAAGAGCAGCAGTCTCGCGGGAAGGTCAGACTGTATGACACACTGGGGCTGTGCAGGACAACAGCATTTTATACCAGAATGTATCTGAATCACAGTGTTTAACCCTGAACTCAGAGATCTATAAAAACAAAAATATATCTACAATGTCTATAACACAAAACAACATAGGTCCAGCAGCTCTTGTCATGGTTTTATGCCACCTTAATCTTTAATCTTTACCTACACTTAATTCTGTCATATTCGGCAACATTCAGAACGATGTATGGTAATCCACTTAAAGAAAATTATTGCTGCGCATAATCTTCAGGTATCTTAAACATACTTAATACATGGCACGTAAGCCTTGTCTCAAATCTGCAAAAGGAATAGTGGAAGGATCTAAATAATCCCCTTTGTATTTATATATAGGCTACATGACATTACGTGCGGACAAGATTAAATGGATTTCACACGGAAATCCCCTCATTGGAAGTTCACACTGAAACCCTGAACTGTAGGCATTATATAGAAGCTTTACAGGCCTGAACTGCCTGCGAAAAAAACTGGCCAATACGCATTATATTTATTCTGAGTGATGCATTTTTCTTGTGTTGCAGAATAGAAAAAAACCCATCATTATTTCATATGTAAAAGTCCAACATTAAACCATTAGATTATTTATCTTAAAAAATACTACTGTCTGCTTAAAACATTTATTTTAATTCATGGTGGTTAAATTTGTTGTCTACATCTGATCCTATTTAGGAGCACTAGGCAGCCACAGTTCACAGACCTCAAAAGAAATGAAATATACATGCCTAACACATGCATGTCTTTGGGAAATCTGGTAAATCTGCATGAATTTCATTAAAACAAGCTAGAATATAGCTCAAAATTGAGCACAGAAAGGTGTTTGAGCTCAGGATCTCTCCGCTGTGAGTCAGCTTGGCTGACCAACCATTGAGTCAGTGAGGCGTTGAAGCCTCCTCGCTGCCAGTGGTCAAAAGGCATGTTTAAATTACACCCATAAATTCCTTTACAAAGTTTTTCTTCGTTTCTGAATTTTATTTGACAGCAAACTGAAGAAAGTTTTCTTTGTCTTGCCTGTTTTTATTAGCCACCAAAAAAAAAAAAAGTGTTTTATCTTGCAAGCTTGGAATTTTTTTCTGCACTTTCGTTGGATTCATTAGTTTTAGTAAGCTCTATATGTCTTTAATTCTTTTTCTTCCAATTAACAGGCCTTTTCACTTCCTAAAGTACAGATGTGACGCCTGTAAGATGATAAAAAAAAAACAAGCTATGGAGATAAGGAAAAGTAAGAGTTGTCATTTTACAACACATGCTGGAGGAGAGAATGATCGATAAATTAAGAAAGCTCCTTTGGTGTAGATGCAGAAAATCAATCTTAAAAAAACATCTATACATCTATCTTCTTGTTTTCTAACATCTTACATCTATTTCAGAGGACCAAACATTTAGATCTAACCAGCATGAATTTAACACAGTTACAAATGATGCATCAAGCAAACAACACAGAATCACTCTGCATTACTATAAACTTTCCAAAAATTGGCATGTGATTAGCACCGAGCTCCTCATACATGATCAAACCGTCTCTCAGGTCCACTTACCACACATGCGTGCATAAGCCTGCACAGGGGGTCTGACTCCAGCAACGGTTAACCCAGCGGGATGCTTCTGCCCGTGTATGGGTCCCTCACGAGCAGTATGCAAGTCAGTGCGCTTGCCTGTGTGAGTGAATACAGGGTGATCCTCAGCAGCGCACACTGTGGACTGAGAGCAGAGTCAACCTGGTGTGACATCTGTGAAGGCCGTGAGATAATCTACATGACACTGCCACTGATAGGAGAAGAGATATTGATTTAAAAAGCGGCAGCTCTAAAATTAGATTCCCATACGTTCTGATTGGGCCACAGGCTTGCACCTCTGTGGTAATATGAGCCTGTGGGCAGAGCTGTGTATCGTGATCAAAGATCTGATGATGGAAACCCCTTCAACTCGAGCAGTCCTGACTAAAGTCAACCCAACAACGCCGGGGCCCTCTGGCCTGACCTCCTGTTACCCCCCTCCCTCCATCCTCTCTCCTTGTGATAACAGAGACATTCCTGAGCTCGTTCCCTGCCTTGCTGCAGGCCTCTCCCTTAATTCCAGTGGAGTGTGTGGAATGTTGGACTGAGGAGCCGAGCAGCTAGGCGGCTTCAGGCGAACAGACGAGAGGAAATGAACAACATAATAAACTCAGATCTGTTATGGCTCCTGGTGCTTGACGCACCGGGATGCCCACAGCGGGATGGAGCCACACGTATGCATGTTCACAAGCAGGAAGCACATCTGCCATCCAATGTGTAAATCTGAAGCAAGTCTATCCATATGTAGCTGTGTAGGTGGATTTACAATGTAAGAGAATCAGAGGGCTGGATTACAGGAAATGATGGGATCAATGTACTGCTTAGCATCCCTGCAATACAATGTGAAGAATTAGCAAGAAAGATAAAAAAAAATGTTTTTTGAGAACAGTTAATAGTAGATAGTGTTTACAGATGACTTTTCTGTGTTATATGATCTTTCTTTTGACGTATTGTACCGTTTCCACAATTCTAGCTGCATAACCTGAAGTGTCAAACTCCACATTGACTTGATCTGTAGCCTAAGCCATTCAAACAGAAAATCAGCAAAACAAGCAAATTCCAGAAAGTTAGGGGGTGGTCTGGTTAATTTCCCTTGAACAACTAGAAGGTGTGTGTGTGTTTGTGTTTATGAGAGAGTGTGAAAGCAGCGAAAATTAAAGCTGCTGCAGGCCAAGTGAGCAGAGCAAATGTGAGAATAAAATGAGAAATTTGACCAGTGAGACGTTATAAAAATGAGAAAACATCAAAGGGGAAAAGAGATTTGGCAAATGTTCTAATATTCAAAAAAAGAGGGAACACTGCGTCCTGGGCGTTACATTTGGAGTGTTGAAGGGCAAAACAAATCAGAAAGAGTGATATACGGCGCTGCAGCCGAGTCCGCCTTGGAGCGTAAATCTCCGGCACTCCTCGTGCTTCTGGAAATCAATTCTTTCCATTGGTGGCTGCTGCTTTATTTATGGGTCACTATTAGGGATAAACCATCAGCAGCTATGATGACTGAGCTGCTGTTACAGAGAGGTGGGGCATGGTGGGGCGGCAGGGGTGACACCAATATATCCAGCTGCCTCTCTTGAGAATCAAATGAGCAACAACATTTAAGGGTGCACAGGAATGCTGTTAATCAACCTTTAACAATTGTTAGATCAAAAGTGCTCATGTTATTTTTACTTTCATTTTTAAAAGCAGGTGATGTTCTGCTCCTGAAAGCCAATGACTGAGTGTGTGTGTGTGTGTGTGTGTGTGTGTGTTTTTTGCGTGCCTACACACAGGAATGTGTGTCTAACTGCCAGTCTTACTGACTAGAATGCAGCACCTCACACAGAGAAGAGACAATCAAAAGCTACAACGTCACCGAGTTGTCACGTCCACTGTGACTGCACCACGTAGAGAGGCATGCAGTGCTGTGACCTCCCCTTCGACATCTTCCAGCACCCACTTGACACGTCTCCCTCTAGGCTCAGTTCGTCTCCATGCACACCGTCCCTGCCTCTTATTGCCACACACCTGCTTGGCTTCTTGTCTGCCGGTCTGTCTGCCAGCCTGCTTCGGCACTAAGGAGGCCAGTCAGCTTTATTAAAAGAAAACAAGGAGGAGAAATAACCAGGGATACGGGGATATGAGGACAGTTAATCTGCTGGCAACTTTACTAAGGCGCTCAGGGAGCTTCCACTGAAAACAAGCCAAAAAACATATATTGTCTGAGGGCTCCTCGTTGAACGGGACGCCTCTACAGTGTAATACGGACGATACCAGGCAGACAGTACTCAATTTATTTCAAAGAGAAAAGAGAAAGGCAGAGATGGGCTATAAAACACAGCCAATAGTAGAATGGAGTAGAAAGGAGTTTTTGTCTGCCCACAGCTTCTTGGCAGCCTCTAAGAAAAGGCGCTGACCCATGGATGACAAAATCCCCATCACCTGACTGATCAGTCATCCCTCACTGCTCTCCTCTCTGCCCCCGCTCTTATTCTTAATGAAATATCTCCAGCTAAGACTCGACATCACCTCCGGTCAAGCTGGGGAGTACATACTGTATCTCCCTTTTCTGTTCCATCAACAGGAACATGAACAAAACATCTGAACATTTTGCACTCTAGTTGGCTTTGCCCTGCATAAACACCTCACACAATCCTTTCGAAGGGTTTGATGTTGTTGGAGAGCAACATTCAGAATTAATTTAACCACAGCTGTTTTTCTAAATGCTAAAAAACTGTCTTCCTGACATCTCTTCCCGTCAGCCAGTAGATAAGATATGATGTTGAAATTGTTATATTTGCCAAGATTTAACACAAAGTAACACTAAAGTGGAGATGAATCTGTGCCCATTTCTCTATCTGTCTCTATCTTTCGCTCTGTGATGCTGCACAGATCTGCCACTCCGCGTTAGATCCCCAGTGGGCCTTTCTGGAATGTCGATTTCAGTTAATTAAATTTTTTGGCATTGCACATGAAGTCACAGAGGGAGCCGCAATAGTACAGGCGTCTGCAGAAGAGCTGTTACAAGTTTTACTGTAAGTAAAAAATACATATTTAGTCTACAAATTGAATTCCCACGGTTGTTTATTTGAATTCAGAGACTGTAGAATATTGATTGCATTACAAATGGCTGCATTGTGACAGTGCTTTTATCCAGAACTAAAGATGCCAGGTGACCATCAGAGGCAATTTGAGGTTCATTGTTTTTCTTGCCCAGGGACTGGTTCATGCCTCACTTTATCTCCTGCTCTCAATTAGTCATATGCAGGTTAAAAACAATCAACCTTGTTTTGTCTTGTGGTTTATGGCATTCTATGTGTCGAAAAAAAAAAAACCCGCATGAGCTTCAGCGGTGATCATTTCCCCTGTTTCATCTCTGTCCACATCTTAACATCAGATGCTTGGCAAGAGTTTCAGACAAGGCATTTATGAAAAGGTGTCGAGACAGATGCGTAACAAATACATCCACTTAATTTAAAGAGGAAAAGCATCCTGTCCCATTCACACTGTTAAAATGGAGACCAGCGCTGAGGGGTCAGTGGTCTGCTCAGCTGCTGCATTAAGTGGTTAGTGATGAAACTCTGCCCTCTGCAGGACAAAAGCTCTCACTGACCTGTTTTACAGACAGGCTGACTGAAGGAGAGTTTTTGTGCTCCTCATATCCTTAAACTGTAGCACATACTCCACTAGTGGCCACACAGGTGTACTGCACAATAGTGTTGAAAATAGAGTAAATACTTTAGTTTTTGTGTTGCATTCTAGTTTTTTTTTTAATTATTATTCTACTTTAGAAAAAAAAGAAAGAAAGAAAGAAAGAAAAGAAAAAAAGCAACCCCGGCAGATTGGAGTTATCCAAGACGTGAAGTTCATGTTTTGTTTTGTACCATTTTTATATCTTTTCAAATTTAGTTTTACAGTCATTTGCAGTCTACTAGAACCCCGGCAAAAGCTCTGAGTGTAACTCTTCCAAAATGCTTATTTGCTGTATTATTTCATATTCCAACAAGTCAAAATTAAAGAAAATCTGAAAATTCTGCATCCTAATTGTTATTGTTTGTATGAGTCTGATCAACTAGGCCACTTCTGCATGATATATTACACAATGAGCAGTTAAATTTGAATGTTAAATAATATAATAAATGATTAAGAACACACTAATATGTAGCTGTAAGAAAATTTATGTGTTTATGATGATGTATTTGTCAACAACTACACTCTACTTTTTACATTAAGCAACTACAGGTGGAGGATTGTGTGTAAATAGATTCAAGATAATAGCAAAAGTTTTAATTGTTGACAAGACTGTAAATCAGTAAACAAATTTTTTTTAAATGTCCTTATGTCTCCTTTAACTACATTATAATGTATGGCAACTTTTTTATTACATAGTTATAGTTTTACAAGTGCTAAATAGTGTCATCATATGTAACTGTTTTGATGTAAAGACTTTTATTTAATAAAACAAAATCAATGGCATGCACTTATTCACTGTTTTAAGCCTGCTTAAACACACAGCACATAAATCTGCAGCTGATTTACAGCTAGATGTGACCTTTAACCCCAGAGGTCACTTCAGGCTGCTCTGTTGTGGAAGTAAATCCGCAAAGAATGCTGACTCAAACACACACACACACACACACACACACACACACTGTTCTATCCTCACATGGTGGGATGGCATCAGTTGCGGAGTCAAAGTTTGAAATCTCATGAGTTTGTTGACCAGAACATCAGAAGTCCCAACAAAATGACTGATGGTTTATTTTCTGTATCAGCTTTGGAAATTAGGGGATGGGGTTTGGGTGAGGGGCAAGTGCAAAAATGCCCCAAGAAATCTCAATATTGCCCCTTAAAACCTTCATCACGGGACAACAAATACCCTTAAAATCTTAAACAGTTTGGCCAAAAACCCCATCCTAAACTAAGCCATGATTTATTTTAATTCACATTCTGTCATCAAAGCCACCTGCAGCAAACAAGACGGCAAAGACAGTTGATGCTTGGTGAACTGAAAAATGGAAGTGGACTGTTTTGGTGTTGAAGAGGTGAATAAGACAAAAATAATTAAAAAAGCAAACAGGTAAAGAAGTATTCAGCTCATTATCACCGGGCAAGCCTCACTAATTTGCTTATTGTTTGTCATGGAACAAGAGCGCTAATGCTAGAGACTTAAAAATGACTTTGGTCTGACATTTTAGCTAACAGTACAGAGAAGTTGGCATGAATGGTAGCTCGTTTACGTTCCTGACAAAACCTACAGGCAAGTCTTGCTGGCTGGATGGAGTACTGGGGGCACAATGTGTCCAAAAAGTTTATTTATTTATTTATTTTTATTTTTTTCAATTTCCTTGACTGTCTTTTAGTCCCACTATTAGCAAGAGAATTTAGCTTTATTCTAATTTTAAGCCCCACCTACAATATTGATAAAAGATCATATTTTGCCAAAACTGCAATAATTTAGAAAAACAAAAGTATTTAATCTAAAAGAACCAGTTACTTTCTTGAAAACAGGTCCATTTCTAGTTACTCATCATCATCATCATCAGCAGCAGCAGCAGCAGCACAGGCCGTCTCTGCCTTGTTTAATGGACTTGGGCGGAGGGGCCATCAAAACTGTGAGCAGAGTACATCCCTCAGCAGGTAGCATCCTGAAATAGCAACCTTGATCCTAATGGTGCACAGCACAGCCTCTGGCTTCTGACGAATCCATCCTGAGAGCCCCCCTGTCCCCGAGCAAGCAGTCTTCCCGAGGCACACACACACAAAGACAGACTCAGACACACACATGCAATGACAGACAGAAACACGCACACACATATCTCCATGAACCCGTCGGCTCTGATTAACCCATTTCCTCTTGTTTTTTTGTTGTTTCCCGTTTTTCATTCGTATTTCTTCCCTCTGCAGACAGACGCCACAAAGCCAGGTTGCCACTTGGCATCGCGACTCCCCCCAGGGCGTCTCACTTTACAAAGTTTCACATTTCTGGTGGTCAGTTTAGGTGAGAGGCAAAATAAAAGTCAAACTTGAAATGAGAGCCCCTGGAGGTGCCTGCATGGAGGGAAGGGTGAGAGATAGAGAAAGAGCAGCACTGAGGACACCGACACTGTTGAAAGAGGGCAACGTGCACAGGTGATGAAAAGAAGTACAGAGACAGAGGTGACGCTTTAGTCGGCACAGCCACTGATAGGACAAGGATATCAGATGAGCAGAAGGGACGTCCTCTTTAAAAACTGGCCATATTTCAAGATTTATTATCTGCCTGAACAGACGATAACATTCTTTTACCTCAGTAGTAAAATATTACAACAGTGAATAAATCATAATGATATGTAATTCATGTACCAATCAGGTCTTTTTACATGTGCAAATTTAATTGTTTTTTTTAATAAATATCTTTATTTACTTTTTTGTTTGTTTGTTTACATTACATAAGACTTTTTATTTACAACCTTATCTACAGTGATGCAGCAGGAGAGACACTATGTGGATTTTATAGTAAACTATGAGAAGACCTTTAATAAAACTGTGGAAATCTGGTGTTTTCTCATCATAGATAATGAAGAAAGGAATTCAAGAAGAATTTCAACTGGTTGTTTAATACTGATGCCTTACATTTAATCTACAACAGCAAATGAGACCTTCAGCGAGGAGATTGGAGATAACTGTCCTTTTGTCAGTCCACTCAGTCATAGTAAACACTACAAAACGCTGATAGGCAATTTGTTGTTTACATGCATGATCAATCCGTTGTTCCTTTTTTCACTATCTTTGGTTGGAAGCAGGAGGGTATTTTTCCTCAAATAATTTCAGTATTTTGTGTTAATGCCAAACTGGTGTGGTGCAATTCAAATTCGATTTGAATGACAATTTTCCCAGTTGGGTTCAGCACTAGAACTGATTGATCTTTACCAGTAGGACATGTCATGAGTTATTTTCCCCAATGATACCACTAATCTCATTGATAATCTTGAGTGTTACATTAAAATAACAGATATAGTTTACTTTAAAAAAAATCATAATACTGTGGCAGAGAGATAGATGGTCAATACTAAGTATAGGGTTTAATGGAAGAACAATAAAATAAGCCCAACAAATTTACTACTAAAAATAAAATTTAAAAAAATCTGACATGACCACTGCAATCTGTTTTCTCTCCATCTTTCCTCTTATAATAAAAAACTACCCACTCACATTACTTTGACCTGTGTACATCATCACCCCAACCTCCCACACCCAAGGCAAAGTAATTTTGTTGCCATGGAGACAGAGGTGCAGGCCTTAATTCTGAGCAGCTGGGAATCCATCCCATCTCATTAGAAGAGGCTGCCGCTGCTGCCACGTGGTACATGATGAATGTTGAAGTCATAAATTAACCCAATCTCCTCTCTTATAATCCAACACATCTTATGCACGAGCCTGTCACTGTATGTTCCAGACTGACACATCAGGGTTTCCGTCACCATGCATAAGCCCCAGCCACAAAGAAAAAAAAAAAGTCTAGATAAAAACCACAAAAAGCGAGTATTATCACACAGTGTGGCGGCCATTGAGCCTTACTCTAGAATACAAGGTGTTGTAATTGCTTTTAGGTGTGATGAATTATTCAGAACAAAACATTTTAGCACTGAGACTGGTGCTAGAAATGGAGCTGGGACCAAAACAGGGACAGATCTGAAAGCAGAGCTAAAATTACATCAAAACACCAGAGCTACTGAAGGTCAATAAGGACACGCTGTCAGTGATGGAGGCTTTAAAACCACAACTAAATGTCTGTAATTCAGAGAATTACATGTTACTATGATTAAATTCAAGTTTATCTGGCTCAAGCACCTTCATTGGTGAGCTCAACAGACGCTTCACACTGGTACCTCACAGTGTGTGCAGCTAAGAGCGCTGACGGGTCAGCTGGTGTGTTTAGATCAATAAAATTAACTCCACTCCTTCATTAGGTAAACACTGTAAGAACAGTGCTTAATGTTATTTATGCAATATTGACAGTTACCTACTCAGTGGTGTGCAAAAATGAGTATTAATATGCTGTAAACAAACACATAAACAAAGAGCACAAAGGTGAGAACAATAGGTCATCTTTAACCAGCTGTAGCACATTAAATCAATACCACAGAGCAGCGACGGGGCGGGGCTGAGCTTGTAACCATGTGAACAAAATAACACTAATACTGCTATTTTTCATTTTCCAGTCATTACAATTAAAAAAAAACAGACTAACAGACCAAAAGAAAAGATCAAAAGAACAAAAGAAAGAAAACAACAATAAAAAAAAATCATAATGCTAAATATAATAGCTACAACAAAAATTAGATGTCAGTGAGTCTATCAATAAGATGTTACACATATGGGATCCCTGTTCAAAGTTGTAAAACCATTTAATATAATTTCAGCACACTCCTCTCTGGCGTCCTGTTATAAAATCTATAACAGGACTCCAGACAGAGAAAAATCCATACATGTCTCCTTGTAGAATAGAGTACGAGCCTTGCCAATGGAAAAAGTTGCAGAGCATTATAAAGCCAACTTTGAACAGATGGTTTGACATTGCGGAGCCAACGCTGTAAGTTTGAAGACTAAAGCTTATCCTGTATTTGTTTCATTCAAGTGAGGCGGCACGTAGACCTTAGAAACACTGTAAAGGATTGAGCTCCATATGACAGTGTGTTATGGATCGCTGGCACAAGTATAGTAGGTGCAATTAGAGTAGTGCTTAACGGCCTTGAAGCTTTCAGGGGCCCATTAAGGACTGCGATTATTGCCGCTCAATTATTATAAGTCATGTAGGCAGTGTCACCTACCCTTCGACATTAAACAGTACTTCAACATGAGTGGAGTGGCTGTGTACACCACTGTGTGTTTGGTATGTCCATGCATGTGTGTATGGATGAGCACGCCCTTGTGTTAGGCATGAGAAGGAGAGCCCCAGAGGAACATTTGCACCAGGGCCAATCATAATGACATTACGCTGTTGTTATGGATGATACTTGTAACCCAAAAATTAAAGCCCTGAATTGCTACTTTTCTTCATTCACTCCCTCCATCAATGTCACAAATGTCCTTCCATCTCCCCTTGTTTTTTCTCCATCATTCTTTTCTCATAACACCCACTTGTGCCCTCTGGTAATTCCTCCACGTCTTCTCGCTGGCTTCCTCCATCCTGCTCTTCTTCTGTGGCCGCTTGAGAAATGCTGACCTGCAGACTTCCTAATGCGACCAATCAATATCACGCAGAGGACAGCAGACCACCGGACATACTAATATAAAGACACACTTCCTGTGATGTACGTGGCCAGGCTTCCTTTCAGCCAAGATCTCTCACACGCACGTACTGTACCACGCACACACACACACCCTGTAAACCAGGAGTGATTGATTAATTTAATTTAATTTAATGTGAACTTTTCTATCTGACCCTGTGCAAAATGAGGCCTTCTCACTCACAGGCTGCTGCTGTGGATGTCATAGATCATTGCCTCATCTATCTATAGAACCAACATTGATCCTGCCTGCCCTTCCTGCCTGACATTACAGATGCATAGTGCCGTGGGATGAGCTAACACGAGGGGCAGGGAGCATGTCATTATGCAAGGGGGCTTTGTGTCTTTAAACAGCTAATGAATCACTGCAATCAAAATCAAAGCCATAAGGAACCTGAAAGATACAGCCCACAGATTTGCTGCTGGTTAATGATGAATGCAATTAGTGAGAGCCTTAATCAGCTGCCCTCCATACAATAACAAAGGTGAACCTGCAGCCTGCAAATGATAGAAACTGAGAAGTGAAAAGTGCACAAAGGAATTTTGAAAGGATGTAATCTATGAACTTTACTTGACATTACTTTCCTATACTTCTGTGCGATTTTGTTAATTTGATTTTTTATAGTCATTGCCTTCACTATCATCATCATAATTCTACAGCTAGTAGTCAGAGGGGGAAAAATGTTAAGATTTTTTTTTTAATTCGACTGAAAGCAGCAATATAGCAATGCAAAAGAATTAACAGCATGAGATTGGCTTCTGCCAGTTTTACACAATTCTATGTATAAGCAATATCACACTGAGGTTGTGCTGTTGTCCTGAATGTTGTCACGGCTGTGATGTCGAAGAAACTCTGTTTTGTTGACAGTAATGAGCAAAAACAGAGTATTATTTTTTGGTCGCTTATTTAATCATTTATTTGGCTCAGTCAAAAAATAGTTCTGCAACTGGACCACTACAGGACTGTTGCTACACAAAACAAACAACTAACATATACCTGCACACTAGCTTATTTTATAAGCTACAGAAGGACCCACTACTTCACTTGGTTGCTTGCTTCTTTCTTTCACGTTGTCCTCCTTTGACAACAATCTGGAAAAATGTCCATCTTTTAGGTGCAGTTTGTTACAAAGTAACCTAACAACTGAAATTTAGTTATGGGAACATATGAGGCGTTAAAGTCGAGCTAAAGTAAAAAATGCATTTTTAACCCTTTTGGACCATATCCCTGCTCTTATTGTAGTCAAATTTAAAAATGTATCACAAATAAATTACAAAAAATGAATTATTTCGTATTTTTATATGAAAGTCTGCCACTTCCGTCTTTCATTTGAAACAAAATTCCTGGGTCCATGATGTCAGCGTTGACTCGGGTCGTTATTGGTTGAATTATTTTTTACATTCAATAATAACAATAATAATAAATTTTATTTGTAGTGCACTTCACATTAAAATAATCTCAAAGTGCTACATGGGGTAAGACAAGTTTAAAATCAGGTAGCAATAAAAGCAAAGTTAACAGTAAAATAAAAGGCAGCAGTAGAAGAAAAAGATGACATGGTTCAGTTAAAAACTTTTTCTAAAAAGGTGAGTTTTCAGGCTTCGCTTAAAAGCCTCAGTGGTCTGTGGTGTCCTCAGATGGTCAGGGAGTGCGTTCCACAGCCTCGGGGCTGCAGCAGTGAAAGCCCGGTCGCCCATGGTGCGGAGCTTGGTTCCGGGGACTTGAAGGGTGTTTGTGTTTGTGGAACGGAGAGAGCGTGGTGAGGACTGGGGGGTGAGAAGTTCTTTGAGGTATTGGGGGGCTTGTCCGTAGATGCATTTGTGGGTGAGGAGGATGACCTTGTATTCAAGTGTTAAAATCGCTTACCGGAAAGTATGAATATGGGCTGACACCTTTGACAGATCTTTGTTGAAGAAATAGTTTGTCATTTAAAACTATATTTATTTACTTAAATTAATGCCAAGAATTTTCTGAAAAAACTGATACCACTCATGCCTTCATGCTAAACAAGGTACAGCCAGGACACAGTTAGCTTAGCCTGGCATTAAGACTTGAAACAGAGTGAAACAGCTAGCTAAAAAGCCCCTGTGAAACACTAGTCATTCTTGTACTTTGCAGTTCTTTACAGATTAAACAAACAGAATGTAACATATTATTTAATGAGCATTATAGATGGTGATTGCTAAACCTGTTGCCATTGGACAGCGCCAGAATTTCTCTTAACCTCCTGTTTTCAAGCCAAAAAGCTAACTACCTCCTGACTGTACCTTCATTTTTACCACACAGACATGAGAGTTGTATCACTCTTATTGTTTTACTCTTGGCAAGAAAGGCTACATACAGATTATAATGAGTTGTATGATAAGAACTGGACAATTCATTATTGGTGCTTGACTGCACACCATGGACTAAAAGTCAGTATCTGTGCAGTACTCTCTGGGCAAATTGAATTGTAGGCAACTGGACTTGTATTTGTACGCATCGGTCTCACGTGCGGACTAGTGAGACCGATGCGTACAAACTGATGAAACCCGTTGGATAAGAGGCGAAACATCTTCCTGGACAAATACAAGTCCAGTTACCTACGATTCAATCTGCCCAGAGAGAACAACGACCTGGATGAATGAGTACATATACAGACATATCTCTTCAGTACCAATTTGTCTCTCACAGTTCTCCTAACTTTATGAGAGTATAAAGTCGCTCTCACACCAGAGCTGTTTGGTTCACTTTAAACGAACCCTGATTTTTTCCCTTGGATAGTCTTGTTCGTCTTGAATGGTGTGAAAGCTCATTTGAACTCTGGTGCAGACCAAACAAGCAAGCTCTGAAATGCTTGAAAGGTAGTCTGCTAAGGTGGTGTGTGTCCCCCGCTGCGAGAGCGTGCATGAATTTAGTGTCTGCGGACCTACTTTCTGCTTTGCTTCGCTCAATGCTATGCTTCGATATCTACCAAGTAAATAAGAAATAACGTGGATCGATCAATTTATCGTTTTTGGTAGTGTTGTTTTATCAAAGACATTGCAAAGTAACATATGGCTCACCTATCAAAATAGATGCTTTTGTTCTTCTAAGGGCACGGACTTCCATTTTCTGTTCTGTCCAAAAAATTAATGGTTCTCTCTTCTTCTTCTTTGGTGTTTATTGGTACATTATCGCCACAGACAAGCGGTCATTACTAGTGTGTGACGTTGTTCAGAAGGTTTGGTTTGTTTGACAAAGTGCAGTAGGAAAGCAAATGCAATGTCACCTCCCAGTCACACTGAGTCCCCCAGACTATCAGCTATTAAATGTGATATTTTTCCCCCGTGTATTTGAATGTAAACTGCCATCAGCTGAGGGTTTTGGGTTTTTTTTTATCATGAGATGAACTGTTGGTAACTTAACTCATAATTCAGGTGAGACTGTAATTTATTCAAAAGCTGTCCACCTACAGAGTTCTGGTTTTGAATGTTTAAATAATGATTTTCTTTAACCTTTTGAAGCTTAAAACAAAAGAAAAGTGTTGTGGGTTAGGACGAGAAAATCGTTAAAGTGACAGTCTGAGGTGGATGAGATGATGACGGCTTCCTGATGCGCTCACGCTGACAGAGGTGAGATGTCGGACGGAAGTGTGGGAGAGAAGAGGCTGACGATGAGATTCTGTAGATAGAAAGAGAGAGAGAGAGAGAGAGATAGCAGAGGAGAAATCCCATGCTCGCTCACTCCCACACCTTTTTCTCTTGCTGTATTCTGGCGCTGCTATCTCATGCTGCAGCAGTCAGACTCCAGCAAGCAGCGAGTGACGGCAAGATTTCCTCGCTGTGTCTCTCCTCAGAGGAAGATCTTTTCTCTTAGGCTCCGTTTCAACATCTCTTTCTTTCGTCTCTGTGGGGCCAGCAGGGAAAGACCTCACCTGACCATCAAAAGCCTTTTTCTTCTCTTTGAAACTGAGTCCTTAAGGAGGAAGCCTGTTGATTTAAAATAGTGAGGACTTGTTGTAAAGATTATTTAATCAGAAATCAAGTTTATGATCACTTCATAATCTGTGCTCATGCTGGATGTTTGACTTGCTGCTGTCACTATTCTGGAAATAAGATTTTTAGTCATGGACTCCATGTTTTCAAAAAGAATCAAGGTGGACCCGTGATGTAGATCCATCCTCCTTCCAACCCTTTGTCTTTATCCTGAGGCATCTCTTGTGGACAATAACTCTTATCAGCCTCTTTATTTTCCTCACATGCTACCATGTTCACCAGAATCTTCATTCCCAAGAAGCACCGGCAGCGCTTCGACGAGGCCGTGTCCCAGAACGTGATCAACCGACTCTGCCGCAGCAAGAGCATCAGCGAGCCACAGGGCAGGATCCGGCGCAGTCGGAGCGAGGATCACTCTGAGCGCCACCGCGGGTCCAAACGGGCCAGCTCGGTGCCCAGAGATGGAGAACCTGGAGGAAGGGGTGACGGAGAGAGAGATAGGGGCTTGAGGAAATCCGTCTCTGGGATACCTGCTCATCCCCCCCTTGGACCCAATCAGAGGTGAGCATGCACGTACAGTATGTGACTCCTAATATGTTGTTTTTGAGAAAATATGATCTTAAGAGTGTCTTTGGCTCTGTTTTTTATGTGTTATTTACTGTTTGAAACAAGGCAACTAACCAGTGAACTTCAACACATAATGCAGCAGCCAAAGATTGACTTTATTATTTACACAAATACAGGGAGGATGTTTTGAAACTGTATATGAAGCAGGACATGTGTGTCTAAATATGCTTACATAAGAAGTTGTTCTTACATGCTACAGTGTAATTTTATTTATCCAAATAAGCTTGTCACCATCCTGCTATTGTTTATCTCCTCACCTATTCAGCATGTTAATCCACTGCACTGGTGTGGAGCCCCTGACCATTCAACCTCCCTGCTTATCCTCCACCCACCAACGCACTGACTAAATGACTGTCCAATTAATAACACCACAGCAAGCGCAGGATTACAGGGGTCGCAGTGCACTCCTACACTAAGACAACTCGCTAAATCCAAAGATCTGCCTTCATGGATGGATGGATTTGGGGGTGTAACAATACATTGATGTATTGATTCATCCGCTTACATTCCTACAGTCAATCTACATCGATAGGTCAATGCCAAATCGTCTCACTAGTGTGACCTGTATCAATCTAAAGTAGTTTTTTAAAGCAAAAATCGATT
>JAQLOL010000001.1:13543067-13554215 GCA_029783665.1 Naso thynnoides
ATAAATTTTATTTGTAGTGCACTTCACATTAAAATAATCTCAAAGTGCTACATGGGGTAAGACAAGTTTAAAATCAGCAATAAAAGCAAAGTTAACAGTAAAATAAAAGGCAGCAGTAGAAGAAAAAGATGACATGTTTCAATTAAAAACTTTTTCTAAAAAGGTGAGTTTTCAGGCTTTGCTTAAAAGCCTCAGTGGTCTGTGGTGTCCTCAGATGGTCATGGAGGGCGTTCCACAGCCTCAGGGCTACAGCAGTGAAAGCTCGGTCGCCCATGGTGCAGAGCTTGGTTCTGGGGACTTGAAGGGTGTTTGTGTTTGTGGAACGGAGAGAGCGTGGTGAGGACTGGGGGGTGAGAAGTTCTTTGAAGTATTGGGGGGCTTGTCCGTAGATGAATTTGTGGGTGAGGAGGATGAAACCAATTATATCACACCAATCCACCTGTCAATAGAAATGTAACATCCAAATGAAGCTAGTGCAGCACCCCCAGCCTGGCCTGGGATATGAACCTGGGAACTCCGTTATCAGAGGCAGGAATGGATACCATTCAAGCAGTATTTCTTTCAAATGTAGCATATTTCTGTGATTTGTCACGCTGAGGAAATACTCCGTTTGAATACAATAGGTGTTGTGCTTGCAGATTTGCAGCCCCTAATCCCATCAAACACACACATGTACATTTACACACACACACACAAATCATTCTTATTGACAGTCTTATGTTGATGCTTCATTTTCTTATCATGTGTAACATGAGAACTGACGTGATTATTTTTAAAAAATCCCTGAAAAACAAGCATAAATATCATATAAAACACGTCTATCTTCTGATTTGTGTATCACTGTCAATAATAAATGGTTCAGTGCTTCCCCCAGAGGCAGATAAAGACAGAGCAGAGCTGTGGTCTCACTCTGTTTTTGCCCTTTGACTTCATCTGCAGCTTTCTCTTTATTGCATCATACATCTACAGCAGTCATATTAACAGCCTCACTCTGTGTGTGTGTGTGTGTGTGTGTGTGTGTGTGTGTGTGTGTGTGTGTGTGTGTGTGTGTGGCCTACAACAGAAGCAGCATCTTACAGTCAAGACCCCTGACTGCTTCAAAAGTTGAGCCTCATGCTACAGCACACATTGGGATGAGCTGATATGATATTCATTATCGTTATCGGTCCGCTATAGGCCAAAATCACCAGATCGGATATCAGAAAAATGAAAATGTATAATCTGATCCATATGATGAGATTAAACTCTCTGATAAATGTTCACTGAAACTATGCAGGACATGCTGTAAAGAGAGATGTCAGCACAATACAGACTACAGGTGCATGTATCATGTGACTAATTTAAATGGCTGGGTTAGTCAAAGATGTATTATCAATAGCTTTGTTGTTTAAGACAGGGGAAAAGGCTGTATCGGATTGAAAATGGTATTGGCAAGGACTGTTGCCTCATCTGTATCAATAAGGTCAGACAGAGAAAGTGGTACCATGCCATCCTTAGCTACACACACAGACAGACAGACTGACAAAAGAATATTTTATGTCACAATCTAATGATGTAGCATGAATTGATTATAGTCAAACAACTTCTTCACCCAGCATCAATGATATCTGCTAAGTTCTCACATGGAAGACTTGTTATCTTCTAAAGTAAATGCTCAATCTCAACCTACAAATTCATCAGCTTTTGAATGATGTTTTTGACTCTGATAATATGAACGATGATCCTAGAAGCTTAGTGCTACTGCGGATTTAATAATTTGTTGATTGAATAACTGCTGCTGTGCTAACACCACATCCCGTCCCAGACACACACGCTGAGGTACAGAAGCACAGAACAGGCGCACATGCAGTTCATGTGCGTAAGCACAGGGGTTGCAGATCATTTTCAGTGGCCTGTTTCAACTCAAGATAAACAACTTGCATGTGGAGTGCAATTTTGTCCTGTTGTGCCTTACGAACAAGAGATGAGAATGAGTTACAGGGTGTCTGTGGAGCCTCCTGTCTGTCTGGGGGAAATATATTCATCTAATCAGAACATCCCACACCCTGCTGTCACACCATTCTCTCATCCCTCATGTGAGCCATCCATGTAACTCTAACCTCCACTCCTCCCTCACATTCATCACTCTGTTTTCTAATCTCTCGTCTCCACTCTCTCTGTCAGTCGCTGTTTAAGTGTTTGCCTCCTCTGGTCTGCAACCGTCAGCCCGGCAGAGAACTGAGAGGTCTGCCTCACCACAGAGTGCATGATGAAGCATGTCCACTGTGCACCATCAGTGTGTGCAGGATGGCAACACTACACTCACCGAAGTCTGGAGGAGGTTGGCTGTGGAAGCAGAATACTCAACTAATAATAAATACTCAGCATTGCCACATTTTATATTTTACGAGATGGTTCTATAAACAGATGTCATTTAAATAGACACATGCCATTTAAATAAATGTCATTTTTATGACACTGGTTTTATGACTTTGTTATTATGGCTGTTTCTTGTTTTTATGTTGTTGCTTGTTTGTCTCCATCTTGTTGCTTGTATATTGCTGAGCTAAAGACAAATTTCAACTCTAGTGGACAATAAATATCTATTTTATTGTATTCTATTTGTTAAAAATGCTTAAGGTTAAGCTCGATGCTTGGGTTTGTCTCCTTTTTTAAAAAAATAAAGACTGTTTCTTTGCCTTTCATTTCTAATCTGCTTTCAGGGAATATTTATCAGCCCAAGTCTGTCAATCTTTTTCAAATACAAAATTGGGAAATTATTTGTCATTTCATTGGTCTTGTCCATGAGAAGTAGATATTAATAGATTATCATATATGTTGAAAAATCCATCCCCATTCGTGACGTCTACAGGGGCAGAATTTTTACATAATTCATTAGTTAACTTATATTAAGGCTTAAAGGTATGAATTATTAAGGGTGTGGCCGCCTTGAGCGACAGCAGCCACTAGCTGTCAGCTAGGTGCCATTTAGTCACTGTTTGCTGTTGTAGCTCCACCTTTTTGTCTAAATATGGACATGTCTGGCTCAAAAAAAAAAAAAGTAACAGCCTTAATACAAAACTCAAGGCTTAAAATGATTCATCGAAAACTGATGTGTGACATCACTTAGGCAGCATGCCCTATTTAGTACAGATCCATTGCTTTAAACCTTTTGTTTGTTCTTTTTGTCTTTCGTGGATAAATTAAGTAGAAAATCATGGAGCAAAAAGGTCTTTTGAAAACCTAACATGAGCACAGCCATCAGACTCAGAGCTGTGCCAAAACTCATCGGATCTCTCCCCAACAGTGTGAACTTTCAGCTCAAGGACTCAGAATATCAGGTCACACTTTGCATTTCACAGCGACACACATGCACACCCACGCACACCCAGTGACATTGTTGTTGAGAATCAATCCTTTGCTGCAGTGCACACTAGCAGATACTTTGTATTAGGAGGCAAATAGAGGAACCATTGGTCTGTATTGAATAAATAATAGCTAAAATCCCACGTGAGTTCACACAGTTTAACCAAAGACTTCTCAGCTTCTCCTCTGCGCAGCCTTCACTCTGTTGTGTTTTATCACACAAAAATAGCAGCAACTGAAAGAAATAAAACACTGCATTATGAAGTAGATCATTTCTTGCATTCATTATTCATGCTTCAGAGTTACACTCATGGACATCCTGTGATGGTCCACAGCAGAGCAACAAAATGGAAGCTAATGTATTTGTGAAACGTGCTCCCAGCATCCAATATCGTTGCTTCGAGTGAGAGCTCCGGGAGAGGAAATGGATACTGAGGCCTTTTTTTAGTCTGCATGTTCAATATTCTTGATGGAAAAAAGGAGGCGTAATTGAAAATCAATGCTTGAGAGTCACATGTAAACTTGGAATTCAGCTAAATGTTAAGAACGTCTGGGATAAAACGTGCAGTGAGACTCAGCGACAGCATTGCAAGTATTGTTGCTATATCCGGTTCTCATTAGAAAGAGAGAGATGGATTCAAATATTGTAAGGGGAGTTTACTTCAGAGGGAATTCACAAGTGCCTTTGAGGTTGCGTTTAAAGACTGTCCTTGCTCATAGATGATCCTCAAAGACGAAACCATTAAGCATCACTTTGACGATTCTTTCTCCAACTGCTGTTCGTCTGCAGTGATGCCTGAAATAGTTTTCGCAGTATAAATGTCAGTTTGTGTTTGGCTCGCTGACAGACATGAGTAAAGCAAAATGAGATTAGAAAAGATAATGGATAACACAGAGAAGTTAGGATACATTTCCATGAATGTTTATGGATTTATGGCTAACAATTGCGGTAACTGTCATTTTATTTATCACTTACACACTTAACAGTATCTTTAGAGGTAGTAGGAGGTAACAGTTTTAGTTGGCAACTGTTAATTTAAGACACTCACTACATTTATATGTACATCAGTTTTCTGATATTAAGCCGATTAAGACAACACTCTGAAAAAGACACAGCCATTTAAACAGATTATCTCACTCAGAATAAGGTCATAGTCGGGGTAAGCAATAATCGAATGAAGACATGTGGAGTATTCCACTTTAGTTATATTATTGTACACATGTAATAATAATAATAATAATAATAATAATAATACATTTTATTTATAAGCGCCTCTCTAGACACTCAAGGTCACCGTACATTGGTGACCTTGGTGACCTATCAGAGTTTTCACAGTGTTTTGCAACAGCAACACATAGTCGGTCAAACTCATTGACGATGCATACTCTAGATTCCGGCGGCAAGTTTACAGCTAGCTTTGGAAGAAAAAAAAAAGTCCCAACATTTCTGGGGTGAGGCAGAAACTAACTAACAATTTGAGAGAAATGGATATCATAAAGTTTTCAGACGTATGACATGGGGTGGGCGTGTGACTCATGAGTCGAATGGAATATGCATGGAATATTCTTCAAGTGACTCATGTGAACCACTTCATCGAAATATTGTCTGATTTAGAAAAAGGTCAGTGGTCGGTCTATTGCAGACCATGTAAACATAGTCATAGTGACTCATCCTAACAGGAAAAACACAGGTTACTGCTAATGTTAACAAAATCTATGTTTAAGTTTCCATCACGCCTGCATCCCTTGCTTCACTCATGCATTCAGACTCTTGCATTCAGATCACTTACTGACTCTGACATGCCACTGTCCCACTGTGATCTGCTGCAATCAGGACAATCACACACACCTGCCACCCTGCTCAAGCTGTAATTAGGTCAACCTGCTCACACCAGTTACTCATTGTCTCTGCCACTATTAAAGCCTCCTTTGCTCCAATAGTTGCATGCCTCTGCATGTTTTTGATTCACTCTGATCAACGATATCCCCTCTGGCTTTCTGTCTCTGTTTACAAGTTTAGTTTTGTCTATGCTGAAAGTTCTTCTCCTGCACCAGCTTTCTGTTTGGCATTTCCTTGTTCAGTCTAGTCGTGTGAGTTACTAGTTTCCCCGTTTATTGGACATAAAGACTTTTGTGTGATTTATCTCTAAGTTTTTAGTTATAGCTTTGTTCTGTTCCCTCACCTGTTTGTACTACTGACTTTGTTATTAGTTGCTTTGCTCTGTGTAAGTTTCCCTGTTATTTCTCTTGCTGGATTTAGGTACTTCTTGTATTTACCCTGCTTTAGTCATATTAAATATTATTGCAAACTACCTTGCTCCCCTGTGTCTGTCTGCAACTTGGGTCCTTCATTATCATTAGCATCAGTAGACTAAGTCATTATACAAAATACCTGGACCCTGAAATTGAGGCAACTAAAAGCAATTTAGACATCATTCATTTCATCATTTAAACCTGTGCTTTTCCCACTGTTATACGTCAAAATGTCTTCCAAAAATATCTATTCGTCTGTGTTCTCTGCATGTTTTAGTCTGTACTTTTAACTAGGGCCTGACTGATATATCGGTTAACCAATATTATCAGCCAATATTGGCAAATTGCAGATATACCAGTACATGTCAATATTGGCATATTTGTTGTCTGATAAGTGTCGATATTAAAACTGTTTTTTAAGGCTGAAAAAATACTTGGGCTAGTGATTTAAAATGTTTTACTCATGTAATTTGTCCCGCATTGGGCAGTCTCTCAATTAATTGGTAATAAGTAAAGTGTTTACTTTTTAGTGCAATGATGTTTTGAATAAAGTTTGTTAGACATCCTGCCTCCATTACATATCACACAACAAAGGATGAAGATTCCGCCAACAGAATGGAGAGTCTTTCTGTACAGACACGATTAGCATGATCTGTCAGCAATAGCACATAGCTTGTTAGTTGTTGAGTGTTAATAAGGGGTGGAGGACACAGTTCATCTTACAGAATTGTTTTCAGCTTACATATTGCCTTGCACAAACACTTTCAGAGTACAGGAATGTGAAGCAGCTCGTCCTGCCAGTGTATGTTAACCTAACGGTATGTTAACATTAAGCTTATGTGGAGAACAGTCACCTGTATCATTAAAAGTAACAGTTATATGTGACATAACAGCTGCTTGTCACTTTTGCAACTGGCCAATTATGAAGTTGTTCTCAATACATAAGATGTAACACATGGTATGAATATTATGATTATATTTGAATGTAATAGAGAGATGTCAAGCAAGCGATACCAAATATTAACATATGTGTACTACATATAATTTTACTTAAAACTAGCATCCAAGATTGCTTAAAAGCACATTTTTCTGAGTAAAAAAAAGTAATAACAGAACTACAGGGGGAATTCAAAAACATGCAACTGCAAAGTTTTATCCGATTATAAGCCATTTAAAACTAATTAAGATTTATGCCTTGCACAGTATCATCTTGCAAAAAGACCCTTATGCCAGGGTCACACCACAACATATTTTCGTCTATTAAAATGTTCCCCGTGGGGGGCGCCCGGTGGCTCAGTCGGTAGAGCAACACCCCATATACAGAGGCTATGTCCTCGCGCAGCGGACTCAGGTTCGATTCCACCTGTGGTCCTTTGCTGCATGTCATTCCCCCTCTATCTGCCCTGTTTCCTGTCCACTCTTCAGCTGTCCTGTATATAAAGGCACAAAAGCCCAAAAAATATCTTTAGAAGCATATATGTGCAAAGAATTCCTTTATTTAAAGATTTAATTGTGGAACATTTGAAGGATTTTGATGCATAAAACAGTATTTGTATTTTAGGATTCCCCCCCCAAAAAAAAAAAAAAACCACACACACACACACACACACAGCACACAGTTTTCTGTCTAAACTAAATATGAATTGAATGCATCATATATGATAACATCAAACGCTTTCAGATTAAGGGGAATTTTAAAGGAAAACTCTGTAGAAAGACAGCAGCGCTGCCAGCAGCCGACACTGCATGTGTGAACAACAACAGTGAGCGAGACGCAGCAGATCAGCGATGCAGATGTGTTGCATATGCGTGTCCCAAGCATAAAGGAGCCATGCTACTCTTGCAACAGTTGAGTTAAAAGGCTTTACCCTCAGAGATTAAACTCCCAAACCAGTGGATGTACCTGAAACGGTGACATTGATTGATGCTTTGAAAACATGCCATCCTCAATCTGTTGCTTCACCTTTTCAAAAAGCACAATGAACCGATGATTGACACGCAGACACCGGACTTCTTTCCGTAGACTGATGTAACAGGATGCAAACCTCCGTAGCCAAAGAATGAGTCCGAACGGTGTCCCTAACAACGGTCTGTTATTCATAGCGACAGTCCTTTAGACATAAATAACAGACCTTAGAATGCTGTGATTGACCAATCAGAGTCGAGTATTCATCAGGGCCATGTAATAAAACATATTATAAACACATATAACACATTATAGTGCGTTATAGGTGATTATGGTCAGTTTTGGGTTAAAAATGCAGCACTCTAAAAAGAGTGCTACGAGGGGCAAGGGCTCTCAGGCACTATGAGTATTTATAAATTCTAAAACAGGGTTAGGATAGGAATAACCCTAAACCTGCTAATAACTATGATTATACAGCACTTTAGGCACATTATAACATATCATGTGTATGTTCATTATGCATTAAAGATGGATGTTTTAAGTGTTACAAAAATGTCACGCTTTTCAACTGTGAAAATAGACCTTGAAAAAAGCACCATTCCAAGTTAGCCAAAAAAAAATCACCTGTTTTTACCTCTACAAGACTTTTTAACAGTCCTAAAAAGTCATTTTCTATAGAATCAAGTAGCTTTTTCTCTGAATTTGTTTCAGGCTTCTTTTGATGCATAATTAAGTGAGAAAATTTGATTGAGCTTCGTGCTGTTTTGCAGTCATGCCCTGCACCACAGCCGCACTCACACAAATTCACACCTGGCAGCTGCCCAACACCACCGCAGTCTGCTACACTGCCTTTTGTTCATTTCCCTCCCAAGCCCATATTTTCTCCAGCTGGTGCAAAGATTTACACTGGCAACTTTCCGCTTGTGTGCTCACTTTTCTAACCTCATGACCACCTGTGCCACCTGCACAATATGCTTCCTGTTAAATCATGTAGTGAAGGTGGATCTGTGATGAAAAAGTGCAGGGATAAGCACTTCAGTTGGAAGCACGCAGCATCATTAATTATAAGTAGAGGAACGATCAGACCATTGGTTCCAATTTGTCTTCTTGGTTTTGAGGTAATGAGCCTCTTTCTTCATGATGCTCAATTCACCAGACAGCATGCATACACACATGAATTCACACAGAGTATGCATAAACATACAAATTCACACCAGTCATACACACTCCTCCACCACTACTGTACACATGCATACACACTTGCTCACTCACGCCGTACATTCAACACACACACATGCCAATACGTTAATTAACTAATACATCTTTTGGGGGTCTGGCCACATCTGTCACAGTGGATAGAGAGTTACTCACAGGAGCCAACAGACAATGGGCTGCGACAACAAAGAGTTTTCAACAAACTTATCTTGTTTTTTCGAGGAGGAGGAGACAGGCTGAGAGAGAGAGAAAATGAGGGGGTGGAAAGGGACAGAATCGAGAGATAACACACACAAACACACACACACTGACTCACACCACTTGCCATAGACTATTATGTCACTACTAGCAGTTTCACAGTGCAGTCCTGTGCCTGCCTACATCACAACTGGTTTATTGTAGAGATAGCTGGACACAATGCAGAGGTACAGATGGCTCATGTGTGCGAATGTGGTTTGTGAGAATAAAATGAAGAGAGTTTGTGGGGAAGGATGGAGACAGCTATGTACAATCAAAGACCTGCAATAATGATATATGAGAAGAAGTTAGGAAGGAACAATGTAAAACAGGAAGAAAGGAGACAAACAAGAGATCACACATGAAAGGACGGAAAGAAGGAAGATGGAAAAATGAACAGAAAGGAAAAAACAAGCATTCATTCTAAAGGCTTGTTTACATGCTCGTGTCCGTTTAAAATGGTAAAATATCACACTGTAGACCAATCGCAAGCCATCTCACAAGTCAGGGTCAGGGTTGACCACATTAGGAAAAGAACAATCTAGAAGAAGCTATCGGCTGTGTCTCAATTCAGCAGCCGCATCCTCCAAAGGATGTATTTGTAGACAGATTACGTCACAGTGGGGCAAAAAAAAGACGTCTCAAGTCATTGGCTCCTTCAAACGTGGCCAGCAAATTCTCCATTAACATATCTCAAGATTAATTCCTGCCGCTGCCGATCTTTTCTTTTTTTTCAAGCCAACATAATGGCCAAGAATTGGCAGTTAAAGCAACACTATGTAACTCTGACGGAGACCCACTGCTTCAAAAAATGAAACTTAATGATTTCAACACATTAATTTAAAATACTGCACCTATCACAGGCAGACAACTGCCTGTTTTCTTTTTTTTTTTTGTGAGGACGTTATTGTGAGGACACTAAAATTAATCATAAAAAACATATTAAAGTTCTTCTAAAGCTTGTGACTATAAACAAAGACAGAAAAAGGTAGTAAGTCAACTTTAATTTACTGGAACTAGAAACATGTGACTGCAGAGCAGTTACCAGTGGTGTCAGGCTAGTTCAATGTTTTGTCTGTCTCCTATGTGTTTGGTGGTCATCTGCATACATGTGCTGACATCACTGTGTAAGCACACTCTGTTAGGTCAGTAGTCACAAACTAACACTTGTAGCGCTTTGGAGAAAAAGCTCCTTATTGTTGCATGTGAGTCTCTAGAATAATGTAAATATACAGTGGGTCCATATTGTAGCTACTAGCTTTGAATGTTTAAATTTTGTTTCAGAGAAACTTTCTCCGTCAGCTGAGCTGCAGCAGATGGCTCTAAATAATACAAAGCCCACGAGCGTCAGACACAAATGCCATGAAGAAGCCAGACAGAAGCAAAAAAAATAGGAGCTCTGGCAAATCTAAATATTCTGTTGCAGTAGTTGTGAAAAAGTCAGCAATATATATAGTACCCCCTTTGAACTTTCCATTAAATTGAGTTTTGGGTGATGGGACTGCAATGGGATAGTACTTGACCATGAAAGTGCAGATGTAAATGCAAACCACAAGAAGGTAATCAGGGATGTACTGTGACTGTGCAAAGACGCTCCTGAGACAGTCCAGCACATAATAGCAGGGTGTAAGATGCAGACAGGAACAGCATACATGGGACGCCATAACCAAGTGGCTGGCATAACATACAGGAACATCTGCACCAAGTATGGGCTGGAAATCCCAAGGTCTGTACGGACGACACCTCCCAAGGTGGCTGAGAATGACCGAGCTGAGAGCCTGTGGGACTCCCAAATCCAGACCAACAAACTGGTGATGGCTAACCAGTCAGACATTATGTTGTTCATTGTTTTAAAAAATCAGGAGAGTCTGCTAATAAAGCCACAAAGCTGCTAGCAAAGCTCTACTTCTCTCTGCCTTGTGAATGAATGCAAACAGTTCAGAATATTCCTGCATGTGTAGTCTGCTCTCACGCTGTCTTCAATAGGCAGCATTGAGGCACAATGCTTCCCCAGCCTTTATATGGTAGCAGCCCAAGCGACGCTACTCAGCCGATCAACTTTGCATGTCCGCTCAGCAGCGCTGCACACAGACGATGGCCAGAACAGCATATTCTTGAAATTTAAAAAAAAGTGGTCAGAAACAAAACTTTTAATCTAAAATGAACAGACTCATGGTTTAGTCCATAGTAAT
>JAQLOL010000001.1:13560880-13572348 GCA_029783665.1 Naso thynnoides
CACACACACACACACACACACACACACACACACACACACACACACACACACACACACACACACACACACAGCTGGTTAGACGTTTAATGTTAAGACCCTTTTAAGTGGCCGCCCACTCCTTTCCATCTCTGAGATTTTCATCTCCATGAAAAGGTTTTCTTACCAGCTATAATTTCTTATTTCAAGCCAGCAAAGAAAAAAGAAGAACAAGAAAAACTCATCACATTCAATCATTTCACACCTCTCCGAAGCCAAAGCGTACCTTCAAGTCTCCCTTATCCTCTCAGCACCTGACAGGAGTTTTATTTTGACACTTTACGGTTTAAACGCTGCGAGCTGTTCAGTATTGACTGACATGTTCACAGGCCCGTTAATGATTGGCTGACAAGCTCCATCACTGTGTAAACAGTGGGCGTGATGGGATGTTGAGGCCCTAAATAAATGCATTTTTCTTTGGGCGCACTTGCTGAGATATTTTGACAAACTGAGCATTTGTTGTGCAGATGGTCTAAAAATATTCGATTACTTAGATTTCAATCTATAAGTAGGAGTGCCTCCACTGGAAAAATGGCATAGTTTAAATAAAGCATTTTAACATGTGCTCTACATATGCACAAGCTATAGATTATTCATTATGCTCTCCTATGACTGCAACTGCATTTGGCTTATGCCGTACAGTTCATTCAAGCACATTAGTCGTGCATGGGGAAGTACATATGATGACCTAACATTAAAGCAAGTCTCTGCTTAATCCGCGGGGGCCGAGTCAAAGGATCTAATTTCCACTGAGAGACATACAGTATGTAGTATCTGCACTATGCTCACAGTAATTACTCTGGTTAAAGGGAACAAGAACATGAAACCGGACCTGATATCAGACAGTTTAACCTCCCGGGCGTGTGAGGGTAGCAAGATTTCAGATTAGTTTTACACACATGTAAGATCATGTAAAATCGTCAGAGATTAAGAGGTGTGACTGACCTGTATATGGGATCTTGCATGATCATCATCTTGCTCTCATCCCATGTCCATTCTTTTCTCTGTGTAAGAGACAGACAGTTATGATTAAGTACTGATAAAGTATATTATATTTAAGAGGTTACAGTTTTTATTTGTCATTACTAATTTGCTACAACTGGCCAGCTTTAAAATGTTTTTTTTATGGCATTAAATCTCATTTAAAGCTGGAATATTTTTTTCATCAGTGAAATCCAGTGGACTGTGGTTGTTTTTATTCATTTTAGAGTTTGTCTCTTGCGACATACCTTCTGTTTCTTCCTCAGCATCACCTTGACTCCGTCCACAGACACCACAATGCTCACCTTCTTCTTTTTGATGTTCTTGGCCTTGAATTCATACTGGGAACACAAACAAACAGCAGCACATCAGTCGTGTTACATACTAATAGTATGATTTAACATTTGTCAATAGGAAGCATACATTTAAGTAATCAATAAACTATCAAAATATGACTCTTTTAAGCTGTTTTTTCCCGGTTTTTATTGAAATGATTTGGTTGCAACTGAATACACATGACTGAGCAAAAATGCCTGACAAATCAGTAGTAATCTTGCAAGACCTCGGAGAATATTAACTTCAACACAAAGGAGCTTTTATTGAAGAGAATATTAGAGCTGAAACCAGTGATTATTTTCAGTGTGAATTAATCTCCTGGATGCTTTTGATCAAAAGCTTCCACAACCGAAGATGACTTTTGAAAAAATAAATTCTCTGTCTGACTAACAGTTTTTAAACAAAATAATATTAATCAAATAAGAAAAAGACAAGCAAGAAATCTTAACACTACTTGATTTATCAACTTAATGTTGCACCCTTACATGCAGTTTACACTGCACACACCACTCTACCTTTCCTTTGCTGTTAGTGCACCTCCTGCTGCATATTTGGCACGCTCACAGAATTAAGGGCATGAGAAGGAACAATCTGTCAGCATTAAAACATGATCTGCAGTGCACTTTAATATATCAGCATCTTTAATAGCTTGGCAGCTCACAATAGGAGCACCGATGAAGTCTGACGACTATTTGTGGCCCAGCCAGCTAAAAAAACAAAAACAAACAAAAAAAAAACATCTGTGCAGCTCTTTCATAGCAGTGAACTGGGATTAGACAGAGACAGATGAACAACAACGTTTGCCTAACTTCACCTTGATTATAACGAGAGCTAATATGCTAAATACCTAATACAGGTGCATTATGATTGAGGCAGCTAATAGCATTAAATGTTTGCAATTTTACCTCATTAATCCTTCTGGCTGATAAGCATTATGTTATAAATGTGCTGCTGAATCACGTCTCTGCTGCAGATAGCAGAAATATACGGCTGTATGGTTATTAAGTAGTGACTCTGGCAAATCAGGGGTACTGGCAGGGGTATTTGTTTTTGATTGCCTGCCTAAATAAAAAAAGAAAAACCAATAAGCTATACTCTCATATTGACATTTTGTCCCACCTCATCTTCTCACAGCCACAAAACAAACTACACAGTCTAAATTAAACAACAACATTTAGGTAAAATGGCCCAGGATGTAGGTTTGTCTCCAGTCTGTTTCTGAGTGGTTCACAACAGCTGCGTCTGCACCGAGTGACTAACATGTTTCCACCGCGTCAGCTGGCCGGGTGCTCTGCTCAGGAACTTAGCAAGTCTGGCCTGTCGACTCAAATCAGTATCACTTTGAAACATGACGCGTGGTTCAACTCTTGTTAGCTACCAGCTATTAAGGCCTGTAGTGGGACTGTCAAGATGAAGCCATTTATCACGCCACAAAACACAGGTGTTTGACTTCTGATCAATAAAGCTGGTTTCGTACTGGGGGGAAAAGTCTCAATGTGAGTCAGCTGCACTGGAAAACATCCGTGGTTTGTGTGTCTAACACGTTAAAAAGAATAGTAACACATATTAAAAAGAAAAGTTTGACTTTCTGAAAAATAAATTAATTTGTTATTAATCACTCTTATATCTGTCCATTAAGTATGACACTGGGGCCAGCTAACTTAGCTTAGCATAAAGACTGAAAACAGCTAGCCTGTCTAAAGTGGAAAAACAAACAAACAAACAAACAAAAAAACTCTCCACCTGAAGCCCATTAATTAACACTTAAATGTCAGAGCCAGGCAAGCTGTGTCTACTTGTTCTTCGTCTTTATGCTATGCTAACTAGGTAGTGTCATATAGTGTAGAGACATACTTTTTCTCTGAACGCAACATTAGCATATTACCACTTTTTTTTGTTAGTATGGCAAACTTGGTAGCAAACATGGGATTTGTTACATATGTGCAAGTATTGGAGTCATGTTTGTGGCCTCCTGATGAATGCAAGTCCAGCATTCATTGTCTTTTATCTCCGTTTTTTGTTGTCTTGGGAGGAAATCTGGCTCTTTATCTGCTCCACTATGTTCTCCAGCTACTTGCTTACTGGGTCTCTCTGCTGTTAGGTTGTGTTTGGTGGGTCTTAATGCTTTTTTTGTTGAAAACTGCTTCTTGGTATACAGTAGCTGGAGAAAAAAAAACATTAAACAACAAACTGAAGGTCAGACAACTAAATGACAACCTGTAACTCACTGTTTCAGCCTGAATCAGGTGATAGTTCTTGTTAGTTCAAAACAAACAAGCTACATCCTTTACACTGTCACACTGTTTACCTTTTTACTTGAGACAATTTCATCATTAAAATATAATTTCTTTTATTTCCATATGCTTCACTAGTTCTAATTCCCACTATAAATAACCCAGATTAACTTTTGCATGTTCTCCTCTCAAAACTTCAGTGAAATAGTGCATCAAACACCTACATCCAGAACAAAAAACTGACATAAAAGCCTTTTCCCTTTTTTCCCAAACCCGCTGCAGACAGGAAGACTAGAGGAGCTTCCCAGAACACAATATGTATCCAGTCTGCTGTTTACCACATTCTGCTAAAATGTTAATATAAGCAAATGTGAATGTCTCCAGCCAAATGAAATACAGACGGCAGAGAGAGGAGAGAACATGTTTTTCTTTTTTTTAGAGAAAAGGGTAAAACACCTACTAGTATGGAGACAAGATCTGGGGAGAGGTGAGCAGATAGGAGAAGACAGGAGTAAAGGAAGTAAGGAGACAGCTGTTGTTATGTAAGGACCTCCTGCGAACCGTGACCTTTTCATCCAGCTATACACATTGCAGACACAGAACAATTAGCTGAGCATTGTGGACACGTCAAGACCTACAGATATGATTATGAGACAGTCCGGCTTTTATTTGTCTCGTGTTGATCAAGGATATTTCCTTGCTGTCTGTTAACAAGTGCACAGACTGACAGGAAATAACCATCATAACTTATTACGCAATTATTGTCACATTCCTTTCTGCATTTTTATACCTGCTTTCATGCTAAATTTCTGCTTGTGTCTATTTGAAATGCCCCGCTCTCCCTGCCCTGGATCCATGGTGATTAAAGTTTCACTCTCTAATTATACAGAACTGAGTCCTGAGAGAGCTGATTAAATGGAGAATAGGTTTAGCGAGGGAGAGGAGGGAACACACCACAGACAGAGGGAGGACGGTAGCCACGGTTTCAAGAGGATGGATGGAGAAACCCATGTGCTGCAAAGGGAAGTGGTGTGGCGATGAGATGAAAGGAAACGTGTCCACGTGTGAAACCAAAAACCCAGCGATGAGCATCATTTATCTCCACTGCAGAGTGCTTATGAACCCTGCTCATGAACTAGCAGTACTAAGAGTACAGTATTTGCTCGGGGACAGTTAACGGGATGAGGCAACTCAAAGAAAGATGACTGGCAAGACTGATGATTTTCAGACATCAACCTCTCAAACATGGAGCCCTGAAGCTGACAAAGTAGGTAGCAAAATGACACAAAAATGTAAGTGAAAGCAAAAACAATACTGTTAGTTTATAGTTAAAATAGAGTGAGAAAACAAACACATATATTTATACTTTAACATTACCCTTTAATCAGCTGTTAAATGTTTTTCCCTCATTTAACTCGGATAATTAATAAATCTTTTTTATATATCCTTTTAAACATCTCTCACAAGCTCATTTTATCCTTTCCCCCGTTGTCCATTTAGTTTGCTTGCAACTGCTGCTGCTTTTTAAAAATACTGAAGAGGAGTTACAACATAACTTTAGAGCGTTCACGCAGTAGATTGCACCTATTACGCTGCCATTACAGTCAAGTTTTGATTTTTTTTCCCCATCTAAATTACATTATTAACCCACCATAGTTTGCCACATACTGCTGAGGCATCATCGAATAAACTCTTGCAACAAAAGCTAAAGCATTTCAAAAGGCAAGCTAATGCTAAGAGAGTGAGCCAGCTTTGGAGATCCAAACTGTTTTAGGGCTATAAAGCAAAATGCTTAAAGCTTCAGTAGGTAAGAATTATTAACATTTATTCAGTCATATTTGCTGGAACTGTCACTATATTCTGATAGTATGACATTAAATGGGTAATTCAGGACAAAATCCAACTCCTCTGGCTCCGCCTACAGCCTGTAATCGTACTTGCCAAAATCCAACCGGTCTGAACACTCTCCACCAATCAGGTAGAGGGAGCAGGAGGAGCAGCCAATCGCAGCTCATACACGTCCTTGACACCGAAGCTAAAGTCCGCGACTTAGTCGGGAATTTCAAGACGATACACCGTCAAGTCCCTCTTTTCACCTCTGTCAACTCCCCTCCCTCCCTCCACACACGCAGACACACACAAAAAGAGTGTGTTTCATGGTGAGAGAGACGCCATATTGTTTTGGAGTCTCCCGTTGCTACGGATATGCTACGACTTCTGTGGTTGCGCTATGGCTGCTTTGTGTGTGTGCCTGCGCGTTTGTGTGTATGTGTGTGTGTGGGGTGCTTGGCAGAGGTTCATAAAGGGATTTGGCGATGTATTGTGTTGACATTTCGGATCAAGTCGCGAGTTTACTTTCACTTTTGCAAAGTTACCTACTGGGGCTTTAAAGGGCTACCAAAACAATCAAAAACAAAATACGGCTAAAATTTTTAGGATCCTCAGAAACTTGACTTACTTGACTTCCTGCTTACGATATTGTTTCATGCGGTCAATAACCTCATGCTATCAAATGCATAGTGTCACTATCACTTGATCACAGTATGGGCAAACATTGAGCTCTTTCAATTTGTCTTTAGAAACTTTAGAAGTAGATCTCTCCTTAAATATTAATCAAGCAGAACTAAGATTTTTTTGTGTTACGGAAGTGTAAAAGTTCAAATGATACTTTCCCAGGCTCATCTGAGCAACGACAACAACATTTGATTCCTGTATGATAATTATGAAAAAGTCAATCAGGTATCTTAACTGTAACCAACAACATTTGATTCCTGTATGATAATTATGAGAAAGTCAATCAGGTATCTTAACTGTAACCACTTCAATACAAAAGGGTCCTAAAAACACTTAAGAGTCACCAGTTATACTATCATATATTGGAGGCTGTATTTAGGCACAGAGGTGCTTTAACATACTCACAGTGATGATGCATGTTCAAGTGCGACTCTACCGATTTTCAACATTATCTCTATCAGCAGAATTATTAGGGATGTAATGTGAAACCCAACAATATTTTTTTAATGTGTCTCTGAGGCACAGCTTCAGAATCTCTTATTTGGAAGAACTACAAACTGTTTACCCCTTCCTCGCCTTTCCCCTCGCACTCCAGGCGAGCCAGCCATGTTTGTTTTGAGAGGATTTACTGGCTCTGGCAGACCAAAAACCCCTCGTTATGGAAAACTACACAATATTTAATGAAAGAAATGTTCACATGCAAGGAAAAACAACTTTGGAGACCCAGCAAGTACTGCTTTTTTAGTGATGAAATGCATCCTGGTACATGTAGGCACTACAAGAACGGCTGTGTGAGCAGGACCACTCAGAAAACTCAGCTTTCTCTGTCAATACAGCACAAACTGAGGGATTTATTGCTACATTTGACCACAGTTACCATCAACATTGATCGCACATCCACATGAAAAATGTTAGATTTTTACTTTAATATTTAGAGGGTATAATGTTTACTATGCTAAGCATCTAAGTTTACCATCGTAAAGCTCAGGCTGATAGTTAAGTCATGAGTTACGTGGATTGGCATTTTCAGGTCATAAAACAAAGAATTGGAGGAATGAAAAATTAAACCTTATGATGATGCTATCTGAGTTATCATCAGAGTTATATTAAAGTTTACCCCGAGGGGAAACTGAAGGTCTGTGCCAAATTTCATGGAGATCCAACCAGTTGTTTTTGATACACTTAAATCTGTTCAAAGTGATGGACCAAAAGCCCAGCAGACCATCCACATGCTGCATTTTATCTCTCGACTACATTTCCTTTGGTCATTTGTCAACATACACACTCATAGATATACTTCTTAACAAGGATCAGGCTCTAACATACAGAGTCTCTGTTACAGACAAAGAGAACTTCATGGTATCAAATATAGCATCAGTCCCTCTGAATGTATGTCCTCTGCTGTGACCTGTGCACATGTTTGTTTTAACCAACAACCACAAACACGGGATCTGTCGCTGTGCTCTCAATGTTGCTTTTACAAGCAGAGTCCATTCACACATCCAGCAGCAGCTTATGAAGCTCAGGAGGTTTAAACAACACTGTTTTTACAAATGAGGAGTTCTGACATGGATTGTGTCCATATGACTTAAGGACAGTTTACAATGCTGATCACTAACAGAAAACATCACTGACAAGAAACAGAGAAACAAAGAAACATGAAATATTTGCCTACAACAATACACCAGTGCTTCCTCTACACCGTATTTTTTGCTGTTCCTGGTAATGAGTTAATATGTAATATTGTGAAGGACAGTAATAAGACTCACAGTGAAAATTTTCCAGAATAATGTGACTTAACACAATGTAGATCACTTTATTTAGATCAAAGCAAAAAGAAACTAATTAGCAATCATTGGAAAAATTTTAAAACAAGTTCCAGTTGAATGATTTACTCTTGGCAAATGCCCATAGTCCTGTATATTTTGTATCATATCAAGAAAAACTTGAGAGGATTTGCTCAAATCGTAATTTTTCATTTGCTGTCCTCTGTCCCTCTATTTTAGAATTGCTCTAATTGATAAGACTTTAAATTGATCCCACAATCGGAACAATTTCCACATCACAAAAGCTTAAATAGAGTACAGAGTAGAAAGGAGGGCAAAAATATAGACAAGAAGAATAATAAAGAAAAATATAAAAAGGTATGAAAAAAAACTGCAACGTGGACATACAATATGTAAAAATATGTAAAATATGAAGGTACCATAGACTGAGCTTCAGTCTGTGTCCACAATTTGTGAACATCAGAGTACAAATATTAAAGAACACCAGACGGAGCAGAAGTATGACTTCTCACTGGCTGCTGGCCTATGAATGATTTAGCGTCAGTGATGCTGCAGGATTTTAGGAGGATATATCGAGCCATGCAAGCCGGTGGATTCGACACGGTCTAGTTGCATACAGAAGTTAGTTTCACTTTTCACTGCCTCTGGAGAAATATGGAGAAACACAGAAACAGGCTGGCATGCACTCACAAGTCATACCCAAAGTGACCCCTTCAGTGCAAACAGCACAGCGTTGGCATCGTACAGCACAAAAATAAAGCAATAACGAGACATATTAGACGCTGCAGTGAGAGATGAAGATCATGAATATTACATGAGACTTCAACCCAAAATAGAGAGTCTCCCTCCTGCCCTGGATTTAAGAGGTCATTGGCTAAGATTTAAAGATTACCTCATCCCAGAATCCCAGCAATGTGTAAATGTTACAGTGTTTAGGAAAAATCATTAGTGGAGTCATTATTATTGTATAAGCAGAAATATTCTTAAATTTTAACATAGACAACATAACATCTTAAACTCTGTCAAATCAGAGCAGATAGAACATCACACTGAAAGATTAAAAGAACCTGAAAGACAGCAGTTTGTATTAAACAGCTTGTAGCTGTTCCGGAGGTTTTAATCCCGTCACTACTTTATCAGCAGTTAAAGTTTTCCTTGTTGCGTTTTCATTTTCCATTTTCTCTCTGTGGAATTTAATGCTGTATTCCAAACTCATATTAAGGTGTTTTTCACTGAAATAGAACTTCAGGTAAAATTAAGCTTCATGCTCATAGAAAATATTTTTCTAAGCTTGCAGGCACCATTTTATCACCTCTTTAATGGATGTTGGACAAGTTGAGGTCTGAGCAGCAAACTGGTGCATCATCCTCAGAGGTGTTATATTATGACAGATCTTCAGACAGAGAGTATATTGTTTCCGCTTAGTGAGGACTACAGGGAGAGAAGCAGGTGTGTTTCATCCCCACTCTGACACTCCAAAGAGGCAAGGCTCCCAGTCTCACACATAAGTGCACACACACAAACACCACAGATTTCTTGTCTCACCGCAGAAGACTGATTCACTACAACAGCTTTTAAATCATGTCTAATAACAACAAACTGTGCTTCGACCAAAATGTTAAACAGAGCTCTGGCGGGATACCTTTTGATCCCGGATTTGCCTTTGTTCATATCTTCCCTTTCATCAGGGTGGCGCACCAAAATAGCTACACTGACTCGTCCTCTTTCCATTTATATTCTCAAACCTTTTCAAAGGATCTTGTACCCATCCAGTATGTTAGTCATTTGTTTCACCCTCCATATAAACTCACTCACTAACCAAGGCCACCGTGGCACAAGGGGGAAAAGTAAAAGTTAGAGTGAAAAGACAAAGAAGTAGAAACTAAAGGAGACAAGTGAACAAAGCATGAAGGAGCACAGGGCTGATGGGCAGGAGGTGGAAGAAAAGGGGCCGAAAGACAAAAGGGGAAAGACCATAATGCAAAGGGACAAAGGACAGAGGGACATTGTCAGCGTATGGCTCAGAGGTCGTCCTGAGAGCTTCGTAATGCCTGACTGTTCAGCTGGAAGTGATGGCAGCCGATGATCATGCATCATTGTGTTCACGGGCCCTTCTTCAGGGGACAAGTGGTGACAAGAGGTGCATGACACATCCTGCTTGATCTAGATAACCTTGATGACACCCCCTAACAGAAGAATAAAACAAATGACTAATGCGCTGGCTGACTGAAAACATCCTTACAAACGTCCGAGGATAAAGAAAAGAAAACAAGAAAACAAATCAAAGTTTGTTTTTCTACAAGTTGGAGTCTGTAAGCTCTTTGAAAGCCACCTGGGCAACTGAAAATCCAGAGAGATCAAGACTCTGATTAGGCCAGACGGGCCCTGACAGATGGACAGACCAGATTAGGCATATAGACATGTATCAAACAAGGCGGGACGACGCTCACGTCCGAGTGCTGTCTGACCCCTGTGGAGAGGAGGTTGACAGGCAGGTCAACGGCTGGTTTCAAAAAGCAAGGCTGCTCCCATGTGCATAACAGACATGAGAGCAAACTCAACTTTAGGGCAAGTTAAAACTCACTGTGTGAGCAGATCTTTCAAGACAAGTTGTAGACAAGTGTGTTTTAAGTGTTTATATAAACAATAAGTGTCAATAGTAGAGGACTTAATTAGCTGTTATTGCGGCTACATCTATTTCCTGTAAATGCACACTTACGCTAGAGACAGAATACAAAGACACCTTTGCCATTGAAATTTTAATAACAAAATTGGATTGCCACACAATGAATAGTGTACTGTCTTGACTTCATAAATCCATCTAAACTGGCTAAAGATGTACCTTGTTCCAAATATTCACCAATCAAAAAATAAGAGCTCTCTGAAGTTTTGTTATGCTTTTAACATATTCTCCTGTGTAGACATGTTTATAATTAGGAGTAAGAAATACTGCAAATAATCTTGAGCCTGACCTAAGGTGACCAGATATCTGAAATAAAATCTGGGGACACATCTAGTTTAGTATACCAAAATCATTAAATATTATTGTTATGAAATGAAAAATGGGGACAACAGATTTTGTGTATTTTGATGACTTGCAAATATGCAGTGGTCCATCATGTCATCTTGTTCTGGGTAACAGGGGCACATAAATGCTTTGGGTTTTTTGTTTTTTAAAATCTTGTCATTAAAATGACATTTTTGCTTCTTTTTTCTCCTTCCTTTTCTATTCCTTTATGTTTTAACTCTTTATGTGTTTTATTGTGTTTTTATCATTTTAACTTCTCATTGTACAGCACTTTGGTCAACTTTTTGTTGTTTTTAAATGTGCTATATAAATAAATTTGGATTTGGGATTCTTTTAAGAGAACCCTACCACTTTTGTCTGCTCTTCTCTTCCTTCTCCGTCTTACCATCTTAACTTTTCTTCTCTTTTTCTTCAGCCCTCTGTTCAGTTTACCTTCTCACCTCGTCTCGTATGAAAGCCCGTACTAGTCGATCATCGAATTAATCCAAAAGGAAGGAGCTCGGTTGAAGATTTCTTCCAAAGAGTTTGTTGTTTGTGGCAGTTTGGTCCAGT
>JAQLOL010000001.1:13576917-13587480 GCA_029783665.1 Naso thynnoides
ACAGTTTTTTTTTTTTATTATTTATACACATGTAAAACACAGTGTTAATTATTATTTGAATTTTGTTTATGTATCAAGCACGGATATTGGAGTATTTTACTTGGATGATACTCGTACATCGCATCTATACTGGATACTCCGTTCAGTACTCGGCTCAACCCTTGGATTCGCAGTAACTGAGTTACTTGCGTGCATGAAAGCACTCCGACTTCACAATGAATAAAGACAAACATGGCATGCAAGAAAATTCATGGGTCGACTCCATGAAACACACACTGCAGGCACACGCTGGCTCGGCTTCTCTTCGTTAAAGTGGCTGTCGGAGACGATACAGTAATCCTGTTTTAATGGCCGTGCCCCTTCCCCCACCATGAAGTGATGGCCTCAGACACACCGCCGCGCCGCTCATAAGGGAGAAGTGTCAGAACCAAGTCACCATTATGTCCTTTGCAACACATTTGATAGGAGTCATGAGCTAAGAGGAGAAAACCAATCCTTTTTCCCCTGCCAGATGACTTCTGTTTCAGTCAGGTGTGTCACTGCACGCATGATATGGAGCTATTTGCTCCTACATACAGGATGACGTCCTCAGGAATCAGCTTGGACATTTATCACAATAAACCAGTGTTTGTCTTCTCACTGTAAAGTAATGCCAATATGAGAGGCTAATACCATGGGCTTAATGTTATCTATGTGGATTACAGAATAAGAAAAACTGAATGTGCCCATTGTATGACTTCTGAGAGCCTATAATTAGACTGAACACTACTTTGCTGTGTAATGTTTTTTGGTTTTCCTTTTCTTATGACTTTTTAAAATACTTTTATTACTGAGGCTCCTAATATCAATGAGAAAAGAAGCATAATTACAGTTCTGAATGATCATAACACAGGACATCGATATAACAACCTCTGCCATGTTGCCAGAAGCCAAAATTAGCAATTAATATCAACCCCTTGTTCCCTAAATAACAACTAATTTACAAAATGTATAGATGATTAGGCTATTGCTCAACTAACGGTTTACTCAACTGGCATGAAATTAACTGATTAAAATAATCAAATTTGAGATTTCTGCCTTTGTCTGTTTTATATCACGTCTTGATTAATCTAACAATTATTTTTCCATAAATTAACAAGTTGGTTGTTCTGCAATTTGTCTAAATGACTAGCATGACTAAATACTGAATTCATCATTTATTTATGAAGTATTGTTCCTACATGAAAACTCCTTAGGGTTGGGGTCAGAGTTACCCCAACCATAACCATAACTCTAATCCTTAGGACTTCTCATGAAGGAACAATGCTTTATAAATACTAATTCAGTATTTATTAATGCTTAACTAATGATAAATTCAGTATTTATTCATGTTTAACTAATGCCTAAAAGTTTGTAGTTTTTATAAAGTGTTACCGTAAATATATTTGCATTTGAGTCCGTTTTTTGAACTTAGCATTATGTTAGGTAGATTTTACATTGGATTCTGGAAACTGATGAGCAATTTATACATTATGATATAGTCAACAGGACAGTGATGACAAACATGAGTGGATTGAGAGATAAGGAATGACATGAAACAGAAGGCAGTTGGCCAAACTCAAACTGGAGACATTGCAGCTCATGATCAGCACCATAAAACCCACTTGGATGCCCAATTATTGCCATTTTTAAGCATATTCTGATAGACCTGCTTCATAAATTGTTTATCAGCTTATTAATTAGATTGAAAATGATCAACAGTTTGGTTGGTATTAAAAAACAAACATTGCAGCCCTGCAATCAAAAGAACCACTAAGAAAAAGAAATCGGTGGTAACAGATGTTTTGTACAGAGCCAAAAAGTGAAATAAGCGGAGCGCAGCCAAGTTTGGATGATGTGGTGCGGTAAGAAATGTTTACATGGGTAAATAAGAGCAGACTTTGGTCGAAATTTAACTGTGTGGAAGCATTCAGACATGCAAGCAGCCAATGATATTCAACCACTTAGCATCACTACACGTTGTGATCTAAATGCACGAAGCTACTGAATAAGTGATGAGGGTGGAGAAATCAGCCGACATTTTTTCACTACATCAGATCACAGGAATAGAAATGTGAAGCAGAGACACGCCGGAGAAAAAAAAACAAATGATCTAAATTAGACCCAGGAGCACCAAATGAACGGTGTCTAAAAGGCTTGGGGGAGGAAACACGGGGCGTGCGCGCCGCGCGCGCGCGATTAAAATAGCCTAATATCAAAGCGGACGGCGCGCAGCATTGTTTGGCACTGTTGTTGTTGTTGCTGCTGTTGTGTACACCTGCTCTGTATTAACCGCTCCTCCGACCGCGGCTCACAACAAACAAGAGTCCACAAAGCGAAAACACAGATAAACAGAGAGAGGGACGGCACGCGCGCACGCACGCCACGCACGCCACGCACGCACGCACGGAGCAGTCTACCGCACACGGCTGCACGGAAAGCTACCGCACAGCCCGCTCTCCGCTGGCTGAACGCCTGCTGTGCGTGAACACCACCGGCGCGAATCTGTGACAGTTGTTGAAGGCAAAGAGAGATGAAGGCAGCCGACTTCCGCCAACAGCCGCTCGGCTCCAACTTCGCACTAGACACAGGCGGGGGGGGATTGGAAGAGGGAAGCTCCTCGTGATAACAAAGCCAGGAGGTTAATTTAAAAGCTATGCTCCCCACATGCACAGACACACCACCTTTGCCACTCTGTCCACGCACGCTCCCATCCTCCTCCTCCTCCTTCTCTCTACTCACCACAGCTGTCTCTTAGCGGGGAGGCAGTCTTTGTTGGAGGCTGTCACTCCCATGGCCATCTGCATCACCGTGATATATTTCTGGTACTTCATTTTGTCCTCCGTTACTTCTGCCGCTTGCGCTTACCGCTACTACTAGCCCACTACTACTTCCACTACTTCTAGGAATCCGCGCGTCACAAAAGCGGCACAGGTGAGCGTGCATTCAAATGTCTGTTATTGTCCCCTGGCACCCGCGGCATCCTCAGTGCCAAAAACGCCATTTCCACGTCTGGAGGACTGCTGACAGGGAAAACGTTCCCCGAGGAGCTCAACGAAAGGTACCACGCCGCCGCGACCCATGTCTCTAATCTCATTAGAGCTCAGAATAGATTGGCTAATCCATTCAATTTTAGTCAGGACCGGATCATTGTTGTGGTTCGCCGCGTAGCGACCACTTTTTTTTTTCTCTGTTTCCCTTCCGCTTTTAAACCCAGTTTGTCTCTGTGAAGTAAAAGAGAAAGAGACAAACAAGTGTTAGAGGTGGGATGCAGCGGCGGTGGCACCCAAACGTCTAGGAGGTAGGAAAGAGAGTGCGCGTGTGTCCAACGAGAGAGCGAGAGAGCAGGGGAGTGACAGAGGAGGGGGGAGGAGGAAGAGAGACAGCGATGTAACCGCTTAAGAGGGGGGAACCTACTATTGCTGAGTAATATCTCAGTGTTGCAAATTTGGAGGCAGATTCATCGTTTGAGGGTTTTTTTTAAATGTCATTTTCTAATGATTGATCCATGAGGCACAATATTAAAAAAATGGCGTTTGGGTTATTAAGAAACATTAATGCATAAACCTGGAGTTCAGAGGATGGAGCAACAGTGAAACCACCAAAACAACAACAGATTCAACACAAATTTTGATGCTTGAAACAAACCTAAAGAGGTAGTAAACCCTTAATTTTTTTTTTAGGTGTGAACCGAATTATATGACTGTACTTTGATGAAACACATCAATGCTGGTGTTAATACTGACATTCACACCAAACTGGTAGAAATCGGCATTTTATGGCTTGAAAATGGCTCAAATGGATACCTGCTTTGTAAAATCAGTTCTGAAGACGCAGAAAGCCACTAAACTTTATATAAATGGTCGAACGTTATCGCCTTCTCCTCCCCTTCACCCTAGAGTGCGAGTCTGTGGAAGCAGCCCGCTGTTTTTCAAATAGCCTATATGCTAATTGAGATAGGCCTACGTCATTCACAGTTTTCACGTGTTTTGGTAGCTTGCTAGCCTTGCAACTTGATCACATTTTCTACTTTGAACTTTATTGCTGCCAACGTTGCATTTTTCAATTTCAGCACAATGGTTCGGACTTGTGCTTTTAGCGGCTGCAGAAGCACTACACTGCATCCGTTCTCCTCTGACCCTCAACTGGCTCGGCAGTGGTTGCGGATGACTGGCCGTTTTTTGTTAGTGTCTCTTGAAATTACATATCCCAGCGTTACGCCGTATGTGAATGTTTGCTAATATTAGCCTTCTAACTAACATTATGTTGTGTTACCACTCAGAGACTGCTCCTATCCTCTCCTGCTCCTGCATTGCCTCAGCCCCGAGAGCTCCGGCTTTGGGCAATGCCGGTACTGGAGCCAACGGCTCAAACAGGGAGGGCTCGGGACCACCGTGGTCCTCCACCACACTGTCACCCACTTCAGGGGGACTCTGGAGGGAAAAACCCTCCACCTCAAAAGACCGCTCTGAGGCAAAGGTGCTTCAGGACTTTAAATCGCTCTCCATTTTTCGCTGGCCAGGGGATGTCACTGGCACTCCCGCCCCGCCCCATAATAAAATGTTGGTATAATTGCATTGCAGGTCAGTTTAAGGTGTGGCCCCCTAAATTTTCTGCTTGTGCTCCCAAAATTTTCAAAAAGGGGCTACATTGCTACTAGTAAATACAATTAGTCTGGAGCCTCGTACTGAGAATGTTTTCTAATATTTTTTATTGTTTTTTGCTTAACACCTCCCAAGCACCAAATTTGGATAGATTTTTCCATTTCGCAAGTAGCTTTAAATCTCAACGCTCTCTGCGACAAACCTCGACAAACCATATAAACCTCGTAAACGTCGAAATACACTAAAATGGTCACAAGGGTTGCTTAAAATGACAAAGTTTTTTTTCTTATATCTTTTGTTGAAATACATAGGACTGGACCTGTCACCACCTGTTCTTTCACCACATAATTCTTAATAATTAGATGCTAAGTCATAACAATAACAACTAATTTCAGCTTGTTTGGCAGATTTTTTAAAATCCTATTTGAAAAGATCAAATTCTCAACAGAAAAATTCACAATATTCTTGAACAACAGGCTCTGTGATCATTTTCACCTGGTTTCATCAACCTTTTTTTTTCCATCAACAAAATTTTTAATAATAAAATACCAAAGTCATACCCAATATGCATATATTTTTTCATTAAAAACATGCTTGGCCAGTGAAAATTTCCATCTACCAGAAGTTAATTTTGGACACTGCTCCGACACACTCACCACTCAGCTACGACAAAACCTTTTGCCCTGCTGCTGTTAAAAAAAACAAAAAACCTAGATCCTATAATATTATGTATAAGCAGGGATTTCTAAGTTGATTGTGAGATTAGTAAACTTGCTGCACCTGTCTGTTGTTATTCTACTGTTTTTAGGTCGCTAAGATAACATGTTTTATTCTCTCTCTGTCTTTCTGCCGATGACCACCTCACAGAGAAATGTGAGCTTCAGGTTACTTTTGCTCACCCTGTAAGGGTGATAGTTCACAGAGCTTCTGAAGATGCAAATCAATTTGGTGATTGATTCAGTGTCAAATTTAAACGCCCGCAAAACATGAGTCTTTAATGAGCCCTCAAGGACGAGGGGGGCATCAGAGGAGTCCATGTGCACGCGATCTCAGTTAAAGTAACTCACTGTGCTGGTATGTTTGTGTGTGCATTGTGTCCATGAAAGAGGCAAAACAGTGTTTTTCTGTGTAAGACTGTAGAGTGATTAAGAGGAGTGTGATGTCATCATAAAGACTGCTCACAGACTCTTTCTCACTGGACAGGACCATTAACCTTTAAACAAGTTGGCAGTGAGCTGGAGAGCTTCCCACGTTTTTTACAATGAAACCGCGCCATGATGTGAGACAGGTCATTGCTGTCACTGTATTTACATATTTGTTCAAGAATAAAAAACAAAATGAGGGAAGGGAGAAGTCCAGTGTATACACCATAGTCGTTTTGAGACGGGCCATGTGCTGGAAAAAGTAAATCTAGACATAAACTAATCAGGAATGAATAACACCACAATAAAATTACTAAGGAGGACAGTCTGACAGCTCATGCAAAGGCAGGTAACTCCTGTTGGATGGGGCAAGCTGGTAAGCAGCTGGTGGGGAAGGTCAGTGGGAAACTGCTGTTATCAGCACTGCTTGACATTGGCAGCCATGAAAACAACAGAAAATTCACCATAGAAATCTCAACACAGCCCAACTTGCCTTTCCTTCGACTCCTCTCATGTTTGTTTACAGTTCTTGGAGTTGGAAAGAGGATTAAGTAAACACACACACACACAGAGGCACACCAGTGGCCTGAAGGAGACCGAGGATAGTGAGGTCACCACAGCAGCGATATGGTCTTTAGCCAGAAGGACAGCGGAGACTGAGTGACGCACAGCCCTCAGCGCACTCTCAATATTCTCTTTAATCTCTGTTAAAAAATAAAATTTATGACTACTTGGTGACACTGACTTGCAAATGAACTCCATCAGCCCAGATACTTAAAACAGATTATGTCAATGGCATTATCTTACTGTTTAACTAGCAACTTCTTATATGCTGATTTTGATGGCTTTATATGCTGAATGTACTATTATTTGCCCATTTGCTTCAGAGAATATCCTGAAACTTCAAACCTCTGCTTCATAAAACTACACCAAGAGTCTATTTCATCATCTTTAAAGTCCCAGATATAAATGGCTAAGAAAAAACCCAGCTGTCATCGTTGTGATATTATGGTGAGGGAGAGATTGAGAAGAATACTGGATTGGTTTAAGAGTGAGATTTCCCTCAGGAGCAGCAACCATCCAAATGTGTTGATCCCCCCCTCACCATAAATTACACTATCCCCTGGCCCCTGGCCACGATTAATCACATGACCACAGCAGCCAGATTAAATCTGTAGCCTTGGACGGTTCTCCTGTCTCACTCTCCCTCTGCCTCTCTTTCATGCACGTGGCACACAAATAATCAAGCACACAAGCCGAGTACACACAACATCAGCTGAGCACATAGCAACACATATAGGTGAGTGGGATCATCCACCTGTTCATACACCTTTCAGACATTCTGAGCGCTGTCTGTAGGTTTCAGCTCTGGATGCTGTATGTATCCTGTAACTCAACACTTCACTGCAGAGCTTTATTTTCTCGCTGTCAGACCTGCATCGCCACGACAACGCTGGCCCTGAGCTTGGACAAGATCGCCCTGACTCACCATATGCTTCATATTCCAAAACAAAATAAAAATCCTGTATGACAAATTATCTTTGTGACTATTAATAGACAACTATTCTAATGACCACTTAGTCTTCTAAGCAAATTTTTAGGCATAGATTCCAAAACACTTGGATCAGTCTTCCTAATGTTTAGTTTTATTGCTCTCCTTATTTAATTTTAAGACACTACCTAAGGAAATTATGGTAAATGTTTTTCACTATTTCTATTTTAACCTCAAGAATGAAAGATTAATGATTGAGAAAATAAATTTTTGATAAACTGATCATGAAAATAAGTGTTAGTTGCAGTCTTTCTTTCTTACTTTCAAACTATGGCCTTTGATATGATACATAGAAAAATATGAATCAATTTAAATGTAGGATTCTCATTTCCACTAAAATAACTGTAACATAAAGAATAAAGGGTGTGTTTGCAATGTGCCTATTAGGTTAAATCTATTTCTTTTACACCAAGCTCTCCTTTATTTACTTAGACTAAATTGGATGGTGAAGAATTACTAAATGCAAAGCATTGCTAAACTGGGACACTGATTTAAATAATATAAGCAGTGGCTGAATGTCACTATTGAGAACATCCTTTTTTAATTTGGATTGTAAATGGCGAGCTAAAATTAGATCTAAGATGGCACTGGGTCTATTTCCAAACTGATTTAGGATGCAATAGCATCTAATAATGGTGGAATGCTATAGTGGTCTAATAATAATATAGCAATTGCTGTTTTTATTCATTTTATTTGTCGACACAATCCAGTTACATGAAGAAACAGATGCAATACAGGGGGTCTAGCTAAAGCCAATTCACAGCACCTGCCGCAGGTTCACATTCAAGATAAGGAGAAATGTAAAGACAAATCGCTGCGGCTAGGATGACAAAAACAAAGTACAGGTCTGCTCTGTAATGTACAGTGGAAAAGAGCAGTAACTAACAGCAAAACCCGCCTGTGATGTGTGTGAGACTTGCCAGAGAGCAATGATGTGATAAGAAGGCACACGTGGACCGCAAGACATGGAAGCGAAGATGCATCAAGCATATGAATCAACCAAGGGTAATGCAATATGTAAATGAAACAGTTGTTGAAGTGAATGTGCCTGCTGTTGTTTCAAAATTGCATGTGAAACACAGGGGAGGCACGAGTCAGTGGTAACACATGCGCACGCTAGACTGTTTATCTTTCAGTCTTCTTCTGAGTGCCTGCCTGCGCTCTATCTCACTTCAAAGCTAAGGGCAAAGAAAAGGGCAAAAACAGTTTATAGTGGCAGTCATGTTAGTCCATAACTCACTTCATCTGTTGCTAAGTAACAGGTGCAAACAAACTTTTTTTAATCCGCGGCATCGCACAGTTTTAAGGTACAGAAAGGAGGTTGTGTTGTGTTGGAGGTTGAGTGGAAGACAAACACAGGGACAGACTGGGAGTGAATGCCAGGAGCCCTGGATGCTAAATGACTGCTGTTGCTGCTCGGACATTGATTTATGGTCCAGCTTCAGGGGTGCAGGGAAGGAAAACAAGGACGGTGCATAGAACAGGATATACATGTAAACAGATATTCTGCCTGACAGTTGCAGGGACAACAAAATTTACACGGTAAAGTTGTGTGCGAGTCTATATATCAGTGTGATTATAAACTAACGTAACCTGCAGTAAAGTGAAGCTTTGCGCTCCTGTGCCTCTAGTCAGCAGGGTTTGACACTTGCAGCTTCCTCCCCTCTTGCCCTCCCACTGTCACCTTTATTAACAGTCTGCCAGGTGGAGGCTTTCTCTCCTGTGTGTCCCAGCCTCAGATTTGCTGAGGTAAGTGATGAGCAGAGGCACGGAGAGCCTGTGGGAGGGTGCAGCTCTCCCTCCTGTTAAAAAGCACTGTTTACAGGTAACACACAGCAGCAACATCACAATGCAAAGTAACTACGTGTCAAGCGGTCTGCTCTGTTGCTCTCATATGTAAACATGACAGTGCTATTTTTTATAGTATCCTAACATTATATATAATATATTCTCATATATTTGACATCCACATATACATAATATCAATCTTACATGCAATATTGAATCTTCTAACAGCAACTTGTGCTATAGTTATGCAAGTGTCTGTGTAGATAGCCTGTTTTTTAGTTTGTTAAATTCATATTTTTTAATTCTTATGTTTTTATTGTGTTGTTTAATATTTCTATTTCTATTTTCTTTTTTCTTTCTGCTTTTTTTAGCTGCTGGAACATGCAAAGTTCCCAAGTGCAGGATCAATAAAGTCTATCTTTTCTTATCTTTAGTTTTTCATCCAAACATTACACAGGAAATGAATGCATAGCTGCAGATTTCCATAAGCTCAATTATGGCTGACTCTAATTGTTTGGTTCTATACGCTGTTGTCTGACCTAAATTCTCACTGTTCAGACAACAGCTGGTATTAATAAGTAGAAAAGTTTGTTTTTAAATTCTACACAGAGTGAGAGGCACAGACAAAACAGTGTCTGGTAAAAGGTGAAAAGGTTTTGTAAGTGAGCAAAGTGTTATTGTTGCTTTCTTTCTCAGACACTTGTAAGTTGTGAGACATAAAATTTGGCTTATCATTGGGTTAAGCCACTGCCATTTAACATCTTCTATCAGGCTTGTAAAAATAGAGTAGATTAAAAGCTGCAATAAAAAGTAGGAGAACTCCTTATTCCAAAGTCAATGTGCAATGTGACTGGAGGACCAGAGGACCAGAACCCAGACTGAGAAAAAAGATAAAGATATATAGAAGTGAGTAATACTGGAATCACTGGATAAGCTCCCGCTCTTTAGTCAAAACCCCCTCGGCTTAACCTTCAAATAATGCTCTTGAGGCATTAAACATTTGCTGAATGACTTGGCAAAAAAGATGTAACAAGCCATTGATTTGTCTTACTTAGCAAAGGTTGAGAGAACATACCTTTGTCAGTGATGCCTTGCTTGACATTCCAATGGTTGCACACATACACACCTGGGAGCTGCTCAGTACCTCCACAGCTGTGCTCAGTGTTAAGTTGGATATTTTTTAAATGACAGAATTTGATTTGCATTATCGCTGTTTTATCCACTTTGCCAGGTCTTTAACTTGGTCTTTTCCACATTTTCAAATGAATAAACTTAGAGGGGTACACCAACCTTTTGTAAAGATTTTGTTATTGCCTCCCTCCAAAGTTTCAGAAAAGAAGATAGATAACATTCTTTTGATTGCGTGTCCAGTAACAAGGACGAAATGGGCAGAGCCCACCCGTCACTAATTAGCTTAGCTTAGCTTGGCTCAAACACTCGTAGTCAATGGGAAATGCTA
>JAQLOL010000001.1:13603526-13622766 GCA_029783665.1 Naso thynnoides
AAAATCAGAGCAGCTTTATCAATACAGTATTTTACTTTAAATGTTTTTGTTAGACTGAGCTGTTATAAGCCATATTGAGTGGAACTAGCTTTGTGATGACTGCATATATTACAAAATACTACCTCCTGGTGGTGAAATGTAGCACTGCAGTACACAGATGAATGGCACAGGGAAAAACTCAATAAATAATAACACAGGCAGATGCTTTCGCGTCATTAGCATGTTGAACTGTGCTCTACACCATCATCAACACATAAGGAAATGTCTCATGGAAGGAACTATGGCACCAAAATAGCTTTCCATTAACATTCTCAAAGGTTTTTCTGCTCGTGTGTGACAGTTTCTTAATCAGCAAAAATGTATTTATATTCTGTTAGAATATTAAAACTCTTCATGGCAGAAAATTAAATTATGTCTCTGAACCATGAATAATGTCCGGTTCAAACACATCCTGTGACATCACCAATGTGAAAGCTGTACATGGACACACAAAACTGACGAACACAGCAGCCTCCCAGATTTCTTTTTAGTTTCCCAATTATTTGAATGAGAAAGTGTGTCCAGGTATTTGACTGGTACTGTGTGCCAGCTATAAATGTCTCATGTCACCAGGTAGAGGCAGTGAGGATGGTTACCGGGGCCCTGGAAAAAGAGGATCTTATTCATCTTCTTAAAAATGTAAAACACTCCTTGCATGAACTTCAAAAAGGAAATAAACCTTATATCTGGAAAGAAATACATTAGGTTATGACCTGTGTGTGTGTGTGTGTGTGTGTGAGACAGTTCAGGCGCAGGCCTGGTCGCAGCGCTCTACTTGATGATGTCAGTTGTATTCTTTGCCCTCTTCCACCCAAAGGTGCCCTGCTTGAAAAGATCACTGAGAACAAACACTCAAGATTTTTCCTTCATGAGCCAGAAGTGGTGATATCCTAGCCTACATATTGTAAAAGACCGTTATGCACAGTACATACAAATGACTTGTGATCCACTTTGACTTAAAACAGTGTCCGAGGTCTACCTCAGGTTCACTAACATTACTTAACTTTTTTAAAGGCCAAACTGTCATAAACACGAAACAGAACTCTTGACACTTTTTAAAATCATGTTGGCATTTTAAATGTTTTAATACAAAAAGAGCATATACAAATCTAGAATATACCAAAACTGGTTTAAAATAAGTCACACAGCTCAGGTAATGAAATATAATAAAATAAATACTCGCATACGCGCGTTTTTAATATAACGGGCACGAAACAGGAATAAAACGCGCGTGCGTTTTATAAAACGCGCACAAGAATTTTTAGACGTTCACGCGACATAGGAAACGTTAGTTTTAAAACAGTAAACACATCCGTGTCCCCTCCCGGGCTCTGGATAGTTGTTCGATTCCCAGTTGGTTTTTCCGAATTTCGACATTTCCGACAATTTTCGACAGCATGTGAACGCAGCAGAGTTTGGGTACCAAACAGACGTCAGAGCAGCAAAGTCGACCGGCCTGTCGAGCGGCTAGTTTGTGACTGAGACACAGACCAGCAGGAGAAATAACGTTATTATATCGCCACACTCACCAGTTTACGTTAGCTAACAACGTTTTTAACGTAAAGGAGAGGACTGAAGATATGTTCAGTAACGAGTCTGCCTGGTTTTCAAGCAGTGTGCCACAGGCCGCCCAAAACTTTTGGAGTAAGACCCCAATGATTTCAAAAGTTACAGTTGGATTATTTGTTTTAGCTGATCAACTGTGTTCACTGTGTCTGTTAATTTAGCTAGTTAGGTTGGGTTAGTAAGAGCTTGTATGCTAATGAAATAAGCTAATTGATTATTATAAGATCGTAATGCTGCCATTGTAGTTGTCAGGTAAACATAACAGAACAAAGCCTTGTATCATCTGTAAAAAGATCATAAATATATTACCACAGATCTCTTTTAGAGGTCTCTGACTCACTGTTGGACCTTCATCGGCACTCACACACACTTTGTTTTGGTAGCTTGAGCTGACTTTTTTGCTCATAACATGTTTGTCCTGTAGAAATGGAAGGTGGCACCACTGCTAGCTGGAGGACAGCAGATTACCTGTTCAGTGAGGATGCTACCTGTCCTGATACTCTGAGGTGAGCACGATGAAGATCTGAAATGCTGGACATTTATTAGTCAGTTCCACCATTTTGAAAAATAATTCTGGCTCTGTTTTTCAGGATATTTGAGAGCAAAGATTACCTTTGGAACGAGGTGGTGGTTTTTCACTGCCTGTTTCTGTCTGTCTGTGAGAAGCGCCAGAGTGTGAAGTCTGTGTGCCTTGGACATTATGTGCTGCCTCCAGCTTCGGTGCAGGCCGGTGAGGACGACTACAGATTTGTTGTGGTTCCCAAATTTGGGATTATGACTGACAAAAAGGTTCCAAGTTTAGTCTGAAGGACTGCAAGATGGCTGACGACAGAAAACAATTTTTTTTTAAAAGTTGCGTTTGTTTTATTGGAATTTATCAGGCCATTAAAAATGATTTAATGGAAGCATTCACTCTTAAGTTGAACTCCTTGCATCTCACAAATGTTATTAGCTGAAATAATGACTGTCAGTGGTCCTTTATTTTATTATGTTGGGAACCACTCTGATGATTAAATCATATCATATCACAAAACAAAACAATTTTCTGATGTCATGTTTATCTGATTGTCATTTAAGAAGTGAGAAAAGTCATCGGTAGGTTCATTTGGGAATGCGACGATGAGCAGTGTGCTGCAAAGGTAATAACATGAGCACGGAACGTACACAAATTTACACAAAGGCAAATCACATGAATTACTGTAATCTGCTGGACTTTCTTCTGTTTTACAGGGTTCCCATGGGAGTAGAATTTGCCTGATAAAAGATGAGCGCAGTGAAGAAGAAGTCAGCACGAGCGAGTGAGTCAAGTTTCTACTTTAAATATTTAGAATTGGCGCTTAGTATTTTGTAAACTGTTTAGGAAACTAATTCAATCCCTTCTACTGTTTTTGCAGCCCTAAACCATCTGACTGTGACTCACTGGAAAGTGAAGCCTCTTTATGTGATAATTTGTGGGATTATCCAGTTATAAACATGCCTACAGGTGAAACATCTATCATCATTATTGTATGTTCTCAGAGAAATTGTCTGTACTTGTTTCTAATACGATGATTGTAGATAATTACCTCGTGTTTAAAGTCTGTTGCAATCTGTATTTATATCATCAGACATTCTTCGACTTGTGCTGTAAGAGGCTGGAAGATGTTATGCCTTTTTTTCTGGTGATTTATTCACTATAGGGTATGTCAGCATGGACAACCTGCAGAGATATTCGGGTGAGCTGCGTGATTTCCCTCCCAGCTGTTTCCGATGCTCCCACTGTCTGTCTGGAGAGAAGAGCACGCTGAGGAAGAACAAGTAGCAGTTGTCAGTGCTATTCATAGTATCAAACAGCCAGCAAATAAGTTATGTTTGTACTCTATTAGTGTTGTCTACCTGCACTTATGTATATGTTTATTGTAGACCTACTGTACACACTGTCATAAAATAAATCAGTGTTAAATGGCTAAAGCTAATTTTTTCTTTTGTCCACATTATTTGGTTGTATCTGCTAATTGTTTTATCCCTCAAATATAGTCAGTGTTTTTTCATGTTGGTATATGGTGCAATGATAAAAAATTTGTCCACAATTAAGTATCTATAATTTATGGATTGATTTATTTATTTTTAAAATCTGTCTTACAGCAGTGCAGTATTGTTCAGTTTCTGGTACGACAATAAGGTGGGAACAGAGATAACCCAAAATGAAAATGTATTAGTTGACCGTATGAGGTGGCATACATGCTTAACAGTTTGTAGGGATATATTGGCAAACAATACAGTGCAAAGTGTAAGAAATGTCATTTGCACAGACTGACTGGATGGTGGCTCACATAAATGTTTATCTGTTTAGCTATTTGGCTTTACTGTTAAAAACACTTTCATCATGAAGATGTGAAATATTTGTATTTTTTAAAGAATTTTCAGGAAGAAAGTTTGAATGCAAAGTTTCCTCTGCAATGTAAATCCACCACAAGAGGGAAACCTTGAGAATTACATAGTGCTGTGTATCAGACCTGTTCGCGGGCCACATGTGGTCCAGAAGTAACCAGTGAGTGGCCCAGTAAGAGGGGCAGAGAAAAACCAAGAAAAAAAACATTTAGAAATTCTTAAAGATATTGAATGCAACACTTAAGCCTTGCAACATTCAACCCACAATGCAGCAAGTTGTGAATGTGTGTCTAATAGCGGCAGTACTAGTAGTCTTATGATATAACCTCTAAAGACGTCTTCCTCGACCCTAAAATGTAAAATTGACAAAGAAACCTGTCAGTTTAAACCTGCCTGGACTGAAAAATACTTATTTATTTTAACGCCAGATCCAAAATCCAAATGGATGTATTTAATTTGTGATGAGTGTGTCGTTATATTTAAAGAATACAATGATTGGAGGCACCACGATGAGAAACATCAGATTTTCTGGACAAACTTTCCAGTGAGGGCTGCAAAACTGAACAGGATCACACAGACCGAGCTGTGTCATTGTCATGCATGTGTTTTCTTGGTTTTAAAAATCTGGCCCAGTCGAATTTGTAATCAAACAGCCCTGCTGTATATTGTTGCCTCATCTTTTGAACCAGGAGAAATTATTTTGATCACATTACTAATCAGAAATCAGTATATTTTATACAATAATGTGTCAGAAATTTTATTTAAATAATTTTCAATTTGGAAAATGTATATTCACTAATTTTCATGATTAAAAAAACAAACCAATCATAAATTAGTATCCTGCGTGTAGAGCCTGCTTTCTATTGGACAATCAGGTCTGACGGAGCGGACTACGGCGGAAGTTAAAGGTTTTTCATGCTAATTGCGTCACGTTTTTTTCAATGATACGACGTCAGTAGCGGAGCACAATCAACGAAAAAATCTGTAAATAGGTTTTGAACTAATAACGAGTTATAGTGGGGGTTTCACGTCATTTTATGAGCGTGATTAAATGTCGTTGCATCATCGCGTTCCCCCCTGACAGGTGGACTATGCCGCTGGTTGTTAGCCAATCACATGCTTTGTTTTGGTGCCGGCCCCGCTATCAGGAAGGTGTAGCTCCCTGCGCTTTGGACTTTGGCACCGACAGAGGTGGAGGTGTTGTCTTCGAGCGCAGGTTCTGCACCTGTGTGGTTCTTCCTCCGCCGTCAGCTCACCGTTTTACCTGTCATGGCGCAAGAAAATCTGTCCCTGGTGCTGCACGCGCAGGGAGACCTCAGGCTGGTACGAGACAGAAAACAAACAAACAAACTGCGCGTGACGATTAGTTTACAATCTTTGTGACTCAAACTGACTGCACCCTTTTTTTGCTTTTTGTTATTTTTGCACAGGAAAATCGCCCCATCCCGGAGCCAGGACCTAATGGTATGACATGTTCAACGATTAAAAGGCTTCAACAAGCTTTTCAAAGTGTGCTTTTCAAAAAACGCTAAGTAAGGTTGTTATGAGCAAAACAACTCAAACTTAACGCATTGCATCAATCCAGTTAACTTGTAAGTTTTCAAGCTGCGTGTCAAAATGTATTAAAATTGCCTGGCTGCTCTGTTTTAGCTCTGTTTATTTTAATATAAATAGCTTTTATACTTTAAGTTGGCCTTAATTAACTGAATAAATGAAAGTAAGATGCAGGAAATAACTCAGACATTTGGAATCAGGCTAGTCTGTAGTGTCTTTCTGCAAGAGGGGTGGCGACATGCATACCCTGTTAAAGTTTATACCAGACTGTTCTCATTGTGTCCTCGTCTTGTTATGTATCGTGCATCCAGAGGTTTTGCTTCAGATGCACTCTGTCGGCATCTGTGGATCAGATGTTCACTACTGGCAGCACGGCCGCATTGGGGACTTCGTGGTCACGAAACCAATGGTGTTGGGGCATGAGGCGTCTGGGCGGGTGGTGAAGGTTGGATCAGCAGTCAAGCACCTTAAAGCAGGTAAGTGGGTGATGGATGTGTGTCTGCGTATGCGTGTGTGTGTGTGTCTAGCAGCTGTGAAATACCAAAGGCAGTGGCTCTTGCAATGTGCGTTGGGAAATCGGCCACTGGGTTAAAGGGAAGTAGTCGTGCTTTTACTTTTCAGTATTTGAAATTCAAAAAAGGTTATATTTCTTATCTCAAGTCCAGTTGACTTAAACTTAAATGTCTGACATTTTAATGGTGTTCAAATCAAGTTCACACTGTGTTACCTGAATCTCATCCGGTGCAAACTTTGCATATTTATAGGTGACAGAGTGGCCATTGAGCCCGGTGTGCCCCGTGAAATGGATGAATTCTTCAAAAATGGACGATATAATTTATCCCCGACTATATTCTTCTGTGCCACGCCCCCTGACGATGGGAATCTATGCAGATACTACAAGCACAGTGCCAACTTCTGTTACAAGTAATGCTTTTTTTTTTTACAATGGCATGGCTTTGCACCAGAGATTACCTAACAACTGCCTACTAACACTCTTGCCTAACCTTTGCATATCTCTCTTCTCCTTTTCTCTCTTTGGCCTTTTTATAACGATCCAGGTTGCCTGATAATGTCACATTCGAGGAGGGAGCTCTAATTGAACCTCTATCTGTGGGCATCCATGCCTGTCGCAGAGCCAACGTGACTCTGGGCAGCACTGTACTCATCTGTGGTGCAGGTAACGATGAGCCCAAAGACTTCTGTAGGAATATTCCATCAGCAAGATACTGCAGGTTGCAGTTCAAGACTTGCAGAAAAGTCATGCAGACATTGTGTACTCTCTTTGAATAACATGTCCCTGCAAGTAAGGAATCTAATTTAATGGGTGTTGTCACAAAAGTGGGAATCACGCTGACTCAACAAAACTCAAGTGAGGTGCAAACTGCTGAACCGCAGCACACCTCGTCAGAGACTTAATATTTAACGAAAATCTCGTATGTTGTGAAAACATTTAAGACGACTGTGTTGAGCAATATCTGCTCATACAGTTCAGGTTCTCTGTGAATGCTTAACAACTGACTCTTTTTAATCTTCAGAACATTTATAATCAAGTCATTAATGTCTTAACTTTTTAGGTTTCCAGATAATTTAACAAACTCTCCACAGTAAGCATGTTGTGTGTGTCCTCTCTCTCTCTCTCTCTCTCTCTCTCTCTCTCTCTCTCTCTCTCTCTCTCTCTCTCTCTCTCTCCAAAGGACCAATTGGGTTGGTTTGCTTGCTCGTGGCAAAGGCAATGGGAGCTTCACAGGTCGTCGTCACCGGTAACACACACAATTTCTAAACATCTATCTCAACTGAAATGATTTAAGACACAACATACAGATTCTAGTAGCATCTACTGTTCGGACTTTTATCTTTTTCTCTCTGATCCACTTTGCTGCGTTCAGATCTGTCCCCAGAGCGTCTGATAATGGCCAAAGAGTTGGGCGCGGACTTCCAGCTGACAGTGAAGAGAGGGGATAAACCGCAGCAGCTGGCCAAGAGTGTGGAGGACATGCTGGGCACTCAGCCTCCCATTACTATTGAATGCACTGGTGTTGAGAGCAGCATTCAAACTGCCATCTATGTATGTGACAACTGTCCATAAAGAGCATTCAAGATATGTTCACGAATATGATGTAGCTCTGTAGAAACTATGGTGCATATTGGAGTATTTTAACAGTGTAGTATGGCTGTTTTTACTTCTGTAAAGAATATTTTCTCACACCAGCTTGTTATTTATATTGTATTCATCCCACCGTAAAGCATAGATGCCAAAGAGTTTCAGTATCCGAGTTATATTTGTTTTTTTCCTGTCAGGCGACACGCTCAGGGGGCGTTGCGGTGATGGTGGGCCTCGGCGCTGAGATGGCTACTATTCCTCTTGTCAATGCTGCAGTAAGAGAAGTGGACATCAGAGGAGTTTTCCGCTACTGCAATACGTAAGACGATAACCATTAATTGCTTTATTGTTTTATAAGCTGATTATTGAAGCAAAATTGGATGCAGCTCAACTTGTGAATTAATTAAAAGTTGTAATGATTATGCAATAAATAAAGTATTTGTTCTGAATTACTGACATTGAACTCTTAGGTAAAATGTTTATCTTGCTGTGTTGCAGTTGGCCGATGGCCATAGCCATGTTGGCGTCGGGTAAGGTGAACGTGAAGCCCCTTGTGACCCACCGGTTCCCCCTGGAGCAGGCAGTCGCGGCCTTTGAGACCACGCGACAGGGTGTTGGGATAAAGGTCATGTTAAAGTGTGACCAGAATGACCAAAAGCCCTGAGCTGACCCGCTGCACGGAACTAAACATGGCCGACTGATGACAGACTCAAACTGGACATTGACCCAAACAAAAGATAAGAGAGCTAGTTCAAAGAGACACACTAACTGTAAACAGCACTGTGAAGGACACTTGACTGCTGGAATGCCTGCAGGTCAGAGATGTACGATTAGCATAAAAATGGTACGAGGAACTATTTTTTAAACTACACTGTAATTGTTTTATGATTGAATATAATCTACAGTTGTAATTCATTTTAAATTTCTAATTATTTTACTCAGAGCTGCTGTAGTAAAAGAATATCTAACAAAATCTTGAATTCTTTTTTTTCATTGCCAAACAATATGCACTACTTAATTGCAGCCATAAGGTGGAACTAGAGTCTTGCAGTGGAAACTCACAGCAGTGTTTCGTCCCAGTTCTGTGCTGCATACTTACAGTATGTATATATGCATTACATATAACCTTAAATGAATATATCTTTGTCAGTTAGTAATCAAAACATCATATTTCATCATTTTACTCAACACAAAAATATCAGACTGCATCTTCAGAATGTGACTTGTAATTATCGCCAGTGGTCTTCCAAAGAGTTAATACTGTTTTATCTTCCCCACACGAAAAAATTAAGCTTTGTTTGCAGTACTACATTCCTACTGCAGCTACACCCTACTCCTTTCTTTACTGACATACTGGTATCTGTTTAAATTTACTTAATTTATTTACTTTTCTAGTGTAAACACAACACAGACACGGTTTGTCTCAATTCCTAACAGCGTAGGCTACTATTAACTGGAATATACTACGCTGTATTTGCAGATAGTTTACAAAAAGTAAATGTTAAAAAAAAAAAAAAAAAAAAAAAAAAGCAGGAGTGTACTGGCAGCAAATTATGCAATACATGCACTGACAGGCAACAATCAAACTTCAGCGTTACTTTGCCACTGCTCACGTAACTTCACAAAACACTTTTTGTTTTTTAAAGATTTAAAGGTTTTTCCAATATCTCTCTTAACCAGTCTGACCTTATGCAATTTATTTTTTGTCATATTAAAGTCTTGCTTAGAATTCGATGTGGTGTGATGTTGAGACACATTTAGTCCTAAAATGAAATGCCCTGATAGACTGAATATTGTGACAATAGTCAAAAATATCTACATACTGGCAATTAGTGGAGGTTTAAATTTCAACTTGCTAAGTCAAAATTCCCAGATATTGATTTCCTCTAAATGTTGAATGGACTGTATTTATGTAGTGCTTTTCTAGTTTGACAACTCAAAGCACTTTTATAAGTCAGCATTCACCCCCTCACACACACATTCACACATTAGCAACAAGGTGGCTTCTCTGCGAAGAGTCAACCTGCTCATTAGGCACGCACACACACACATTCACACACCACCACAGGTGCAGTTTGGGGTTCAGTATCTTGCCCAAGGACACTTCAACACGCTGGGGATTGAACAACCAACCATCTGATGAAGAAAACCAGCTCTAGCCACTGAGCTACAGCCTCAAATGAGTTTAACTCGGTACAATAAGTCAAAATTATGTGACAAGTCAAACATGAATAGGACCAGTGTGTAGAATTTAGGGAGGTCTATTTGTAGAATATGGCACAAATGTAAAATAATTAAAGTATGTTTTCATTAGAGTATAATCTCATGAAAATAAGAAACATTTTGGTTTCATTACCTTAGAATGAGCCTTTTATATCTACAGAGGGAGCAGGTCTTCTTCCAGAGTCCACCATAATGCTCTGCCATGTTTGTATGGTAGCCCAGAATGGACCGTGGCTCTAAAGATGGCCGAAGGATATTCTGTCACACGCAATCTTCCATTTCACCACTAAATGCTACTAAACTGTGCACACTGGACATTAAACTTCTGACATTAACATTATGAGACACTATAATTTTAATTTTGCATTAAGGTTTTTATTTTGTCCAAGTTATTTTTTGATTTCTTTTCCTAGCAGCGCTGGACTTCCATAGAAGCAGACCAAAGTAAAAATGGAGCAGTCTGTTTACATGTGACGCAAATCCAACCTCCACATGAATCCATCATCAGTTTGATCCAGTTAAAGAAGACCAGCCAGGTTTAGCTCAGATTTTATTATCTTGCCACAATGACATGATACTACTTTACGAGGCATGCACACAGATAATGTTCATATGGTTCAAATTTACAACAATGCATTGTAAAACCATTACTCGGTGGTAAGGCTTGTTTCTGTCACAGTGTGTGTGATTCACAGTTCTCTTTTCCTCTCAAGACCGAAAGCCAACATACAGGTGGGAAGATGTTTGCAGTGACTAAACCTGTGTGTTTTGTTTTACTTTAACATGAGCACAATACTAGACAAGTTTCTCTTTATGTACAGACATTCTAATACTGCTTATGGCAATGGGACAGCTCACACAACACAGTTACATTCACAGTCCACTCATAGTATGCATGAGTTTCAGTCAGGAACACTAAAGATGAACATACAGTAAGAGTAGCACACAAAAGAAACTTCATTTTTCAAAAGCATAATTGATGCATGTTAATAGTTGTATTCAGTTGCTTGTTGTTTAAGTGTGTGTGAGTGTTTGTACATGAGATTTAGAAAAGACTAATCTTGCCAGTCAGAGGTTGAACTTGTGTATTGCCGTATAATGAAGGAAATCAAACGGATATGGCATTTCTCCCATAAACCCCTGCTGCAAGCATTGGTTTGATTCACATGTATGTTATATCAACTTAGCATATTTAAACCCAACATTTCAAACACTCACTCATTCGCCTTTTCACTGGCAACTTCAATGATATCCGGCATTTAATTGTGTCTTTGCCATCATCGCAGAACGCTTTCAATTTATCAATAAGATTCAATTGATATTTACAATGCAGCTGTGGCCCCTCCCTCCCTCCCTCCCTCCCTCCCCACTGCCTTCAGTCACACCATTAGCAAAATATGTATTTACATGGGAAATAAATAAACAGAGAAAATGAAACTATACAAGTAGTATAGTAGAAGTATCATATTGCATTACATGGATATAAAAAATAAATTGTGATGCATTTACTTGATAAGTCCATCCACACAATCTCACTGAAGTGACACACAAAGAAGCACAGACAGCGCAAATAAATAACAGTAAACATACACATACACACTCACACTGCCTCTTTCGCTGGTAAGATGGGAAAAGCATCTCATGTCAATAAAATGGCCGTTGCATTTTAAGCACAGACAAGGGAAGAAACGACGAAGAATTGAAGTCATCTGCTCAAAGTTTAAAAAAAGGAAATGACATGACATGAATGAATCCCCCCGCTCACTGGTCAGCTTGGTTTGCCCCATGAGTTAACCAATCACAGTTGACAGCCCATCCTGTGAGGCACCCCCCGTCCATTGTTCATATGTACATTGGCGTCTCCTGTCCTGTTAGAAGACGGAACATGGCTGCCGGCATGGTTTTCATGTGAATCTGACAGTGAGAGTAAGCAAAAAAAATAACAACCTTAGTCAAAAACACAAACATTTATACATATTAGAACATTTTCTGACACATATATTTGAAGGATTGTGTCTGCATACGCACAAGCACGTACATTCTGTCCTTTAGCACATTTTTGACAACATTCGCAGACAAGAAGTCAGGTGATTGTAAATCTGAAAACTGTTCACTTTTTGCATTAAAGTGCAGTGTTTACCATTCTAAATTTGTTTGGAAAATCAACAAAAAATTATATTACCTGACTATACCTGTTATATTCTGGCTAAGAGTAAGGTTGCTATGGTGTCTAAAAATTCTGATGAATTGATTTTGTTCACGTTATTGAGTGTTTGGCGATCAGACGTGTTGCTACTCTATCATGTAAACCAGGAGTGTCGAACTTAATCACAGATGGGGCCAAATTAAAAAACAACTTGCTCTTGTGCTCATTTGCTTGCCATTTTTTCTTGGCTGCAAGTTCATTAATGTTTGGTGTTAAGCTCTGAACTGTGGAAGCTCTGAGGATGGAGTGAAGCTGAGCATCAGTGAGACGATTCCTGTCTGAGGTTTTATTTATTTTCAGAGAAAAAGTTGCCTACACAAGTCTAGATTGGAGGCCCAACTGTTGCAGTGAATTCTGGGAATTGTAGTATCAGTAGTGTGTGCGTGATAAAGCCTATTGGCATATGGGCCATTCATGTTTGACATATGATATTACCTTGTGGGCCAGAGATAATTGTACTGTAGGCAGGATCCTTGAGTTTGACATGTGTGATGTAAACACTTACAACTTGTGATATTTTATACCTGGTATTTATTAACTGTTCATTTCTCACACCTCTTCCTTCTCCACATGATGGTTTTAGATTAAAACTGGAAATCTGAAACTACAGCTCCTTTGTACATTGTTGCTGTTCTGCTTTATGTTTTGAATTTATTGGTTGAGAATGTGTTTTTGTACTGTATGCACGATATGTAAATTCTGCCTCTAGATGTCTCTCAATCAAAAGAAGTAGTTTAATGACGTTGGTAAGTAGCCTGGAATCATGGGATTTGTTTATTTCATTGTTGAACAACCACAGCTGCAGATGAAAGTTCTATCTGACTCAGATAAAAACATTTACAGACAAAATGAAATGTTTCCTTGAATAAAAAGATTTCCGATTTCTCTGAGTTTGAGCATAATTGGAAACATTTGGGAATGTATAAGTACACAAATCATCAAAATATGTAACAAAGGTATCGTCCTATTCAGACCTTTTATGTTGAGCTGCTGCATTTTTTGGCTTAAATTATTCTCCAACATTAAAACTAGTGTTAAATCAACTGTAACTAAAAAAACATCTGTCACCTCACGTGCACAGACAGTTACAAGAGGTAAATTTAAATGGCAGCTGGATGAGTATAATGACCTCAGAGTGTTTTTTTCATCATGTACACTAAAATCATCTGCTCATAGTTATTAGTATAGTGAGTAGCAAACAGTGATTATGATTTCAAACAGCTTCTCGGGGTCACAGAAAATAATGTTTTAAAAGTTACAGTAGGATTTAATCATCCTTCCACTGCAACATTTTATTTTTGTTTGTATTTTCGGCAGTGTGGTGTGTTTGGTTCTGACTACTCCAGTGATCTAATATAACTCTTCCATAAAGTTGTACAACTAGCAAGAGATAGAATAAAAACATCCTGTCAAAATCAAAACAGCACCGACTGAGATATTTTGACTTATATTTTCCAAACACGCCACATCCTGCATTTCTCATTAAAATACCGAATTGCATCTTTTATTTGACTTCCTCTGCCTGGTAAACGCCCGCATCTTTTAAACTCAAGGCCACAGTTTGTAATGCTGGATTTCGGTTTAACACGTCAGGGTTACATCAGAATTATTGGGGTTGTTTTCTCACTTTGCTTTAAAAAGTTTCTCTAGAGTCACACATGACATTTAAAAACTGTTTTTCACAGGTGAAGACAACTAAATATGGGACCAATATACACAGTATATGGTGACATATATCTTTGTTATTGGCCTCAGAGTGTGTGCATGTGTGTGACTGAGTGTATTGGTTTAACCTCTCCAACAGAGTTCGACAGGGCCTGGACAATCTTCTCGTGTGCTGTGGCCACCACACTCTGCCCGTTGATCTCTATGATCCGGTGACCCACACGGACGCCACCTCGCTCAGCAATGCCTCCTCGCATCAGACTGCATATCTGACGGGCAAAATACACACACAGGGAAAAGTCCTCATGTCATCAGTCAGAGGAATATAGAATAATATTCAAAATTAATGTCAGTTTAACAGTATAATGTCTGCCACCTGAAACTAAGGCTGCAAGGCTACAAGTTTACACTTAAAAGACAATAATAAACTGACAAACTGCACATTTCATCCTTGCTAAATATAATGGAAAATGTGGCAGGGATTATATTAGGTCTATATACTATATACTTTATAAAAACATCCCAAATTACAGTCTTTCTTCAGTGCATCAAATACCCAGCAAATAAAATAATGACAAGATCTAAACGAATACAGGAAGACGTACATGCTTCCATTGTAAACATCATACTTAAATAAAAAATGTCTGGAAAACACAACAAGCATAACATTTTTATGTTTTGCAAAAACAAGATCTTTTGTTAATTTTGCGATTATCAAAGTAACTAATCTACATGCTTCAAATTTGACTTACAATGCCGTTCTGGACACTGAAGCCCAGCTGATACTTAAGGTCTGGTCTCTTGATGAGGACAGTGGTAACAGGAGGACAACTGACAATGTTCATCTTCACCTGAACCTGGTTCTTCAAGCCCTTTAACACAGAGAGACAAACACAGAGGAACTTGTTTAGTTTTACAGCTTAAACTGCCTCTTTCAGCCTCACTGTCGTGCACATGTCCAGTGTCTGGGTACCTTAATGATTCCCTGACAGGTGGCGAGTGGCAGCCCCACTAGGCTGGTGTTGTTGATGGACATGATCTGGTCTCCGATGCTGAGCTTGCCAGAGCGAGCCGCTGGCCCGCCGTTCATCATATTGGCTAAGATAACTGTGGGCAGAATGGAGCCCCAGCCGGACTCCACAATCACAACGCCCAGGATCTCTCCTTTACTCTTCTCCAGCTGCAGCTGTGGACACAGGGGCAGGTAGAAGGTGGGGAGAGAGGCGGGGGGGTATAAAGAGAGATGAGGAGGCAGTTTGTCATTTCTGTTTCATCATGTACACAAACTGACATGTCATAACTTAGATCACATGATTGGAGCATTGTGATTTGTTGGAGCTTATAACAGTGCAAAGACAATAGCATTCCAGCACTAGTGTGTCTTTTTAAAGTTTTTACTCTGATGTGTAATTGTATATATGTCTTTCTTACCGCCAGTTACTCTGAGAAGCTCCTGAATCAGCAACAAATTGCTTCAATTTGTAGAGAATTCATTTACTCCTAAAACAATATGTTGTCTTTTTTTTTGAGACCTGTTTTTCACTTTCTCTGTCTGCCTTCTTTGGGTCAGAGCAGAAATCTGAGGTGTAACAGCAGCCCCACAGCTCAGAGGGAAGAGCTGCACATTACCATAAGAACATACTGAGGCATCAACCCCTTTATTATCTGTGTTGCATTAGACTACTGCAGGTAATGTTGCAAATCAATGAGCAGCACTGCTTTATGGAAATGCAGTATATATATTTTTTTATTCATTATTGAATTAATTTGACAAAATACTGTCAGTTCATATTCACTATCTGTATATTTTATTCATGAATGGACTCTCATGCATCTAAATAAAATCTCTTATGATATAATCAATATTACATTTTAAAAGTTCATATCATTACTTATCCATAGTACCCAACTCTATTAGAGGTATTCAACAGCTGATGGACATTTAAAAACCAAGTCAATCTTGTTGAATTTTTCCATGATTGTCTCAAATGGGGAAATGTGTGAAAATCTACTTTCTTACAAATTATTACCGCTGCAGCTTAAAGGAGAGTTCCTGCTGCAGCTGTAAAAAGATGTTTTTATAAAGCATATATTATGCAAGCAGATTATAGCAGATGAACACCCACATAAGGCAATATGTTGAGCAACACTCTGACTTTTGTTAGAAAAGTAATTATGTTTATAATTACATAATCTATATTAGACATTAAATTCTAAAGCATCTTAATAAGCTTCAATCTGCATCTCCATCCTCCACCTGGTGTCATTCCAGTAAACAGTGTGAAGATGTAAACACTTTGTCACAATCAAGCTGATCTGTGCTGCAAGCCAGACGTGACATTTCTACATCCCAACCAAGATCTATTTAGGCTGAATATTTTTTATTAGTGGCATGAATATTAAGGGATTACCAGTGATTTATTTATAGTAATTTATTACGTCAGCATTTTAATTAACAGGCCTAGCACATCTTAGTATTGTGCCTTAATGTGGAGTACATTTTCATGCTTCAACTCTTTCCACCAGCAGATGTGCCTCACATGCATGTGAGGCCTTGAGAAATGAACTTGTTCTCAGCACAGTTGGTTAGAAAGCTTAAGTGCTTCAGAAAAAAGCCCAGTTTCCCCCTCACTTAAAATTACTCATGTGCCTCTTAAATAGCAGCTGTGTGGTGGTGCCCATGCAGCCTTGCTGATCATGCAGTGAAACAGTTTCATGATGTCTAATTCTCCAAAATGCCTGCAGTAATGCTTTCAGGGCACCGCGTTAGCTAAAGAGGAAATGTTACAGCAATACAAAAAAAAGGGTGAGAGCTGACATGCTCTGAGCAGATTTTACTGTACCATCTGCTTTTTAATCTGTCTAATTAGTTAACAGCTACTGTACACTTGTGTGTTTCTCTACTGGCCCTGAAGCATGAGTGTCATTTGTGCCACCAATGTAAAGTCTCACAGTGCCTTGTTTTTACTCCAGCACTGACACACACACACAAACACACACACACAAAACATCTGCAGAAAAATCCTGAAGCTGCAGGAAGTGCGTGTGTGTGTACTGCACACGTAAAATAGGCCAACCTCTTTGCAGTTTTCTGAGTTGGAGAAGTGAATGAGGTCATCATTGTACATCTCCTGTGTGTTGATGATGTCGCTGTACTCCTTCTGGCTCAGGTCCTCTGGGTTAATGCCGTTGGCTCTCAGGAACTCCTGGTAAGCTACGCTGAACGCCTGGCCAATGGACTGAGCGATAAGCTGGGCCTGAAGGAAGAAAAAGCCAGAGACGTCACTTAAACATGTTTGTGAACACATTTTGTTGAGAGAGAGGAAAGAGAAGTTAACCTTCGCTGAGTTGCATATAAATAAAAATACAGTCGGAAAAAAGCATCTGCTGGCTTTAAACAACAGTGGTGTTGAGTGAGCCAAGAATATGATAAGTCATAATATAAATTGATCCTCAATGTCATAAGCTATTTGTTTCTATTGTGAGAGCGGAGCAGAAAATACAGGAGCACTTTCCTGTTGTTTCATGGAGGAGAAATGAAGTTTGATAAAGATGTTGGGCAGAAAAACTAAATCTACACAAAGTTTACGCTGCAAAACAAACAAAAAAATAGAGATATCCATACATGAACACTTCAATGATCTGTATGTTATGAATGAAAAAACTTCTAACAATATTCAGTTTTACACTTTAAAATCAGTTGTTTGGTTGAGTAGAAAAGTACATGTAAACCACATCAATCCTGACAAAAAAGGAAGGTAAAAGTTGGGAAAAATTCGAAATGAGCACAATATAAAATTGTGAAAATTGAAAACCTGAGGACTTATCTTGGCTGTAAGAAATAACAGATCAAGCGAGTAAAGAGGGGACGTCATTTTGCAAGCTGCATTTCCCCCAATTTTCCTATTTAATTGAATTCTAGACTCTCATATAAATCTCTTGCAGACAGTAATGACCCAAACTCTCAGAATCAATACACTGTGAATTAGTTTTGCAGAACAATAAAAAAAAGTCCAAACTAGGCAAACACCACACAGAGCCAGTGGAGCCACAATTACAGAAACAGTTTATAAGTTGATGGATGAGCGGCTGAATGGTTCTATTATAACTCTGGCCGGCCTTTAAAACCTGGCAGCGAAATGAGATGAAGAGGACAGATTGGAGTCCAGCCTTTATACTGACTGGCAGCAGACACTGAGTTGCTGGCTCCTCAGAGCAACATTGTTCATGCTGCCAAATCTTGCTGAATCTGCTTCGAGACAAGCAGCAGCTCTCTTCGTTAACAAAAATAAATAAATAATGCACAGCCAGTTTACATCACTTCACGTCAGTCAGTTTAAGAGCTTATTAACGGATGCAAAAAGTTTTTAAGAATGTCTGTATATTAGCAGTGTTGTGCATGAACGCGCTCATGTTTTTGGTGAATGGTGAACTAAACCCACTCTTCTGTAGCTGCTAAACATGAAAGTGAGAGTTAATATCACTCCCACGACAGTAAAACTTGCTCATGAGTGTTGCCGGATACTGCGGGACTATTCAGGTATAATCCGCTAAAACGCAAATGACACAGCCTAAAATGTTTCACTGGTTTCTGGCAAACATGGCAACACTATGATGCACCACTGTGTCACACTGTGTTTACTGTTTGATGCCATTGACTAGTGAAGGCAATTCAGACGCTGCTACCGGGACTTCATATGAGTACTTATGAGTTTTATGAATAGATAAGTAACGTTACTCATTGCACATCTTTCAGCTAGCGACTGTAAAGCCAATGTACCGGCTCACTTGGAAGCATATGAATGTATTTCATGTCTCTGAACTGTTGACTGACACTACTGACACATTGTGGTACAGATGCAAACTGTACATATTTTTGGACTAAGCAAAGTACTGTTGTCAGAAACCCACCGTCAGTAATCTTTGTTGGGTCTGTAATAGGGTGGCCAGATGTCTGGATTTAGGCCGGACAGTCCGGATTTTTAATGCCCTGTCTGGCGTCCGGCGCAGCATCAAACCGGACGCCAGACATGTCCTCCTTTTTGAGGCACTGGGCTGGGCCTGAATCTTTGCTGGGAAGCAGCACAACGTCCATTGCCGTAACATCTCTGGTCTAACAAACTATTGGCTGAGAGCGGTGTTAGATAAATATCTGGTATATCACTGGTTAAAAATGTAAACACGGTTCAACGTGCTGGCTACGTCATATCCGCGTCGGCTTCGTTGACAGAAAGTTAGAGTGCCAAAATGTCAGACATGGTGTTGTTGTCCCCTGAGCTGCTACAGAGGGTGAAGGTGGAATTTGCTTAAATACAGGTGGACTGCTGCACACACACACACACACACATACAGATGAGGACACTGAAGACAAGTCCCCAATAGACTGAATCTTTTAGAAATGCTTCACTTTTTGAGCAGTTGAATGTTAACCACATTTTTTTTTTTTTTTTACAATCTCCTTTGTGGTTTACATATAACGTTATTTATGCTTTTTTTAAAAAAAAATTTATTTCTTT
>JAQLOL010000001.1:13622866-13646074 GCA_029783665.1 Naso thynnoides
ACTCTGCACTTTAAAAGATTCATCTCAGTGGTCAGTTTTTGAACACCACAATGTATTGAATGAATACAAATACTGTGAACAAAGACTTTTTGACTTTTCATTTTTACTTTTCAACGTATTATTTTATAAGATTAAACATCATCTATAAACCACACAAAATTGTATTGTAGATGGGAATACACACAGTCCTTTATAATTATTCTTGCCTCACGATATGCTGCGAAATGTCCTTCTTGCTGTTATGGAAATGGTCACCCTAGTCTGTAATGATTTGGTACTGTTAGTGTTGTGTAGCTATGACAGCACATTTTAATCAGGCATTTCCGTGGTGTGTGTTTGGATTATGTATGATATATTGTCTTTACTGAAGAACAATCTTAAATACAACTTAAATGAACTAAATAGTGGGTGAAAATATCTGTGATAGTCGCCCACAGTCTGTTTTCAATTTGCCGTTAAAAAATAGTAGTAGAAGAAGAGGCGGTTAAAAAAATGTGTCATTTTGCACTAACTGAAAGTGACAACAGAGCATGATTTGGGACAACATTACCCTGTCGAGATCAGTGCACCACACAATAAGTGTACTGCATTGAAATATACTAACAGAAGTAAGTCCATTTGGAACACAGCTTGTGTTTTTTCTTGGCTTTTAACAGTAATCTCTGTGACTCTACAGTGGGCTGTGACAATGACTGGGGGCTTGAGATGGACGGATACGAGGAGGTTCTATTGAAAAATAATAGCTCGGCGCAGCCCATTTGAAACAAGTGAATGTCAATTAGTTCGTTTTAACCTATATGGACTGAACTTTGAGCTAGCTCTTGTAAAGTCTTAACTTGCACAACACTGTATATTGTGACAATGTTAAGTGAACAAGAAATAAAACACATTTTGAATTAACAAATAGAATGATGTCTTGGAGATAAATGGAGGAAAACATTACTGCTGCTAATGACTGGAAAGCTGAAATAATATCCGACAAGCATACAACACTTACAAAGCAATGACAAGTATCTTTTTGCTATCTTTTGATGATGGAGGATTCGTTTACCAAATGAGCCCTCTTACATAATGACAGAAACACATCAATGTGACTTCCTCTGCTGCTCTCAGTCCTCTCATAAACACATGAACAGACACAGCAGGTTTGTGAACTTGAAAACACACTTGAAGCACTTACATCTTCAGACTCAAAGACATGGCAGATCATCTTGTACTGCTTCTTTGCCTCGGGTGCCCCAGGCGTAGTTTCAATGCAGTCCTGTGAGGCTGTGCGAGGCATTCGACGCCTCGCCATCAGCACCACGATGTTCCCGATATCGGCAATGTAGGATATAGTGCGGAGTGCGTTGTCCATCATCGTCTCCTGCAGGAAAATGAACCACAAACACACACGTCAAAGGCAAAACAACTTTAAACATCATCTTCAATGTGTTTAGAATACTCTACAAGTGTAGTTTCACTTTGAGAATCAATAAGCTGAGCAGTAGCGAAACAGTCTGTATTGATGAAGTCATCCAGATATAAAGCTGCACCATAGACAGTGAAAAATTCCCTTGAGTGTATGTAAGGAGCCACGTTCATTTAACCGAAAAATAAAATCATTCTTGATTTACAGCCGTGAGTCCTGAAATAAAATCAAATCCACTTAAGACATTTGATAATTTAGTTTCCCAAAACGACTCCCAAAAAGGGGCTTATGTCATCAATAGGTCTATGTTTGCTGAGTTCCTGTCGGTAAAGACAACTACAATATTTCTGTTTATTGCTGTTTATTATTTTTTCCGAAACTGTGAAACTGTAGTCACTGCAGCGACTCCACAACAACAAATGTAAACTACAACTTTGTCAATATTTGCATGGCAGTAAAAAAAATATGTGTTATAAAGACAGCCAAGAGCAAATGAAAAGATCACAATTCTACATTTTAACAGACAAATGGCTGTTTGACACATATTTTAAACAGTAAATGCTGAATTTCAACTCCTTCGATACAGCTGCAGTTTTGAGAGTTACAGGTCATTTTTGGTAAGTTGGAAGTGTTCATTTGATAAGTTTTTTTAAGTTTCAGTACAGTGGCCTTGGTCTGATACCTTTCACTGTGTTTGTGATTTTACATAATCTGAATCTTGATATGAGTGGATAGATGTGACACAATCAGAGCAACTAAACATCTGTCATAACATTGTGTAACACATGATAGTTAGAGTGGTGCTTGGTTGAATTAAAAAAAAAAAACAACAACAACTGAATGATAATGATGGCGTGGTCACAAATGTTCTCAAACTACAGCTATATAAAGTACTAAAATGTGTTTTTGAAAAGATTTATGGTTTAAAAAACACGCAAAGCATCTAGTTTGACAGTTTGATCAGAGTTCTGCGAGCTGTTCGATCTGCGCTGAACTGAACTGTGAACTGGACCCAACAATCGCTCAGAGCAGCAAAACATTAGCCATGCAACTTTACAAAACTGGACGGGTATAGCTAATCTGTCAGTCATCGTACCAAGCCCCTAAGCAGTTGTGATTGGCGCAAAACAGCCTTGCTGGGTGAAAATTTGTCTGAATAGGAGAACGGCCAGATCCATCTGCCAGAACGAATAAACCACGAGCTCAGATTCATGTGGTTCTCAGTGAACCAATGTGCAGGATATTTTCTACTCTTCTTTATTAAAGATTAACAGAGAGTGAGCTGATTGTATAGTTAAATAAATTACTACATAAATTAATTTAAAAGATAAATTAGATCTACAAACAGGTACACAAAAAAGTGAGAAATGTTTTGGGTATCAGAGAGTTTGTCTCAATGAAACTCAGTGATTTGAACAGTGTAATCATGTTCGTTCACTCAGCCAAATAATTGCCGTGTGTCTTAAAGCAGATGTTATAAGGTTTTGTTTCTGAACTATGAAGCTGTAATTTAGAGAAGACATGAACTTGAATCAGTGGGTTTGCTGAGAGGAGCTCCTACTTGCTCATGTTTTATGATAATATGCCAGATTTCATTTAATTTTGGTTAACTTCACTCCATTAGCTGTGTCTGCTGGTCTTATTCCATCAGCCCAACTACTGCTGCTGTTCTAACCCACACACGGTGTTGATCTTATTATGATACAATATCAGAAACCTCATGCATGCTGTATCTAGCCTTTTAATTGCAAAAGCGTGTTTTTTTTTCTCAGAATCTTTCTTAAGAACGTCTGTAGGAAGACAGACTCTGCATTGCAGCACGTTAGTTTCAGCCAGGTGGCTGCCCACACATGAGAACACACACACGCACATGCACACAGCCAGACGGCAGTTCAGACTGACATACTGCATATGAATCATCTTTCACATATACATTTGACTGTTACTGTGAGCACAAAGCTCTATTCATGATCCCTAGAACTGCAGAGCTCTGAGAAGCATTTCTGCTTCTATCAAAGCCTCCACCTCCTGTGAAGACTTGTACTGCTGCTTCACACAGCTGTGTGTTGTAAAGCTGCGAGGCAAGAAAATGACAAAGCTTCTGCAAGAGTATAGAAAAGCTTTGTTAAAAAAATAAAACACTTCAAGAAGAGAAAAACAGAGATAAATGCAATTTTTTATTCATAAAGACCTTCAGAAAGTCAAACTTCAATCTGAATTTTGACTTGACTGTGTAGCGAAAATAATTGGGAAAATCATCATGCGGCACTTTGACAGCCATTTAATAAATAAACTAATTGGGTACAGATGTGCTTATTATTTAGATGTTCATATTAACTATGAAGAAACGCTGCTCTCTGAGGCAACCTATGTGCACAGATGTTGCCGCAGCATTTTTAGGCTTTGCAGAATTTATTCTTTCCCACAGTCAGTCAGAGATCTGACGGTGACATCATGAGGTAAAATGAATAAATAAAAACCAGTTGGATGGTTGTATAAGAAGCAGTTTAAGCCAACGGTTAAGCTGCAGTTATGTCAGCTATGACACAACAACTTTCCCCTGTTGTGTGACCCTGTAGACCTCAGTGGGTGGCTGAGGTTCTGTCAGGGTAAACAGCTTTTATTTTCATGGGTGAGTAAAAGACACTGAACAGAAACAGGATGTGTGTGCTTGCCGGTGCTCACCTGTGAGTCTGCGTTGAGGACTTTGATCCTCTGGGTGGAGATGAACAGATCGACCTCAGTGAGGGTTTGAGCGTCTCCATCTGCACTCTGCAGAAAGATAAAAATAACAAAGAAGTTGGTCAAATCATCTCCCTTTGACCAAACTTAGCTGTGTATGTTAACAGTTATTCACAACTGCCTGAATGGTGTCTGTGTTAGAAGTAGGCAAGTATTAGTTTGGGTATCCAGAATGTATGCATGCATAGTTTAGGGTCCAACCGGGGAAATGCTTGTTAGATGAACAGGTTGTTGAGTCTATAGGTGAGGTGGAAAAGGCAGAAAAAGAAAGCGTCTGGCAGTGGTGTTCCTTTATATCGGGTGTCTTGGCACGAGGATGGTGAGCTGGCACGGAAACAAGAAACAGCTCACCACTAAACCCTTACCAGCTGGCTGTTTTGCCAGTGACAGCAATGCAGCTCCGGAACAGAACAAGCCTGTGCACATTTCCCTCTAATCACTGTGTAGTGCAGGCTAATAAAATTATGCTTGATTTTACTTCATTAGAAGTGCCTGATGCATTTAAAACACAAGGCAATACTGCTAAAAATATTATTAAAACATGTAAAGCTATTATTAAAGAGTTCATGCACTGACTGATATGGTGAATCACGTATTTGAAACTGTGATTTGTACAAAAACTAACCACAGATGAGAAGATTAGGTAGTGGTGTTCATTTCTATTTTCATATCGAAACGCATACACGTTCATGAACTGAATTTTATCCAGTTTAGCCTTTGAGCACAGCTATTTTATTTACAAAATTGAACATTTATGATTGCAGCCGTACTCCTGAAGCAAAATCCAACTTGTCCTCGGGACTTAAAGTGTAAAGATCTACTGAGGTTGTTGTTTCAGGAGAAATGAGAATCAGCCTGCTCTATGAAGGACCTCTGTTGAATATATGATGCCAAAGCCTGATGTTTACTACTGTAATGTTTGATTAAATCTACCTATTAAACTGTCATGTTAAGTTATGTGAAGATAAAAATGAATTAGAGGAATACAAAAAACACGAACAAAATAGCTGCAGAAATGTAGGGAATCCCAAGAACAACCATTTCTTCCTTAAGCAATATTTAACTGTTCTATGATTTTTCTTTTAACCTCGTCATAGTTTTTCACATTAAGTTTAAAACTCACAAAGTCATAGCTGAGACTGTTTGCAAGTTATGTTTTTGACTTTAAATTTACTCAGGTTCACCAGCAAGTGAAGCAGTAAGATATGGATTGAGATGTTTTAGCAAACATACTGCTGTTATCGATGAAATGTTAATCACAAAAAAAAAAACAAAAAAAAAAACAGGCATGCACTAAATAACAATCACCCAAATACATAATTTATCTTACCGGAGGGCAAGAGGAATGAAAGTGCAAAATGTAAAAAAGAAACTAAACTGCTGCAGACACAAGTCAGAGTTGCAGCAGATGAGCTTTGAATTTGCATGTGATGTTTCTTGCTGTTCTCTTCATTAAAATAAGGCTGTATGTGTTTGGCCCTGAGATGAAAAGCTGTCATATTATGCATATTGTGAGTTTTTTTTGTCAGGAACACATAAACTAGACAAGTTCCAAATGTCTGGGCAGCTTCCATTTTGTGGGGAGAAGTTACGAGGCTGTTTTTGTCACTTTTTTAGTGGCTTAAAATCCCCTAAAGCTTCCGATTCTTCGGTTTAATCAAATAAATTTCATTTGACTTTAAAATGTAATTAAAAAGCACTTGTTACTAGAATAATCACTTAAAAATAATTCCTGCTCTCAGAAAGTAAAAAGGCAGAAATTAATTATACATCAGACACGACAAATAAACTCGAGCTTGATATAACTAATGAAGCACAATACATCATTACCTAAATATGTACTAACAATGTGTCATCACACTCTTTAAAATGCATTTATAATGTCTTGAAATAAGTACTGTGTTATTGCACAGGTTAAAGCACAGTCATAATGTAACTGTGAGACCCAGGATACAATACAGCCTAAAGCTTTTCCACAGTGTCCAGCAGACATGTCTGCTGTTACCTTGTGGTCACTGTGGTATCACATAAATTCACATCAATGTGCCATTATTAAATTTGGCTTCAGTGGTTCTCAGTTCTGTGGTTTACAGCACAGCATCAAATTCAGTTAGAATTAAAGAACTTTCAGTAAAATACATTTTATGAGGTGTCTGGTCCAGTTTGATTATTCTAATTTGGAACATTTTAACTGATATTACTGCAAAATTTTGCATAGACTTGTGAAAGGCTATCACTGGCAAAATGCATAGCTTTTCACATAAAGCAAGATGTTTTTTGTAGTTCTGCGAAATGTGACAGAGGATTGTTTGATTAAATTAATGCACACGACAAATGTGACACAGATGGGAGAGGAAACACGGGACCAGACAGGCACAAATGAAGTGCAAAAGAAAAGGCAAAGAATGGAGGGAGAGTAGCCAAAGGGTCTTCCTTTCGCTCTGTTTATTACACACCGCCTTTTTCTTGATTTTGGCAGCCTTCTGAACCCTCTGGCAGGCAGGTGGACAGGCGTTGGGACGGGACAAGGTCGGCGGATACGGGAGCACAAAAAACAGGAGGGGAAATAAAGAAGGTAAATAAAAGGAAGGTAAGACAGTAAAGCCCCAAACCAAACGGCAGATGTGCTATCGCTGCTCTCAGAAACAAAAAGAGAGAGAGAGGAAATGTGTGTGTGTGTGTGTGTGTGTGTGTGTGTGTGTGTGTGTGTGTGTGTATGGCTGCATATGTGCTTGTGGAGATAGCGATCACACAGCCGTGTTGGTTATCAGATACAAATCAAAACAGCAATTACAGATGGTAATAATTGCTTTTTCTCTCTTGAACACAGCAAACAAAAAGCGTGCAGACATGAACTGACTGTTCCTGCACTCTTAACATTGATATAAAGCTCTATAAGGAGGGTCTATAGGGTTTATTACCTCTTAACAGCATTGCAGCCGTCAAACACAAAATATATATATAATTATAAAGCTAAAGCTGTGTGTGCAGCATATGGGCACAGCTCTTACAACCGTCCATGTTCATGTCACAGTCTAAATGCTATTACCAGAGGAAGACTTGCTGGAAAACAATCAACACCACTCACAGAGGCAGAGGAGGGGATAAAGCCCCCAGCAAGGATTTAAACTGTGCACATGGGGTTTGTTCTCTGGGCTACATAAAAAAGTCGAGTTGCTATATTTGGAATTAAACAGCTTAGATCAACACGGAGGCAGTTTTACACAGCTAATGTGCTTGATCAGTTCATCAGTCATTCTGGTCTTGGCGTGGGCTCTACAGTGGTTGAACCAACGCTAATAATCTTTCGGGGTACCTTGTAATCTTTAAAAAAAAATCAAGGCTTCTGTATAAAGTTCAAGCTGAGCAACTGCTCTCCTCTCCATCGAGCATCGACCGGAGGAGATGATCTTGACCCTTGCTACGCTTCCCAGCATGAGGCTGGATGTTTGCCTGGGACCACTGTGCCAAGCTGCAACTGCTAAGATATCATGGGAATATTTTTTTTTAAAACAGAGCCAAGAAAACAGCTCAAAGAGAGGAATCTCATTTGACTTTTTTTAAAGTTTCCTCCTTCATGATCAGCTCTCACGCAAGGCATCTGAGGCTTTCAACAACATCTACTGCTCTGCTGAGGAGGAGCTGAGCAGGGAGGAGAGAGACAGCAGGAGAGAGGGAGTCGGGGGGAGCAGGACGGGGTTAAGATGCATAAATATTGCATAAAAGAGAGTGAACATCATGCCAAAAAGATCTGCATAAATAACCTCTAAAGCCTTGGTACAATTTACCTGCCATACTTCCTTTTGCTCAGTTCAACACCACGGGCTCTACATGTGCTCATGTGCCTGTATATTAATGTACATGTGTGCCCGCTGGGGCTGATCTGAAGCAAATATGCAAGAAGGGCTGCACGTTACTGCATGTGTGATTGAATGTGTCTGTTTCAGTGTTTAAGATAAAAAAATGTTGTTTCCTGTACAGCTACAAATTTGTCCTTGGGAGGGAAAAAAATCAAGGAGATAATGGACGTCTTCATGTTTAATGGACCTGCTTCATGCAGGGTAAAGCACTCAAAGGTGAAAGCGAGCTGTTGCCATGGTTTCATCCTGGCTAGATTTTTTGCACAGAGGGCAAATTGAGAGAAGAAACAAACACAGATTGGATAAATGTAAAATGATGGCAGTGGACTTCCTCACTGAGTTGAAGATGCTCTCTGAGAAAAACCAGCCAACACGTGAGAAAACCGTCAGATCGTCTGTCACTTTTCTCGCCACCCTTGTCTTTAAGAAGTCTGTGACTGAGTTGTGACCCCTCAGGATGAAGTTAATAGGAATTTAGGGTCTGAATCTTTTCCTATAAAATGGGATTTGACTTATTTAAGACACCAAATGCAGATAACAATAAGTTCATAAAAGACTTCAGGTTGCAGTCTTTCATGCCACATTGACATGAAAAACATCAAGCGCCAACAGCTGGCACTAAATGCAGAGTCTAATTTGTATCTTCTTGTACTTTATTAAAAAAAAAAAAAAAGAAGTTCATATTCTTTTTTGAAAAGATATTTTTGGGCTGAGCCATTAGTAGTAGAACAACTGAAGGATTGCAGTGAGGACACAGCCTCTGTACAAGGGGCCACGGCTCTACAAACTGAGCTACCACGGCGCCTGTAGGCTTCTGTTCTTTAATTGAGTAATCAAAGCAAGTATTGTTTTGGTATCAGTGCCAACAGTTCCCAATTCATATTTCAACAGATTACGGATTTACATTTCTTTGCATAATTATACTAACACTTCCAGGCATCTGTAGCTATTCCAAACCCTCCTCGGCCACAATTTGGTATACATTAAAGCTCATTCTGGATCCTGCACAAGGACCACTTACTCTCTATCCTAAACAGAAGTGGGGTAACACTACACTGAAGCATGTCAAATTAAAGGATAAGGCTGAGTGGAGGGACTACTGAAGCATCAGGGCCGGGCCTTAATCATCTGTCTCTTATTTAAACAGCCAAACTATATGTTAATCTGCACAATGTGGCTAAAATACAAGCAATGCTCTGCACTAGCACCAATAGTCAACTGAAACTGACTGCTATGGTGATGATTTTGGATATAATGCACCACGATACTTAACCTAATATTGTCTGACGTATTCCATTGGACAAACATGTTCTTGTGTATCCATCCCTCCAATGACAAGTGTCATTACAGCATGCAACCTTCTTAAAGCAGACGACAACACAGGGAGTCATTTAATATTTAGAAATACAGCCAAGCTTGTGTTCGCATGAGAGGAGATAAAAGAGACTGGTGACTGGCTTGCAACTGTGCACCAAAACATGAGCGCAGCATGATGTCATCACATCAAGAAACTGTTTGCTTTTATCACACAAGTCAAAATACCAAAACTAAAAAATATATGAAATCTCGGAGCATACCTTTGAGTTTTCTGAAAATGCTGGCACACATTCTTTGACAAGGGAAGCAGTGATGAACAGGGCAATCAAGCTAATGAAAAAGAATATGAGGCGAGCTTCTCTTTGCCGCACTGGCTCTGTCCACATTATTTCTCTGAAACTGCATTGGAATATCATCATCACAACAACATTAGTGAGCAGCAGGGAGCGAGTGTCAACAAGGAGAATATAAGGTCCACATGCCAGCAGTCCCATTATCAAGCCAGCTGTGTCAAACACATGCCCTGTGGCCCGTTCTGGCCAAGTTCTTTAGCTGCCCTAAAAGACCCCTCATGCCTAATATATGACCAGAATGCTTTGCTCTGGACACAAAGAGCACTGATGTTCATGTAAATTTTATTAGGAGCAACATAGACATAAAACTAAAAAATATCTCATGACATCTGTTGAGAACAAATGACTTAACATTTTAAAAATATACAAAAATAGCAAAGTTTAACTTCTGTTTTAACTGTGGAAATGCATCTGTTTTCTATATGTGGTCAGTAATGTGTGAAATGAATTCAGATACAGACTGACAGATACCACTAAATGTGCATTATAAGCCATGTAAAGCTGCTGGACATATTTCCTGTAGGTTTGTACATTTTTTGAGTGTTACCAATGCAGCATGAATAACAACAACTACTGTTAGGATTGTCACATTAGGCTGGCACCTCAGGGGAGAAGAGAGAGAACTTCCATCACAGTGTATAAAATGCTCTGAACCACAGCACTGATCGAATGTGGTCTCCCACAATGTGAACAAACAACATTTCAACAACATCACCTGCAGGAGTCAGAGGGGAAAATATCTCAAATATCTACTTTTCTCCACAAAAATCATTTCCAAGAAGCAAGGGGCACTTTAAGGTCCTCAGCAACCTTTATCTTAATTTATTTTCTGGTGCCCCAAAAAGTCTAGACTGCTGGTAATCCTTTCTGACTCAGATCCTACAGAGCTAAAGCTTTTTGTGCCTTCCTGACTGAACCTTAAAGCTGCCACAAAATGTCTAAACCATACATTTTTGGTAAGATAATGGTGATATCAGTGTTAGGACAAGAGATCACTAATGTTTTATTAATGTTAGAAACAAGGTTAACATTTACATCATCCAATCTAAATTACAAACATCAACAGGGTCACTGTTTACAGGATGTTGTTATCTCAAACAAATTGATTTGATTTTGGTCCATCATTTAGCTTTTTTCTGATATTCGTCAGACTCAACCAAGACTAGAAGTAGCAAATTATTTTTGGAGTTATGACACCAAAAGAAATACACTCAGAAGCCATAAGCGTCAACATGCCTGCATTTCGACCTCAGCTGAAGGAACAGTATTAGTTAAATGGTTAGAAATGCAATTTTCTCAGAGAAAATAAAAAAAACAAAAAAACAAAAGTCATCCTGTTGTGCTTTAATGTTTGAATCTGGTGTAATAAATCAATAAGAAGGACAATGAAAACTCTTCACAGCTGACAATCTGTGTAATGTATATATTTTTCTTGTCTAATTCATAACAGGATTGCCAATAAATAACTAGAAAACAAGGTTTTGTTTCTCTCTCTCTTCTTCATCTAACTACAGTAGCTCCCTGGAGCATAGCAATCAGTCTATTTTCCTCTCTTACTGGTGGGTAAGCCAGAAAGGTAACTTTGTTTTTAAGATGAATAAACTACAAGACATGTCCACACCATAGCCTAATATAATTACTAGTGGTGCCCAGTAGTTCCTTAAGCTTAACACACATTGAGGTAGCTACACTGTTAATGTTTGACCTGTCAGCAACATTTACCCCTGCAAATTCCTAACCAGAGTGTCGTCTCTTTTTATACCTCCAAATAAGTTTGTGATACTTGATGTTTTTTCTATTTAAAATGCAGCTTAAAATGTTTCAGTCTTCCAGGAAAAGTTTGTTTGGCAGAAACTGCCTTTTAGTTCCTGAAGTTAGTTCTTGGAGTTTTTGGCCAACTCCTTTAAAGGAAAAAACTGCAGAACTGAAAAAATATAGTCTTCTGCAGGAGTAGAATTATGGACACGGATATCTTCGGGCTAGAAACTAAACACATTAAGAGTGTACTTTCATGTGTGTGTGTCAGTGCGGCTGTCAGTGTGTGAGTGGGTGTGTTCTTGAGTACCTTGACCCTGCTGACGGCCTCCTGGGCCTGCATCATGCGTATGTTCTTGGATGGGTTCCTCTCAGACAGCAGCTGAGTGGAGCCCAGGTAGTTAGCAGCAAAGATAATTCCATCAATCAGGTCTTCTGGTTCGCAGGGTCCTGGGACTGGGCCAGGGAGAAGCAGAGAGGATGGTGATTAACCGGGACACACGGAGAAGGACAGAGTGCGGTTAGACTGAAAAGGGTCGGCTGTGCGACGGAGACAGCATTGTAATCACTGCAGTCAATGTGCTGTGCGGAGAGACGGAGCCGAACACAGTTGCTCTGGAGATGGAGGGATGGAGATAACAGGCTGGGGGGGATTGAGCAGTGAGATGGCCACTGGCTGCGAGTGGATGCAGATGCAATGCTGGTGGGAGGCTGGCCTGAGATTAATCTACGGCTGTGATATGTAGATGTGGACTTTCAGACACCCACTCGGGGATGTGCTGTCATGATCTGAAGGAGCAGACAGGCGGCTAAACCCCTCACACATTATTAGGCTGAGCATCTGCCCAGAGGCAGGGAGAAAGCAGGGTAATATCAGAGCCTGTGATGTGAGAGGCTGCAGGCAAAGTAATGCTTGGAATGTTTCCATGCAATTACAATATTTTGATTTCATCACCCAACAGGTGTGCGGCTAGATTAACTTACCATCGACAAAGCTGGGAAACGATGCAACCTTCTTTGTTGGCTGGAAGACAAAACAGGATATTACAGATAAATGGTTGTGAATAGATTTACGATGAATTAAGTATGTCTCTCCAGTCTCAAATAAACCAGACAAAACCAGTATTTCTTTGCTCTGTGAGCAGGTGTTTCACAAGCATCCATTCATAGAATCTAGCTGCAAAATCTGTGTTTATATTTGTAAGATCCTGCTTGTTTTTTGACATGATGCATTTGTAAATTTACTTCAAATTAAGTGACAAAGAACATGGATGAAGAAAAATCTCCAAGGTAAAGAAATACTCCAACATTAAAACCATTTCTGTCTTCTTATTGAGGCAGTCTGAGAAGGGGCAGGTTACATTTGACTGTTGTTACTTCAGGGACGGCAAACTTGAACACAAGCTCTCCCTCCTATCAGGCAAGACATGATGCCCTTCTTTGGTTCTCACAACTGCATGACAGTCTTTTGTGACTACCATTAGCTTGAAAATTTGACACAAAATGTCATAAAAGCTGTTTAAAAAGTTGCCCTGCTGCAACAAGAACTGGCTTATTTTCGTGATTTTTTTTTTTTTAAGTATTTTGCTCTCTGTGACGTCAAATGCAATGAACTGTGGCTTTGAGCTGACTGCAGAGATACAAAATGACGCTTCTTGTCTGGTTTTAAAAATTCATGACACAAAAGATCACTGACATTAAAAAAGATTTCGTCATGTACTCTGGACACACTAAAGAATCAAAGTGTGAAAGTCTCCATCTGAGAAGAAGCAGAATCAAGGTCAATCATAAACTAGGCAGGAAACCAATCAGAAATTAACAATAACGATGGACCCTGTTGATCTGTATAGAAAAATTCCCTTTGATGCTTTTACTTAGAAAAGGAATCAAAATCAGAAATACTTCATTCATCCCAGAGGGGAAATTACAGTTACATTCATTTACTCCTTGATTCTTGATCTGCTTCAGAAAATGTCTAAATGCACCTTGCTCAAGGACACTGCAAAAGTGGGTGTAAATAGAGTGCTAAGCGTTACTCATCCTTTTCACATACTGACATTGCTGTGGGAGGCAGAAGAGAAAGAGAGGGGGGGAGGAGGAAGCTATAGACGATGGCCACAGAGGGAGCTTTGCACTGTGAGGTGATTCATGAGATTCAAACACTCATCCCCCAGGATCCACTGGATCAAACCTGCTTGTGAATTGCTACACAACAAAATTTACACCACCCATAGATGGGGAGGTGTGGTTGGAGCCTGTACAGGAAGCATCAAAAATGGCTCTCATAAAAACCAAAGGGAGACACGCCGCTTAATTACCAGGCTGTTATCAAGCTGTAAGCAGAACATGAGCCGGGGCTGTAATGACACAATTACTAATTTATTCAGTCACACACACACAAATAGCAATGTCATCTGTCTAAAGAGTAAATGACCTTGCAAATAATAAAGGACCATACCAGTCTATTTTTGACTTCCTTCCATTAGCAGAGATCAACCCTATCTACTACAAATGTTCAGATTCGACCCTGTGTATCCTCTAGTAGATCTCAGACAGCATTTTTAATCCCCATTCACTGTCATTCATGTTGAAACAGGGTATACACTATAGGACAAGTAAAAGTTACGAGGCACAGGTAATTCACCCATCTAAAGAGCGTTTTTTTGTTTAAAATCGCTGAGCCATAGAGAGAGGGGGGCCAGGAGCTGTTCAGACAAATGTTATTACGTCTGGAAAAATAGTTCCTTCCATGTGCTGCTTTTCTAGCTCGAATATTAGCATGAAGAGGGATTTTCACACAGACATTCTTTTTAACCAACATTGTCAAACATTTTCAGGGTGCTCTCTGTAACATGTAAACAAAAACAAAATATCTCAGAGATAAAGCTACTTTGGGAAAAGTAGTGGGGTTTATGTAACTTATGTGGCCAATGTTGACAAAGGATAAGGATATGTAACACTGGTATAGTCCTTTTATGATGATGAAAGAAAAGCTGCGACAGAACATCCAGCAACATCTTTACCTCTGGTACATTGTTGTTTTCCAGGGGGACGTTGAGGTCTGAGCGCTGCTGTTTTCTGGGTTGCTCTGCGCCATTGCTCACCTGCCGAGTCGACACAGAAGAAATAGTGCAAGCAGGTAAGAATTAGATTTGAATTTAACTTGAACAGCAAGAGAGTAACATAGTATAGGCTAAGTCAGAGCACATTATGCTGCTGGTTAGATTGGGAAGCAGAGGTTGAAGTGTTTGTCACACGGGTAGGAGGTTTTAAATGTGCGTAAACAAGATGTGCGTGAAAGTACTGCAGTGTTTGATAAAATCGAAGATAAAGTGTAAACCACCAATAAAACTGAACAGCTTGAGGAGGAGACATTCTTTTTTACAAGCAGGTTTGGTTCAAACTGCTGTGAGCTGATACTTGTCTTTTACTCGTCCTTCAGCCAGCTCTTTCTTCTATCTAATCCCTCATCACATGCATGGACATATACGTACAGTACATCCAGCATATGATCACACAGAGGGGGGATTGCATTTATTTCCCTGGAAATCCATCTCAGCAATCACGACTGCTCATTAACATTCAATCGTGCTCCTGCCTGAAATGAGATCCTCCTGCCAGTAAAACCTCCTCTTTGGTGTGGCAGGAAAAAATAAAAGTGTAATCCAGAGGTACATCTCATGCTATTGTGCACATGGAATTAAAATTTATTACCACCAACTTCCCATTAGTGTCCTAATAGGCTAAAGAAGAGCTGAATGTAAAGTCCTGATCAGTATTCATCATGATGCCCAACTCAGCTGTGCGAACAACCATTAAATTAAAGAGAATCGTGTTGTTGTTTGGTGGGATGGTGTGTTAAACCGTGATGTTCTACAAAACTATATTCATGTACTGAATCCCCAGTGAATCCACTCAAACCCTGCGCACGCCCTCATCTGTACAAAGAACACATGCAGAGCTTTAAGAGGACATGTGTCCAGGGCAGGATATATTTAGCAGGACTGTCAGATATTGCCCCTCTGTAACTACTTTCAAAATCAACCTTCACATTATGTGACGTTTGTAATTTTTCCTAAATTGAATCTTCAGTTGAAGGTGACACTGGGGCCACCAGATCAAATGCTCTGCACAACACGGACAACTTCTTCAGCAATAAATTATTTGCAAAATGCAATGGGGAATACTTGACCAAATATCTCATTTAAATACATTATAAAACAAAAATATTGCAAGTGAGAAGTATTAGATCAGAGATTATCTATTCTTTAAAGATAAGAATCCATTCATTAGAAGTAAAACCTAACACAGACACACAAGCTTTTACAGATTGTCACTGGTCTTAACAAACTTAGAGGTTAATGTAAGAAATGATTTATTGAGACTACTCAAATACTATTAACAGAGCACAGTCATACATTGATAGATAAAAGTGAACCTATTTAAGAAAAGCTAAAGACCGTAAAAAAATGTCTAGAAATGTCAAAACTGTTGCTTTTTTGGACTATGGAGGATTAAGGAAAGTCCTTGAAATGAGGTGGATTCCTTCAAGATAGAAATGAAAATTTAATTACAGCCCAAAACAAAGTAAAAGTCAGTAAAAAGCGAAACATTTGACAGAAGAAGCAGGACAATGTGGGTGACCAATAGGCTTGAAGTTGGGGTAGGCAGTTTATCTTTGCTGTCATCGTGCTAAAATGCTACAATTTCAGCATATTGTAATTCAGGTGATCTGAAAGAACCCTATACTTCGTCACCTCTCTGTGGCTCTGTATGCTTTGTCTTCACAAAGTCATGGAGTATTTTTGGCCAATCAAGGTAATTTCAGAGAGCATGGGTTCCGCGCTTCTTAGTGACAGGTTACATCAGTACAAGCTGATTGGCTGTTGACATGTGACATGCCTTATGTTCTAAAACTTGCCTCTGCTGACAACAGAGTGTCTGCAGGTGACACCACCAGCCAGCTTGAGTCGAGCTGAGATGGACCAGTTTATTCTGCTGCAACTTTCCCTGCAACTGTTTTCATCTCAATGTGAATCCTTGGTCCAAACTGGACTTAAAGTGATACACGCGCGGGTTTACAGTGTAGGCTTTTTCTTTTCATGGACATTAGTCAAACGTTAGGGCAAAGATAAAATTGCATTGGTCGCAGCTTGACCGACGTTGGCCATTTTCGTAGTTTTCGAGCCCGGTGGCCTTCTATGGCGGAGCACGGGGCACTTCAAGTGACGCATACAAAACGCTATTTTAAAACACTTAGAAGGTTCAACATCACATGACACTTCCTACAAAGTATTATCAGGGTCTCTAAACATAGAAAACAGGGTAGAAAACATTGTTGGTGCACAAAGAGTTTAGTAAAATATATGTTTGTGTAGGCAGCGTCTTACCTTCCCGTCGCTGCCATCTTGAAGCAATTTTCACAATAATGGTCAAGCCGTGACCAACGTAATTTTATCTTTGCCCTAACATTTGACTAATGTCCATGAAGAGAAAAAGCCTACAATGTAAACCCACACGTGTATCACTTTAAAATGTATCCTGTTGCTTTAGAAAACAAGATTGACGTTTATATGTAAAGGTAAAAGGGTAATTATGGTTAAAAAAATACCACAACAATTTTCCTTCATCATCACCAGTGAATGATCCAGACAGGCTATAATCATGTCATACCTACCCTTCAGAGAAATTGAAAGGATTTCTTTTTACACATTTAATAAGAGATTGTTGGGGTGAGGTGCTGTCCTTAAAAAACATCATTACTGATAGATGTTACATAAATCAGCTGTTGTGTTGAGCAACTTCAGATAAGTAAACTTCAACAGTTTCTAATATGGGAGACCGAAGTGAAACAGGAGAAGCAGCGAGCAAAATGTCTTTCATGTGAAAACTCCTCAGACACCCGTTTGTGTTTCTGACAACAAAAACGCAAATATGAAGTTTTAATCAGCTTTCAGATGACGGCAGGATTCTTTTCTTTTCTTTTTTTCCCTTTTTCCCTTTTTTTTTTTGGCTTTGTTCCGCACCATGAGAATTTAGTTCTGTTTTTATCCATCAACACATTGTGGGAGAATTACTTTCTCCCAGAAAAACCTGACTGTGTCAACCACCAAAGAAATGAACTTAGGATACAAAATGTAACCGTATGTGACTGACGGATAGAGGAGCCTGCTGATCTGAGTTGCAGATAAACCCTAAACAAAGCTAAATTTAAAACCTTTTGGTGCAAAATAAAGTGAGTCTTTTGCTCTCTTCCGGTGGAGGCCTCACTCTTTTTTTTTTTTTTTTTTGTTAATAGGCTGATGTTTATGACAGTGAAATTCTTCACACTATGCTTGCAGGCATACTCCCTCGCTGATCAGATCAAATTCATGTTGATGTTAGTGTGACAGGCTACTAATGACTAATGTAACTTTAATGAATCAAACCTAGTGGAATCATCCATCTCCATCTCTACTGGGGCCGCAAATATACAGTGCTGCAGAAAATACCCCGAGCTTAGCCGACAAATCAAATAGTGCATGAGATGGTAGCCTTCCATTACATCGTAAAACGTGTATATACACATATGCGCATGAACAGAAACTGTACAGGCAGATTTGTTTTTTGTTTTCAAAGAGATATGTTTAAATGCATGCACGAGTGGATGTGGGCAGCTGTGTGTGAACCATTTAAAAAAAATGTCAGTTTTCATAAGAACATAGATGATTATTTTTTACCAATAATCACACAGTGTGAAATGGATTTCTGTAGCTGTCCAGATAAAAACAAAGGAAACAGTGAAATGGCATTGAAGCTGAATACATACATGCCTTTTACTTAACTGTAGCTCTGCTGTCTGAAAGGCTGATTTTCTTTCATAGACACAACAGAAGGCACACATGAATTTTACCCTCTCATTCTCGGTGCAAGTGGAAATTTTCACCATAAAACATTTTCACTGTATCTATCAACATATCATTATCTCCATATCCGTCCCAAACAATAGCGTTCATGCGTGTCTGCTGTATTTATTCTGTTTTGTTGGATCCATAGAACAAAATAAGGGGCCTTCATTGACTTTAAAAATTAACTCCCCAACATTAACTTTAAAAATAGAACAACTCTGTCTCTGGGACCATGGAGCTGCAATCTATCTCCAAGGTGAGAGAAGCACACCTGCAAGTCACTCCCAAGGAGTGAAATGAGCACCCACAGGTGATGACACAGTTCACTGTCAACCTCTTAATCTACCTTTCTGCATTAGCTGGAGGAGAGGAGAGGAGAGGAAAATGAGAGGAGAGGGGAGGAGAAGATGGGGCTTGTCATCATGCAAGATCAGAAGAAAATCTCCATATATTAATATCATGATTTAAATTCTATTTCCACACACAAACACAGGAAAGAGACCAGCAGAGCCTCAGGAGGGCCGTTATTCTCTGTGGGCCCTTGGATGGCTCGGCAGGATCGTTTTTAGTTGTCATCTGGGTGGAAAATAAAACAAGCAGACAAACAAACAAGGACCTGCAGTGAGACTTGTTTCCACAAGACAACGACCTTCACCGGAAATCTAAAGGTCACAGTGCTGTCTTGTTTTAGGCTGGAAGAGTGTGACACCAAACCTGCTCTGTAGTTATTTGTTTAGGGGAAAATCAAGCACAAGATTTTCATGAGACTTGGAAAGTTTTTGCTGGAATTTTCGACAATATAAAAATGTAACAAACAGTATTTATTTGACTGTTCAACCATTTGGCTGTGTATATCAAAGACATGACAGTTTAATCCTCTCTTACAGAGCTGATCTGCTGTGAGATCAATTCCTAGGGGAGCGAAGATCACGACTGACCTTGATATAATACAGTCCAGTGACAAAGATTGAGCTCTTGATCTTCTTAACCTTTGACTTTTCTAGATTAGGTTACAGGGTTGTTGGTTGTATGTGTTGTTTATTTGCTGTCTCCAAGTTTTCATTGGAGCAGAGACAGAAGATTGGTGCCTTTATGAAAAATGCAACAACCCAACTACAAATGCAATGCACAGTTAAGTCCCTTATTAAGCACATTTTTGAGACAACAAATATTGATTGATATTGATATTGATATTGATATTAGAAAAAAAACTAATAATAAAAAAATGTGTAAAAAGTATAAATCAAAAAGCCACTTTCGAGAGGGGACTTAAAGAGATAGTTCAGTCTGATGGTATTCAGCGGTGTCAGCATTGTACTGTTGTAAATGGGCTCAGCAGACAAACCTTTTGTAGCCACATGTATAAATGCTTACCAAAATGATCAGTATTTGTTCAATTGTGCACTAAATGTTTTTTTTTTTCACTGCTTAGTTTGCCTCCAGACAGCTGTTTATTTTGGCAACTGTCTTGCTACCATCTGAGCCAAACAGCTGATTTGTGGAGTGATACAGTGTGTGGGGTAGTGCCAAAATAAACAACTGTCCTGTGGCAAACTGATTTTTTTAGGGAGGCATTTATATTTATGGGTCTTAAAACTGTTTTTCTTCTGAACCCGTCGACCCCAACCTCTCTCTCTTTGTCCTAGAAGTGACACAACTGATCACCAACTGCAGAAGGTAATAGTCTGACTTCATAGAACCCCGTTTCAAAAACTCTGAACTATCCCTTTAAGAGGGGAGGAGAGGGGAAGCCATCCTACTCGTTAGCAAAATGACCTAAAAGCATCCCCCAGAGAGACAGGGTTGAGATGAGGGCAACAGAGAAATAAGCAAGCCAGGGAAAAGTATGAGAAGTGTTTTGAACAAATCACTTTCTGCAAGAGTCTGCCTTCGTGCTAGCGGCACTATGTGGCTGAGCTGCACAATGTCAGCATGCTAACGTTGTGATGTTTAGCAGTTTAATTTCCATGTTTATCAGCTTGTACATATTGGGCATGTTAGCATGCTTTTTTCTTTAACTATCACTAAACACAAAGTACAGCCTAAGCTGTAAGCAGGTATTCAATCGTAAACCAAAGTATTAAACGGATTAAAACTGTGACCTGATGATGGCACGATTTGAAAAACTAAAGGATGACAAAAGGTATTTTCATCACCCAGTGAGGCAGATACAAGTCTGAATCCTAGACAGTTAACAGTACATCAAGGATTCACACATTTCTGTACAATGTTTTCGTAAATCCATGTCGTACATGTTAAGATATTAACCAATGTCAGTAAGGTTCATTTCTTAAGAAAATGATTCTCAAAAAAGTTCAAGACATATTCAGCCCATAGATGTTGAGAAATTTCATTCTGTATAAAATGAGTGTAGCAACAGATTTTCTTCCTGCTTTCTGGGCTATAAATTAACTCTGCTGTCAAAATAAAACGGAAAATACAGACAGATTTCTCACTAGGAAACTGGCAAATGATGTGTTGTTATCATGCTACTCCTTTGAATTACAGGACTTTACTTTTAAGCTGTAGCTGTTTTTGCCAGCTGCTTTTGTTCACGTGTCCTCACGCAGACTAATGAGAGAGACCACATAATGTGCATGAGCCATATTCAGTATAACGATGGAAGCTTTGTTCTGTTCTGTGATCAACTTTAAAAGGAGTAAGCCTTGTTTGTGACTGCCAAACTCTTGGCTGCTCGCTTATTTACACAAAGCAGAATGAAAGTCAAACAAAGTATGGAGCAGCAGCTGGGAAACCAAGACAGAAACGAGGTGCCAATTTTCTCTAAAATTAATTTGTTTTTACTCCAAAGTCCTAAATCTGAAACTCAAAAAAGGCAGAAATAGCCATGAAATTAATTAAAGTCATTCTGTACTCCATGATGAAATGTCAACACATAAGCTGAACAAAAATATGTAGTATGTATTCAGGTGTGTATGTTGTTTTTAAGTGCCTAAAGCTGTGAACAGCTCAGTGGGAATCAGTGGCTCCACACAGAGAAGGTCATCAAGCTGAGAAGAGAAGTTTCTATTTATAGTTCATCATTAGAGTCCCTCTGCTATCAGACATACTGCTGCAATTCAGCAGCAGCCAGTGTTGATGTGTAGCTCGAGGTATTGACATGCACTGCACCCAATTTCCACACAGACTCTTTATTTATTCAATGTACAGGGATACACAGCTTGACAGAACCATGCAGGTAAGAAAAATGCCTCTGGGTGAAATATTCTGTTCAGTATGGAAAGCTTTAGGCAAAGTTTCCTAAATAAAAACTTTACCATCCGCTTTTGCTCCATTTACTCACACAAACACAGGTGTTTTCCGGGAAAATGTAGTCCTTAGCAGTACAGAGTGGGATGGTGCAGGTATAACTAAGAGGCAAGGATAAGTACAAAAACATACAGTATTCTAACACAAACACCAACTAGACTTAATGATTCATGTAGGAGGACAGAAGATCGATCTTTTAACTTTGTATGTTACTTACTTGTTGATACAGCAGACAAATAATAAATAATAGTAATTATAATAATAGGATAATGATGAAAATTCACAGACATGTCATATGATAAACATTGCCTATTGCATTGCCTTAACCCCATCAAACCCCTGGAGTTCCAACAGGTATGAATTTGTTTACATGCAAATGTCACACCATTGTCACTGTGCCAACACATCCACTTGCCATCTCCACACACAGTGGCAGAGCAACTTGGCGCTCACTAGGACTTCTCATCACGCTTCTTCTTCTGGAACTTCCTGAACTGGGACTGGATGGCGACCGCCGCCTTCTCGGTCTCAGGGTCTTCCATGTCAATGTCAAAGTCCTCCGGGACGTCCGTCTTGGACGCATCTGGAAGGAAAAGCATATGATGGGTGTGACGCACAACAGGTCAAGGCCTTGGACAGTGATGTCCAATAATAGCTAAGAAACCATGACTGACAGGGAAAGGTGTGAAGAGTGATGCTTTGTATAGATCAGAGCAATGCTTTCTGGCCACGCCCCTGTTTGAGTAAAAACAAACCCCTCTCACTGACTGTTGGTAAATTCAAAATGTCCAATGTTGTGAATTTAACTGCCTTAAATAAGAATACTGCATTTCTTTTGGGTATTAGGGATACACACACTAATGGCCATGCACATCTAACTCTTACATAATGTCTTTGCCGATCGATGATTTGCATCGCTACATTGAAATAATGAAGGAAACAGGGGTTGGTGAGTGTCCTTTCAGCCTTCGTCCATCAAAGTGGACAAACCACCCCACGCAATGGCCGACGGAATCATGTCTTGACATATACAACTACCTCACTGAATTCTCCAGGTAATGTACTTCAGACAAGTTTTCTGCCATTAAAACACATTTCATTTTGCTGTTTTGGTAGTCTGTACCATGTGGCATTACTGTTAACTAACTGCTTAGCAGGGGTTTAAGCAAGCTATTACCTGCAAACTGTCACAGACTATTCACAGTATTCTCATGATGTTTTTGCCATGCAGTAATATGGCACAGAGCCACAGCTCATGGCCATAACAATAATTTATAATCACCTGTCGTTTGATTTTATGCACCTGTTGTTTATGACCAAGATGTCTACGAACAAATATCATGAATAAACACAACGGTAATGATTCCATCCTAAATATCAAGTATCATGCAAAAAAGTTTCATTTACTGCACTTTCTAGGCAGATGAACACAAATATGGCACAACGAAATACATGCAGACCACTATCAGTAGTTGGTAGTGGTGTCATAGTGGTCTGCATGTATTACATTATGCAGCCGTGGCTCAGGAGGTAGAGGGGGTTGTCCAATAACCGAAAGGTTGGCGGTTCGAATCCCGCTCTGTCCTAGTCATGTGCTGTTGTGTCCTTGGGCA
>JAQLOL010000001.1:13646174-13665000 GCA_029783665.1 Naso thynnoides
TGTGTGTGTGTGTGTGTGTGCGTGTGTGTGTGTGTGTGTGTGTGTGTGTGTGTGTGTGTGTGTGTGTGTGTGCGCAGTCATACAGCTCTGTGAGAGGGAGAGAGATGAGGAGGGGGACATCTCAAGCTAACATGGCTCCAGCTGTTCTCTGGATGGCTGGAAGCAACGCTACCATGTCAACTGTTAGTCATTTCTAGCTGCTCACCACAAAAGCCTTTAAAAAAAACATACAGTGGCAAATGTATCTGTGCATTTTCTGCAAAAGTATTGAGGTTCTCGCCATTTTTACACTGCTAATGCAGTTTGTATGTTCTGTCTTTTTATCTGTGTGCCATTCTCTGTATTTGTAGAACTGATTCACAAGATTAAAAATTGACTAATATGGGGTGCCTGCTCTACCAACGGAGCTACCAGGGCACCCCATGTACAGAGGCTGTGTCTGCGCTGCAGCTGCCCTGAGTTTGATTCCACCCTGTGGCCCTTTGCTGCATGTCATTCCTTCTCATTCCTTCTCTCTCCCCCATTTCCTGTCCAATCCTTCAGCTATCCAATCAATAAAAGGCCCTGAAAAGCCCCCCAAAAATCTTCAAAAAAACCCAACTAATATGTGAAATTAAAAATTTACAAAACATCTTTTAAGTAGTATAACCACTTGTGCCTTTTTTATGTAAGAAACATGCAGGAACATGCCACGGAATGAAAAGCACCAGAGAGAACAATAAAAATGGTGATGGCTGCTTCTGTGTCAGTCCTGTTACTTTTCATATTGGCTCACTGACACACTGCCATGGCTCACTGGGACACTTGAAAACAACATGGTCACTATTGATGTCATTAATGCCACCTGTGCTTTTCCTAAAAATACAAGTGAGAATGTCTGCTTTAAAAAGACCTATTTTTAACTAGTAAGGGAAAACATTTCTGAATGAAAATCCACTGGAATGCTCAACTTGCAAAGGCTGCCATTTTTAACAACAGGTAAATCTTCTATCCATTTATTTTTTTTTTTTTTCTGAAAACTTTGGCTGTTGTCTGGTTTATGTACTCTCTGTATGCAGGTGTTTGTCTTCTCTTTTTTTATTTAATTTTTGTATCATTTTGCTGTTTGGGAAGACAGACAGCAGACTGTGTCTTTTAACTTTTCAAAGGAGTGGGAGAATTGAGCCTGTTGTTCAGAGCAACTAGCTTACTACCTTACATCATCAAGCTTGCTAATTGTCAAGACTAAATTTCTTCTTTATTTTATTTTTTATTTCTAAACGGTAGTTTAAAAAGAAAAGAATAAAGGAGGATATGTAATCTTTATGCTCCTGCCTATAGGCTTTTTAGTCATTACTTACGATATGAACTCTTGACCTTTTTTTTATACTGCCTAAGTTAGTTGGACCATTTATTGCATATGTCTGCATTTTTGCATGTGTGTAGTGACTGAATAAATATCAAAATATCAGAAGTGACTCACAGCTGGTGGATGGAAACATTAGGGGTAATCTTTACTTACAACTTTTAAGCTCATCATTGTGTCAGGGTTATCAAATCAATGCTCGTGAATCAGGACCTGAATCTTTTAGGTGCTGAAAAAATGATGATATCAAATAGTTTCTAGATATTTCATATGGACTGAATGACCTCAGTCAAATACAAAATCTGCCTGTCTTGTATCTGTTTTGCTTTCTTAATTCCCAGTTATGTAAATGTTAATGTTTTACAAAAAAACAACAACAACAACAACAACAACAAAAAACCCCAGCAGGAATGACGATCCTGTCAGTGGATAAATGCGAACACAATATAAAAATCGCAAAGTTCACAGCTTTGTCCTATCACAAACAGCTTACCTGCTCCTGTGTCCATCTCTGCCTGTCCTCAGGAGAGCGTGGATGTGCCTTGATACCCCTCTGGAGGTCGGGGTTGTTGTGGTGCATCGATGGCAGGTTCAGGGACTTGGGCCGGCTGTCGTGGCGATGGTGAACTGGTGGGTAGGGGGCCACATCAGGTTTGGGGTGAGAGTAGTCACTTGCTGTGGGGTCCTGTGCAAGTTCCTCTGGGCTTTGGTCAGTGCCACTGCTTAGACTCCCCATGCTCATACTCATCTTGATCTCTGCGACAATTTGGTCAATGTCCTCCTCGGCCTCCTCCCCCGTCTCCCCCTCCACCACCAGGACCTTACGGCTACGGTAAGGAGAGACGCGCAATGAGTTCCCATTGTCCTCTGGGGCATAGTAGTCTCCAGTGTAGGCCCTTCCATGTCTGTCCTCCTCGTCCCCCTCCTCATCTTCTTCCTCATTAGGGCAGTACTCCTCGCTCTCTGCCTCCTCCTCTTCCTCCCGGGTGTGTAGGTTGTCTTGCAGGGAAGGCTGGTGGTGGAGGCGATGGTGATGGTGATGTTCCAGAATGGGCTCTGGTCTTCCATTGTATATCTGTTCGTCTGGGTCTTGCTCGACCACCTCGCAGCGAACCTCCCCGTCTCCCTCACCCCACTCCTCCACCCTGTGCCTCTCCCGTCCCACCCACTGCTCCTGCCTGACCTGGCCTTCCTCTCTCCACTCCTGCCTCGCCTCCTCATCTCCCTCTCTCCACTCCCCCCTCACCTCTTCTTCCTCTTCTCTCCACTCTTCTTTCACCTCCTCCTCTCCTTCTCTCCACTCTTCCCTCACCTCTTCCTCCTCTTCTCTCCACTCTTCCCTCCCTGCCCCCTCTCCCTCTTCATCCTCCACCCATTCTTCCTCTCTCACCTCCCCCTCAACCTCTCCCTCCTCTACCCACTCTTCCACAGCCTCCTGGCATTCATCGGTGTGGGCTCCGTCTGGCTGCATGGTACTGGAACAGTCCCCCTGGCTGCGAGTGTGGCTGTGGTTGCAGTCTCCCTGGCTGCTGCAGTCCATCCCTTCCAGGTAGCTGTCATCCTCTGGGCAATAGCGAATGTAATAGGTCACACCTTCATCCTCCTCTGCCAGTCCTGCAGGATTCATGATCACAAACATACATGTTTCTTACTATTTGCGGCTTTATTATTGAGAGCACAATTAGCACCGCATCGCAAAACAGTCACAGGTAATGATTAGGGATAGGAATCAATTATTAGTTCCCATTTAAAACTTGCTCCAAATCTTTACAGAATCCTGGATCAACTAAGGTTATATTCGTTTATTTGTAACTATTAATTAATGTCTCAATTGCATACAGCTACCTAACAAAGGAATGACAGGTTTCCAAGGTAATTTCCATGCAGAACTTTAGTCTTGCTGCTAGGAAAGATCTTTGATCCTGGTGCCAAAATTAAGCTTTTGCATAAATTCACAAAATAAAAGCATTATTCTAAGCAACAGTTTTCCTTTTTCATTTTGTAAGCTTCCCTTTTCATGTTGTAACATATTTTTCCAGTTTGGTTTTTGCTCAATGACTCAACTGTAGGCTTTTAGTCTGCCTTTACAGTTTATTGAACAGAAGTGAATAGAGAGCTCAGAATCAATAACAGGAGCATGGATAATGAAGAGGCAAAGAAAGTCTTTATTTATGATAATAGTCAGCTATTTGAGTAAAATCTCACTCACCGTCATCATAGTCTTCTTCTTCATCTGACGTGTTGTTAATGTAGTCCGAGCTGGAGTCGTCATCCAGGCTGTCAGCTCCACCATGGAAGTCTGCCGGGTCATGATCATCTTGGTCACGTTCATGTTCTGGTGTGGAGGGTGTTGCTGGCCGCTGGTCCTCCAGCTCAGCATCTGCTTGGTTGCTGTACCGACTGACTTCAACCTCTGAATCTGCATCCACTTCTGGATGGTTGTGACTCATGTCTTGAGACTTAGGAGGAGGATATTGTGTCCTAGAGGAACGGGGGATGGGTTTCGAAACATGTGACTCTTTCGGATAGCGGACTGGGCGTTGCCGATGGGGGAGGGCTTTCAGATCACATGACTCTGTAGGATGAGGGGTAGGACAGGAGGCGGGACCCGGAGCAGCCATACTGTTCCCTCCGCTGGTCCCTGGCCTCTTCCTATGAGCCATGGTTGGCGGCTTACAGGCCATGCATTGTCATTGGTTTGATCCTAGAAGAACGATAAAGACAGAGAGACACTGTGTTAGAGCAACATCAACTATAACTATTAATCCACTTATGCAATGCATACAAAAGAGAGGAACATGCCATAATGGAATAGATTAAATACAATGTTCAAGGCCAAAGCTGTTAAGCTTTCAAGCTTTTAAGACAAATACCGCCATATGTTTGTTTCATTAGGCCAGAAAGTTCATTGCACTGAAATGGCAAATCACACATATAGAGCATGAAACCCTTACAAAGTCCTCCACTTATCTCTCTCACTTTTTTCCTGCATTTCACATACAGCTGCAAAGGGCTTGACAAACCATTTTATTTCTGTAATTGAGCACAACAGTCTGTGGTTTACTTCAGTCAGATTCAGGCCAACACTTTTGTGCTTACTGAGCACAACTTTGGCTGCAAATACACAATTGGGCTCAATATATCAGGCAGGTTTAGCTTCAGAACAATAAACACAAAGAGCCTTTCTAAGCAGACTGTCTTCAAATAAACCCAAAGGGACACTGTGAGAGAAAAAAAATCAATAGTTAAATCAAGGTCATCTGCACACAGGTGCTGCACAAGTGCCCTGATACTACTGGGCTTTCAAATGTCAATGATGACTTGTATTGATCCTTGCTGAGAATGGTCAGCCTGGGAGACAAAGTCTCTTCCGACACAAGACCTGGTTAAGTAGTGCAGGTGAGAGGACAGCAAATTATTTCTTGCTGTTGCAAGGAAGTAGCTATGAAGCTCACTGTAAAAACCTGAATTACACTATTCTAACCATTTAAGAATCTCTACTAAATCACCTTTAAGCTGTTCCTCTCCCTGCAGCAATGCGGTGGGATAACTGTGATCAAACTATTTTTATCATCAAATATCTGTAACTAAACAATGTCGAGCAATGAAATCTAGATAAAATAAAGAAGAAGGTATTCTGGCTGTAGTTATGTTCAAATTCAGGGCAAACCCAAAAAAGGATGAGGAACTGATCCCATAGCTTTAAAATAATAGGCTTACTTTGTACAAAAACAAATATTACAAAAAGGTACCCAAACAAGATAAAGGTATCCACAAATCATGCATGAATCCTATTATTGACATAGAAAAGAAACACAAACATGCAAGCAAGCATCAACACACACACAAACAAATAGAATCCAGGCTGACAATCATAAGAGCACCAGTGGAGTCTGTATGTGCGTGTGTGTCTGTTCCCTGACATCCATTTCGCCTCCATCTCCACTCTGTTGTACCATCCAGTTGCCATGAACAACTACCCTCAGAGGAGTGTTGTTGCTCTTTTCCCCCATTTTCCTTCACCATAATTACATTTTCCACTGCCAGTGATTACACTGGTTAATTAGCTCTCCACAACCTGGTATAGACACATCGCTTCTAATGCACAAACACGCAAATGCAGAAAAGGAGCACACGAATGCTCAGAGTTGGTTACTCCACAGTCAGCCACGTCAGGGAACTAAAATGACGTGTACATCCAAAGCACATGTCCTTGGCTGACTGGCTCTTGCTGCTGTGTCACATGAAGATGTTAGAGAGACATGAGAGAACTTGCGTAGAGCTTGCTGATAACACAGTACTTGCAAATGCACACACACAGACACACGTGTTCTGTACACCTGAGGAATTACTGCAACATGTACATCTCATGAGGCAATTTCTGTGCATCATTTTAAACGGCTCATAAAAGGTTTTCATTATTAACTTTTGCAAATTCTCTAAAAATTGCCTCAGCTTGTAAATATGTAGGAAGCCGTGCACTGACTGTATCTCTTACCTGAGCTCCTGAGTCGGGATGTGGTACACAATAGTGCCTGAATCTGCTGTAACAATTGCCCCATCCTCCCTCCTCCTTTCTCTCCCATCTTTCTTTGCTCCTCCCTTCCCCCACCAGCTGCTACACAGCATGCGCCTCTTTGACTCCACCCTCGGGCTTCCTCCACATTATTGCCCAGCATCCTCTTGTAGAGTTTCAGTCCAACCTTGCCCTATTCCCCAGGGCCAAGGATTGGTAACTATGGGTAACTGCATCCCCTGGGGACTGATACCCTCTGACCTTCTCTTGTATTCACAAGCCCTGTTTTTCTGGTGTTGCTGCCTGACTCTTACCATATTTGTTTCATGTCCTGTTCTGGATATTGTTCCTAAGTGACATCACACCTGCTGTTTTGGAAATCATATATAGCTCAGTGGCTTTTCCCAGGTCTGCTTTGTCTGGTACATATTTAAAAATTGATTTGTGTTCATTGATTTTGCATGAGTCTGTACATAAACAGCAAATGGCATCATCAAGACACACAGGGGATCTGTCCCACCTGTTTAGCACCATTAGGACAGATTTAAAAATGAATTATGACATTCAATACAAACTATGTTTCTATTCACAGGATGTGTTTACATGCAATAAGGCGAGTTTGTATCTGCGTGTTTAGAATCTGTTGTTTGTTGAAGTAGTCCTCAAATTAAACAGTTAAAAATTAGACATCAGGTCCAGTTTTCTTTGAGCCAACTGTGGTCACATGTTGCCTCATGTGTGGCCCTAGTTAGCAGCTGATGGTGAATTGCCAAAGGAGGAAGTCTCACCTCAGAATTAGTGATGTCCTCTATTGCAGTGCAGTTTTTCTGTGTTTTTCATCTCAAGATTTTCTATTATTTGCAAGCCAAATATGTCATGATAACTTTACAGTGTCATTTGCAAGTATTTTTTCAGACATATTCTCACTTTGTTTTGAAAGGAATTCGATTCATGGCCCCAGGAAAATGGCTGACAAGCTGCAATGGTATCTGGAGTAAATTGATATTTCTGACTAGTTGTTTTCTCTAATGCAGGCACAGAATCCATGTGAATATCTGCTGTCATCTGCTGACAGTTGCAAACAGGCAAGGTTAAGCGATGTTAGGTGAAGTGGAACAACACCCTTGGCCTTTGTCTTCTGTGATTGTGTCTTTGCGTAAATTTCTGATAGAAATTCCATTTTGTGACTTTCGTATTGTAATTCGCTGACTTTGACTTAGCTCTACTCCAGTTTCAAGGTTGGTTTTAATATTCCTCTTGCTTCTCGTCCACCCTTTTAAATTGACAAGCAGCACAGTTGTGTTTAGTCTTCACAAATCTTTTGAAAAAAAAAAGAAAAACTAATTTGCAGCTTTCTTTTTAGAGCTGGCTGAACCTTCATCAGACTCAAACAAAGGGAACAGTAATTACGTGATGAGCAACCTAAACATGATGCCACAACTCCAAAGCATCAAAAAAAAGTCCTCAGTGAAGAGGATTTGTTTTCATTTTGTTCTGGCAACAAGATCTCTGAACTGCCCATAGCTACACATAGGCAGTTGAAAGATTCTGTCTCTAAGTGAGTTTCTCCTGAACAGGTTGTTTCTCTGTTTTCTACCTAAAGTAGGTATATTACTGCAAAAACAAATCAGAATCCAGCTGGCTCCATAGTCGTACTTCTTTCTATATTGCATCTGCACACACAAACACACACAAAAAGTATCAGTGTCCCATATAAAAGCGCTGAATTGTAGTCACTGATTCAAGCTGTTACCTTCATCACTAAAATTGGTTTGGCACACACACCAGCAGTACTAACAGCAACACACCAGCCTGCCTGCCTGCAGTGTCCCAAATGTCTGTTCTGAGCTGCAGCTGGGGACCAATCGTGCAGGGTTGTCTCCAGGGAAAGACCTATTCATGTCTGCCACAAAATGCTTCATCTACAATGAGATAAAGCTCTAAATTACCATCAGACACTTTTTTGGCAGACACATGTCTTGAAAGTTTGTGTGTGACTGTGCCCAAAAGCAGAGCTGAGGAGAAGACCGAGGGCGAGAGAAGCAGTGCGAAAGCAGCAGATGGCTCATACAGAGTGTGGGCCTCAGGAATACTAATGTCTCTCTGCCTTGAATTCTAAGTTATGACCTCTGTTCACACCACTGAATTAGACAGTCAGGCTTCAACAGAATAGAGGCGAGACAGAACAGAAGAGTCTCGGTTACCCTGCAGAATGTTAAAGACCCGTAAAAGAGAGATTATCAGTCAAAATGTAACATTCAAATCAGCTTAAATGCAATAAGACAGACCTAAGTATCTCTATTGATGGTTTTAGCATATGAATAAAAAATTCCTCTTAGTGTGTGGGAAGGTAATGATCCAAATCACTGAGGTGTTTAAGAGGCACTAACACTGAGCGATCCATATCATGCCCAAGCACCTTTGATTCCAAAGTCCAGTTTGTTTGACATGTATTACCTATATTATATGCACTCAGGCACGGTACACTTTCTTGGCCCTGGCACAACTGGAACAGGTGGACTTTAGGTGCATGGCCATGGAAAGGAACAACTATTTTTCTGGTCTTTGATACCAGAGGACAATAAAACATAACGGTACAAGATGCAATCCCTAAAACAGGCAGGTAAGTGGAGCTCAGTGAAGTCCTAAGCATGCTCAGTTCTGGTCAGGCTTCAGCAATGTGAGCACAGGTACGTGGCAAATGAGTCAAGTGTGAGTGCGCCCTCAGTGAGAAGTCTCAAGGGCTGAGACCCTCTGGTTGATTAATCGATATGTTCTTGTTTGACCAAATTCTCAATGGTTTGACAATCACTTCACTTTGTGAAGGACATATGTAGACCTGATGTAGTCTTTTCGACATGTTTCCTGCAGGTTCAACTATGTGCCAACACGAATGATCATTTTGCTGCAAAGGGTTCTGTATGTGAATAAAGATGAGTGGGAGTGAAGGCAGCTTGCTGGAACAGTGGAGCATTATGTTCTCTATAAAAATTCATATCAATACTGAGGCATCCTGCAAGCAAAAGGCATCTAGATATCAGGCAACAGTCAACACTCGAGCACACAGAGTCAGCCTCAGCTGGACCACTGGCTGCTCAAAGTTACTGACCCATGACTGTCTCACTTTGTCTGTATTGAATTGTTTTTGTAAGATTCGTTTACCCTGAAGTTGATCCCATTGATCTTTTTGCCAGTCTTGGGAATTCTCTGCAAAGTCTGTAAAGTGCCTCAACTGTTGCTGCATAATGACTGAAACATGGAACTCTCATGTGTTCTCCCTCAGCTTTCTCTCTTTTGTCTTTTTTAGAAATTATTTTCTACTTTCTTCATATTTTTGTATTCTGAGAACTAGCTGCATAACATGGCACACCCATAGTTTGACATCCAGTTCTATGGAAATAGTTGTCTAAAATATGTCCAGTTTGGTTTAACAGTTTGTTCATAAACATAAAATCTTCACATTTCTGTTTACAATGTAACAAAGAATTCAATAAATTATTTACAGTAATTCAGCATCTTTCTTATGCAAGGTTCTAGCTTCAAGTAGTTCCTTTTATTTTTGTTTGGTGATAGACAAAAAATACTGCTATTATTAGCTTAACTATCAAAATTGAAGTCCTTTTTTTAATACAACAGTAGTATGAAAAATATTTTGTGGCTGTTCTGCTGTTCTGTTCTAACTGAAGCAAAACTGATCCTGCTGAATGCGGCTTTGACTAAATCAGGAAACACTGATGTTCATTCCTTGTCAGTATTTTGCATGTTTCAATCACAAATATAAAATTTCTCTCTTATGTCTCAAGTCTTATGTCATTTCTTTACCCAAGTAACCAGACAAAAGTTACTTGTTGACTTTGCTCCAAAAAATTGTTAGAATTTCACTCAGAACGTCTTGTAATGTTTTTTTTCTTTTGTTAAAACAGGTTAGAGCAATGAGCATTAAACTGAACAGTGAACATAAATACAGTTTGCTATATTTGCTCAAATCGTGTGCCATATAATTGCACTATACATTTCTATTTTGGGGTTAAGTCTTACCTCCGTCTGCAGCTCATTTTTTACAATGAAAGGAAAGAAATGAGACCTATCTGCTGAATTTGAAGTTAAAGGCAGAAAAACGGGGATGGAATATGGAGGAGTTCACTGCGAGTTTCAGGAGAGGTGGTGATAATGGAGAGAGAAAAAAAATCTTCTCTATTTCATTTCTTTTAAAGATGGAGACCTGGCTTCCTGCTGCTTCTCAGCAGAGGAAATTGCTGTTTCATTTGAAGTGTGCTTTTGGCTCTCTCTCTCTCTCTCTCTGTTGCACGTTCTCTTTCAGTCTCTATTTTGCACAGATACACACAAACTCGAAATGAACTACAAAAATGCATTTTTCGCAGTTTTTCAAAAAAATCGATTCCACACACGAATACAAGGTAGAGTAAGCTGGATCTTCCTTAAAAAACAATGAGTAGACTTGCAGAAAAATATTATCGCTTATGACCCATTAGAAATATGACACACAAGCACAGACACCTGAAGTGAACTGTTATTTGAAAAAATTACAAAATCACCAGCTAAACAGTTTTCCTTCTGTTTCACTGTAAAATAACGAAAAACAAAGAACAAAAGCAATAATTTTCCTGGAAAATGTACAGATTTTTGTTAACATCGATATGACACCTGAATCTGTGTTTGGGCCAAATGATCAGGATCGCAAAAACAGAACAAACTTCATGTCCAGCCTCACTACTAAGCAGTGAACTCTGTTTCAGCCATGAAGCCTGAAGGCGCGCACTCTTTCAAACAAGCATTTCTTCAATTGATGAGGCCTACCTGGGAGAGAAGTGAATCCACTGACCGAACGATCCGCTGAATGTGGTTATCAAATACTTGTGACAAAGATATGTAATGGAGGCAGGATATCTTGCATTTTCAAACTTGATTCTTGATTGAAAATGATGAAAAAAGATGAACTTGATTGAAAAAAAAAATAATTAGTGCACCAAAAGAGAAATACTTCAATAATGGACCGCACCCTCTGGACAAACTATGTAATTACATCATTTAGAATCACTAGTCCAAGCATTTTTTCTGGCCTTAACAACAGTTTTTATATTAGGGATATCAGAGAACATGTACAGCGATACCGATATGTCTGCAAGAGGCCAAAATAGGCAAACAGATATATCAGTTGGGCCCTAATTGGCAGTATAACTACAATATGGACAGTTTCTGAAGAACCATCTTATTCTTCATCTCCAAAGACCAGCTTTGCTAAAACTATCAAAATTTGGTCAAACTGACCTGAAGAGTATAAACATATAGTGTGGGGAAATTTGAGTTTCTCAGATACTGCTGTAAATCAGTCAAACTAATTCCTGTCTTTCATGAAGCTGCTGTCAGTCACCTTTATTACACACATGATCACATGACCTTGTAATCTTTTAACTGTATGACATTCAGCTACCCTTTCAACTTTTCTGCACCGTTAAACATACGTTAATACATTTTGTAATAACCTGCCGTGCTGAGTTATGCTGCTTGTAAATAAAGAATAAAGGCACTATCAGAGAGAGTTTCCTCTCAGCTGTCTCATTGAGATGCAGCGTTTGTTCTGCTCACAGCCTCCCACTCGTTTCAGGTCGACAACAAGAGAGCGACACAGGAGACAGAAAGAGAAGCGAAGCAGAGACTTGGTGAGCAGCAGGAATGGCACAGGACCACAGAATGCATCACTCGCTCCCCCGCCATTCTGCCTGCCAATGTCCATCTCACCACTCGAAGCAAACCACAGACACACCCTCCTCCTTCACCCTTGACTGTTACCATGGCAACTCTTTGTTTTTCCAGCGCAGTCTCTCAGAGGAGGACTCTCTCAGCCAATCATTAAAAAAACCCTCTACAGAACAAACACACATGCATGCACACATTATTCAAACAGTGCCACTGTGCTAATACGGCTGTTTTTAGCCACTTTGGAAACATTAGAAACAGCAACACTTCTGGTGTCAGCTGTGTGGAGTAAATTTGGCCCCTCATGACAAAGGAAGGCAGAATGAATCCACCAGATGGACACTTCTTTTTGGGTGGCCTGGCATCAGAGGACCACATTATTTACCTTCAGGAACACAAGCAGCAGCCTCTAAACAGATTTACTATGGTATTAAAAAAGAATCCAAAGTAAGATTAAAGGGACTGTCTGCAGAAAAGAAAGAAAGTTCTCTAACACTTTATTTGGATAGTCTGCCTACAAATAATTTAGAGTATTTGTAACATTAACAACATTTGAGTTGTTGATAATATTGTTGTCATAATTGTTTTTTGAATATTTGTAGACATTTTTAAAATAACGAACATTTTCAGAAAGTCTTTTGAATTTTATTCTGAATGTTTTCAAAATGTTCACCAGAGATTAATGAAATGGTTAACAGGTTAGGGTTACACTATGGTTACGGTTAGGATTCGGGTGAAATAGTTCCATTGTCAAATATCAACTAATATGTTGTTAAAATGTTAAAAAATACTTTATAAACTATCTGTAGGCAGACTATTCAAATAAAGTGTTACCATTTATCCTTTTTTTCCTGATTTGCTGATGTTTGTTTCGAGCAACAGTAGCTGAATAACTCAGGGATGGCAATGTCAGTGAAATATCTGAAAAACTGTTGGGATGATTGCTCTGGAAAAAAAAAAATCTATACATTTGTAATACCTAAATGAAGTCTAAAGACTTTTTCTCTATCCCAACAATGAGGTTGACATTTCCAGAAATATTTGACTGCTGACACTTCCGCAATCTGTGCTACATGGCAGGATTCATGTTCTTCAGAAAATAAATTGAAACTGGCGAAAAAAAAAAGTAAATGGTCTCCAAAATTGTTGTGTGTCTTTCTGTGACGTTGTTTTGACTCCAAATGCATCCAGTGTTTTCTTCTCACACAGGTTTAACATGCACATTTAAGCAGTCAGGTTGGTGTTGGTTGTAGTTTTTGCAGAGTGTGCTAGTTAAACTTTAGATGAGATGCAAAGAAATCCAATATTTCTGATCACCTCATCTTTGAGTCTCAAAAGTCAACAAACCTTTCAGCTAAGTAAAGACACTAGTCTATCATCCAGCTTAGCACACAGTGGGATCACATATATCAGTTTGTGAGCTCTAAAGCTGGCCAGGTGGCACATGAGTCTAGGTTGGCCTACATTTTAAGGAGAAACATGAAACACTCTAAACTTTGCCTGGCGACAAGCCCAGCTTGCAGAGAGCTAAACACAGCTAAATGGCCCCAGAGGGAGACAGATACTGGGGCGATTTCACAGGGTTTAATTGAAGCTGTCAACTGGATTCGGTACTGATGAGGGAAGAAACAAGCAAGACAGATGAAAAATATTTAGTTATGTCATTATGTAAAATTCTTAACTTATGGAAAAACCGTAAAAGCAGCCTTGACATCCCACTAATACCCAGTCATTGTTGGGACTGCCACCACTGCACACACGCGGGCAGCAGGGAAAACATTTTTGTTTGGGATTTAATGAGAAATCCTCCCACACCACTCAGTCCAACCAAGCTGAAACATGGCAACAAAATAAATGGGTATTAATCCAATAGCCAAAAATTGTGAGGATGCTGCTAATTAAAAACTCATGTTGTCTGTCTAGTTGATGAAATGTGGAGAGAGGACATGCAAGATTATTTTTGTTTAAAAGGAGATTACTCTTTTTTCTCCTGACAAAAACAGGATGGAGGACATAAATCTCAGGAAATGAAAGGTGAGATTTAAAAAAAAAATCTTGAATAAGTATAATAAAACTATCATTAGTAGTTCATCTTCACAGACGTTTTAAAGCATGTTTTAAAAAAAAGAACACTCAAAAAGGGGCTGTAAGCACCTCTACTCTCCTTCTCATCCTTCCCCTCCCACCAACACTGCTTGACCAGTGAATGAACAAAGATGACTAATATGTTTTTGAGTGTTAACAAGAATTTTAAAGGGTTTTGATCATCAAAAGATGAGAAGTGTGCTACAAAAATGTAGTCCATTTACCGGCCATATATAATAGGCTACTTATACACTAATTTTAGCCACTCAGGTTTTGTCTTAAGAGAAACAAATTTGATCTGGAAACAGGTAAATCTGCATAAAGAAATGATACAAAGTCATTTGACACTGTGTTGACAGCCAAGAACACAATGCAATAATAACACTGACTGGTCTGCTACAATGGTTTGGTCCAGCATTAGCAGTAATGCAGACATAATACGGGACCACGTGGAAGCTGTCGGAAGGCGAAGCTCTCGATTTACCTGGTAATCCCTGTCCCAACCCTCACCTACTGTCATGAGCCGAATAATGACCAACAGACTTGCGAATTCAAGTGGCCTAACTTGCTGACTTAAGTTTGGCAGATCGGTAGAGGCAGTTTTGTGCTGCGTCAGCAGTACTGCCAGCGTTGTACCGGACTGTCATGACTTGCCAAAAAGTAAAGCTCTCAATTTACCAGCCAATCTACATCACAAATTTCACCTATGGTAGTGACCAATAGATTAGAACACAGATACAAGCAACCAAAATTAGTTTCCTCCATAGAGCGGCAGGGCTCGGCCTCAGAGAGAGGACGAGGAGCTTGGACATCCGGAGGGAGCTCAGAAAGCCACTGCTCCTTCGTGTCGAAAGGGGCCAGTTGAAGTGGACTGGCCATTAGGTTTGAATGCCTCCAGGATGCCGTCCTTTGGAGGATTTTCAGGCATGCTCAGTTGGGAGGAGTACCCGAAATAGAACCTGAACCCACTGGAGGGATTATATATTAGGGGTGCATGGGATTTTTGCTGATATCCAATATGCTGATATTTTACAACTCATTTGGACATTAATTGATACCGATACCAATATATATTTTTTTCCTACACCTAACTGCAGGGATCGTCAAGTCTCTTCTGTGGTTGACTTTGCATACAGTATTATATGCATACTCTTACCATGTTGGCCTGCCAGCAAATGCAGGCATAAAATACAAAGCTAAAAAGTATGTATTGTTCATTTCTCGCGCATAAGAAGGAAAACACTTTAATTTACTTTATGTGAAACACTGTCATTATTTATGATAATTGCTTTTAAACAAAACTAGTAAGATACATCCTACTTAAGACTGGATGATGCTCTCCCTGAGACAATCAGAACAAAACCCACAACCAGGACAAATTTGACCTGTTTCATAACGTCTGTCCACGAGGAACATGAAACTTGGCGTCAACTCAGGCGTTTAATACTGTTGACTGCTACTTTTAATGCTGATAATACCGCACATCCCTGTTATATATCTCATCTGGCATGGAAACACCTGGGAATCTGCCAGGGGAGCTGGAAAGCGCTGCTGGGATGAGGGACGTCTGGAATACCCTTAGCCTGCTGCCACTGCGACCTGACCCGGATAAGCGGAGGACAAAGGATGGTTTGCTACACTGTTCTGTCATCCCTCCTGAATTGTCACTTAAAGTCTGGAAAGATGAAGGTGAGAATTGCTTCCTGGCTGACACAATGATCTATGTGATCCCTCAGTGGAAGGTCTTTCACAGTCCTGCTTCTTATTGCCCCCTGTCCATAACGGCTTCTTTCGTCATGCCTCTAATCCTAAATCTTTGTCAACTTTTAATCAACAGCTGCTATTTCTCAGAGGCCATCACTCTCTCATCCTCTGTCAGGTTCTTTCAAACTGAAACAGCAGCAGCAGCCTGCCACTGCTAAGTCAGGTGGCTTACTGTTAATGACTGGCAATAATGGATGTTTGACAGCTGCCATATAATTCCATTTACACTGGACAATACATTGCAGTATCAACTCTATTCTTAAAGAGTCAGCTCAGATCTCAGACCACAGCAAAAACAGCACTTCTACTCCCACGCAGCTGTCTTCCACATTGACAGAATCTTGAGAAAAATGCTAATAATATTCATTGAATGCGGTGATGGTCATTGTATTCAGTGACAGCACAGAACAGAGCAAGCAATATTGGGCCGGGAAATAGCTCCTTATCTGGTTGAGAGACGGACAGGCAGAGCAGTAACAGCCGCGCCCGTTAATGCAGTTTGGTGGCAGGCGCATGAAATAACTTCGAGGTTTGGTCAATCACATAACGCCTCGGGGGAAAACAGGGGGAAAATATTCATCAGGTTTCACATCATGCAAACAGGCACACACTGTGTAGTTCACACCCCATCAGTCCGACCTGCCTTTCTCCTCATCTACACATGCATGCTTCTGCAACATGTATTTGTGACTGAAATGAATATAACACACTGCAATATGCTCAGCGCTCAGGACTCCCACGCGTCAATGTTTGCCCCTGATAAACACATAATTGTTGAATGTTTTACTCATCTCTGCTTTGCAGTGATGCAATTTTGTGAGCCTGACCTGCACACGTCTGCACATTCTGAAACGGACCATGAGAGCGTGTATGCCGCTAAGCTTTGTTTGAGTTTTTGTTTGGTTTCAGTATCGCTGCTGGCCAGCTTACAGGCTAAGAATTAATCACACAGACAGCGCCTGCTCAGCCACACAGAGGAGCAGCACCGCTTCTGACAAGAACAAAGGACAGTCAGACAGACCGGCAGACTAAAAGAGGTTTGGTTTTGATTATCGGCACAGTCCCATGCTGCACTGACATCTGTGTGTGTACGAATGTGTGTGTGAGTGCATTTGTATTTTGTACCTTTTTGACAGTGCGTGCTATCAGTTGACACAGCAGCTCTAGTTTGTTGCATCTGACTGCCTGAGTGTGGGCTGTGCGCGCGCGTACACGTGCATGTGTATGTGTGTGTGTGTGTGTGAGCGAAACTGTCACATCAATCCTCCTGAAGAAGTGGCAGGTTCAGGAGGGGGTGTCACACCTCCCAGCATCCTTTATGCTTTACTGAACCCAAGGGAAACACATTGAGTCAGGCTAGAAGATTGAAATCTGCCCATTTTCTCTCCACTCACTCACATTCACACACACAAACACACACACATAAATACAAGCCCTCATGTTTCAAAAACAGCTCTGTAGGTATTTTCCATATTCCCCACCAACTGTTCTTTTATACATTCAAACTTCCTAACATGACAATATCCATTCATGTGTGTTGCATAATTTGCAAAGTTTTTAAAGTGCATTTTACTTTGGAGAGAGGGAAAAGCCATCTGGTGGAGCTCTTCATATCAACTATAAAGTGATGCTAATGAGGCTGGGGAATCTTTTCGGATGTGGAAGGTTGGAGAAAACAAGGAGACAATAATCACAGCAGCAAGTGTAGTTTGACAGAGAGGGCAGGCCTGCTATGTAATAATGTATGACTCAAAGCTATTTTAAGAATGCGGATTGCTAAACCTAGATTTCTTTGGGGAAATCTCGCTCACATTGCTCAGTGGAAAGTGTGCCAAGCAGGAACACACTCAGTGTCTGGCTCCGGCTCAGTTTTTTACCTCGACAAGGTGGGAAAACATGTACCTGTTCAAATTTGGCATCATCATGTTGTGTTTCTTCTGTTTGCGCTGATTTAAAATGTGAATTTCAAGGCAACACATTCAGGCATCCAAGATAAACCTGATCACAGACATCTCTCTTTTCTCTCCCTCCTCCCTGAGTGTAAATCCCCAACGAGGCAGAACACAACAAACTGGATAATACATCAAGATCAAAAAAGGAGTTAAGAGGCCTGGGGATTTCATGTCATTTTATGATTATACTTATCGAGACTGACAAATATCCCCTGAAGGAAGGAGAAAGTCACAAAAAGTTCAGATAAAATATTCTGATGATGAAGGGTTTTGGTCTTTAGTGAGAATATGAGTCAAACTAAAACTAAAAAAGGGAAAAAAAGCCTATCAAGTCCTGTTTTCTGTACGGTCCCAAGAAAAAACAGGAATGTGCACAGTTTTTAGGAGTAAAGAAGAGGGGGAAGGTTACAGAGAGAGCTGCAGGTGTAATATATGTTGGGTACGACAGAAAAGGGTGTCAGTCGAAGATTTTTTTAAAAATTTGCTGCAATACGTCAATGAATTAAAAGAGGACAATTGAAATATTTTGTACGCACAAACTAATGAAACACAATGTCACCCAATAAAGAAAATAACATCTACGGTAAAATTTGTATGAAAGGGTTAGGACAGCACATGATTATATAACTCATCTACATATTGCACTTTAAGTTTGTGTGAGTATGTGAGTGTGTGCTTAAGCACTTTATGACCTTTTTAGTTGTTCTTGTTCCTGTAGCTGTACTAGTGTGATGTCTTGTTTTTCATTCTGTAATGCTGAATCTCCTGTCTGCACAACAAATTTACCTTTGGTACTAATAAAGACAGCTTGAAACATATAAAATTGAACTGCAAAAACTGTATTTTTGATTTTTGCATTAATGAAAAACATGCAATAAAGTAAACTGCAGACTATACAAATTACATCAACGTGGATCCAAGAAACAAAAAAAAAAAAAACCCACAAAACACTAGAAATACTCAGTTTACGGCATTAATGAAAAATATCAAGGAATATTAAGTCTGGTTATGATGCCAGAACCTGCAGATATTGATGACTGTAACAATGAGAAATTTTTGCTTTCACGCTCACAAGTTTATGAAAGAGATGAGAATATTTGTCAAAATGTTATGAGTAATTCAGTGCAAGTCAAACTGCTGACTCTTGTTATAGCATGGGGATAACATTACTTTGTCTACTTAGCATCTGGTATTTCTACATTACTTAGAATGTAGAATGTGTTTGCAATTAAACCAAGGCTAGAAATGATGCTGAAAAATATGTAACATTTATTCTAGCAATATTATACCTCTGTTTTTCTTGCTGTTGCTATTTCTGCCTAATGCAGTGACCTTGTTTGTGTGTGAGAGAGAGAGTGTGTGTGTGAGAGTGTGTGTGTGTGTGAGAGAGAGAGAGAGAGAGAGAGAGAGAGAGAGAGAGAGAGAGAGAGAGAGAGAGAGAGAGAG
>JAQLOL010000001.1:13671191-13693364 GCA_029783665.1 Naso thynnoides
CTCTTCCTTGTTACTGCACACACAGTCGAAAGAATGGGATCTATCTTCTTGTCTGGAACTCAGGAGGGAGGCAAATAAAAAGAAAAAAAAGTTGGCTTATCCCTTCATGGGGAGAGAACAGCTCATTTATTTTAAAACATTTTTCCTTGTTTTCTCTCCCCTCAGTAGGTTTCATTGCATCTCTCTGCGCACTCTCTGTGGGTGGGACTAAGATGCAAGAACAAATGCCGGTAAGTGAAACGGGTATGCGATTTGAAGGATATGCTATAAATGTATAAGAAAACTGTCTGCCATGAATTTTGGAAAATTAACCATAAATGTGCTTAAAATGTATTTTATTGTTGATGTGGCAAGGCAAAAGTTCCTGTACTATGAGGTAAACTTGAAACGAGAGAGTTGTGTGGCAAAGAAAGGAATTTAGCGTGTGTGAATACGTGTCTCACTGGTATGAAACAACATTGCATCACCTGGCATCTATTTTGTGAAACACAAGCGTATTAAGTCAGTTACACATGTCACAGCTGCAGCAGTTAAACTTGGCCTCCTGGCTCCACCTTAACTTTTTTTTTGCAATGAATTACAATAATATGATAGTTTAAATGTGCCCCACGGGGCAAATGATTGCCAAGTAAAGTCAGACCCTGCTATTAGACACCACTGGGCACCAGATTGAAGCCTGCACGCCTTCCGTGATTGAGGACACCAGCCAAACTCTTTCCAAGTGCTGTTACTGAACCCTGCGCTCATAGCTATTGACTTGAGGCAGCAGCAAAGAGTTTTTTTCCCTGACAAGACAAGCGGGACAACGTTTAAAAAAAAACAACAACAACTGACTGCACTGCCAAATCTTGGATAATAAATTACAGTTACTTCAAACAAAACCATACCATGGTAACATCATTTAAAAAATGTGAAATTTGATCAAGATTGCTTGGACTAATTCCAGACTTCTTCTGGCTGGGAGTGGGTGCGTTTCCCCCAGTAAATGAAAGCACACAGGTTGGGTTGGGAGTGGATGAAACAGAGCGAAGTTAGGAAGGAAAGAAGAAAACTGTGAATGCGGAAGTAGCGACGAAGAAAAGAAAATTTAGCCCTAATCGGATAAAGCTCGCTCCAGAACGTGAATGATTGTCACTTTGGCCTTCACTGGCTTTCAAGCACTGAAGGAGGGGCGGGGGATGAAGAGCGAGGCGGAGTTGGCCTGCTCTCTGTTGGACAGGTAGGTGCCTGACACTGGCGGTTAGCTTGTGCTAGCTTGTTAAATTATCAACTTTTCCAGTAAAACAAATGTCATATTCCTACATACCTTGCTGTGTAGGTGCAAGCAGTATAAGTACACACTACAACACTTCTGGTGGCCTTGAGCCTGGGGGAGGAGCCTAATTGAAATGTGTTTTTACAAGATGCAACCATCAATGCTTCTGACTCTACCTTTAAACATTGGCTCCTCCCCAAGGAAGAGGGGGCTGGAGGCATGGACAGAAAGGCAGACATAACAAGGAAGCAAGTTACTGCAGGCAGAGTTAACCAAAGACATCTGTGCTCTGCTTGTTGAACAGGTGTAAAATTCTAAATTGATCACACTGTTTCCCTTTTGTTTAGCATTTTTATTATTGACCCTAGTAAAACGTAGTCTGAGGTCAGTATCATTTCCTCATTTTTTGGCTTTGTTACAAAGCTGCTAGCTAGTTCAGCTGTTGGCTTTTTCATTGCTCAAACTTGTTATTCAGCCAATAAAATTCATTTATTACAGTCGCATGCTGTAATATCAAAAACAGCAATGACAAAATTAATCCAAAAAAAGGAATTCTGGTAGACTAACTTTATCGCTGGTAGCACTGGTGCTACCAACTCTCTCAGTTGGTCACACAAGCACTTGGTCGCACCTTTTTTTTTTTTTTGGTTACAGCATGGTATTAATCAATGAGCGAAAACTCCTTCAAACTGCCGTGAATTGACGGAAATTTGTGAGAGAGCCCCGATGAGTGATCCCCCAGCCCCCGAGACTGTGTGAGGTCTTCATATGTAAATGAAAATCCTGTGAACTATACAAATGCAAATCAGGATTTTTTTGTGTGTGCGCATGTGCGCGTGTGTGCGTGCGTGTATGTGAGTACGTTTCTGTGCCCACAGAAAAACAGATACAGAAAACCAAGAAAGAATTTTTTTCATGGTGATTTAAAAGCGAATTTAATGATTTTATGGATGGCAAACAGGATAGGTGTCTGGACTCTCAAAAGCCTTTATTTTTACTTTTAAATTGTTTAATTTAATTGTGACAATTAAAGAATCTACTGTTGCGTGCGTAATTATTTGGACGCTGTCACAATTTTTATCATTTTGCCACTATACACCACACTGGTCTCCTTTACCAGATGTCCATAAAAACTAGCTGCTGATGAAAAATGGTTGCATGATTAGCTTACAAAATTCCAGTAGAATGAAAAGGGAATATTAAAAAAATAACTTTTCTTTTTTAATGTTTAATGATGTCAAACAGTTCAACGTAATTTACATGTGTTTATAAAACATGCAGGTCCACAAATAGAAAATCAAAAGCAAAATCACTGCATGTATAATTTTTTTCTACATAACAAAAATTGTCAAGTAAACAAAGGGTTCATATTAATTTTAAAAAAATGTTTAGATTCAAAAATATTTACATATCTACGATGAAGAGAGCTTAAAGGGATAGTTCAACCAAAAATTAAAATTCAGCCATGATCTACTCATGTTCTGTTCCACAAAACACTGCTGGAGTTCAGTGCAGTTTTTAGATTTATCCCTTTAATGTTCATGGCAACTCATTTGTTTTACTTCATGATTTCAGGGCAGTGTCAACTCTTTTAAGAGTAAACAAAAATGAAAAAAGAGCTGCAGGTTATAGTTTGTTTCCCAGACCTGGGCCACAAGACTTAGAACTGAATGTCCTAAATTTCAGCCAGTGTGCAGAGTGGCATGACTACAGTTAACCTTTCTCTCGTGTTGCTTAACTGCACAGTGGATGTGTTGACCACACATCCTCCAGCAATGCCTTCAACAGGGAGAAACGATGCTGGATGTGAGGTGTCTGTTTCCTGCAAACTCCAAACTTCTACTGGCTTGCCATAAAAATGTTGCTCTGGGTGGAGATGAAGCCAGGAAACCTTTGCAACCACATGTTTGAGTGCCGTAACTTTTGGCAGGACGTTAACAAGTAAGAACTGCTTAGTTTGCACACCGCTTAGCAGATACACATGCTGATCTCTCTGCTTGAGATCCTTCATTGGAGTCAGTTACTCTCAGATGTGTCACCCTTTTGCATGTCATACCAAAACAGTCAAACTCAAGGATATGGTTCTCTGGGTACATCTGATGATAAACTGTCAGCGTTGCATGTCTGTCGTGCTCATCCGCAATCATCTGGTGGAATGGAGGGAGTGGCACCACAGTACAGTTTTCCAAGAAGAGTCTTTCTGCTGACACCAAAATGTTGTGCTTTACATAAAGCTCATCAGTTGTGCCATCACGTGACAAAGTTCCTGGGTAAAAATTTAACTCACACACTCCCAAAAACAAACAAACAAAAAGGTTGCATATGCTACGGCTGTGGTTGCAGTCTAGAGCCCTGTATTGTTATCAGTATCAATGTGATCGGAAATTCGAGTTCCAGTATCAGAGCAGAAAAAACTACTGCCTGGTTGATCAACAATAAAGAATGTAAACTGATGTACAAGTAACTAAAGAGAAACACTACTGCTGGAAGGTTTAACAGGTGCTACCTGCAGCACCAAGTGCACATCGTCGGAGTCAGCTTTTGAATTCTGTTCTGAAAAGCAGGTGTTTAATGCTTACAAGCCTCAAAGAGTTTGTTCATCTTTAAGAATGATAGAGAATACACAGAATTGTGTGTGTCAACACTGGAGTTGAAGCTGAACCACAAACAATAAAGCTTGGGACAGAAACCAGATCATTAAACTGTGTTTCCAAATAAATCCATGTCTGTGTGTCTGCAGGCGCTTTGTGGTGACTGAGCGATGGGACACACATGACGAAGCGACATTACGAAGTGGTCACTGAGGTATCGGTGTAAATGTAAACAGAGAAAAGGAGAAAAAAACCTTTCTTGTATTTATCTTTAACACCAAACATCTGAGGATCTTTGTCTGAACACTATCAGCACACTCCATCTGACATCTGGATCCAGTTGGCTTGAGGCGAGAGTACAGACGAGGATGGAGGGTTTTTTTTGGTTTTTTTTTTCAACATGTGGTTTGCACTTAGCCCTCTCCACCCGCCTCTGCTCACACTGAGCTAACCACAAACTGTAACCTGCTCCAAACCCCGAACCGGACCGATGACCCTTTGTGTACTGCAGGGAGTGTTGCACACCACACTCACCGCAGCGTGAGGGCCGCTGCCTGGTTAAAGCTGGCTAATGGGCTCCAGAGCAGAGATCACCATGCACTACGGCCCAAGATCACATTTCATTAGACGCAGATGCCTGCTATGCATCTGGCAGTATACTGATAATGACATCATGATCCGCTCTGACTCAAGGGCTTGGTGATGTGACATAAGTGTTGCGAAGGGTAACAAAATTAATTGAGTGACAATGATTCTTTATGTCAAGGGAGATAGAAAACAGAAATATCTTCTTGACCATGAGTTTAAAATTCAAACACAGGGTCAGTTAAAGGATAAGTTTGGTTTTTTTGCCATTAAACCTCGTGATAAGGATATTAACGATCATATATGATGCAGTCCTGAGAGCTGGAGCTTGTTGCTGATGTCACCACTAGCTAAAAACAACGGAGGAGCATGTGTACTCAGACAATCTGTCGAAAAACACAAATGCTTTTTTTTTTCTTAAATTTTTAAAGGGCATCTCCAGTCCTAATCAATGTTTGCCTCATAAATCAAGTCACCTATGATCAGTTCATCTCATACCATCCACACACCCAACTGCAGCGTGTGGACGTTTAGATTCAGTTTTGTTCACGGTTGCACGATTCCTCATTTTGACCGCTGCTTCAATTTTAAAATTCGTTTAAAAAAAAAAAATTAACCGAAATCAAACTTACCAGCATCTGCGTTGTTCATATCCAGGTAGTCGTCGCAAGATAATTGACGTCATGTGACTACCCAGATTTTTTTTTTTCCCCCTAATGTGTCATGTTCCACTTCATGAACAGGCTTAAACACAGGAAACTGGTGACAATATTAGTGTGGTTTTATGTATTTTCTCTTAAGCCTTCCTTTCAAACTCAGTGCCGCCTGGATACCTAAAGGATGCTTGAGTGCAGCTTGAACAGAGACGTATGGAAAGTATTGTTGCATACAGTGTCTCTTGCAGTGCCAGTAACTTGTCTCATTTCTTCTTAACTACGGAACAGGAGGAGCTCTTCCATCTTGTTCTCCTGCCATTGCTGCCTCTCACATGATCAAAATCATAGTCGAAATTTTTTTTGCAGATTGTTACATCAATAAATAATGTTCACATCCAACATGTGCCTCAGGATCTCAACCAAAAATGGGTGAAAATGAATGTGTCCACCTGGGTGTTGCGTTTACGACAATGCCTATAAAAGATGGAGCTGCTGAATACATGTGACTACTGCACTCATTTTAACAGAGAATAAATATGGATTGCAGAGAAAAGGCAAATGCTAGTGGGTTCAGTGTGAAAGGAGTATGTGTGTGCCAGAAGAAGGTCTAAATGTACCAGGTACACAAGAACACACGACACTGAACAGCAGACTTCCTATCATTATTGTCCTGTTACAACTATTTGGGGTAACTCGACTACTTTTCATCTAATACTATAAGAGTTCCTCCAGCACCATCATACTGTAATAACCTGAAAAGGCATAGTAAAGAAAACTCACTGATATCCGTAGGTAGGCAGAGCAGCGCTGGTGTTTGCTCCAGGCGATGACCTAAAACACAAAAGGAGAGAGAACGTCAAGCTGAGCATCAAACTGACAACCCACATGAAAGACACACAGTTCAGCAAGAAGATCCAGCTTTGATGTCTTTCTCCTGCCTTGATGTGAAGTAGGTTTGATGGTTTTGGATGAAAAGAATTTTTGGGTCATGGAGGTATGAAGACATCTGGTGAATAAAAAAACAAAACAAAACAGAGTGACATTGTGGGCAGCTGTTGTTCAACTCTGAAACAAGGACCCGAATTCACAATAGAATCTTTTACAATTGCATCATGCGTGGGATGAAAATAGGCTTAAATTAAATGTTCAACAAAATTTTAAAAACAGATCGAGATCAACACTCTATTCAACATAGGTTATACAAAATAAGAGAACTGATCTGTTCAAATTAACTTCTAAATCCAGTGCAATCAGTTTAAAAACTTCTGGCAAATCTGCCAGGATTACTTATCATTTCATAAAACTTTTTGACAGTGCACTGTATCTTTTTCCAGACCTCCAGAAGTGCAGCTGCATTAGAGTGACAAGATAACAGGGCAACACTTACAGATAAACTTACAACAGCAACATTAGCTCAGCTGTATTGTCCCAAATTCTGACAGCAGGACTTCACCATCTGCCACTAAGCCACGGCCACATGTCACATCTCATCCTCACCACCCCTTGTGACAGCCCCAAGTCACTGTCCCCACTCAGTGGGATCAGATCAACCAGAAACACACCAGCAGCAAACACACTGTTGGTGTCAGCGTAATAGCTCTAACAAGCCGGAAGGGTTGTGTTGAGTGAAGTGAGTCAGAAGGAGGTAAAAAACCAGGCAGGTATGAGATGGGAGAGGCAGGTCAAGAACACAAGTGGCAGACGATCTTTAAAGAGATTTCCACTTGAATATGCAATAATTAATGATCAAAGTGACAGATAATCCAAAATTTGTTCTAAAAAACTGAATTTTAACAAGAACTGCAACCAACTTATATGTCATTGGGTCCTAAGCAGGGATGCATTTGTATACTTGGCCAAATGATGGAGAATGTGAAGAAGAGCAAACTGGTCTTTGAAGCTGCAAGAGATCAACACCAGCTGACTCATTCACTCAAGGGTCTCTAAAGTTTGGTGGATAGTTTGGAGAAGAAGAGATAAGCAATGCCTGAGTGAAGTACAAAAAACAAGGCAGCCACAGAAAACTGTTTAAAGGAAAAACAGCAATTTGTTCTCAAACACTTAAAAAAAACATTCAAGACATTTTTAGTAGAGATGTTTTAATGGCAGCACACATATTTGTACTTGTGAGGACATTATTTGTTTTTTGTCACAGTTGGACTCTGGACACAGCCTGCTCACTGTGCGCAACTCTGAATCTTATCACTCACTCACCCCGCGTTCCAATACCCATATCGCAACCATGAAGTTTACCTGTTTGTCGTGTCGCTGTAAAGTCTTCATTCACGATCTTGTCTGCGTGTTTCCTTTTGAAAAGATCGAAGGAACGGAAGTCTGCCCCCCTACTACTAACAGTGAGCAAATAAGTGATTTGATCTGGTTATCTGTACGGACATTGCTAGTCTTACCTGCCCTGTGAAGAAAACCATCAACTTAACTGCCATAGAAGACATTACTCACCTGCCTCCTCATTGGTTTTGCTTTTGCTGCATTCATCCCCTGTCTTCTCTGAGTCACCAAGAAAGAAGATGGCATTCACTGTGCTACTAACAAAGTCATTACCAATTAAATTTCTTGTCAGTTGTGCTGCTTCTTGGTCTAAGAACCACCTGTTTCAATTTCCCACAACTCACAAACTTTAAGTCCCTATAAGAAACCTTTGACTAGTAATGAAGCAGTATGCAGTTTAAGTTTAATATTGATGCCTCACATCTTACCTGCTCTGGCAAATGAGACCACTGGCATAGAGATTGGAGATTAACTATCCCGTCTTTTACAATGCCTTTGCCCGGTCCGCTCAGTCAGCAAAAATGCTTTACAGCAAACAGACCAGAAGAGATGATTTGTTGTTTACAAGCATGATCAGTCTCTCTTTTGGGTTTTTTACTATCTGTGGCTAGAAGCAGGAGGATATTTTCCTTTCGATAATTTAAATATTTTGTATTAATGGCCTAACTGGTATTGGGCAAATTAGTGGCGTGTTTTTCACTTTTTTCCAAAACAAGTGCTCACGCTAGACAAGATGTTTATAATAGTAAGTAGTACTACTTTTGTCTACACACGCAGGTACAGCCGACATAAAATGAATGTCCCCGGGAGAAGCTTGAAACCATGGATCTGGCGCTTACCCCTAACCTTATGCTAAGCAGAATTCTAACCTGAACCAAAAACTATCTGAAGAGTAACAGATGGTTTTACTTGCAGGAGGCAATTTTTGTTTTCAAATGGTAAGTGAGTCCCTGTCAAAGCAGGGAGTGAACAGATCTTTTGTCCCTACAAGGGGAAAAACATATAACACACACACACACACACACAGATTGTGTTAAAAGGGAAAATAACAGTGTCTCTCCCACCCAACCACTGCCGTAGAGCTCTTACTTGCGTGCAGCCCTGAGGCTTGTACTGGTCCCACAGGTCCAACTCGCACTGCAGCACACTGCAGCTATAAAGTATGTCAGACAAAACACTCAGCAGATCACACTTATGAACACCACCCCCCACCCCCACCAAATTTTTTTTAGAAAGGGTAAATACTCGAGTCAGCTGCACTCTAGGAATCTATTATATACTCTGATTTTCAGCACCATCTTGGGTACTGTAACACAAATTTGTAAAAAAAAACAGATTTGTTTCACAGTTTCAGTTTAAATCCATATATATATAAATGACCATTTTTCATAAATCACTTAGTAGATTGCCACTTTTCTTTCTGTTTTGCTGAATTCCCCTTCCAATGTTATAGATCCTGACTAATTATAGTATTCAATAGTTGTTTTACTGTATTTTAGTCATTTGCTTATGAATGAACATGAGTCTACATGAGCATGTAACTGAATACAAAATAGATATTTTGTCCATGGACAGATTATGAAATTATGCTATGCCTCAAGACACAGAAATGGAAATTAACCCACACAAGCAATCTTTAAAGATGATAATAATAGGTCTGTTTAGCATACTGGTAATTATGTGCAATTAAAAACAGCATTCTAAAACTAAATGTTTTTGCAAAAGCACTAATCAGAGAGGCTATATGCCATGTAAGAAATTTTATTTGTCCTAATAATGTATCTTATCAAATAAGCCAAATAGTTAAATGTGAAAACTCTACAACATGTAACACGTGGCTCAGACTCAAAACAGCAGTTTTTCTACACTGATGGCACAGTTTTAGTCTTCTTAATTTCTGCCAGCAGGGTGCCTTATTGCCAGGTGCCAATACAGAGCGCTTGGCCTATTTGTTATCTGACAAGAATCGATCATCTGCTCGCTGCTCTCTGCCAGAGTAAAGCAGTGAGGACCAGATGACATGAATGATGGGGAGTGTACTATGAGTGTACATTATTTTTAGTGTCCACATATTTACTTCTTTTTTTTTTTTTTGCAAAGCACCAAAACTAAATAAACAGCCTCTGTAATGAAAACCTTACTGCTCCTCCTGACCAGAGATGAAAATGGAAGAAAGACAGACTCTCAGTCTGATGCTGATGTCGATCATTCACACTGTGGCAATTATGTCTGGTGTCTATATAAAAAATGAATATTCACATTTCTCTCTTCTAGTTCATATATGTACCCAGGGCTGCACAATAAATCAAATTTAATAGAAACTGCAATTTAGACTACTGCCATTTTTAAATCGGAGGGGTTGCAATATTTGCTCAAACAGAAATGTGTGTCAAAATAGAATTTAATTCAAATATTGTGGCGCTGCAAAGTTATCTCAATGTCCTGTTCTACAGACTCAAGAAAACATCTTTGTTTGGTACAGACACCACAAAAATCACAATGGAATCTTTCAATATGTTTTTCAGTGAAAATGAGAATAATTATTGACAAATTATCCTCCTAATTCCAAAAATCATATCACAATATCAGTCCACTTAGATATTTTTTCATAATCGTGCAGCCCTATTGGCTACATTTTGAATGTGTTACCTAGGGAGTAAAGGGATGAGATGATTCTTTTTGGCCATAATAGAGGGAATATCTGTCTAAATTTGTACTGGCACCTGGTGTAATGGATTGGTAGATTTTAATATTTCTGTTATACTCAAGGCATTTCTTTTCTCTCTTTTTTTCCCTCGTTGTTCTGTTTTGTTTTGTATTTTTCTCTCTTTATTGGAACAATCATTCTGTATTGTCCACAGTTATGTCTCGTGTTGAAACTATTGAATGGTTGATATGTGCAGCCTGGCTTCATTTAAGGAGATAAATATTTGTGTTTGGAGATTTTTTTTCTGTTATCATTTCCTTTGTCTTAGTCAAAGGGACGCTGAACTAAAAAAAAAAAAAAAAAAAGTGGGGACAATGAACACGTCTGTGAATGTTATGAAGCTTTGGAACATTTGTACTGTTGTCCTGTCAAAAAAAATGTCAACAATCAAAAATAAATATATTTTAAAAAACTCATTCAGCCATGTGTGTGCGCCAATGCTATGTGGAAACTTGTAGGTCACAGCTTCTGATAACAGACATATGGTGTCCAACACATTTGTGTATTTACAGATTCCTTATTTTTGTATGAGTGTGACAATGTGGAAAACCCACGACAAACAAAAGATATAAATATATTATGCTTTTAATTACATGTTTAAATCCACATCTGTCAGTGCGAAAATATGATGTGATGCACTGACAGCTGGATCTGAGAGGGCACTAAATGAGAACAGTCTTCAAATACTCATAAAAACAAGCACACAGATGCACAGCAGACATGTACGCACACCTGTTTTCATCCAGGCTGGAAACCTATCTGCACTGACCTCTGTCCTCCCTCTCCCTGCTGCCATGACAGGCAAAAGCTTACAGTACCCTTCGCTGTAAAGCCTTGCATAAGCTGTTCCCTGGCATTTTACACCCCATCAACATTTTACAAGGTTGCTCACTGCCATGCTGTAATGACCTCCAGTCCCTGAGCAATAAGCTGTCTTTGCTGAATTACAGACCTCAGGCACCCGAAGATGGAACAGAAGATGAAATGAGAAGACTCCAAGGCACAGCAGAGATAAACAAGCCGATGGCTGCTAACAGTCCAGTTAAGATGTCCTGACCTGCAGCTTTACTCGCAGTGCTGTTCAGCAGGAAACACATCTAGTGCAATGCAAACATTTTTCCAGTTCAAGTTTTATCAAACAATATCCGCACATTGTATTGTGTATTACATCAAGACTGGGTAAAGATGAAGTGATCCTGTAACACAGGAACTCATCTTGTTATTATCAGATTTATTACATGTACACTTCAAACCAACTGCTGTTAATTCTCTCATTAGTATTCCTCCGCTAGCCTCAACTCAGCTGAGGCCGGAAGGTCAGCACAGACGGCTCTGATTTCAGCATGTAGGACCAAACCGACGTCTCGTTTATGAGCTTACTGCTGAGATGTGGAACCTCTCCTCTGACCTTTAACATGCCTTCTGAACCAAAAACAGAAGGTAGGTGAAACTCTTTGATGCAGAAGATTGCAAATACAAATGTTAATGTTTTTGGGGGGATGGGGGTGGAGAGTGTTTTTGTGCTTAAAAAAGAAAAACAAAAACAGAAAAAACACCTCACCAAATTAGTAAAATCTAACATATTTCTGTATGATTTTTAAGCATCTCCACAAAATGTGGCTTCATTAGGGCCCGAGCACTGAAAAGAGGTGCGAGGACCTATTGTAATTCAAGGAATTATTATTTTTCTGGTCAAATGAAATGACCTTTTGAGGATTTTAACATGCTCCAAAACTCATGAAACTTGGCAGACTTGTCAGTCGTGGTAAAAACTTAAGTATTTCATTGGTTTCGCAAGTGGACGGGGCCAACTGTCTCACTTGTGCCCCCTAAACTGCAGCCCCAGGGCCTACTCTCACATACATGGATGAAAATTGGTGGACATATGTATCACACCCAGATCTACAAAAAAAGTCTCTTAACATCATAGGCTAAACTCAACAGGAAATCAGACATTTTGAATGGAACAGCCATTTTTGGTGATTTACACATTATGTACTTTAATGAACTCCTAGGGATTTAATCAGATTTTCATGAAAATTGCTGTGTGTACTCTTGACCCCTTTGGGATCAAAAGTTATTGAAATCTTTCGTTTTGAGAAACATGAGCATAGCGGGGCCGCCATTTTGAGCGTTTCGCCAAGAAATATGCATGCTCATAAGTTCAGTGTACATTGTGCAATATAAATCTAAACTTATTAAATAAATAAATAATATTAATAAATTGAAATATTAATAATATAAATACACTTTATTTTTGTCCTAGGAGTCCTACCTGCACTTTAACGAACTCGTCCTTCGGATTTTATTTGAATGTCATGAAATAGGGTTTGGACACTCTTTAGACGTGTGATACGAAAAGTTATTAAAATCTTTTGTTTAGGATTAACGTCGTGGGTGTGACGAGGCCGCCATGTTGAACGTCTAGCAGTGAACAATGAAATGTATAGGCCGATAACTTCACTGTATATTGTTTTATAAGCACCAAACTTTAAGGGTGCCAGCCTGCACGCATCTGTATGCCAATATTCATTAACAATCATAGCGCCACCAACTGGCGACAGGAAATGACATGATATATTCTATGATTTGCAGCTCCCTCAAGGTTTGACTAATTCTACTTCATTTTGATCTGAATAATGTTTACACTGTCATGATGCTGAATAATTAACCATGGAAGGTTTCATCAAATGCCAGCTCCATGATGACAGCATTATTCACTATGCACAGGAAGCTGTTATAACTTCACTGTATGTTATCTGATCTGTCTGACATTTTAAATGTATGCTTAGAATGCCCCTCTGATGAGACTGACATGCCAAAAACAGCTCATGTACTTTCGGCCCCCTATGAGGAACAGGAAGTAAGCCTGTTATTAAAGCTACTGTATCATTTTCATAACATTGTCACGTTGTACGCAGCACTCATTGCCACTACGTACTTTTAGCCCGACTGTGCCCTCCCTGACGAGTGCAGGGGTGTGAGGGCCCGTTCTACGCCACTTGCAGCTTTAAATCGCTAGTTATGTCTGTTTGTGTTGTAAAACACAACAAAACAGGAGAGTTGCTCTGTTATTTCAAGGACACACTGACTGATGAACTCTTGAACTCTTTAAATACACTGAAAAAACAGACACACTAACTTTTCCTCACTATTGCCTTCCCACTCATGCAAGCATCAGTCAGTTTTGTTTTGACCTTGTGTGGGTTTGTACCTTCGAGTGCATTCATGTTGAGTCTGCAGTGCTACATTTATAATGAGACATCACCATATTTATTGTCTACTGACTTTTGTCTTTGGTTAGCTGTTTATCTCTCTTAAAAACTCGAAGCCATTTGTAAAGCTCGCAGTTGACTTTATGACATTTGACTCTCTGGATATGTTTCCTGTCACTGACTCCATACACACTTTATATAACACAACAGATAAATGTCAGAAGTATATGAGCAACTGAAGCCATATTCCAAATTATGCTGCTTGCATTTTGCTTTGCATTTGATATCTGTGCTTAAAGAAATTAATTCAAAACTCTTCAGAATAACTACAAGCATAATACAATAGATATAACTCTCCACAAGCACACTTGTCACACAGCCAGCAAATCCCAGGCATTTCATCAGGGCTACAAAGCAGTGTACAAGAACAAGGTCAATACTAATGTACTCAAGTCTTCAATAATGACTGGACACTGACATCGAAGTGAAGACACTCATTAAGATAATCACCACAGCCACAGAGACAGAGACCTGTCAAATATTATCTTTCAAATCTAATTCCAAAACATTGCAATATATTCTGGAAAAAAAAAAATCTGAAATTCGAGTAACTCACAAATGACAAAAAATAAAAAAATAGATGAGATCAATACACACGTTTGATGCACTCGATAAGTTAAATGACTGACTGAAAAAGAAACATAGAAACAAATAAAACACTGGAAAATAAACAACTTTTTGACAGTGTTCTATGTTAGGATCTTTTCCAGCAATTTGTTAGGGGAGTTCTAACCGTAACAGAGAGACGGCCTGTATAAGAACACTGCAGAACAAACAGGAATGTTTGTGTTGGAGATGTAGAAAAGCACCTGCTGAGTCGGGATTTTAAACGGTTACTGAGGTTTTTTTTTCCCTTTTTCTTCGCAACCTTCGCTGCATCCCTGGCTCCTCTTTCCACCTTCCCTCCAGTCAGAGGGTCAAATGCTAATGTGCAGGCCAAGGCTCTGAGGAGGTGTTTGTTGTGGAGGCACACACATGTCTGAGGTGACATCAGTGAAATCTGAATGTCAGTGTTGCAACGATTTCACACAACAGGAAATACAACTTTCCATGGCCGGCAGTCACATTAAGGCAGATTTTAAAGCAATTTAAAATAAATTACACTTGACTGGAGCTCAAGCATAGTGTTTTTCATTAAATGAATATTTACACCAAGCCACATTATTATTTATCTGAAGTGACTTCTTTGATTTAACTACATTTTCCCAAAATTTTTTTAGTTTAACAATTAGAGCTGAGGTAGGCAGATGATTTTTGGTGTAATCCTACACACCTTTCAGCATATTGTTATTCAGATGGTCTGAAAGAACACTAGATTTACGTATTTCTTCTTGGCTCTGAATGCAGGCTCTAGAAAATGAAAACCATGACAGGCACTTTTCGATCAATCGCAGGTCATTTCAAAGAGCACGTGTTTCTGCTGGCTGCTCTGGAGAAGCACTTTCATGTACCCTTTGCTGGTGAAAGCCTGATGCAGTGGCCCAGGAGGAAATAGTTTGTCTTGCAGCTTTGACAACAGCATATGCTGCAAAGCAATCCAAAAAAAAAAGTAAGACCGATGCATCGAGACAATTATCTAAAAAAGAGAGCGACACCAAACAAAATAAAACATGAGTCAGGTGAAAGGAGGGGCAGAGCTAGAGAGCATAAACAAGGAGGGGATCGGGCAGCAGAGTTGCTTCCTTAGGAATTTCATGCTTAGTCTCCAGACGTTAACTAACCAAGCTTTAATACAAATCTGCTGTGGTTAAATGCATCTTTTTTTAATGATCTAGTAGAAAATCTAGAAGATCAATGTAGATTTTAAATTCAAGGCACCACTGAGCACCATCAAGATCTGCAAAATACTTATTTATACATAAAAACACCATATCTGCTTCTTGCCCTTCTCTCTCTTTCAGCTCTTCACTTTTTTCTTGCTACCATCAATTTTTAGTTATTTTCTGTATCTGCATGATGTCCTCTTTCTCTGTTCCTCCATTAGTCTCCCGCTGTAGATAAAACAGCCATCTGGGTGCTCTTCATCACCTTTATCACACAAATGATAAGCAGTCATCTCTGCTGTCAATCAAAAAACATGTCTGGCTATAGAAAAAATAGCCCAAGAGGCTGACACTTAGAAGCGATTCAAGATTCAGCCAGATTCACATTCATTATTTTTCCAACAACAGCAGCATGCTGCATTTTAACGCTGCAATACATTTACGGTACCTGTGCATCGATACAGGACATTGTTTCTTCAAACAGCAGCAATCTCTCACCAGTGGGAAAAGAAATTTACCAGACATGATGTGTGCACAGCCCAACAGTGACAGCCAGCAGGTTCAGCTCCGTGCACATCTAAATGCTAATATCATGCTGCTCCTCAAACAAACGCGGTAGCTAATGAGCTGGCTTGGTGAATGCATCTTAAGCCTAAGTAATGACATAAGTGACAGTGTGCCGAGAGAGAGGAGGCATCTTCTGCATCACAGCACAGCAGGAGTCTTGGTCAAATGGGTAAATTAATACACACACACACACACGATCACTAACGCAGGCACATTTCCTAAAAACAAACGTTACCAACTGTTTTCCAGAGTGAATGCTTCTAAAACTCTTGTTTTCTAATTAAAGCACATGCATATTTAAAACCTGCCTCTTCCTCTTCTTTTCTGCATAATCTCAAAATCTTGCACCCTGCAAAGGCAAATTCTGGAAGAACACTGTGACCGGGTCCTAGTCTATATGGACAGTTGTTGACTCTGCCTTTGCAGGTGCATGCAAACATGTCCACCCACAGTCACTCTCATTTTACAAGTTTGCAAAAGAGACATTGTTGATTTTTTACAGTATACAGTGTTCACACCAATCAATCTGATTGGACTTTGTGGGTCAAGTGTACTCAGATCCTAAAGCAGGTCACAGGAAGTCTCTGCAGATTGCCAAAGTACTGGTGACCAGTTGACTTATGGAGAAAAACTAAATACTTTGTGAATTTATCAGGTTGGCTACAGCTTTATATTTAAAATGAAACAGTAAAGATGAGGAGTAAAGGTTAACTGAGAGGACTACAGCCTGCTTGGTCTGTCCTCAAGAGGTGAATGAGTAATTTTGAGGAAGTGGGTGAGAAGAGAAACTGCTAATTGGCTGTTCAGTAACAGGAACAAGATATGACCCTCTGATTTAACTTAAAACTTTCAATGACATTTCTCTGTGTGGATAGGTCTGGCTGTGCCCTAAATACTGTAGTATGCAAATGCTACACATGTGCCTCTTACCGATCACGTCAACAACAACTAGCACATCTCCTGCAGTTTGTGCTTCCACTACTGACAAGTTCTTGCTGTCAGTCTATTTTGGTTCATACATTCTAGCTTAGTGCCCTGCAGTGTTGCTTGCAGCTACATTATTCTTCATATTTTTTAAGTTCATGTACTCTGTTGTCCCGTAACACAAAAGTCACAGATCAATATTAGGGTCGAATTCTATTTTGGATCCAGTTTCATACTGACAACAGATTTAAGATACACTAAGCTCTGAAGTGAAATAATCTTTTTTTGCTCTTTTTTTTAGGTTAGGGGTTAGGGTAAGTGGCCTTGGTCTGAGGGGATTTTTTTTTTTCATTTTGATAAAAGAGGCATCAGAGAAGAAAAACTACTCTAAAATAACTATATGCTGTACAACTATATGGACTGTACAAAAGGCTCTCATCCTGCTATGACACTGCTGAATACAAGGACTTGTACAACAATATTGTAATAATTTAGGTTTGTTTCACCTGTACTAGCATTGTGTGGTCTGTACCAGTTGCCATATTTCCATGATAGAATAGAGGCAATGGTGACGTCATCACTGTTTAACTCCGTGAATAAGTCAATGACTGCATGACTGCATGTGCTCGTTAGCTAGCAGCTCCTTCATAAGTGGCCGAGTGTTTCTCCAAATGTGCATGAATGACTGAAGTCATGTATTTTATTAGCAGTTAACTGCCGTTCGAGAAGTGTATTGTTAATGTGGCTTTGTGATTGTAATTGTTAGTTACCAACTTGGCTGTTCTGATTTCTTAGCTAGTTTGCACTCACACAGAAAACCTCACAATTTTGATTATCAGGCAAACTTCATGCTGCATGTGTACTGTGTTATTGGAGATTTATGTTAACACATAAAGTATAAGTTGCTAAATGTATGCTGAATTGCTAAGAGGAGCTTAGTTAAGATTCCAGATGGGTTTATACAGTATGTTATTCATTCCCATTTGAGTTACGTAACCACACAATGCATCATGTGTTTTGTGTAACACTATTTTACATGTTATGTAATTATTATTTACATGTTATTTTACTGTTCTATATGACTGTACTTACTGATATTCCTGCTTTTTGGCAGAAACCTCATACATACCTTTAAATAAAGTCAGCAAAGCTGTACTTTCTGCTCATCATCTATTCCCATAATACCAGTTCAAATGAGTGTTCTGGTCGACACTGCAGGGTGAGGTGATCATTGCAACTGGTGCCTTACAGTTTTACCTCATGTTCAGGACACAGGCATGTTTGATCATTTCATAATGATGTAACGATATTTTAATAAATCTGTTAAATTAAAACTGCAATTTTTTTGTTTTGACCAACAAAATGTCATTACAGATCTCAAATGAATCTTTCGAGCTATTCATAACTCCAGTTACGTACGAATGTTCAAAGCTGAACATAAATAGAGTGAGTAAGGGATTTCAAAGGATTATGTATTGCATGTCTATAGATCAAGGGATCCTTCCATGGTTGCTCCTCTGAGGTTTTTTCCATTTTTTTCCTCAGTTTTTATTTTTAGAGAGAGTTTTCCTCATTTTTAAGATGCTCGATTTCCATTTGAATCAAGGATATAAAAACAATGTTGTATGCTCATGCTGTGTAGATTTTAACGCCCCTTACGGGACATTTTGTGATATTGGGCTATATAAATAAAACTGACTTGATCAGGATTACATAAACAAATTTGATGTTTGATTCTGATTTAATTAAATGCCATTAAACCACAAAGCTAATCATGTATCACCAAAATGACACTTAGTGGTTCTAGATTTCTAGCCCTGTTTCAGTGAAGAAAAAAGTAAGGGAACTTCAATCATTTGAGAAAAATTAAAATAAAACAGTAGAGGAGAGTTAATACAAATACAATGAAAACTGCATGGGCACATCAGTCACATGTTTAAATTATACAGAGCTCGATCACAGAACACAACTGTGAAGGGAGAGCAGACTGTTATCATTCAGACAGAACCAGTTGGCGAATAAGGCTGTTTCAATGCCTCTCTCTCTGGGTGTCGCCTTGCAGCAATTCTTTAGTGCCACCCATGATTAATGCAACTATGAATGGGGTTCTCTTTCACCAAGCACTGTGGGAGAAGAGGTTCTTTCCCTCTTAGCCATTTTGCTTTCCTTCCAATGTGACCTGATTTAGTCACAGAGTGTGAAACTGATTTGGACTCATTTACATGCTAATACCATAAAGGGAGGTAAAATGATGTGCATGCATCACCTCATTGATTCTGGGGGACAGCACCGCACTTTAAAAAATGGTCGGCAGTTTAAACCAAATAATTCACAGGTTCAATATTCATACATAAAACTCTGGAGCAGCGTGAATGAACATGCTCTACAAGTGCCATATTTTTAAATTGACAAGCAGCAAAAAAAAGGCGTTGGTTGGCAATGAGGGAAGATGGGGGTTGCAAACTGCAGTGCAACAGCTAAAAGATGTGTGTTGGTTATATTTATCTTAATTTACAGAAATGTTTCTTTAGCAGATTAGTTAGGACTACATTCCCTGAGTGAAGATGATCTTGTTAAAATAATTGCAGGACTGAGGGGGGTCATGCAAAACATGCAGATTAATTCATTAAATTTATGGTCACACAGGGGCAAAAAAAACCCCCAACAACATTAAAAACACAAGCCAGCACTCAGCACTGCAAGCTATAGTGCTATGATGATGTACAAATATGCAGGTATGTAATCAAGATGTATTTTCTCATCATTCTAAAGCAGGCTGGGAAAGAAGTGGACCAAGGCTTAGAGTCAGCAGGTTGAGACTACAGCTTTATGCCTTTATGCATAAAGACAGCTTTATACACCCAGCTTTATATCTTTTTAGCCAAGGTGTTGAACAAATGAAGTAGTATCTTCAAATCTACCAAATTTGAGATACACTGCATTGTTTTTCAAGGTAACAAGTTTTAATATTTCTCAGGCTTATCTCTTAATCAAGACAAGTTGTAGAATATAAAGGAAAAGCACAGATTACTTAAAAAGAATGTACACTGTCTGAAGCAAAGAGTTTCTTTAGAGACTGACGTTTCTCTATTACAAGGTCACTAAGAAATCAAACTCAAGTTTTTTAAAAAAACAACTTCAACAAATCGAGCTTGCAAGTATGTTCAAATGTTACTGATTTCACAGCACTTGTCATTTTTTAAGAATTACTTTAAATCTTATTCTGCTGTTTGGCATACAAAAAAAATCCTCAAAAGAGGTGCCAAATATGAGGCTTTGCTGAACAGAAAAAAAGGTGAGCAAAGGCAGAATTCTAACATGTCAAGTTTGAGATATTTTCTTCATCATGCTCTTGCCACCACCAGCAGTCAATTTAAAAAGATAAAACACCTATAAAACCATCAGCTTTTTGATTATGTATCAGCATGTGTGGAAACAATGAGAAGTTAAAAGCAGCAGTGAAGATAATGTTTTCTACTAAGAGGACAGTCAAAAGAAGTTTAGTACACAACCAGTGCGTTTTGAGGACGTTCAGCAAGAGACGATGTGGCCTTTGTCTTCACACTTAACACAGCACAGTGTTATTTTTGGACTGGGGAAGGTGTCAACAAATCATCTTGCCGGCCTGAGACATCTCAAACTCCCTTCATGCCTCAACTGCTTTAGGGTGCAGGTCGCCAGTTCTTTTTACACAAAGACGGTGCAATATCACTACAACAAAGATCCCTCTTTTACACAGCCACTGGTCCAGTGCACAAGGCTACCATAATGTCATCCAAGTGTATGACTGGACAGAAGACAGTGGCGCTTTAAAAGTGAGACAAGCGTGACAGACGTGACGTGCAGCATGAGAGCGTCATCATCTAGTGTAAGAAAGAGTTCCTGGACCTTGATGTCTCCCCGATTTGCAGGGATTTTTGGGTTCCTGTTACTCTTTGTGTTAACTGCTGCTAGCTGCTTTTTAAATGTTTCGCTGTTGGGTCACACAATTAACATGTTGTCACATCCGGTCCCAGCATGCTGGCTTTGCATTTCACCCAGACATCAATGTAGAATGACTGCCTCTCCTGTGATCTAAGAGGTAGAACAACAATAACCCCACCATTCTGCCTTTGTACCGTTTACACAGAAATGCTAGGTGGAATAACGGCACAATAAGCCTGCCATGCCTTGCTTGATGTGTAAAGGGGGCTATCTGTGTAGCGATGAATGTCTAGGGAGTAAATAGAAGTGTATATGTGCATAGCTTTAGAGCAGGGCTAAGAACAGGACGGAGCTGTTTTTGACAACGAGAAGGAAATTTTTTCCTTTTGCTGGAGGGTTCAACAACTAGTGCATCTGCATTTGAGAATATGTTACAAACAACAAAACAAGAAATGTCAAAACATTGCCCCTAAACCATGTGTGACACAGACTGTGACCTGGATTTGTACATGACTTTACCTGTTGGTAAAGAGCAGTTATAACATGTTAAACCCCTGAGCCAAGAGCCACGAATTCAACAAGAATAATGTTCAGCCTCTCAAAAACCAATCAAGCCACTTCAAGTCAATAGCAGCCAGTGGAAGATGGAAGAAGCTACAGGCCTTGTTTCTGTACTGAAGTGGTCTAGTGAGGCTTTAAAAAAAGCATGACAGAAGCAGAAACATAGATCACAATTTCAAGGAAAAACAGAAACGGAAAGAGACAGTGCTGTCAAAACAACTTGGGTAACACTGATATGGCTGTCATATTCCTGTGTGTGATACTAGCACAATGTCAAGAGCTGGACAACAAGGGCTGACCCAGCTCCTTCAGGATACCCATGCGTTATTCAGAGACAACTGACAGTAAATGTTTTACAGCCTTGCATGTTGTACTCTTATGATATGGCAAATTATACCCTTGATCAGTCACTACTTAAAAGAAAAAACTTTCAAAATGAAATTCAGTAAGTTTTCTCTCAGATTGCTCAAGTTTACAAAACTATCAGTTAAATCCAGAATTACTTTTAAACACTGTGCCATGATTCGCAAAATCTCAACTGTGTAGATAAATGTCGGATTACTTATGTAATGTGAATATTTCCAAAGAGCCATCTCATCATTCGATATGCAAGTGAGTCAGTTATCCTTGTAACTCTGACAAGTTTTGATGCTGTATCAAGGCTGTGTGTGAACCAGAAATCCGTCTCCTCCTGCTACCAACGCTGAATTGTGATTAGTCTATAAACCCTGAGGACAAAAGAAAAACAAACCAGCTGCTTGCAAGTTGAAAACCACAAGATTAAAGTCCTCACTGTGTAAACAAAACACCCAACAAAGCTGTGCAATGGAAGATGATGAAAAGAAGCACAGAGGCTCTGTAGATATATTAAGTTACGCTATTTCAAATTATCTTATGAAATACAATCAGTAGGGACGGAAAGTATTTTCAGTTGGTGCATGTAGAGGTAAAATGCTCCTATCAGCTCTAAATTCTGCTTCGTGTTGACCACTCCAGCTGACTGTGTCAGAGTTTTTGCCGAGGTTTTATTTTGCATTGAGCTTAACATGGCTCACTGCAAATCAAAATGTAGCACT
>JAQLOL010000001.1:13693464-13717348 GCA_029783665.1 Naso thynnoides
TAATTTCTGATAACTATTATAATATATTATTTTCAGTCTCTAAAATAAGCATTCTGTGTGTCAAATTATTTACTGTCACCAGTCAACTGATATACAATACAGAAAACATATCTGGCAAGTACAATAAATGATCAGCCTTAATTTTAAAAGTTAACTGCATAAATTAATGAATCGAAACATTTGAGAGCTTCTTACAGTTTCATTACAGATTTACAGATTTACAGATCAATGCCACATTTCATTAGGAATTGAGATTCCTTATGTGATTTAATTTTTACTCATTTTTTTCTCTGCCAAGGCTGCATAATCCTCTCAATCTGACACTTTAAAGAGTAGAAAATGTTCAGATTTTTTTTCTGCACCAAGATCCAGATCTGAGTCTACAATGGCTGGGTGCCCTACAATCAGACTGATTTCTGGAAAGAATCATGTAAGGCTCATAACCATTGAGTCAAATTAATATATAAATGTATATAGGTCATTGATAAGTATCTGATTTCTTTAATACTGGAGAGCTCAGTGTTTTTCTGTGAAGCTAAACAGAGAGATTCACTCTGGTGATGATGTCATCTGGAGAGACATTTTCCACGGACAGTGAATAATGAAAAACGTCACAGGCCAGTATGACAGCAGCCATGGTGGTCTACTGCTGATTCAAAGTTAAGCGCCCTAAATTCAAATGGAAACAATTTAGACATAATGTCTCAAAAATGAGCCTGCATGCATGTAAGAACAACTGCAAAAAAACAATCGCCCCTGGGCTCTGAGGAATGAAGTTAAGCTGTTGACTATTATTGATATTTGGAAAGTAAAGAATTAACTGAACACTTGTAAAAACAAATATTTTATTAACACAAATATAAGTCCACTGCAGTAGTCCAAAATCAGCTTATGTTAAATTCTGTTTTGGAGTAAAATTCACCGCATGCAGACTCTGACAAACCAGTCAGGTCCTTTAAAGAAGTTCATTTTTTTTGCACATTAAGCCTTATAATAAGGATATTAACAATCATACACAATGTTCTACAGCATTGTTATAATGAATGGTGCAGTCCCGAGAGCTGGAGCTCTTTGCTGACATCACCGCTAGCTGAAAACAACTGACGAGCATGTGCACTCAGACAATCCAACAAAAAATACAATAAATACTCATTTTAAAAAGACGTCAAGACGTTTAGTGGTGTCCTCTCATGTAAAGACATTAAAACACGAAGCTAAACACCTATATATAACCCAAAAGTGGCTCTTTCAGCTGCTACACAAAACAAATAGCCGTTACCAGGTTATATATCTGAGTGTAGCTTCGTCGGTAGTGTCGGTACATTAGAGAACACCAATAAACGTTTGGCAAATTTCACGTCTTATAAAAATGAGCGTTTATTTTATTTTTTGACGGACTGTCTGAGTGCACATGCTCCTCCGCTGTTTTCAGCCAGCAGTGACGTCAGCAATGAGCTCCAGCTCTCAGGACTATGCCGGTTGTCATAATAATGCTGTAAAACATCGTATATGATTGTAAATATCCTTATTATGAGGATTAATGCACAAAAGCCAAACTTCTCCTTTTATTTCCTCAGCATGTCTGTCTACATGTTGACCACAGTGAGATTCACAAGTAGTACTTAAGCTTTTGTTGGACAGAAATGTCCCTCATTCTGATTGTAAAACCTTTCTGACAGCAATACAACTGACTTTAATGCTACAGCAACATTTATCTTACAATAACCTCATTAATCATTATTTCAATAGACTTTTTTGCTTCTCTAACAATTTTATGCGAGAAAATTAACACCCACCCCGTAGCATTATCTATGGGTTTAATTATCTTAGAATCTTTTGTTTTTGCCAAAGGACAAAATGTGATGTTATTATGCCTCAGCCCACACCAGTGTTTCAGAGGAGAGTGTAAATCTTTGGTATGTGATATCCATGGCTCACAAAAAAAGCTTCTAAGAAAATATTGAACATGATATTACGTAACAGATATCTATTTTCCCTGTGGCACTCCCATCCACAATGCAACAGAAGACTAATTTATGCAGGTTTGATATTTTTGTTTATCGAAGCCTAGAAACACTAGTACATATTGATCATTATGTTGAAGGGCTCATGGTTTTATCACAGATTTTCAAATAGTTATTTTTATTTTTCATAGTTTGTACAGCAGAGATGGAGGCTGTTGCCCTGCTGTTTCCTCCCCCAGAGTCCAATTTAGCATCCTCCTGCTGCAGTATGCATAAAATCCCAGCAGGCTGCAGTGAGGGTGTTTGTCCTTCAGTGCAGGTGCTACACAGAACTATTCCAGGCTACAGAGATGCTGAGACAAAGTAGGGGCAGAGAGAGTGAGGACAGACCTGGAAGAAAACCTGGAAGAGGAGGAGGAAATGAAAACTTCGCAACCCCTCTTCCAACATATAAACAAGTCAATGTGATGGGTGCATCTAAAGATTTCTATCATGGTTCTCCAGGGGTCCTTCACTTTCTTTAATAGCCATGCAATACTCTCCTCTATCTGTCCTCGTCCTCTACAGCGCTGGTCATCCTCAGCTGCGACACAGCCATTATTTTCCTTCTCCTGCTGTCTGTGTTCTACTCCACACTGCACATCTTTATTCTATCCCGACAAATATCTCCACATTTGATCAGTTTTTGTCTTGCTGCCACACCAACCCAAATGAACTGTAGTAATCTACTTATTGACAATATACAAATTCAGATAATTTAGAGGAAAACTGCACTTTTGGGGGGTTTAGCCTAATATTTCACAATCTCTGTGCAAGACAAGAACATAGATGCCTTTCCCTTCTCTGTGCGTTCAGTTGGTCGCTAGACAGCTGCTTCGTGCTGGCAGTTTTGCACGTTCAGTGGAAGTAGTGGGGGTACACCGTTAGCACCCTCTAAAGCCCCTAAAACATCTCCAACAAGATCCACCTATATGTTGTGACCTGCATATTAATTATTGCTATGGACATATTGTTACTGTGGGAGTAAGTACCAAAGAACTACTTTTCTGGGTGTAGTGACACAGCGCCTGGGTCACAGCACCTCGGTTAAAGTGCTGTGACCAGGCAGACCATACAGTCGTGAATGTGGCAGTCACCATATGGTCACAGCGTGTATATGAAACATTTTGAAGATTTTCAGATTCGTGTCAGGGGCTTTAGAGGGCGGTAATAATGTATCCCCACTACTTCCACCGAATGTGCAAAACCGCCAGTGCGAGGCAGCTATCTTGCGACCTACTGAAAGCACAGAGAAGGTAAAGGTAGGACAGCGCCACTAACATAAAAGGCTGCAGGCAGACAAAGCAGTCGTTGAACATCAGAGGGAAAAAGAGGTGGCATTTTTTTCTGTAAAATATGACTAAATAAAATTTTTTTACTAAAATTGCTGTTTTGTGCGATGTATTTACTTGCATCGTTTAGTTTTGTTTTTAGAAGCAGTGGGTCGCAGTCAAAGTTACATAGTGTTGCTTTAAGCAATAAAAAGGCTAGGATGTGAGTGACTGTCTTTTCATTGGCTACATTGTTTGATGTGTTAAAACTTTGCAGTGTCTCAGCAACCATATTCAAAAGTTTACTTTTGATAAGTGGAATAGAGATGAAATCTCTTTCTGTTCTCTCATACAGAACCAATGAAGATACGTAAACTACTGTAGAACCAGACTGATATAACGGTTTGCCAATAGTCACCTATTGCAAATATATCAGTATGGGTGTAAATGTTGTCCAATAAATACTGATATTAAAACATTTTTTTTTTTATGGCTGGAAAAAATGCTTTGACTTATGATTTAAAAATGGTGTAATCATGTAGTCTGTCAAGCAGTGGGGGGGGTAATGAGTAATTGGTAATGAGTTAAGTGTTAACTGTTCTGTTCACTGATGTTTGGAATACAGTTTGTTAGATATCCTGCCTCAATTACACATCTTTGTAGCACATATTTGATAACTACATTCAAAATATATATAGAATAACGGCCAGTTTATCATATATCGGAATTTTCTTCCATCCGAATATCGGCCCCATATTGCAATCCCATATTGGTCAAGCCTTATTACTATGGCCTACTCTTGTTAAAATCACTTAAAAATTAGGGCCCAACTGATATATCAGTTTGTTGCTACTGTCACAGATACACTGGTACTGGCTTATATGTTCTCCGATATGTGCCGATATTAAAACTGTTTTTTAAGGGAGGAAAAAAAAATGATTGGACTAGTGATTTAATTACCTAGTTTGTCAAGCAGTATGTGGTCTGTATTTAAAAACTAAGTGGTGGAGAGTTTACTCTTCAGCGCAATGATGTGTGAAATAAAGTTTGTTAAAATGTAAGGTATCCTGCCTCCATTACATATCTTTGTCACAAGTATTTCACAACCGAAAAAGCAAACTGTTCAAGTACTGCACAACTGTTATAATCTAATGCAGCTTAAGGTTTGATGTGTATCCCACTGGGCCGGTTTTTAACTCCAAGGACATATGCTTACTGTTTGTTAAAGGAGAAAGCAACAAAACAAGACTCGAACTGTAAACATCAGACAGCCCAAAGATATCACAAAAGTGGATGATGGCTAATGAAATGCATTCAGGATGACTGGATGAGGACAAATGCTGAGGACATAACACTGCATGATGCAAAGCAGACCCTTCCAGCTCGTCCCCTGCCCTGCTCCCTCTGAACAATGGGCAGCCAGACACTACGCCTGTCAGCAACTGACCTCCCCTGTGGCCGCAACTGGCACATAGTGGTACACAGCAGGCATTCAAGGATACGCAAATCCTGCAGCTGCAGATATTAACAAACCTGGGCTACATAGTGTTTAAGTCTTAAACAATTTGAAACCAGCATTTTCAGCAGGACCAAGTTCAGGTTTTGCACTAATCTTCAACTTCAGTCTTTTGTCTGGCTTCATGGATGTTAGGAATCAAACTGAACTGGTCATTCAAATGTTAGACAAGTATTTGGTAATATGAGGTACATTAAAGAAAATAGATATAAGGGTTGAAATGGCAAAGATAACAGCCTGCACATGCTGGAGGTGCTAAAACAATGATGGGAGGGAAATGGGCTATTAAGGACATCTAAAAATTAAGGACTTCTTGCATCTTATGAGGCACTAAAGGCCGATAGCAATATAACTACAATCGATTATTTTAGGCGTAGACTAAGCTGCGCATGGATGAATCACCGAAGATTTTAGTATTAGGTGTGAACAGACTTCCGAACTGATCAAATCGTTTAAGTTGCCCAGGAATTCATATAGCCTGGTATGAATTATACACCAGACGTTTAAAGCAAATAACATTTACAGTCAAAGCTCACGGCCCACGTTAACCCTGATGTTGTGGACAAATCTACAGGCGGAGCAGATCAACATCCATCCATCCATTCTTTAGGATGCCTTGGAGGAAGACCATACTCCTCCTCACCAACGGGGGTTTGTCGAGGATTACACATGATTAACTGCCTCCTTTGGAGATTTTAGGAAAATGCGTCTTACCTGGACAGTGTCATATGCTGATCAAATCACCTCCTTTTGAGCTTTGCGAGGGATGTTGCTGGCTGGTCGCGCATCACTCAGTGTGTGTCTCACCGACAGAAAGCGTACGGAGCACCGCGCCTGACAGCGGCGCCCCGGAACGAGCATAAAAGAAACGAGCCCACTGCAGTTGTCTGGTCCATGAATACAACGCCTGCACTAGAGGCAGTACCCCACCCGAGCAGCGCGTTGGGCTACTGACCTTAACGTTGATCCGTTACTCTGTCGTTACTACATTCATCATGTCTAATGGAAAATACAGCTACTAGAGTTAAAAATTGTGTTTAGCAACTAAAGACTGTACCGCAAGTAGACTAAGCTACTAACCAAAAATGCTCTCTGCTACTAACATTAGGCTATTGCTAGCATACAGTAAACAGTCCCCACTGTATACATTTAGAAATTAATAATGCCTATCACCTCAGAAAGCGAAACAATGAAATATAAAATGACAGCAACAACATTAAAGCGCCTCCCTGCTAACTTACTATCTCGACCTAACAAAATAATTTAGCTCAACTGGAAAACGAGTTTGCAAAGTCCTGCTAGCCGCACTCACCCATGGTGCATCCTCACAGGTGTTTTCACCTCCCTGATTAGAATAATTGTCGGGACTGTTATGAGCTGAACAGACTAGGCTTGATTGTCATTAGGGTATCACTGCTGTGAGCGAAGGAAAGACAGCTTTTTCCTTTCTTATATTGGTAGAGTGAGTTTGCTGACTTCATGTGGCCTACTTCTAACATGCACAGTCTACTCAACTAGAGTAGCCTAATTGATAACACCTGAGTGTGTTGTAGGGCATTCAAGAACAGTTAGTTCCTATTAAGCTATTTGATTGGACAAGGGGCATTCCATGAGTGCTGATAGGCCTATAGAGTACAACAGCACTGGGACTTTTACCTGCATGTATCACTCCGCTTAACAGGTGTCCTAATCAGCAACTGTTGCTGCTAGGTTACTTTGTAACAAACTGCACTGAAAAGGTGGACATTTTTTCAGATTGTTTTCAGAGAAGGATGAATAGAAGTAAAGAAACAAGCAAGAAAGTAAAGTAGTGTTACTTATGGAGTGAGCCAATGTGCTGGAACATGTTAATCATTAGTGTTTCTTAGCAACAGTAGGCTACTATATCAGTCTAGGAACCAGCTATTTGTGCTGGTTGAGCCAAATGAATGATTAAATTAAACAAATCATAATCTGTTTTTACTTTTTACTGTCATTAAATGGAGTTTGTAGAACTTTTCTACAAAAGCAATATGGCACTCAAAGTCGTGCTGTTGAACTGAATATCGTCGCTGGCGTGATGATCTGCTGCTTGGTCTGCTGCCTCTTGCTCACGACCCATCATTGACGATATTCAGTACTACAACAGCACTCCCTCTAGAGTGACATCGCTTAAATGACGAATATGAGAATGATTTTAAATCAGTAGTAAGTTTTGTGAGATTACATGTGAATCAGTTCACATAGATGACAAACATAACACTTTTGTGTTATCTAGACTATGCAGCTAAAAGATATCCAGCTCACATTTCTCTGTTCACCTGAACACTATAGAGATGAGTGGAATTTCATTTGTGGTGCTCAAACCACTGAGTAGGCCTATCATATTTTAAAATGATCACTCGGTTTGATTTGATCCCCGGGTCGAAATGTCCCTTTGCAAGACAGTGAACCCCAAAGTATACCATAACTGACTTCTTTGAGCTCTATTATGTTATTGATACAGTTTTTATTCTTATATAAATTACATTAAAATTTGTAAGTTCATCACAAGGAACATCTGCCCTTAAATGCCTCAGTCTCAGATGTCAGGTGGAGGCAAGCACTGCCACTGTGTGGCCATGTATTATCATTACAGCCATATAAAGCACCAGCGCATGATTACAGTTGGTTAGGACTTAAATCTGACACAATGAATTTTTAAAAAATGCCCCAGAAAAACAAAACAATCCTTTGAAAATGCAACATTCTTTCACCAAGAGATAATTGTATTTTTTTCTTTACAGTTTCAGAAAGACAAATTTGTTTGTTTTTTTTTAAAAAAAGGAATAGCAGATTAAGTAAAGGAGAAATGACTATTTTATAGATATCAGATATCCATTTTAGAGGAGTGGAGAAAAAGCATATAGCCTACTGTCAGTATTTTTAAATTTCCAGGTACCTATAAGGGTACCAACCATTATAATACATCCATGGTACCAACGGGATATCTTAGAGGAAAGGAGAAGCAATACTGTAAGAATTTTGTAATTACTGGGTACCTATGGGATACAAGGCAATGAAGGGGAACCAAGGGGTACACAAGGGGCTACAAGCACGGTCAGGTCATGACATAAATGTCTATAAAGGTTTATTTAAAAAAGAAAAGAAAAATTCATGGTGCTGTCCGTGGTGCTGAAATAGCAGAAGGATTTGAGCTTGTGTTTTGTTCCGAGTCCTGCCCTTCCTCCAGTTTCATGCTAGATCTTTACTGTCAGGGTTTTTTAAGTTTTTCCACGCCCGGTGAGAGAGTCTAAGGACGGAGAATGTCACATCTGTGCAGTTTGTGAAGACCCTCTGAGACACATTGTAATTTGTGATTTGGGCTAAACAAAAATAAATTTGATTGATTGATTGATTACGCCCCCTGACCAAGTCACCTCTGTAACCTCTGCTACCACCTCTGCTTCTTTCTTGGCAACATCATTAATTCTTGAAAGTATTGAGACTATTTGCAGTTTTTCAGTTGGATGACCTCCTGATCAGAACAACAGCTGACACTGTTTAGTAAAAAGAGAGTAATTTCTTAAAGAAGTAACTTCACGGGCATAGATATCTCAATACAAAACGAAAAGTGATTACATTATTCCTCATTAGGAATGTAAACTTAAATAGTTGTTTTTCTTATTTTCCAGGTCCTTTCACAAATGAAATTTACTTTGCTGTTCTTGCAGAATTTCAATTGAGTGTCAACAGATCTGAGAATCTCTCCTTATGTATTCTGTCTTGAATAAACATCAGAAATTTCTGTTTGAAGAACTGTTAGAGGTCTGATGAAAAATGGGATATTCCCCAGTTGTTCATTTGCATGTCTCAGCGGAGGCAGTGACAGCTTTAGCTTCCATTTCATTTGCTTGAAAGCTTTAGTCTTTGTTTCTTTTATTACTGTGTGCCGCATTTTGGCTGTACAGAACCTCCAGTGCAGTAGGTGGCAGTAGTAAGCTCGTGTAACTGAAGATGACAAGTGTTAGTGCAACTGAAGCCAAAAATAGGAGAATATGTGTCAAAAAATCAAAACAAAACAAGATTACCAGTTAAATCTTAAAAAGTAACACAAACAAAAAATGTGCAATATATATTATTGTTATATTACCTATTGAATTCTGTTTTGTTAAATAATGATTTGCAACTGTTTTTGTTTTGATAATTAATCTAAATGTTAAAAGGGTAGACATGATAAGCCTCAGCTTCAGTCTACACCTTTTCAGCCAATGTTTTATTGATCTACTTATAACGTATGTTCTCTGTGTTTTGTTATCAATAAATTACAACTACTACTACTACTACTGCTACTACTACTACTACTAAAAGGAAAACAAAAAAGAAGGACATTATTTTCAGAAATATTCTGTTTCAGTCAAAAGGCATTTAGAAATGTGCTCAAGTAAAAGTGCATAATGGTGATATTAATTAGCATCAAATTATAGCTTACAAAAAGTAAAGCTATGATCATTTTTAATAGTAGCCCTTTTAAGAATAATTAGGCAACATACAGCAGGGTAGCTTTTGAATTCTTTTCAAGTGAATTCTTGAGTTCTTTTTAAATGAATTCTTGAAATCTTTTTAAGTGAAAATACATAATAATTTGATTGTTGACAAACTAAAGTTATTATAAACCAATCTAGTGGAATAAAGAGAGCAATATTTACATCTGCAATGTAGCTGAGTAGAAGTATAATGTAGCATTAAATGGAAATACTCAAGTAAAGGTCGAGTGCTTCAAATGTATTTAATTGATGATGAAAATAGTCATTAATTGCAGCCCTAAAAGTATTCTCCTTTTTAATCTACATATATAATTTAAATAATTAAATAATAATAAAATAATTGCCTTTGACTGGTCTGATGTCACAGACTGAAATCTCTTCATTATGTCATATATATAAATATTCATATGGTCTTACAAGGCATTAAACACATCAAACTAATATATTTTAATGCCTGCAGAGCTGTTGGAATTTATGACCCACTTTACCATAATAAAAATTATAATGCATATACAATTCTATTGTATTTTTTAGAGAAAGACCACATACATCATACAAGATGTCATCACATTGATTGATATGATGACATGCCCCTGTTTGTCTTATAGCCTATAGAATGGTTGACGTCCTTCAATTTCCTCTGGGAAATCTAATCTAATGCCTGACATGATGCTTGTTTCATTGCTGCTCTGAATATGCATAAAAAATAAGCAGAGAGGAAATTATTATCCACGATGACCATTCACTGACCCTCTGAAACTGCAGCTTGATTGACAATACTGACCTGTCTGTACTCTATAAGCCTGTTATCACATCTCACTAAAGCTGCTCCGTGTGCAGCTGTACCATTGCTTAGGCTCCCTGAGCTTTTAACAGTGATTTTCTTTTCATCAGAGAGCAATCTCCTGTCTGACGTTCTTGTTTGATGGTTGAAATATCCTCGCTCTTGCATGATTCTATCCCACTATAATTCATTGCAACATTTATGTTATTTTAGTTGTTGGTTCACTTAAGATCCCATGATTTACCTGACCACAGATCACACTGAGTGCTTGATGTTCAAGATTTAATGTTATAGGGGAGATTTTAAATTATGGCAAAAATTTGTATTTGCAGATACTGCCGGATACTTCAGAGAATTAAAATATTAAGACAAAGCTTAACATTGCACATTAGTGTAAATTTCCAATCCAGTTAAAAGCTTTCAGATCACACCCTCACATATTATATATATCCGGCAATATTGTACAGTTTTGTGAAACATGACGGGCACCAAAAAGAATTACAAAGGTGGGTGGATAAATATATTTCAGCACAGTTATCAATGACTCATGGTGCTGTGAAGGACCAAGCACTTTACTGAATGGGTTGCATTTCACTGAACCAGTGTAATCATTAGGCCACATAATTTACATCCCTCAGCAACAAAAGAAGGGAAATCATTCTTCCATTGTTGTGCTGATTGTGTTTAATTACGTAGTTCAAAATCATGCTCATACTGTGAAATGGCTGTGGCTCAAAGCAGGTCGTCCAATGTATCAAAGGTCTATGGTTTGATTCTTTTATTCCTCTAGTCAGCACAGACACCTAGTGTCTTTGTATTAAAGCCTCTGCTGTTAGTGAATGGGGCTATGTTGACTTGAATTACTTTCAGTGTCAATTACTTGCAAAAGCTCACAGTGCAGCTTGCATCCATGTGGCAGTTGTCTGTTCTTACTCATCCATCAGAAATATGAATAAAAACTGACGTTTTCTTGTTTGGAGAACATTAGAACAGATTGCACGTTATTATCAGATCTATGTGAGAAAAAAACAACAGGAAAACATCAAATAAGCAACATTTTGTAATCTCAATATTATGATGCTTTCTGAAAGAAATTCATCGGCCCATCAGAGAATTTTAGAAGAGTTACGAACCTTTTGAGGAAGTTTGTGCGTTCAGTTGCAGGAGCAGGGTCTAAATTTAGTGCCAGGGTAGCTGATCTACCCACAGAAGAGTTCCTGCTTGGGGGTAGTAATTTCCAAAGATTCAGAAACTTTTGGGAGCGGGTTCTTCAGTGCAGAATATTTCTTATTGGTCAAGTACTAGTGGCGTTTTATTTCACCCCCGTGTTTAAAAGTCTACAGCTGCAAACTCACTGTTTTTTTTCAGCATGCTTCGAGACTGCTTTTTGTTCCATTGTGATTTGAGATGCAGTCATAAAAGAAAATGTCACTTACTGGACCAGGGATGTAGTGCAGTTAGCTTACTTTTATTTCTTTTCCATACATCATCGGCTTGATTTCCATAATCTTCCTGTGACTAAAGGCTACGGTGGAAACAGAGACAACAACGGGCCACAGGAACCTTTAGGTTAAGGAGAAGTCCCTGGAACTAAAAGTTTCTGGTCCTTTTGCCAAAATGCACCCAACATAGGCTATCTCTGCTAGTAAACCTCAGTAGAATATAAATATATAAGTTTATAGAATATAGAAGTTTTTCTACATAAGAGACATTTAATGTTTCTTCCCTCCTTGTTCTTGCTCTGACAGTGTGCAGTTCATTGACGGGATAAACACTGACAGTCCAAGAAAATGTTGTAACAATGCTGTTGTGTTGTGTAAAAGTGTAACAAATGCAGAAAATTGTGGAAGTGGATGTTAGGACACTGTTGGAAAAAGCACCTGTAGAAGGACAATAAAAATTGTTTGGGCACTTAAAATGTTTTCATCTAGTCTGAAGATGAAAAAAACAAAAACATTAGTAATGCAACATTAAGCATCCAAGCAAACAATGTCATATGCAATCATACCTACTCAAACTTGTGCCATTTTACTTTACTTGTGCATGTAAGGCCAACATGTATGCTTTAATAAAACAGCACATCATCCCCAAGACTGCCCAGCTGGGATCCTTTAATGCCCGTAACAATCAGGGTGTTGACTGCGATATAATGGTTATGAAATTACCTGGAATCAGTGAGTGCTCATGAACCTCTTTATAATTTCAAACATAACATCATCCCACACACTGAGCAAATCTTTTTGTGAAGACATTGTGTGACGCCACTGAAAACCCTGGAGGATTAAAGCGCGGCTCGAGTTGTGTTGATGAATGTGTTGTTTGGAGTTCAGAGAAGACACTGTGACAGGCTCATAAATATTCATCACAGAGATAGTGCGAGGAAAAGGGAGGGTGTGAGGAAGAGAGCTGATGCAATGAGAAGTTTGGAACAGGAAAAGCTGTTTTTGTCTCATGTCTGATACACAGAAAGGGCACATATTTTCAGGAATGAATGAAATGAGTATACAAAAGATTAAAAAGATTTCTCACTTGCCATAAAACAGAACCAGCAAGGCTTTACTGGGAAGCTATCTGCTTTGCAGAGATGCACAAAAATCACACAAGATTTCAAAGCTGCTACAAAAGGTGTCAGACAGAAATTTGAGTGGTGGAACAAAGGAACAACGGTGAGTGTGACTCAACAAGCAGAAAACTGAACAAGCACGGACCTATGAAGTACAGCAATTCAAGATAAGGATGTGGCAGATTTTTTTCGCCACCTGAAAACACATTTTGCACTTTGCCAGTCTGGCAAAGTTATTTAGCCAACTCACTCGCTTTTTTAAATAAGACAGTATGCATGGATGATTACTTACAGCCTGCAGTTGCTGTAATTATTAACAAAATGGCTTTTCAAATGTAAATATGACATGATTTTTGCATCTTACTCCAGATCTTATGTAGCACATTTTTTAAAGAAAAGAACTTTATGTAAGTAAATAAATTACATATTTGCTTCAGAAATGTTTACACCTTTAGCCTCCCATGTGCAGGGGTGGACCGGGACAAAACATCAGCCCTGACATTTTTGGCCCAGACCGGCCCACTACATTATTGGTTAACACCACCTTCAAGTACACCATTTCTTGCAGCCCCCTTAATCATGCATACTACAAAGGAGAGTTGTATTTCTCAATCACAGCTACCGAGTACAGCACAGAGTTGTGAACACAAGGACTAAAACTGACAGCTATAAGAATGAAAAGGGTGGTTTTCAGTACCAAAATTTAAAGTCATCTTCAGAGACTGGCCCACATTGGGCATCGGCCCACCAGGACAGTGCCCCGTATGCCAGATGGCCAGTCCACCCCTGCCCATATGTGACATCTGAGACACTCATAAGCTTGAAAGCTAATAAAAACTCCCCAAAACAACCTTACAACTGGAAAAATGCAGAGACCACAGGTATGGCTCTTCAAAGGTGGATATACATGCAGTAGTTGTTGTTTAGAGGAGATGTAATAAATATGTAAAGACTTTGTTGAACAATCATCTCAGTTAACAAATGATCATAATACGTTTTTTACTCTTACGCACACGAATTCTAGCTGACTGAAAATATATACTACAATTGTGAAGAACGCACACACACACACACACACAAACACACACAGTATATATGTAAAGTATAATGACCGTATGTTACATGTTCTTTAGGTCTGCATATATATCACACATAACCTTTGCACTTTTCTGTCTTTGCACAGATTATTAACTGCACATAATTTTATAATTATTTTGCATCATTTTCTCTGCATACCTTTATGAGTTTTTTTGGTTTTTTAGTAGTAGTAGTTTTTTTTGGTTTATATTATGGATTAGCAAAGTGTACTACATATCTTGCATGTAATGTGTAGTGTTTTGTCTGTGAATATTTTTTTTTGAAGCTGCCCTAACAATGAAATTTCCTGCAAAGGATCAATAAGGCACCTATCACACACACTCAGAGGCAGTAAATCCCCCCTTGTTTGACTTTGTGTTAAGATGACCTAAACTTTGAACCTTTACCCGCCTTTACTTATGAACGGGTCCAACCATCTCTCCTACCAACATCCAGATGACCGCCACTGAACGACGTGCAACACTAGAGACCGCCAGTGAGCCATGCAACACGCGTGGCTCTGAGCGAACGTGAATGGTGAGTAAATGCCCCTTATCGACTGTTTGGGCCCATTGGCTGTAAAGACATGATGGTCGCTCTGAAAGCACATCGGCTGCTCATGACACTGATATTAATGAGGAGCTTAATAGAGGCTCAACACGTGAGCAAGCCTTCAAACGCTGGCTGCAACTTGGGCAGGTTGCGCGTAAAGGCGTATCTCTGTGCGCAGATATCCTCACGTGAATTTTACTGATTGCAGTGAGACGAGCGATATAACCTAAATATAATTGATGTGCTTGATTGATTGTAAAGCGCACTAATTTTTGTCACTGCTGATCACGTTACAAGCAATTTCTCTGTACTTCTGTTGCCACATGCGCTCTTTTCATCTCACTGATCAGCGGCAGGCTTTTCTAGTTACTGACAAATATCGGCTGACATAATTACCTTTATTTTAAAAAATATGGTCGCAAAAACAAGCTTGACAGCTATACTTAATGGTCGTGAGCGATCTCTTTTGTGAACAGGAGCAGTTATGGCCTAAATTACGCATAAAAATATACCAATTTCTCTCATCCTGAGCGGCTCATCAATGTGTAGTTTCGAAGTGAAACAAAATTTCTCGGTGTATAATGATATTGAAGACTGGAATCTGTGATGAAATGGTCAGCGGCACTGTAGGCACACGGATTCCTTGCTGAGGAGGAGACGACCTCCTACCGACTTACTTCACGTCACCCCGCCCGTCTGCCTGCCGTCTCCTCCCTGAAACCTTCGCTGCGTCCATCCCTTTGAGCGACTCTGAGCTGAGGAAAAAAAGAGACCGAGAGAGACAGAGGGAGAAAGTGAGGGAGACAAAATACACGCAGACTTCCACCGAGACTACCTGCTCCACCACCACAACAAGGAGAGGAGGACGCACAAGTGCAGGCGCGTCCATGCGTGCCAGCCGAACAAGACAATAAGCGGGCAAAGGACCACAGATTCATAATTGGAATAAGAGTTCACATTGAGAACTATTTGCAAAAGAGTCCAGCTTTGCTGCAATAAGAAAACAGCCTAAATGAGTACATGGTAAGAAGAGTCATGCATCTCAACAGAGAAGAAGATAACAGCAAAGGTGAGCTAAAGATTCCAGCAGCAATCGGTGGATGATTTTAATCTAGACTCTGTAGTTCAAAGCTGTCGCGTTGACTGCCAGATGCCCTTGAGTGTGTCATGTTGATTTCCAGTAATGATGCTGGGGGTCATTCCAGTAAGCTGATGGTAACTGGTGTGATGCTTCTTTAATTGCCTGTGTGCCTTTCACCAAAAAAGCCTCGCACGGCAGCGAGATGGGATGATGCACTCAAGGTGGCAATGTAGTGACTGTGAGACGGCCACTCCGGCACTTGTTGTGCTCGATGTGGCCGCTTTCGCACGAGGCGACCTGAGCATAAACGCACAAGGTCATCCATTCTCGGTCATATTGATGAGCAGTCCGGCGTGTTTGTGCAGCTACGGGTGCTTGTGTCTGTAATTGAGCCGCCACGGATGCGTGTCCTCCGTTGTGGTCGAAGGGGAGAATTAGGGAGCAGACGGTGTGTAATGACACGAACCTCCCATCAGGATAATAGTGATGCCTCTCTGCCACCTCTGCCAGAGCCTTAGCTTACAGAGTATTTTTACTCCCAGTCTTTGAACTGAGGTCGAGGTCACTGACTAACACCTGATGCTGAAGGAGATTTTCCTCTCAGTGTCTGTCGACATGACGCAGCCACCGTCTTACTCTGCATTGTTGAATAAACACCAAAAGGACTTGTCTTGTGCTCCTACTCTCACATGGAGTAAGTGAAACATCATTTTAATGACTGACATGCAGTGTGTACAGTGTGACCAGCATCCACACTCTTTAAACAGACTTGTACCAGTTAATTGCATGTATGTTTAAGTCTCTCCAACTGTAAATCCAAACAGACACTGTTCTGACCAGAATTTCAATTTTTGTAGTTGCCAAATTGTCAGAACACTTTATCACACTCCAAGTGTTTTTTAAATCTTTATTTAAACCTTCCCTTCTCTCACATCTTAACAGCATGCTGGTAATGATGTGTTATCGCTGGCGAGGGAATACAACATTTCAGTTTTTTATGTGCAGCTGTCAGGCTTTATGGGCGGCTAATATCTTTGTTTTTGCCAGCTGTAAAGCATGCTGTTTTTCGAGGAGTTCCCCATGTGGTGAGTGATGCCCTGCACAGTTGCACACTGCGACGTCCCTCATCCAAAATGTCTTACGACCTCATTGCCAGATATGGTTACACCAGGGACAAAAGATGAGTCACCATCTGCAACTAGAAGTGATTTCATGATTACATGACAGACGTGTGTGTGTGTTTGTGTGTGTGTGACAGAGAGAGAGAGAGAGAGAGACAAAAAGTGAGAGTGTGAGTGTTTGTGCATCTGAAAGTATGAGAGAGAGGTGTGCAAGTCAGAAAGCATTGGTAAAAGGTAAATCAGCCAGACTGAAGTGCAGGACATTAGCCTATACTTACATACTTGAACATAATGATGTAAATGTTTGCTGTATATGCAGCCGAGGCAACTCAGACAATTTCCACCGCTGAAAGCATGTGTGAAACAATGCTTTTGCACACCAGCAACAAAAGACAGGTGTGTCGGAGGAGACCAAGGGTCAAGGAAAAACTCCTGCACAAGTTTTTCCCTCTATGTTAGTTTACCATTGAAAATGTAAAATAATATCAGTGATGGAAAAATAAATATACAGGTAGAGTACTTTAAAAATCACATAGGGAAGTTTTGTTAGGGCAGCCAATAATGCCCTTATTAAGCTGAGTCTGTTCAATTCAGTTAAATTCAATTAAATGACTTTATTCATCCCCAGTGGCTTAAAGTAGAGCAAAATGATTAAGTACATTTTAATTACATAAGTATTAGATAGGTCAGTCAGTAATTAAAATGCATAATACTTTAAAATGATGATGCTGATAGTTTTTTTGATTTACATTCAAACAAAAGGCTTAGAGGTAAGGCCCAAACCGATATATCGGTTTGGAGATATTACCACCCGATATTGGCCTATTGCAGACATATCGGTACCGGAGTGTTCTCTGATAAGTGCCGATATATAAACTTCTTAGAGCTGGAAAAAATGCTTGAACTTCTAATTTAAAATGGTGTAATCATGTATTTTGTCAAGCAGAGGGTGGTGCATTATTTAATCAGTAATAGTCTTAGTGTTGACTATTTAGTGCACTGATGTTTGAAATAAAGTTTGTAAAATGTAAGATATCCCTCTATTACATATCTTTGTCACACGTATTTGATAACCACATTCAAAATAATCTATGTAATATCGGCCTATATATTGGGTTTGGGAATTTTTTTTTACACCCTAATATTGATATCTGTATCAGGCCCAAAAATCCCATGTAGAAGACATAAACATTGTCCAAACCTTCATTGCAAGAGATTTATACCATCAAGTGATTCTTCCATGAAACTGACCTATTCATCAAACAGTGATGTTGAAACACTGTGAGGAGGAGAGCAAGCTCACTGCTCTCATCAGTCTTCAAGTGGTAAATCTATAACTCTGACAAACAGCTTTTCTAACAGTCTGACTTGCTGTATGTTACATGTTAAAGACAGCTATTTTTTTTTTAAATGTTCTGTAAGGCTGTAACCTGTTTTACCATTTAAACCCTCAGCCGAAACAGATGGTGTTTTAAGTTTATAGGCCATCTACTGTGTCAAAATGAATCACATCGAAAGCTCAGATTCATTACCAAAAAAAAATTCAAGCCCAGCCTCCAGCTTTAATTGTCATCTTGCATTACCCTGGATAGTCTAGACAATGCGGACATTTATTTCAACATGTTCCTGTGGAGAAAATCTTCTATTTCAAGTCTAATTCTAGGAAGCATAAAGTGTTTCTAAGCATGACCAAAAAAAAAAAGGACTGTTATCCTGGACCCTTATAAATGAAAATGTGAAACAGCAGGTTCATAATGACACCAGTGTAAATAATCACACACTCTCTTGTGGGGTTGAGCTGTATTGTGAGCTAAACAAGAAGATGTCAATCAAACTTAATGTTATTCCACAGAATCCTTGAGAACAGTGAGATTAATGTGTTTGTGTACATTTTTGTACAGCGGGATCAATTTGTTGGGGTTGTCTCTGTATATTGTGTATGTGGCAGCACATGGTGCAACGTCAAGCATTAGTGCCTCGTAGCAAGAATGAGGTTGCACGGATCCAACTTTTCCTCTGCTGATATCAATTATATTACCACATCTGAGGGTGTCTGCCAATACTGAGTAGCAATTTGATGCCAGTGCTTTTTAGCTAATTTAAAGCAACATTATGCAACTATTTAACCTCAAAGTAAAAGCTTCTAAATCATTTTGATGGTCCAACGACCTGTACTATGTTGAATGGTGTTTCGGTCTCAGTCACTTTGTGTGCCTGTTTCTGCGGCATGTAACTTGGGTGAGCTGGTGGATTCACTGTATGTAACACCCTCAGTATCTGCTTCAGCTCCCTGATTCCCGGGTTTCCTGAAGTACTGGGGACTGCTGCTACATGTAGGTGCTCGTTAGTGCTGTTAGCAGTGCAGCTAGGTTTTGTTTATCCTGCTATCACAGGGGCTTTGGATCGCCACGAGGTGGCTTTTATGTCTAAGACCAAAAGGGACCTAGTGGAAAATGCTAACAGGGAGTGAGGACGAATGGACACCAGAACTGGAAAGACGAACTGGCAACAGAAACTGGTTAAGCAGCCTCAATAGACATTATGACAGTGGCAAAAACACAGAAGAGGGCACTGATGGAGGAAGTTAAGAGGAGAAAAAGAAAGTGACTGAGGAGAGACAAAGACAAATGTCACACTGGCTTTCAGTCTTTGTTGAGAAATTTGCTAAATAATAGGCTGCAAGATGCCAATTTGGATATCTCGCTGTTGGACCAGTAAGTAATTTTAATTATCTTGCAGAGTTGCATAGCTTGTGTTGCTGCACTTTGATGTTTGATGTTTGGCTGCTTTAGCTAAGTTGATGATTCATTTGTTTTTTGTTGTTCTTCTCAACATAGTTTTAGCCCATGAATCCTATAGTAAGGTGTTAGCAGCACATTAAGATAAAGAGAAAATCCACAACTTTTCATGTGGATGTCCAGTCAATGTTGATGGTAATTGTAGTCAATTGGAGCAATAAATTCTACAATTTTTGCTAGGCTATATTGACAGGGAAAGCTGAGTTGTCTGAGTTGTCCTGCTCACACAGCCGTTCTTGCTGTGCCTACATGTACCAGGATGCATTGCATCACAAAACACTGTACTTTCCAGGTGTCCAAAGTTGTTATGTGTCATATTGAATATTTCTTTTATTTAATATTGTGTAGTTTTCAATAACAAGGGCTTTTTGGTCTGCCAGAGCCAGAAAATTCTCTCAAAACAAATATGGCACTGGCTCACCTGGAGAGAGAGGGGAAAGGGGAGGGGTTAACAGTTTATAGTTCTTCCTGGAACTAGTGACGTCACTGGTTCCAGGAAGAACAAGAGATTTTGAAGCTGCGTCCTAGAGACAAAGGCAGCATTGAAAAAAATATTGTTGGGTTTCACATAATATCCCTAATTTGGATGGACAGAGATAGGGATGAAAATCAGCAGAGTTGCCCTTTAAGTTAGCCTGGCATGCTGCTGCTGTGTTGTGTACAATGCTTGTGCAATATTTGATGGCATTATGGCATCAAAGTTCAAACTTAAATGCCATAATGCTTTCTGAGTAGCTGTTCATGAATATTGACTATACTGTACTAGTCTATGCAGCAATAATGGAATACATGACCCCCAATCTACATAATGTTGCAGTGTATTTCTGTAAATGTCAGGTGTCAAGTAGCTTCATTGCAAAAGGGCAAAATCATTATTAATCTTGCATGTCAAGAGTCAAAGATAATCGCGTAATATAGTTGTGTGTAGGTTCAGAAGAAAACATTTAATTGAAGTTATGGTTGGAAACAAAGAGCTGGAATGTTATTAGTGCTTTGAGACATGCTGCAAGAGAAGAGAGAGAGACAGTGTAATAATTAATAGAATCAATAACAAAGGTATTTACATTCCAGTTTAACTCTGAGCCACACAGCAGGGAAGCATGCAGATTTACAGTCTCGAGGCACGAGATGGTAGGGCCATGAAGGGAAAAAATTGCTGTGTTCTACTTAACTGCGTACATATTCACAACCAAGGAGGAGTAAGATAGAAGATCACATCAACTTGATAGCTGAATAGAAAAGTCAGACAGGAGGAAGCTGACAACAAGACGCATTGTGTCACAGAGAGGGACAGAGATGGGTTTGTGGTTGGTGAGCAGGGCTAGACAAATAAATTCTTCAGTGTTTCAGAAAACTGTCACATCGATTTCTCTCATGGTGCAAAATTTGAGATGAAAGAATCATAAAAAACAATGGCTTGCTTCAAAGCTAGACAGGTAAGCAGATTCTGCAGTTCATGATCTGAAAATGAAATCACTAAAATGATTACGACATGAGGGGATTCTTACTTTTTGTATTGTGTTTCAAGTACCTTAATTTTTTCTCGACTAGGAGTGCAACACAAAGCTACTATCTGTATTTGTGTCCATCAAAAAATACGTGTTTATATTAATTCTAGAATGTGACAGGCTATCCTGGAAGTTGTCAGATGTTGTCTATGTTGCTTCATTTTCTGTTTAAAATTCCTGTCCATGTCCCAGACCTCCTCCTGTTTTCCTTTTGTAAAAACTGAAAAAATAGAAGTGTTAAAAAATAAAATTCCTCTCCAGGCATCGACCAAACCCCTAAAAAGGCACCTCTGTTTCCATAAGGAAAAAATCCTGCATGGCTTACACTGGATGCATTCATTCATTCTGATACTATGACTTAGCACAGACTGATTTGATGTAAACCCTTCCTTGGCAGTACTGAGGTAGTTTGTCAGAACCCTTGAAATAAAGGAGTTTGGTAGCCAAATCTAGTGAAGACACTGTAGAGCCACACAGGTAGAGTGAAGCTGGGGTGAATCGATGGATCAACAAACCATCGACTGTAACACAGACATTAATGGAGGAAAGAAATTTTAGAGAATAATCCATAATAGGCTGGAGTACACAGATAACAGACAGAATATTTTATCAGGAGACGGATGTTTCAACATTGCGTCTTCAAAAACGGGACTGGCTGTCTTCCTGTGTGAGTAAGCTAAAGCTCGCTTCACTCTCTTTTTTAAGTAAAAGGCATCACCCCTTTCATACAAGAAATAACTTTATTTTATGCATCAGATTTTATTTTGCTTCCATTTCACCCGGGTAGTTGTGTCATAACAATAGATAAAGTATTTTTTTTGCCCTTTATTGATGAAAAAAAGTGGGTGTTCTCAGGGGCAAGAAAGTCCATATAAATATACTTGTTCTTAAAGAGGCCATGTTATGCTCTTTTTTGGGGTTCATATTTTATTCTTGGTTACTACTAGAGCAGGTTTACATGCTGTGATGCTGAAAAAACCCGTCTGTTCTCTCACACCGCTGACTGCAGCAGCCCTGTTTTTCCAGGACTTTTGCTTCTGTCTGAGATGCTCTGTTTTAGCTCCTGCCTCGCCTCTAAAGGCTTACTCTGCTCTGATTGGCCAGTTCAAACACACACCTTCCAGATGAACCTATAGAGAAGTCCAGCACACTGTGACACACTACTGGTCTGAGATTTAAAAAAAAACTGATGAGAACAGAGCGTTCAGAGCCATTAGGAACAGTCCACAGGGATTACTGCTACATAACCTTACCTCATTATTTCATTTTAAACAGCAGTCCGACTCTGTAACATCATTTACAGGTTAAAAGAGACAGAAAAGCATCATATGACCCCTTGAAGTTTTACTAAAAAAAAAAAAAAACAAAAAAAAACTGACCAAAGTCTGAGAAGCCTGTTCCTTTTAGCTTGCTGTCATTTGGATGCTGTTAACATTTGCTCAGAGCAGATTATCTAATATTCCAATCATATTTTCACATTTGTTTAAATTTCTTTCCTTAACTCATTCTGGGAATGACAAGCACATTGCAAGATTTAGTGTATGTGCATATTTGTGCATTGTATGTGTGTGTGTGTTTGTGTAAGATTGTGTATATACAGTATATACTATATTTGTTTAGACACGCCTGGGTTGTTACATAACTCAAAGCAGCATGTCCAAGCGAAAGACAGCAGTCTAATTTTTCTCTGCATTCACTTTTCCTCTGCTTCTTATCTCCCTTGACCCTGTTTGCCGTCATGTCTGGATTTTACTTTGTGCCTCGAAATTATTGATAAGTAGCTGAGCACAAGCACAACAGACAGCCAAAGATGGTGAGGAAGATCTTAAAATCTGGATGAGGTTGCATCAAGACAGTAGCTTACCACTGTATCAGCAGTGTGGGTTGAAAATGTAACTGGCAGATACAGGGGGCTGGTGGAGAAAGACAGAAATAGATAATTGGAGATAGAGGCAGAGAGAAAAGAGAGGAAGACAGCCTAGTTTTTGAGAGAACATCCATGTTATGCCTCCCAGTTGTGAGTACTTTTGAAGAGGAAGTAAGAGAGACAGAGATATACTCTATGCCTTTTAATCAGAAAACTCATTGAAGCAACACTGGTCTCCAGATACTGTATATAGAGACAGTAAAGATGAAGAAAACAGAGAAAAGAAGAGAAGAAGCTGCCCTTTTTGATTTTGATTTATGTTTACAGATTTAGAGAGGGATGCTGTCCAAGCTCTTTTATTTGATAAAATGCTGTCAACAATACCAGCACGGTTGAGTATCCTTAAAAAGAGTTTATTAATCTAAATATAGTCTCTTAAAGTCTGGAGTCTCAGTGACTCATAGAGAGAGCCAAAGGATGGCTCTATGTAGAATTAAACATACACAGACCTACAGTTTTATTTTAAGCATCAACTCAAGCATGTGACTGAAACAACAGGAGAGTGTTGAATCTTCACATGCAAAGAATTTATTTCTGTCTCCTCTGAATGAGAAATGACTGCATCGTTAAAACACATTGAGAAGCTTTTCATGTTGCTGCTGCTTTGCCTGTTGCTGTATCAGCTTATATGTTCTCCAATGTGCCAACCATTAAAACTGTTTTAGTTTTAAAATGGTGTAATTATATAGTTCGTCCAGCTGAGGACGCTCTGTTATGTAATAACTAATAAGTGAAGTGTTTACTGTTCAGTGCACTGATGTTTGGAATAAAGTTTGTCAAAGTGTAAGATATCCTGCCTCCGTAACTTTTCTTTGCAAATAGTATTTGATAACTACATTCATTAAAAAAACCAAAACAAGAACCCTTAGAGTTGTTGGAAAGTTAATCTTTACTTCTTATTGATGATGGGCAAGCTCTGTCCTTCTCTTCTTTGTTACTACATGAGACTTATATATATGTTGGGATTTGCAATTTAATATTTTGGCTATCAAAATTAATTAATGACTATCGTAGATAATTATTAATTTTTAATTATATTAAATAATATGATTTCATTTACATCAGATCGCCTCAGGAGCATCACCCTAAAAAAGGGAAAAGATAGCCACTTCATTGATTCAGTCTCATAAAAATACTTAACTGTCAATTTGGAATTTGATCAATAATTAACTTAATAA